>JARBWK010000006.1:59595898-60195898 GCA_030556195.1 Anolis apletophallus | reverse complement strand
CAAGGTCAGAATCATCCAGGCCATTGTATTTCTGATTTCTATCTATGATTGTGAAAGCTGATCAGTGAAGAGAAGGAACAGAAAGAAAATAACTCAGTTGAAATGTTGTGCTGGATAAAAGTTCTACAGATACAGTATCATGGTCTCCTAAAAAAGACATATGAATAGGTCATAGAGCAAATCAAGCTCGTGTTCTCACTAGAAGCGAAGACAATTACATCAAATCTGTAGAACTGAGAGATGATATGACTCATTGGAAAACACAATCATGCTTGGTAAAGTAGAAGAGAGTAGAAAAGGAGGGAGGCTGGTGGATTGATTCAATCAAGGAAGACACAATGTCTAGTTTGCAAGATCTGAGCAGGGCAGTTGATGACCAGGGTTCTTGGAAGCCTCTCATTCATAAGGTTTCCATAAGTCAAAGTAGAACTGATGGCAAATAAAAACAAAATTCCACTTGAATTGTCATGGCAACATTCTATGGAATCCTAAGATTTGTAATATGGTGAGCCACTAGAGCTTTCTTGCTGAGAATTGGAAATACTTCTGTTGATGATACTGAGACAATGGTCTGAAACCATATCTTGCAGTTTACTATATTTGGATGTCTGTAAGTTATTGTGAAGGCAGCTTTGATTAAGTTCTGCAAGTAAATAGGAGGAAGAGGCAAGAAAAGGACTGACTGCAGCAACAGCAGAAGATCTGTAGGCTATTCATCATGATGCAAGTCTTGATGGTCAGACCGGACATGTCTAGTGTAACAATTTATCAGGTGTAACCTAAATCTGAAATAGCTCTTCATCTAAACTCAAATCTTGCATTGCTGTCAGAATTTAGTTTGGTTATCACTTCACTTAACATGAGCAAACTCATCGTATTCATCTAAGGGGAGATATCCCGGGGAGCAGGCCTCAGAATTTTTCTAATTCATTCGTCTTGTGCTTTGTTGAAAGAAATATTGATTGCATAAAAGAAGGCAGCAGTTTTCAAATATACGGCTTGCTTTTTATTGTTCTCATGGCATAATGACTGATTCACTCTGGCATTGTTCAGGATGTCTTTGAATGAAGTGGTTGCTTCAGCACTGTTAGGAATTGCAATAAGGTTTTCAGGTGGCAGGAGGGAAGAACAAATGTTGTCAATGGCAATAGAACACCAACTTGGTGTCACTGACACATTTTTTTATTTGCATGCCCTTTGTGTGACAGATAGTATTATTCAAACATGTGTTCCTTCTAGAAGAATCAGAAGGATGTGCTATTTCAGTAAGATTTGACTTTAGTAAGGAAGGTCCTGTAGGAAGTTTATGGACTAGGGATATAATTCTTTGTAAGTAACACAAATATTTTTTCTGTCTTCCTCCTAATTATAGGAAAGTTCTTAAAAACTATGAAGTTTTTGATTTTTGATAGTTTGTACCATATTGTGCATGAAAAGGTGGTCTTCTGCATAAAGCACAGAATAAACATTTTCGACAGAAAAATCCAGACCTACAAAACTGTGTAACATTGGGGAATTCTCTTTATGATGATTTCCTAGCACCCAGTAAACCTTATTTTTAATCCATTAATATTTATTTGTTCATTTATTTATTTATTTACTGTATTTATATTCCACCCTTCTCACCCTGCAGGGGACTCAGGGTGGATTACAATGCACATACTGTATATATGGTAAACATTCAATGCCAATTAGACATACAACCTATATAGACACAGACACAGAGACAATTTAACATTCCAGCTTTTTCCGGCTTCATGAGGGTATGCTTGATTCCAGCTTGATTCTGGCCACAGGGGGAGCTGCTGCTTCGCTGTCCATTTGTGACACTGAGTCCTTTGATGGAGTACTCCCTCATTCTTCTGCACACTTCTGAAAGGTTTAAATATAATACTTTAAAATATTTTCCATCTCTATTGTGGATGGAATATGGTGTATTTGTGCCCACCCACCTGACTAACCATTTTTGTAGTCCATCTTTCCAGTCCACATGTTGCCCTCCCCCACACAAAGTTGACCAAGTCCATACAGTGAGCGAAGGAAGATAGATGCTTTTGAACTGTGGTGCTGGAGGAAAATTCTGAGAGTACCTTGGACTGCGAGAAGATCAAACACACTCCAGGAAATAAATCCCGACTGCTCATTGGAGAGAAGGATATTAAAGACAAAGATGAAATACTTTGGCCACATAATGAGAAGACAGGAAAGATTGGAGAAGATAATGATGCTGGGGAAAATGAAAGGAAAAAGGAAGAGGGGCCAACAAGCACAAGATGGATGGATGTTATCCTTGAAGTGACTGGCTTGACCTTGAAGGAGCTGAGGGTGGTGATGGCCAACAGGGAGCTCTAGTATGGGCTGGTCCATGAGGTCACGATGAGTCGGAAATAACTGAATGAATAAACAACAACATAGTGTGAGTTAAGAGCTAAAGTGACATTTAAATAGTGGGCTGCTTGCTGATGATCAGATTAACACTACCAAATGCAGATGAATGTAAAAAAAACCACAACAACAAATCTAGTTGTATCAACTAAAGCTGTTCTGGACTTTGCTTTGAGTTACATAAAACCACTGAACTAGCATATCTGGATTGTGGATATTGAGTCTATTCCATTCAGTGAGTTCTTTGAGAGAGTCAAAAACTGACAAATACATAGAAGCCATAGGTGGCTTCTAAGTCTAACCAACACTAGAGCTAGCTTCACCCAGAATTTTCTATTAAAGACAAATAAACAGGTGCTTTTAAAGGTTCTTGCTATGTCTAAAATCTCAAGCTCTGTATTCTTTGAAATAGTCTTCTGTTACGATCAGTAATTATAACTGAGGATATTCTCCTAAATTTATCTCTGAACTAAAATTGGCCTCAGCCATTCATCCTCTAGTTATCTTCAGATTAAATAGATTAGAAACAATATGCTTTTCTGCACTTGAAGACAATGCTAAAAATTATTTTAGTTTACATCTCTTTGCAAATCAGACTATATCTGATCCTTCTTTTCTGCCAGACAACCACCAGGCTCAATTCATGATTCTGGTTTTGATCTTTACAAAATAGCCTGGGATCAAAATATGTCAAGAATCTCTCCGCTCCATATGCATTTTTAATCCATATCCCTTGCTAATGAACTAGATAGCTATCTGAAGAGGTGATTTGCAGTTCTGGGGAAGATATGAAATATCTTCTCATGTGAAGTTTATTTGAATCCTTTTGAACTTCACTTTTAGATGTTAAAAAAATAATTGCTTTACAATCGGCCCTCTGCATCCATAGATGTTACTATCCATGGTTTAAAAAACAATCCACAACCCAGGCTTGATATTATCATTTTATATAAGGGATGCCATTTTACAACACTATCATATATAATAACTCTTGCACATCCACAGATGTTGGTACCACAAGGGGCCTAGAACTAAACTCTAGCAGATACCAAGGTACCACTGTCCTTTGAAAGATTGTTGTGGGTTTTTTTCCTTTGTTTTTGCTTTGCTTTTGGTACTGTATCTTTAAAAGGAAAGATGACATGGACAAGATTCTTGGACGGTGAAAGCAAGCACCTGTGCTTTAGATCCTTGCCACTCCTGGCTTATCAAACTTGCCGGTGAGGGTGTGGCTGAGGGTTTCTTGAGGATCGTCAATGCCTCATTGGAGTACGGAAAAATTCCATCTAGATTGAAAAAAGTAATCATAAAACCAATTCTAAAAAAGCTGCCCCTGGATTCCTCTATACTAAATAATTACTGGCCTATTTCTAATCTCCCGTTTTTGGGCAAGGTTCTGGAGCAGGTGGTGGCCTCTCAACTCCAGGGATTCTTGGATGAGACTGATTATCTTGATCCATCTCGGTCTGGCTTTAGGCCTGGTCATGGAATGGAGACAGCTTTGGTTACCTTGGTGGATGACTTCTGCAGAGAACTAGAAAGGGGGAGTGTATCCCTGCTGGTTCTCCTGGATATCTCAGCTTTTGATACCATCAACCATAGTATCCTTCTGAGCTGGCTCTCCAGAATGGGTCATGGGGGCACTGTGTTGCAGTGGTTCTACTCCCTCCTGGAGGATCATACCCAGATGGCGATACTGGGGGACACCTGCTTGGATACTTGGCCTTCTACCTGTGGGGTCCTGCAAGGGCCCATTCTTTCACCCATCCTTTTCAATATCTACATAAAGCTGCTAGGTAAGGTCATCCAGAATTTTGGAGTTGGGTGCCATCTCTATGCAGATGACACACAACTCTACTACTCTTTCCCACCCCAATCCAAGGAAGCTCCGCAGATCCTGGATCAGTGTCTGGCAGCTGTGATGACTGGATGAGGGCCAACAGACCGAGACTTAATCCAGGCAAGACAGGGATCCTCCTGGTCAGTCATGAGGCCAATCGGGGCATAGGGTGGCAACCTGTGCCTGACAGGGTTACACTCCCCCTGAGGACACAGATTCGCAGTCTCTGTGTCCTTCTGGAGTCATTGTTGACGTTTAAAGCTCAGGTGTAAGCAATGGCCAGGAGGACCTTCGCACAGTTAAAACTTGTGTGCCAGCTGCAACTGTACATTGAAAAGCCTGTGTTGGCTATGGTGGTCCATGTCTTAGTGACATCAAGAATGGACTACTGTAATTCACTCTACGTGGAGATGCCTTTGAAGATGGTTCAGAAATCTGACAGCTTATCGTTGCAGTTAGTGCAATGATCAGCTGTCAGATTGCTAACTGGGGCTAGCTAGAGGGAACATACTATGCCCCTACTAAAGCAGCTCCACTGGTTTCTGACAATTTTCTGGGCTCAATTCAAGGTGCAAGTTATTACCTACAAAGCCCCATACACTTTGGGTCCAACCTAGTGTCGAGACTGCATTTCCTTCAATGATCCAGAGTGGGCTTTGAGGTCAGAAGAGGAGGCCCTTCTCTCAGTTCCACCACCGTCTCAAATGCGGTTGGTGGGGATGAGAGAGAGGGCCTTCTCTGTGGCTCCCCAACTTCGGAATACCCTCCCAAAAGAGATTAGATTAGCCCGCTCCTTGAATCCTTCAGATTCAGCCTAAAATAATTGATTTTAAACAGGTTTTTGGCATTGAGTTGGCTGAAATGGACCCATTTGAGGTTGACACTCTGGCACTTTAGTTGTGAACTGATGGCAGCTAGTTTTAACTATAAATGGTCTGCATTTTAAACTTGTGTTATTTTATTTTATGTGTTGATTGTGGTTGTTTTATAACTTTGTATGTGTTTTTGTTTTATCTTCTTCTATTCTTGGCTTTTCTTCATGAACAAAGATTCAGGAAGGACTCATCCCATGCTTTCTACAAGCGCGTTGATGATTTGGAGGTTGGATGTGTCCTTCGAGCCTATGCAATGGATTTTTCTGGTGGAGCGCAGCGTGCACAGAACTGGCCTCACCCTTTAAACCAAAGGTTTGTCTGCCGGGGCCTAGCAAGCTGGGACAGTGGCAGCTAGATCCTCAAGTCGTACTGTAGGTTTGGTTTGAGTTTCCTTCTCTTAGATGGTTGACCTTACAGGGTTAAACGAGCACCAACTGCCTGGGTTTTGAAATTAGAGTTTTCCTTCTCCTAGGATGGTTGCCAAAAGGCTAGAGAGCCCATCCTGCCCATTGACACTCTTTGTCAGACCCTTCGGTTGTGACCTGTCTGGCATGGGAGGCCCTACCGGTGACTATTATGCCACTGCCAGCATAGCTCACAACTTCATTAGGGTATGCAAGCCTCTCCCCCACGACCAGGGGGCACCAATGTTTTATACTCATGTACCATTTATGTTATATTGCACTTGGAGTGTCTTGTAAGCCATCCTGAGTTCCTTTTGGTAGGTGGTGGTGGGATATAAATAAAGATGATGACGACAATGATGATGATTATTATAAAGCCCTCAAAGCCTTGGTGTGCAACTAACAAAACATGCTATCATGTTTGGGGCCAGAAACTAACAGGAGCAAATCTACAATCTCTTCAAAAGTTCATTTAGTTCAGTTCTTATGTTTCTTTAAGCCAAATGTTGCTCTGTGTTGCAGGAGATTTCAGTAAATATATGTACAATTGTTTTTCCATATTGAAAAAGGTTTAAGCTGATACTGCCATTCTAATCTTTAACAATAGATCTTGCCAGGGTTATATCCTATCTAGTTAAGATGTCAGTTATGATCTCATAGGTCTCAATGAGATTATAAACCTAGGTTTGCTCAGTACTTACCGAATGGTCTTTCTTACCAAAATAGAAACTTTTAAAATCGCTCCAGGGAGAAAGGCATGGATTGAAGGGCTCTTGCCTGGTCCTTATCCTACCATTCTACTAGTTTACTAAACACATAAAATAGTTTTCCTCCTGAAATGCTGGACCATTCAAACCTGTTGGTGTCTACCTACCCAAACCAAAGGGGTACACGCTGGTCACTTAATCACAATCACACATTTATCACCTCTTAATCACACATTTCAAGGAGAAAATGAGTCCATTGTCCTTCAGGCAAATGTCTTCTCCTCATGCATTTTGACAGCTGCCATGACAAACTGTCAGCTCTCATTACAAGATTCCAAATAAAACCAAAACAGAAGCTCAGAGAAAGAAAACAATGGAGTGTGAAACAGACAAAAGAAGCCCCAAGAGGAACACTCGCATGCACATACACTATTTTTTAAACATCTATTTCAAAGCCATAAAGTAAAGAGGAAGATTTTTGTTGTTGTCCTTCAGAGCTTTTCTTTCTTCGCTCTTTTCTTGTAAAGTTGCTTTACATGGTGTGTCCATTGTCAATTATTGCTAAGGGGATTGCTGAAGAGCTGGAGAGAAAGGTGCTCTCTGAGTTTCTGAGTGTGCTTCCTATTTCATTCTGACAAGGTAAATGAGACACTTCTGACAAAAGACACTTTGAAGGTGTCCCAAAAGGGGCTTGTCTGCATGTTGGATTTCTCTGAGGACAAGCAGCTTTTTCTCTTTAAGAAAGAAATGTTAATGCATAAAAGATGGCACATTTTTATTCTTATTCCCGGTGATGCTGCTGACAACATTGCACATACAGTATGTGATTGTCTAGAACAGTGTTTCTCAACCTGGGGGTTGGGACCCCGGGGGGGGGGGGTGTCAGAGGGTCTCCAAAGATCACCCAAAAACACAATATTTTCTGTTGGTCATGGGGATTCTGGGTGAGAAATTTGACCCAATTTTATCATTGGTGGGGTTCAGAATGCAAGTGCAGACTCATCATTGTTTGAGTCCACAGTGCTCTCTGGATGTAGGTGAACTACAATTCCAAAACTCAAGGTCAATGCCCACCAAATCCTTCCAGTATTTTCTGTTGGTCTTGGGAGTTCTGTGTGCCAAGTTTGGTTCAATTCCATTGTTGGTGGAGTTCAGAATGCTATTTAATTGTAGGTGAACTATACATCCCAGCAACTACAACTCCCAAATATCAAGTCTCTTTTCCCAAAATCCCACCAGTGTTCATATTTGGGCATATTGAATATTCTTGCCAAGTTTGGTCTAAATCCATCATTGTTTGAGTCCACAGTGCTCTCAGGATGTAGGAGAACGACAACTCCAAAACTCGATGTCAATGCCCACCAAACCCTTCCAGTTTTTTCTGTTGGTCATGGGAGTTCTGTGTGCCAAGTTTGGTTCAATTCCATCATGGGTGAAGTTCAGAATGCTCTTTGATTGTAGGTTAACTATAAATCCCAGCAACTACAACTCCCAAAGGACAATATAAATGCACCCCCCCCAAAAAAAACCTCACCAGTATTCAAATTTGGGCATATCGGGTATTTGTGCCAAATTTGGTCCAGTGAGTGAAAATACATCTGGCATATCAGATATTTCCATTACGATTCATAACAGTGGCAAAATTACAGTTATGAAGTATCAACGAAAATAATTTTATGGTTGGGGGTCACCACAACATGAGGAACTGTATTAAGGGGCAACTGCATAAGGAAGGTTGAGAACCACTGGTCTAGAATATGTAGACTACGGATGCAAACAGGGATCCTTATTTTTCAGCACGCATTCTTTGATCATTCATCTTCCTCTCCTACCTCATTAATTCTGAGATGAAGATGGTACTTTTTATCAAGACCTACCAATAACAAAATGTGGATCCCCACAGCAGTTGAATCAGAACTGGTAGAATATTTCTTCAATGACTCAGTTCAAGAATAGCAAAATTTGTCCTTCTTGGCTACCCATCATAAATATCACAGAAGGATCATTTGCTCCATGGATGCTGCCCTGCAGTGGTCTCCATCACAGTAAAGAAAGAAGTTAAGGACCTCATCACACGCAGTCTTCTTTTTCTTCTTGCCAAAATGGAGTCCCACTGAGGCCATCATATGATGCAAGGCCAATATTGATGGTTGCCCGTGGAAATCCGTTGCAGCAGCTCAGGGAAAAAGAGGGAACACTGTTTTTATAGGAGTTGGGTGCTAACCGACTCCCAATGATAGAAGCCAGAGAAAAGCTGGAGTAGTGGGAAAAGCCTGGGAAAGAACATGGGATGGTTGCCATCCCTGAAGATGGAAAGGCATGGGACCTTGACTACTTTCCCCCCACTTTTCCCACTTTCATGTGATGAGGTAATGTGTCTAAAACTGTAAGAAAGGAGAAAAGCTGGTGGAAATACATACCAAGTACAGTGATTTGGAAATCGTAAATCTTGCTTTATAAGCTCTAACCCTTGCTTTAAAAAGGCAAAAATATGTATATTCCTCATCACAGCAGTGCTGCTAAAAGCACGGAAATCAACAGAGATCCATAGGGCAGGGCTTCTGGTGATCAGAGACAATGTGTCTGCTTTCACTTTCCTTTTTCTCTTGCTTGTCTTGACCCACCAGTTCTTTCCCATGTTACTTAGCTTCATGGAAGCAACAACACTTGGTGCCCATCTGCAGTGGATGATCTCATCACCAGGAAGATGCTTTCTAGAATCTTTTTCAGCTTAAGGAACAAAGTTGCTGCTTACCTTGTCTGTTGTAGGCAGGCACATAAACAACTACAATAGATCACTTACAGGCAAGCACATAGCTATAATAGGATCTTTCCAAGATCATGCTTGATTATATTGTCTAATATTGCTGCAACCTGACGTCCTTCATCATCCCCCAGTCTTAGTGCTACTAAAATACTTCCAGCTAGACAGAGGTCAAAGAAGAATGGGTGGGGGAGGTGGGTTGAAAATATGTCACTTTAAATGCTTTGTTAGCTGAGGTAGGTCTGTATTCCTCTTTAACTGCCATGTCAACAATCTATGTAATTTTGAAATATGCAGTTTTGCCAAACTACAAACACGAGGATTCTGTAGGACGCAGTCATGGCAGTTAATATGGAATCATACTGAGATAATTTTGTATCTCAGATAATTATGTATTATGAAAGGGCCTTGAGTGAAGAAGTCTTCATGTTAACAATGTGCTTGTACTATTCACGTATCTATTAAGATGGCAAATGGATGTCTACATGGGCTAGTTTCCTTCTTGGTCCTTCTCTGTATAAATGTGAAGAGCCATCTTTCAGTTGCTTAACCAAGGGGGAGTGTGCAGCCAGCTCATGGAACCTAGTATATCCACCCATAGGGATTTGGAATGTTGGCTCTGTGATATTCTGGCCAGAATTTGTTGTTTGGTTGCCTGACACTAGCATTTGTTATAAAGAAATGCCAAGAGCCAACAATTAAAAAGCTGATGTACTTTTCTGTATTGCAGACTACATGCTGCATCAATTTACCACCAGTAAAGCATATCCTCTAGCAGAGATTTTTTTTGCACATTTTCAACATTGAGGGCCAGTTCCAGCTCAGAACATCATCTACCAGCCCATTTGCTGGATCCCAAACTCTTTAACCTTTGCAAAATTAAAAATAAAATTTGCCAGCGGAATTTGTTAGGCAAGTAAAAGGCAGCCATAAAATGTCTGCTCAATATAGGCAACTCAGCACACTATCCAACGGCTCCATCAGTTGAAAGAATAGAGGCAATTTAGGTGACTCTTGACAAGGAGATGAAATCTGAATGCTCAAAATGGGTATGGAAAATCTGTTGGGCTAGCTAAATGCAAGCTGCTGCGAAAGCCCTGCCATTTTAAAAAAAATAGTACAACAAAAAAATAAATCTTCCAGAAATGCAGAGTGTGCTTTGACAAGGGGCCTGCTAAGGTCTTGATAATGGAACTAATCACACTAGTCAGGCTTGAGTGTGACACACTAGCAATGATGGCACTAATAGCTTATTGACCAGCTCTGACTGAGTGGCCAGCAAAGCATCATTTAATCGCTGCAGAATAACAATTCAGGCTGCGGAACAAAGGTCAATGACTAATTCAAACTCCAGTCCTCCTCACGCTCCCATGCCATCCCAAGCAAGCACAAAGCTAAATGCAGCATACTTGCTCTATTGTGCCTGATTGCATCAATAATATCAACAAAACCCAGCTCCATATATTTTCTACAACTGGAGTTATTAAAGCCAATTAAGTCTCTTTTATTCCAGATTTTCAATAGGAAGAGCCGCATTATCAGAAACAAGTTTCTCAGAAGCTAGATTCTTAAAGGACCTACTTTGTGGAATGGCTTTTACCATTGTCATCTGAGAATGCTAAAGTGGAAGGGGAGTGATGATGAACTCTTCAAAAACAGGGTTGTTGCTTACACTGTTGGATGGGAAATTATAGTCATTTGATTGTGAGGACTGCTTTATACATTGTGCAAATGGCAGAAAAATATATAATTATCTGAAGATATTCCATGACATCATTCATGAAAGCTGCCAGCATATTCTGTCCATGGCTACTTGACTCTATTGAAATCAGAGTTAGCTGATATTGGAACAAACTGTCTCAGGAGATATTGGACTCAAACGGCACTGATCATATTTAAATGGAAACTGGATAGCTGACTCTCAGGGATGCTCTGATTGGATTCTGCATTCAAAAGGAGGTTGGATTAGAGGACCTCTAACATCACTTTCCAAATTATTATTGCTTTTGTTGCATGACATAAAGACTTCTAGTGATACAACTTATGGTAATTCTTTTAAAAAAAACCCCTATCATAAGGTTTTCTTGTTCAGACAGAGTTTGCCCTTGCCTCTCTGAGGATGAGAGTGTGTGACTTGCTTGAGATCACCCAGTGGGTTTTCATGGCTGACTGGGGCCCTGAACCCAAATCCCCAGAGTTGTAGTCCAACAACCAAACTAAACTGTGCTGGCTCTCGTGTACTATACAGTTACATGAGGACGTATGAATGCCGTACAGAATGCTTTTGGATTTCCAAAGGTCTGGACTGTATATGAGGGGTGTAATTTTTTAATACTATTGTGTATTTCAGGAGTGGAATAAAGGGAAAGAAAGGACTATTACTGAAGTTTGCCAACAGGCACAATTATTGCAGAATAAAAGTATCTGTTGATGGCTCTTGCTACATGACATGGTGACTATCTTAGAGTTGCATTGCACTCCACTTGTGATTGGATCATCTCTTTTCATTGATTGGAAAAATCAGTCAATGAACCCAATATTGCTGTTGTTCCATTGTTCTTTCCCATGCAAATATCTTTTCCTGTTGCAGTCCTAATATTGCAAAGTGGAGAAATGACAAAGCTTTGAAACTGTACATTTGCAGCTAAATAAATAAACGGAATGAAACACGGTGAGCAGGGCAAACATGGGAAGGAAGTTAGGTTGTGCATAAGAGTTTTCACAGGAATTTGCATCAGTAAGGTGGCAGCACTGCACAATTGTGCTGTAGTGTGAAAAAGCTCATTGTAATGTTTTCATTTGCTTAAATAATGTGATTGTGACAAGACAACAGGTTGATGTGATAAAGTCCAAAAAGAAGAAGAAGATGAAGAAGAGGATGAGGAGGAGGAGAAAATATACCACCAAGAATGCGGTCGAAACAGGACAGATTTGCAGGGAAGTTAATAACAGAGTGTCGTGGAGGTCTGTCATTCATAGAGTTCAAGCTGACTTGACTCTGATTAACAAGAAAATGATTCAAATGGAAATACAATACATCACAGCATAGTGGGAAAGCAACCTGTAGTGTCTGTTCAGTTTTCTGTCCACATGCTAAATGTTGTTGGGGAAATGTAAAGACCCCTGCAGCTCTGCTTTCTTACTGTACTATGTCTTTATGAGTCCTTAAACTAGACAGGCATTGAAAGAAACTAGACAGACCTTCAAATAAAGGGCTGTTCTCTAGTAGTCCATCCAATAAAACACTGTCCTCTGCAAAGTATAATACTATTTATGTGTGGGAAGGTTAGGATTTATTATCAAAATGCACTGAAGTAAATCCACAAGGCCTTTTCTGTGTTTGTTCGAAACGAAACAGCAGGAAGTTTTAACAACGTTCCTCCATTCCCATTCTACTCTACAGGAGTCTTTTGCTAACCATCCTGGAGTATTGGGGCTGGCAGTTTGCAGGAAGTCTGATGTTCACGGTCCCATCACACTGCTTTTCTTTTCATTGCATTCAATCAGTTCAGGTAATTACTTGTGCAGTACTTTCCAAAGTACAGTTGTGTCTGATAACAATCCTATGAAGTTAAGTTGAGAGAAAAATAAAAGTATGGCATTGTCTCTGTCCACAAATCTCTCTTTTCCTTCTACGTTTTGTGTCTCTTTTCTTTGTGGAATTAGAGTGGATGAATTCGTTAATAAAAAAAATCTGTACTGATTAATCTAGAAAGTCTGGGCAAGCAACAAAAAAGAAAAACCTATATAACACTTCTTCCTAACAGATTGAAACAGATGAAAATACTGTTAAGCACTCCCCATGCCCCTGAGGAGTCCAGGGCAAGTTTTCTTTGGAAGAGAGAGCACTGGAGTCATTTAAAAATGTCTCTGTATCATTCATCCGCATCACAAGCAATAATATTACCCCAACAGGCAGTAGCATAAATACTGTTCTTGCTTCACACATTCAAGAAAGCTTTCCAATACTCATTTGGATCATGGATGTGGGAAGAAGCCTTCTACACATGTCCCTACTTAACACAGGCAGTCAAGAATGATTAAAGGGAGACTGGTATCCACAACTCCATCTTTTCCTTTATATATATATATATATATATATGTGTGTGTGTGTGTGTGTGTGTGTGTGTGTGTGCGCGCATGCATGCATGCATGTGCCTGCCTTCAAGTTGCCTGATGATGTATGCCAACCCCATGTATTTCATAGAGTTTTTGTAGGCAATGAATATTCAAAGGCAATTTTGCTCCTTCCTTAAAATATACCAATTTATAAATGGGGCTATGAAACAGTTTCTACTATGATCAAATATTGGATTATATTAAAACAACAGGAGAGTAACTATTCTTTCTGAAGTACCTTGAGTCTTTCTTATGAACAAAAGTATTTTTATATACAGGCAGTCCCCGAGTTACAAACATTCGACTTACAAACAACTCATAGTTAAGAATGGGAGCGAGACAATAAGAAGTGAAAATCTATCCCTCCGACGGGAAATTCACATCTAGAAGAGTTATCATGGGGAAAAGATAGCTCAACTGAAGCTTTATCTCCAATCCTTGTTTCCACAACAAGCCAGTTTTTTCAAAATCCAATGATCACAAGGACAGAAAGTGAGGTGAAATCTTCTGAATGGGGCACAGACAAGAAAATAAACACCACAGGGATGTTAACCCTTCTAGATGCTATCCAAAAACTAATATATGTATATATTTGTCTGGAGTTACACTTAAGAAAAGTACCTGTTCTGACTTACATATAAATTCAACTTAAGAACAAATTTATAGAACTCATCTTGGTCATAACCTGGGGACTGCCTGTATACACGTACTTTTTGGAATCAGGTTAGCTGAACAATTGCTCACTTACACTGTTGTGACTTTTTTTTAGAATGAACGTTAGATTCCATAAAAGCCTCTCTGCCATATGGAGATGGAGTAGAGATGAGCCCAGATTCTTGGATGGTATATCAGTAGAGCAAAAGCAATGACAGGTTCTATCAAGTTGATCAGGTTTGGTGTGTCGGCCATAGAGGCAAATGGTATGTCTTCTCTCCAGTGGCCAGCTTTGCCAAGTATGGCGAGTCTCATCACCAGAAGATTAGTCAGTACTTATGAATTTGTTACTGTAACCATAAGTTGAATGGTAGTGAGAAACCTTTATAGTGTGCTTTGATGATGGGACTAGAATCATAGAACCATAGAGTTGGAAGAGACCTCATGGGTCACCCAGTCCAACCCCCTGCCAAGAAGCTACAATGAAATCACACAAGGGAAGCATGGCATTATTACTTTGCCATTCTGTTTTCCTATCTGAGTTGTGACAAAGTAGGAATGCTCAGATGTTGGATAGCCTAGACTGAGTGTGTTCCTTCCCAAAGGAAGATTAGTCATCTGAACCCATAAACTCAGTCTGATTAAGTGTGGATAGAGTGAACAAATTTTGGTTTCCATCTGTTATGAGTCTTACTGTCATACAGCCTTGCATGCAAGCCTTCAAAAAAAAAAAAGCCAGGGAGGCAAAGTATTTTTTGACAATTAAAATCTACTTTTCTCCAAGGTTGACAGACAAGGTAGAAAATAAGTGCCCTTGAGCAAAATGGAATAATAGCTTTCTTAAGTCTTGAACCTGAGGATGGGTAATGGAAGAGCTGACATAAGAGTAATGAGTGATGGTGAATGGTGGCATTGTAATAATTGGCAGCTTGCAATGGCCAAAGCCATTTGCTTGAATTATTTATGCAAAAAAACTGACAGGAAATTCATAAGAGCAAATAAGGGAAGTCCGGAGGGTGCAGTTTACATGATGCAATCACACGTCTGATTGACTGGAGGGCCACATCTGCCGGGGATGCTTTAAATGCCCCTGGGATGGGTTGATTTACAAGGAGCACACACCTATTGTCGTCCCCTCATCAGCTCTTGATTATTCAGTCATCATCTGTGCCTCACTCATTGCAGAAAGTGATCTTACATTAATATGAGTGATTCAGTGCATTTTATTAAAAAATCAGCAGCATGTACGTGTGAGGGATCCTATTAGGCTAGAAAATTATCCTCTTTTCTTTTTCACAATAGACTCATCCTGAGTGACATTGTCACTCCTCTCTCAAGGGGAACACCATCCACATTTTCATCAGCTGCAAAAGAGTCCAGCTCCTAAATAGGAATCCAATTTTACCCCTCCAGCAGGCTGACTATAATAGGGATTGGAAATAGCATCAAATGCAAAGCTTACAGGACTAGCAATTTTATCCAAAGAGCTTCAAATAAGGAAAGAGGCAAAGTACTGACACCTATTGTGCTTATGGGTGGTTGCATTTCAGTGTCATCCAAGGCTGATCAGAAGAAGTATTTGAGGTTTTTGTTCATGGATCTAGGTGTTTTTCCCATTTGACAGACAAAGGATGGAATCCTAATGAACCCTCATTACTTTCTGGATGCTCCACTGAGGGTCAGAATACAGTGCAAAATTAAACCAGTAGATTCAAGGAGAATATGTTCCTGAATTTTAAAAAGTGTTAAATTTAGTCTTAATGGCTAGTTTACTTTGGTAAGCTCTGCTACTGCATTTGGAAATGATGTATGACTTTTTTGCCCATTATTTTGTCTCCTGGCTTTCTTATTTTTCTCTGCACTTTGCTCAGCTACCTTTGTTTGTGATTACATTTTTGCTCTTTGTAGTAGGACACTATTAAACGTATCTGTGTGATTCAAAGTAGTGGTTCATGGATTGGCCTGTGAACCATCAGATGCTAGTCTGCAGTGATTTACCAATAAAGAAACAGTTGTAGCAAATGGCGCAAATATGGCACTGTTTTTTTATATATTGGGGGGTGGGATGCCAATCTACTACAGCGTATCCACAAGAAGCATTGAAATAATTCACATTGATTGTGGGCTATCATCAGGGTGCATCTAAACTGTAGAATTAATGCAGGTTGAAACCAATGTAACTGTCATGGTTCAATGCTATGGAATAACAGGAAACATAGTTTTACAAGGTCTTTAGACTTCTCTGCTAAACAATACTGGTGTCTCACCCAAACTAGCTCTCAGGATTCCATAGAATTGAGCCATGGCAGTTATAATAGTGCCAAACTGCATTAATTCTACAGTGTAGATTCACCCTAAGTGTTTCTGGATTTGATCCTGTAATGACAAGAATAAAATACACACACCTTTACTATCACACAATCACTTTTATAGTCAGGAACTTGCAGTCTTTCCGATGTAGATGAACTACAGTTCCCATCGTCACATCTCATTTTCCATTCTGACGGAAGTTGGAATCCAGCAACTTCTGTGTGTAGCCATAGATTTTCCCATCCTTGAGTTGAATGAATCCTTGGATAAGGGTCTTTAATAATGTTATGTATGCTTAAGTATATATTCCTAACATTTTTTAAAGTTCAGGAGTATTCTTGTCTTACAATAAACATACAAGTTAATTTAATAAATTCCATCTGTTTACTTATACATGGGAATTTGTGGGGCAGTTCATTTTTCCTATAAGGCTGATATTAGTAGGCTTTTTTTGCTTTTTGTTTGCTTAGTGTTTTACCCCCTCTGTTTTTGTATTTCTTTGCTTTTCTTAGTTTTCTCTCTGGTGCTGGTTTCATATGATACACAGGATTTACTTTTCCACTGCTGACTCTGGAAAAGGCTTCCCCCATCACATGGACTTTTGTTCTTGAATACATTTCCTCCATGAATCCAAATGGTCTTTTCAAACATAGTTCATAGAATCGATTGCCAAAATGAAGTGTGAAGGAATCCAATTAAGTTTTTTCCTTTGGAAAAAAAGATTTTCTGGGCATCTGGAAGTGAAGGTGAGGATCTTTCACCACCCATTAAAGTTTTACATGCTTTTAAGGAAATAAGCACTTTGAAAATGCTGACATGCTTGAATCAGAGAAGTCCTGTCGTAAGGAACCAGTCTTGTAACTCTTACAGTGGTCTCGCTTGGCTTATAAATCATGTTGGTGCCCCTCAGAGGTGTTGGACCACAACTCCCATCATCTGAGCACAAAGGAAAGAGCAAACATTTTTAGAAATGTTTGATTTTTTTGCAACCAAAGTGGAAATGTGAGCATTTCTGGACATTGCAAATATGGATCCAACTTTGTAAAAATATCTCCTTTAATCACTGAAAAATCTAGAATTTCATATGAAAGTGAAGCAAAATATAGTAAAACTCATCATGACTTTCAACAACTATACCTGTGAACTTTGAAAGCTTGTATACTGTATTTGTGGGGTTTTTTTGTTGGCCTGATAAAAGTATAACTGATTATTTTGCAACTTTTAGCTGAGAGATCCAGAGTAACATAGTACTTTGACACTGAGAGGACAGAGTCCAAATCTCTATTTGGCCATGGAAACCCAGTGCATGATCTTGGACAAGTTTGTCTCCTCTGAAGTCACTTCTGGTCACTTCTGGAGTGAGAGAATCAGCCGTCTACGAAGACATGGCCAGGGAAGGCTTTTCTCACGAGATGCCGTACCAACCTAAAGAAATGGGGTTACAAAGTGGAATCCACGATATGTGAGTGTGGAGAAGAGCAAACCACTGACCACCTACTACAATGCAACCTGAGCCCTGGCACTTGCACAATGGCAAGTGGCAGGGCTCAGAGACACTCCAAGTGGCCAGCTACTGGTCAAAGGGCATTTAAAAGAATGCCAAGTTTGCAAAGTTTGTGTGTGTGTGTGTTTTAAAACCCAATACACCTGTTTGGTTCACTCCTGACACAATAAATAAATAAATAAACATCTCCTCTGAACAAATTCTGTCAAGAAAACCTCATGGTAGTTTCCATTTAGTGTTGCCATAAGCCAGACATGACATAAAGCCACATAACAATACATGTTTTGCATGACCAGCACAGCTACCCCTGGATATATACCTTATGGATATGAAGTTCTCTACCATAACTGAGGGCTCGCACTAAGACTCTAAACCAGGGCTGTCCAACTGCCGGCCCTGCAGGTGTTTTGGACTTCAACTCCCAGAAATCCTAGCCAGTTTACCAGCTGTTAGGATTTCTGGGACTTGAAGTCCAAAACACCTGCAGGGCCGGCAGTTGGACAGCCCTGCTCTAAACTATCTAGTCCGTGAGCTGCTTTTTGCTGACGATGCTGCCCTTGTCGCCCATTCAGAAGCAGCTCTGCAGCGCCTAACATCTTGCTTTGCAACAGCTGCAGAGCTGTTTGGATTGGAAGTCAGCCTGAAGAAAATGGAAGTTCTCTACCAGCCCGCACCACAGGAAGAACACCATCATCCACACATCAGCATAGGCACATCTGTGCTTAAGTCCATTCAGCAGTTCACCTACCTAGGAAGCATCATCTCTTCAGACACCAAGATGATAAAGAGATAGATTACAGATTAGCAAAGGCATATAGTGCTTTCGGTAGTCTTTACAAAAGAGTCTGGAGCAACAAGCACCTGAGGCAAAGCACAAAAATCAGTGTGTACAGAGCTATCGTACTGTCTATTCTCCTATATGGGTTACTTATCGCCAACATGGGTTACTTATCGCCAACACCTATGACTCCTCAAACGTTTTCATCAGTGCTGTCTTAGCACAATCCTAAATATACAGTGGACTGACCACTTTTATAGACCGAGTTGAATGTGGTTTTAATGGCAATGTAGTTTTTATGTATCTCTGTTTTTATGTATTTTAATATTCTGTTTTAAGATGTTTTAAATTTGTATGGCATTGAATTTTGCTGTGAGCCAGTCTGAGTCCCTCCTTGGAGGTGAGAAGGTCAGGGCACAAAAATTTAAAATAAATAAATAAATAAATAAATATGTGACGAATGTTGCTGTCCTTGAGCAAGTGGGGATAATCAGCATTGAGGCCATGCTATTGAAAACACAGCTGCGCTGGGCAGGGCAGGAGGGGGAAGAAAGGGTATTGGAGGTTCCAATTTCCCACGGCACACCAGTTGGGAAACACTAACCTAAACCATTAAGTTGGGTTGAGAAGGAATGGCTGCAGTCGAAAGTTGGGATTTGGAAGATGAGAGAGGACAGGTATCTTAGGACCCATCTACACTGACACTATTATGTGACTGCAGTAGCCACAAAATGAATGCTGCCAATGTACACTGAAGGACACATGTAAGGGCATATAACACACCTTTTAAAGTTACAAGAAAGTTTGAGTTCAGCCAAATAAAGAGCTTCAGCTGAACCCAGTGTATCCCAGATTCAGGACAATATTGGCTCTACAAAATGCAGATCACATTGTAGACACCTGACCCTGCTGAAGTGCATTGCATGAAATGGAAAAAAA
This sequence comes from Anolis apletophallus, assembly GCA_030556195.1. Classification (NCBI taxonomy): domain Eukaryota; kingdom Metazoa; phylum Chordata; class Lepidosauria; order Squamata; family Anolidae; genus Anolis; species Anolis apletophallus. Next base: position 60,176,619 of record JARBWK010000006.1, on the reverse strand, counting down.
GAACAATGAAAAGTACCATATATACTCGAGTATAAAACAACCAGAATATAAGCTGAGGCACTTAATTTTACCACAAAAAAACCCTGGGAAAACATATTGACTTGAGTATAAGCCAAGGGTGGGAAATGCAAAAGCTACTGGTACATTTCAAATGAAAATAGATACCCCTAAAATTATATTAATTGAGGCATCAGTAGGTTAAATGTTTTTGAATATTTACATAAAACTAATTTAAGTTAAGACTGTCCAATTCTGATTAAATCATTATTCTAATCTTCTTCAATGTAAATGTGCTTACATATCTTTCCAATAATCACCATAGTTTATTTTAATTATAGATTTTGTGGGAAAATGCTGTGGGTATACAAATAAGGAATAGTGGGAAAGACTGGTGCTGAGAGAGGAGAAGTAGGTGCACGCTGCACTGAGAGAGGAGAATTAGGAGAGCTGGGTTGCTGTGCAGAGAGGTGAAGGTCCTGGCAGGAACCTCACCCACATATTTGCCGAGGGAGGCTTTTTCAGCCTAAAAGAGGGCTGAAAAACTAGGCTTATACTCAGGTTTATACAGTACTTTGAGACCAGGTGCCATGCTTAACCTTTCTGGTCTCAAACCAGTGTCAGTGTTGATGTGTCCTCAGTTCAACCTGAACCTGAGCTTTATGGTACATCATCTAACTTATTTTATTATTTATTTATTTATTATTTATTCGCTCTTATATACCGCTCCTTCCGGCGGGCTTGGCGCGGTTCACATAAAACACATAGCATAAACATCAGTAAAATCTAAAATCTAAAAACATACAACATCTAACCAGGCATCTACATAACAATATCAACATTCCAGGGAGTGCTAATTCAAGGGCCAGCCAGGTTGAAGTCTTGCCTAAATAGAGCTGTCTTGCAAGCTCTCCGAAATGGGCCCAACTCTCTAAAAGCGCAGACCTCATCCGGCATGGAGTTCCATGAGGATGGTGCTGCCACAGAGAAGGCTCTCGATCGTGTCGTCGACAGCCGACAGGACTGGATCGAGGGGACTACTAGGAGGTTCTGTTCTTCTGAACGCAGTGATCTCGGGGGAACATATGGGGTAAGGTGGTCCCTCAGGTACACCAGCCCTAGACCATACAATTCTCTTTAATTCTCATGATCTGTTGAGAATTAAATTTAAAGTAGCCCTATCTGGATTCAATCTGGCTAGCCCAGGAATATTCTATTCTGCAGCCACACAACCTCATATGGGACAAGTGCACTTTACTATCCTATAAGACGTTCTCATCAGGATAAAAAAAATCTCCCAAACTAGAACTGAAAAGATTTTCTTTTAAAAAATCATCATGAGGGTTAATTACTAGTTTGATGAAGGCAGTAAAATCCAATGTCCTTTGCTGTTGGCTTTATTTTCAAGAGAGGTCAAGCTCAGCCTCCAGAATATTTTTAAAGGCATCAAAAAAATAAAACAAATAAGCCACATTATTTTTCTTGTTATGAGATTTCCTGCTTTTTTAGCAACTGGTACTTCTAAGACAAAATGGGGCTGCAATTTTAAAAGCAGCATTTGGTCTTTGTAGAACTTTGTTTATACCTTTTCTTCAAATGGTTCAAGCATTTCAAGTATAATTTTTGAGCATTTAAAAACAACAACAATACCACCACCACTGTGAATTGTTCTCAGGTGTCATTGCTATAGATTGCAGTGAATGCTACTCTCTTACTAACCCCGTTGATTTCCAAAATTCTATCTTGTGTTTTCTGTGTATATCTTTTGGATGATTTGTTCATAGACTCCAACATTCCATAGATACAAATTAGGTCTTATGTTGTCAAACAATGTCAGAGTGTGATCAAGATGGCAAGAGTTATTAATGAGAATTAACATACAGGCATAAAAGAACCTGCAGCAGTTTGTATTTGTCCTGGAAAGGGCAAAATTCCCCCTTTCCCCACAGCTTTGTTAAACAAGTACAAACTACATTTAGACCTCATAACAACAGAAACCATACCCATGGGTTCATTTATCCACAACTGGGAGAAAATAGACATTTGTCAAGTCCTCCAACATGATTCTAAGGTATGATTCCCCTGGAAATTACCAGGTTTTGCAGGAGGCTCTAACAAATGCCTAGAGAGAATATTTTTCTAGGAAATGCTGGGTCCTCCAGTACATTTCTGTGATATGCTAGGACTATGCATCATTTTAATTTTGTATTATCTGTGGTTTCTAGTAACTGTAGACTATTTGGGATTGTATCTTCCGTGGATGCGGCATTCTTACTTTACTTGTGTACTATGAACTCCTCTTGCAGCAACTGAAATAGTATTTATTTTATTTATTTATTTCATTCGGCTTCTATGCCGCCACTCCCGGTGGGCTCGGGGCGGCTCACAGCACCAAAGAATACACGATAGAAACAACAATACAAGATAAAACAGGGGTAAAATACATTAAAATGACATTAAAAATAGCAGTAGCAACACTTAAAAATGACCTAGGACAGGAACTCGGATCCACAGGGGGTGCAACCCGAATGATGTAGGAGAAACATTGGAGAGAGTGAGAGGAATTGGGTTGCTTTAAAAGTAGCTGAAAACAATTAATAGGGACTGTTTCTGTCAAATTGGGACAGTTTTAGGGCATGTGACTTAGGCTAACTGTTAGGCTACTAATGGGTTCATTTATCCACAACTGGGAGAAAATAGACATTTGTCAAGTCCTCCAACATGATTCTAAGGTATGATTCCCCTGGAAATTACCAGGTTTTGCAGGAGGCTCTAACAAATGCCTAATTTGCTACTAATTTGCTACATCTGGATACCTGATGTATTGTAATTTTGTTCCCCTTCCATTATCTATATTGCAACTGTTTTTTATGTTTTATTTTTTCAAAGGTGTGTCTGTTTGGTTCATAGTCATTTTCTCTTTTTCATCCATCTGCTTTTATTAAAACCCCTTTTCCAATTTTAGTGGATGGAGATAAATACGTTTTGGTATGGGAGACCAAATTTGAGCTTACTATGTGATATAAATGATGTTTTGGGCTGATGAGAGTTTGGACAACTGGTTTGGATTTGTTTTAATCCCCCATTTGTCTGACAGTTTCACCAAGGAAAGCTCTAGGAAAAGATTTTGAAACATCCATCTTTTAGAACTGGTTTTTCTCTCTTATCATAGAGGCTTGTCCATAGTTTATATTTTAAAGGGAACTACTTCATCATGGGAATAAAGCACCTAGTTATTTCCAGAAGAAATATATCCAGTGTGAACAAGTTTACAGACATCTCACTCTCCTTCAGTGTTTGGGATTAAAACACTTTATTCTAAGCACTGTGTTTTGATTCATGTATAACATAAATCTAGGAAATGTTTTTTTTAAAATGTATTAATATAAAGGGTTTTGGTCAGAGACAAAAGAGTCCAAACATATCACCACCCAAAGATTCTCTATATGCCTTGTATTTCATAAACCTTATTTAATGGAGCCTAACATTCTTTAGCTTCTGTCTGTCCCTCCTTCTGGTTCTTTTTTCCCTCTTAATGCCCCAGACAACTGCTGCAAACTGTTAAGCCTGGCTTTCATCAGGCCTTTATGTATGTGCATGGCTGAGAATATTTCCTTTCATGGCGAATTCCGCATTTCCTTGTTGACTTGTGTCTCTTTAGGAGCCATAAATCAGCATAGTCGGCACTATGCCTCAGTGCAGATGCTGCCGAAAGAGAGACAGAGAGAGCGGGTCATCCACTGAAAACAAATGCATAGTGACTCTTCTTTCCCAGTGAGACTAATCCGCATGAATCCCAACCAAGGTTTCACACCCTGCCGAACATCAAAGCTTCCTAAAGGAAAAATGTCACTTGGGAGATTAAGAGCCAGCACATGCTGCCTTTGATTTCACCCCAAAGTCACCACCTAGAGAAGCTACCTTTAACACCTGTGTTAAGAATGAAAATTAGATTTGGTACTCAAAGGACCTGCTTCACTGCCTACTTTGAAGGAGTTACTTTCTCTTTGAGGTGTCTCATCACAGAGGGAATCAGAACTAAATGGGTTCCTCCTGGAACTGGTGTGCTTTATGGGACAAGATTACAAAGGATCAATAAAGCCAGCATTAGATTCTTCTTGCATCCCATCTAATCAACTGATTGAACTTGATAGTGTAAAGGTTATTGGTGACTAGTGTTTGAAGTGCCTTGAATAAAAGAACACATGAAAGCTGGAAGGCTTTGACATAAAATATTCTTAAAAATTAATAACCAATGAAGACATTGGAGGCTGAAAAAAGGAACTGTTTGATCCAGGGGCATGCTTGTGTTTAACTGTGTTCTAGTAAGGAGTGGGGAAATTTGTCAGCTTTCCTGCTTAAATACATCTTTCCCTTATTTATTTATTTATTTATTTAATTCCAACATTTCTACCCCGCCCTTGTCAACCCCCGAGGGGGGACTCAGAGCGGCTTACACTGGCCACAATTCGATGCCACGACATACAAAACAATTATAACAGATATAACAACAATTTAAAACAGTAAATAAAACAGTAAGTTAAAAACAATTTAAAACATTATTATCAGCCCTATAACAATTTCCAGTCCAGTTCAACCTCCAAAGTGCTGTCATGCCTGCTGTCCAAAGACCTGGTCCCAGAACCATGATTTCAGTTTTTTCCTAAAAGAAAGGAGGGATGAAGCCAACCTAATCTCACTGGGAAGTGAGTTTCACACACTTGGAGGGGGGGGGGGGAGTCACGACCAAGAAGGCCCTGTCACTTGTCTCTGCCAAATGCTTATCATATGCAGATACAGTAGATTCCACCTAGAGGGGAGCCAAGCCCTTCACCACAGTCCTGCCCCTCATTGTTCCATTCAGGGAATCTTATAATTCCAGGATCACTCTTCTCAATAGAGATCAGTGACCATTGTCCCCAGCACCATCCACTTCTCCACCTAGGAAGCCCCCTCCAGGCTAAAGGGTGGGCAGGCAGGTGTGGTGGGGGCTCAGAAGCAGCAAGCAGACTGAGGTTTTCCTCCAATCCAGACTTTATTGAGTTTCACACCATACACATTCCACCAATCATTGGCTGTAAAACATGCAAACCAACGAATGCACTTTGAACCAATAAGAGCAATGTCTGTAAATGGGAAATTCCCATTTGAGAAATTCCCGTGGCATCCTTCCTTGGCTAACTGAAACAATAAAGCAATATCTGACTCTGTCCTAATCTCTACATGTCTGAAATGGAACTAATCAGAGTTGGAATGCTGGGAACAAATCTGAAATTCCAGCCAACATTATAACACTATAACTTTAAGAATTAAAAACAAACACCATTTCAGTCCCAGAAACAGCTCACTAGTGTGGATCCAAGAAATCACTACATAAACATACATCCAAGAAATCACTACATAAAACCCAAAATGGAATGAGTGCACACAGAGGCAACAATAGGCAGAAAAACCTGGTATACTTTAAGAAGTCATACTTCTATATACCAAGGGCTTGTCTACACTAGCCAGTTATTTCTGGACCAGTCTGGAGTAGAAATGCTCTAGACTAGCTATGGAGGTATGAATATTCTACGTGCTTGTCAATGGTGGCAGCAGGGTGGAGTATACAGTTGAGCTTGGCCATAAGCAATTCAACTATTGCCATAATCCCAGGACAGGTCCTTTATATCACAGGCAGCCAGTGCTGACATCTCCACATCAACAAGGAGGAGGAACAATCCACCTTCTTTTTTTATTTTGCAAGTGCCTCTGCTGATGGAGATATCTTGATGGGCAGGAGCTCTCTTGGAGTTCTGTGGCTGTCTGTAGTTATTATGGGGGCAATATGGGCAGGGAAAAGGGGATGGTGGTACCAACCCATATGAAAGTGTGAAACTGGAGTATTCTACAATTTTCCTTAGCATCAGGCTAAACTGTTTCAACCCACTTTATCCCCTGCTAAGCACTGAAAATCTCTGGACATTATGAAAAAAGCCAGATGTGACATCTAGGCCATTTCGGGTTTTGTGGACAGTGTATACAAGCCTCAGAAGCGCTTAAAGGTGTTTCCAAACAGATGGCTTCTACTATCTTTCTTTCTTTAGCAGACTCCCCCTCTCCCCTGTCATAATAAAAGATGAAAATGGTAGGAAAACATGAAAGGCTACAAACTGGAATGACCATTGGCTCCAAAAATGTTCTAGGAATGAGGGAGTGAACTAGTATGGTAAAAGTCTTATCTGGAAGCATCATATGTGACCAGCTCCCTGTTAGGGAATGTGGGCTGGATCCAGATTTAGTCAGTTATTTTATAGCTCCCTAAGTTAATATTTTATATCTCCTTAAATACCCTCAAGACACCAAATCTTGTCTGAAGCTCAGCAGAATCAGGCCTGGTTAGTATTTGGGAGACCACCAACACATTCAGAAGAAGGAACTTAGAAATCAATCTCTGAGCATTCTTTGCCTAAGAGAACCCCATGGAATTCATGGGGTCACCATGAGTCAACAGGCACTTTGAAGACACATACAGTTACAATGGGCCTATTCTGAGTATGCCTAAATCAATATCCAATCCCATATCTTTATTTCTTACCATGCCAAAATTAACTCTAAACCATTCAGTAAATCTATATTGTCACGAACGCCGACTTAGAACTGCCCCTTTAACACACACACGGAGACGTATCAAAGGCTAACTAGTTTATTGAATATAAAAACAGTCCAAAGAGAATATAGTCCAATAAATGAAAGTATTCAATGCATAAAGTCAATAGTCCAAAGTATAATGGCAAATAGCTTGAAGCGAGGCAAGGCTCCGCAATTCAATGCGGATCAGGAAACAGGGCAAGGTTTCGCATCCAATGCGAATCAGGAACCAAAACAAAGTGCCGCAAACCACTGCGGCTCAGGAAACAAGGCAAAAGCAAGGCAAGACTTGATGACCACGGTTGCTTGTGGTCCCACTCCGCTTCGCGCCTATTCAGTATAGACGTGGCCGGAGAACTGAGGATCAGTTCCCACGGGGCCGTTTAATCCCTCGGCCGGGCCCCCGACGATCTAGGGCCCGGCCCTCCAGTCTCTACTTTCCGAACGGTGACGGTCTAGGGACAGGTGCCAGCTCCTCCTGCCCTCCTCTATGTCCCTGCGCCTGTTATGAGAACGGCCCCGCTCTTCCAGCCTAGTATCGCTATCTTCCTGAGAAGAAGCCTCCCGAAGTTTCCCATCCGCTAGCCTCCATCTGCTGTTCAGCCAGCTCCTGGGAAACTCCGGCCATTTGGGAATTCATAACTATCTCCGCTATCTGCTTCACTGCCTCCCATCTCCACCTGGTCCGCTCCTTCCCGGGAGAATGCTCCCACTCAAGATCCCAAGCTAAACTCTCTACAGGTGAACTGGGCAAAGGCACGGCTGACCAATCTTGCTCTGGGCCTTCCAACTCATCCTCCGAATCCCTTTCAGCCTGTGCGGGTCCCAATGCCAACGGGACCCCTGGTGCATTACCCCTCCCCCGTTGCCCGAGCGGACCCATGGGTGCTACACTATCCCCCCTCAGGGCCCCCTGGGCCGCCCCCGGGCTTGGGCTTGTCAGGGTAGTTGCGGTGGAAGCGAGCCACCAACTCCGGGGCGTGAACATCTCGAGCCTTGACCCAAGCGCGTTCTTCCGGGCCAAACCCCTTCCAGTCAATGAAGTACTCCAACTTCCTGTAGCGGAGGCGGGCATCCAAGATGTCCTGCACTCGACCTCCTCCCCCGCCTCCCGCATCACAGGGGGAGGAGGCGGCTGCGCCACGTCAGGCCGCACCCCTTCGCTGGCGGAGCAACGAACGATGAAACACCGGGTGGAGTTTCATGTCCGCTGGGAGTTGTAGTTTGAAGGAAACAGGCCCCACCTTCTCCAAAACCTTGTAGGGACCCAAAAATCTCGCATCCAGCTTGCGGGTGGGTCGCTGCGTGGGCAAATTCTTGGTGGACAGCCAAACTTTTACCCCCACAAGGATGTCAGGACCCTCCTGGCGCCGCCGATCAGCCATCCGCTTGTAGTCAGCTTTCGCCTGGTCCAATTGAGTGCGTAGCAAGTCTTGGAGTGCAGTGAGCTCGAAGCCAATCCTTAGCCTCGGAAACGTCTCCGGACGGGTCCACCGGCGGGTAGAACCGAGGGTGGTGTCCGTAGTTGGCAAAGAAAGGAGTCTCTTTGATGGATTCCTGCGTCGCATTGTTGTAAGCAAACTCTGCCAGGGACAACAAGGACGCCCAATTGTTTTGCTGATAGTTGACATAGCAGCGCAGGTACTGCTCCAAGGTGGCATTGACCCTTTCGGTCTGGCCATCGGTCTGCGGGTGATGAGCCGTGGACATCCGCACATCAATCCCCAGCAGCTTCTGGACGGCCTTCCAGAACTGGGAAGTGAATTGGGTGCCCCGGTCAGTCACCAGGCTCTGTGGAAGTCCATGCAGCCGAAACACATGTTGCACAAACATATCAGCAGTCTCTTTGGCAGTAGGCACCCCCACACAGGGGATGAAGTGTCCCATCTTAGTGAAACAGTCCACCACGACCAGTATCGAGGTGAAACCCTTGGACTTGGGGAGGTCGGTGATGAAATCGGCCGAAATCATCTTCCAGGGAGCAGAGGGAGTCGGAAGCGGCTGGAGCAAACCAGCCGGCTTGCCCCCCTGGTTCTTAGCCCGGTGACACACAGGGCAGGATGCCACATAGTCCTCCACATCCCTCCGCACTTTCAGCCACCAAAAGTCCCGTAGGACCAGTTGGAGAGTCTTGAAAAGCCCAAAATGGCCTGCGGCCCGGCTATCGTGGCAAAGCTTGAGAATGTCCTCCCGCTCAGGCCCAGGGGAAACATAGACAGAGTCCCGGTGGTAAAGTACCCCATTCTTTACCTGAAACGGAGCCGGAGGTCCCTTGGTCAGTTGCTCCTGCACCCACGGGTCGGTCCGCTGGCGAGCCTGGACCCGCACACTCAAGGGTCTCTTGTCGCCAGGGGCCGGCGGAGCCACCGGAGGGTTGACAGGACGCGCCCGAGCCGCCGCAAAGTTCTCCGCTTTAAGCAACCGGGCCTCGGACGGCCCGTCGCCCTCACGAACATACTCCGGCTTCGGGACAGCGCATCAGCTTGCTTGGTCTGCTTGGGGGTCACATAGTGAATGCGGAAATTGAATCGCTCAAAGAACAGGGACCATCGCTGTTGCCTCTGGTTCAATTTGCGCTGGGATTTCAGATGCTCCAAGTTCCGGTGGTCGGTGTGAACCTCCACCGGGAACTTGGCCCCTTCAAGCAGGTGCCTCCAGACCTCGAAAGCCACCTTGATGGCCAACAGTTCCTTCTCCCAAATGGTGTAGTTCTTTTCCGGAGCCGTCAGCTGCCGGGAGTAGTAGGCACAGGGCAACAAGTCCGTCCCCTGGGGCTGTAGCAGGATCGCTCCCACCGCCACATCCGAAGCATCGGCCTGGACGATGAAAGGGGTGCGGGGTTGGGGTGCTGCAAAAGCGGCTGAGTGGTGAACAGCTGCTTCAACTTGCGAAACCCCACATCGGCCTCCGGAGTCCACCGGAACGGCACCTTTCCCCGCAAACACTGGGTGATCGGATCAGCCCACTTGGCAAAGTCAGGAATGAACTTTCTGTAGTAGTTGGCAAAGCCCAGGAATCTTTGAATGTCTTTTTTGCTAGCAGGGTGCCCAGTCAACCACGGCTTGGACCTTGGTGTCATCCATGGCAATGCCCGTAGGTGAGATACGGTAGCCCAGAAAGTCCACCTCACGCAAGTCGAAAGCACACTTCTCCAGCTTAGCATAGAGCCCGTGGGCCCTCAGTCTCTGGAGCACTTCCTTGACATGGCGATCATGGGTCGCCTGATCCGGAGAAAAAATCAGCAGATCGTCTAAGTAGACCGCCAGATAGCGGTCCAACAGGTCTCGGAAAATGTCATTCATGAAATGTTGGAAACAGGCGGGAGCGTTGCACAAACCGAATCCCATCACCAGGTATTCGAAACTGCCCCACTTGGTCTGGAAGGCCGTCTTCCATTCATCACCCTGGCGAATCCGGACAAGGTTGTAAGCCCCCCTCAGGTCCAGTTTAGTGAACACCTTAGCTCCCCGCATCCGCTCCAAGAGCTCGGGGATCAAGGGCAGGGGATAGCGATTCCGGATCGTGATCTTGTTGAGTTCCCTGTAGTCAGTGCACAGCGCAACTCCCGATTTCTTCTTGACGAAAAGAATCGGAGCCCCAGCCGGGATTGGGAGGGCCGAATGAACCCCTTCCGCAGGTTCTCATCCAGGAAATCTCGGAGAGCCTGTTGCTCTGGTTCCGAGAGGGTAGAGTCTTCCCGCGGGATCGGGGCCCCCGGTTGCAGTTCAATGGCACAGTCATAGGGCCGGTGCGGAGGCAAGCGTTCCGCCTCCTTCTCACTGAAGACATCCCAAAATCCGGCATACTTCTTGGGCAAGGTAGCCACATTCTCCACTTCTTGGGCCAGGCACGCCCGGGCCGTCATGCAGTGGCCCTGGCAATGGTCCGAAGAAAAATTAGCTGCCTCTTAGCCCAGGAGATCTGGGGGTCGTGGAGTGCGAGCCACACAATGCCCAGGACAATGGGGAAATCTGGGAGCCTGGTCACAAGGAAAGAAATGTCCTCTTTATGGGAGCTAGTCCACATCCTAGTAGGAGCCGTATACTGCGTCACAGCCCCTGTTTTCAGGACTCTCCCATCAATGGTTTGGACACCCTTAGGCTCTTGGAGATCAAGAAAATTTAATCCGGCGGACTTGGCATAGTCCGCATCGATGAAGTTGTTGGTCGCTCCCGAGTCAATCATGGCATGGACCATCATTGGCCCCTTCTCTGGCGACCACAAACTGACCATTACAAGGAACAATTGTCCAGTCTTGGGTTCAGGGGGGAGGTTAGCGACGTCGGCCGAGTGAGCGAACCCTCTTACACCCGGCCGGCCCCTTCCCCGTCGCCTGAAGGGCCTCTTCGGGCTCTGGGGCCCCTCCGAGGGCGGCAGAGGCCCGAGGAGTTTTTCCACGCGGCTTCTGGGGCACTCCTTAGAAAAATGTCCAGCCCCCCGCAGTACCAGCACAAGTTGAGGCGCTGACGCCGGGCCTTCTCGCTTGGTCTACTTTGGGCCGAACTGTACCCAACTGCATGGGCTCCGGGTCATCCGGGCCCGCCGGCACTGGTAATTGCGGGGTTGAAATTGTCCAGCCCCTTCCTTCCGCGCCACCGGTTTCTCCATCACGCCCTTGTCCCACCGTCTCCTGGTTTGCAGTCCCGCTTCCAACCGAAGGCTCAAGGTGATGGCAGCCTCCAGATCTGCGGGCCGAGGATGCTTGATCATCTCCTGTTGCAGTTCCGACGGCAATCCCGCAATGTAGTGATACCGCAACGACGGCAGACCCCACTGCGTCTGGGAAGCCAGAACACGAAAAACGGGAGATGTACTGGGACAGGGAGATATCCTTGCACGTCAGCCGGGCCAGATCCCTCTCAGCCAGTTCTTCATTCACCGGGGCCCCCCATGTTTCCCTGATCGCATCCAGGAAAGCCTGCAGCGTGTTGGTATGGGGGGACTGCGCCCGGATCAATGCGGTGGCCCACGTTGCCGCAGACCCTTCCAGCAGATTGAAGACAAAAACCACCTTGGCTCGATCGTTGGCGAACTCGTTGGGGCGTTGCTCCAAGTAAAGTTCCACTTGGCACACAAAAACCTCCACCTGGGTCGGATTGCCACTAAAGCGGCCAGGTGGGCTCACCCCCGGGTGCCGTCCGGCCCGGGTCCGCAGCTCCCCCAATTCTCGTTGCATGTCCTGCACCTGCTGATCCGTCAGGTTAGCCATGGCAACCGTGGGGACGATGGGAGCCTGAGTGCGCTGTCTGCGGTTCCTGGTACGTCCCGTGGTGCAAAAAGGGGTTCGAGGAGTTCTCCGGCCAACTGTCACGAACGCCGACTTAGAACTGCCCCTTTAACACACACACGGAGACGTATCAAAGGCTAACTAGTTTATTGAATATAAAAACAGTCCAAAGAGAATATAGTCCAATAAATGAAAGTATTCAATGCATAAAGTCAATAGTCCAAAGTATAATGGCAAATAGCTTGAAGCGAGGCAAGGCTCCGCAATTCAATGCGGATCAGGAAACAGGGCAAGGTTTCGCATCCAATGCGAATCAGGAACCAAAACAAAGTGCCGCAAACCCCTGCGGCTCAGGACACAAGGCCAAAGCAAGGCAACACTTGATGACCACGGTTGCTTGTGGTCGCACTCCGCTACGGGCCTATTCAGTATCGACGTGGCCGGAGAACTGAGGATCAGTTCCCACGGGCCGCATTTTAATCCCTCGGCCGGACCCCCCGACGATCTAGGGCCCGGCGCCTCCAGTCTCTACTTTCCGAACGGTGACGGTCTAGGGACAGGTGCCAGCTCCTCCTGCCCTCCTCTATGTCCCTGCGCCTGTTATGAGAACGGCCCCGCTCTTCCAGCCTAGTATCGCTATCTTCCTGAGAAGAAGCCTCCCCCCGAAGTTTCCCATCCGCTAGCCTCCATCTGCTGTTCAGCCAGCTCCTGGGAACCTCGGCCATTTGGGAATTCATAACTATCTCCGCTATCTGCTTCACTGCCTCCCATCTCCACCTGGTCCGCTCCTTCCCGGGAGAATGCTCCCACTCAAGATCCCAAGCTAAACTCTCTACAGGTGAACTGGGCAAAGGCACGGCTGACCAATCTTGCTCTGGGCCTTCCAACTCATCCTCCGAATCCCTTTCAGCCTGTGCGGGTCCCAATGCCAACGGGACCCCTGGTGCATTACCCCTCCCCGTTGCTCGAGCGGACCCATGGGTGCTACAAAAGGCCACTGCTCAGTTTCTCAAGCAAAGAGCATAGCATATTCTACCAAAACTAATATTATGAATTTTTCTGAAGATAGGTTTCCACAGTTAGTACCAAGGAACTGTTTACAGTTTAAGTTAAACTTTGACCTTCCATGTTCTGGATACTGCCAACACATATCCTTCCACAGGAAATGGGAATCCATATTCCATAGACAAACTCTACTTCCTCCTTCTCTGATCTTGAGCTTCCAAATCACCGCCAGAGGTAGACCAATGTATATGGTATGGTAGCTTTATATAAACTCATTTGGCCCTCTGTATCCACAGATTTAATCATCCATTAGTTGAAAATATTTCTTAAAATCCCAACAAAAATACATTTTATAATAGGAACACCATTTTATTTTGCCATTATACATCCATGGGTCTTGAAAATAAACTCCAGTGGATACCAAGGACTCACTGTAATCATAGACTAGCAAATGCTGTACTATTTGTCTTATTTATTGCATTACTGTTGCTGATTAAAGTAAGTAAGTAAGCAAGTTAACTAGCTAGTTACTGGTAAATGGCCTTCATGAGCTTGTTAAAGTATTCACAGATGGAGAAACCTAATATAAGCAATAGTGTAACGTATATTTCAAGGTATGTGTTCTGATAAACCTACAGCTTCTTTCATTTTTAAAGAAAATGTTGAATCATCGACTGAAGATGAACAACACAAAATAAATTCAATGACCAAATTGTTCATTTCAAATAGTTAGATCTAAGACTCATAGCATCAAGGTGACATTGCAGGGAATATTCACACCAGCTCCTGAAATGAAATGGATTAACACCATATATCCACAACCTTATCAGTGATTTCCCCCCGCCATCTTTGTAATATAAATAGTGGAAAATGGACCATGTTAAAAAGAAACAGCACAACATCATTGCTATTAAATGACTTCCCATAAGTAAAAGACACTTCTACTTATGATGCCCCCATGCTGAACTTCATTCTAAACAGTCTCTTGAGAAATGTTGATGTACTGAGTAGGTTTATTTTCCAAGCAAATGACAGTAAGACTGGTTTGGAAAATACAAATAAAATGTTTTCATCATTATTTTTATATGTTGAATATCCCTTCTCTGCAATGCTTGGAACCAAAAGTGTTTCAGATTTTGGATTTTAAAAGATATTTTGGAATGTTTGGCTATACACAATGATATATTGTGGGGGAGTGAGCTAAGTCTGAACATGACATTCATGTATTTAATATATATATATATTCTACTGATAATGTGAAGGTAATTTCATATACAATATTTTAAACAGTTTTGTGCACAAAACACAGTTTGTATACATAACCATCACAAAGTAAAGATTCATTATCTCAGCTAGTTTTGGATTTTGGAGCATTCCACATTTGTGATTAGAACTGAATTCAGTGATGTTGGGCAGTAAGAATTCCCTCCCACCTCAGCAGTAACTGAATGGGTGGAGTGCCTATGTAACCAATCTTGGGGCTGATCCAATGTACACCAAGCTGAATCAGCCCTGGAATAGCAGGCCAGTGGAGATCCACCCACATAGTAGTGAAATCACCATAATTGACAAAACCAACCTTGCTGTTGAGGGATCATCCACATTTCCAATCTTTCACCTTGGCTGGAGTGACTGCATTGGCCCAAATATCCAGTTTTCCCTGCAGTCAGTTGGGAGAATAGTTGATGTTAAGCCAGCCAGAGAGACAGTTCTCTCCAAGCCTCATCCCATATTCTCTTTTTGCATTGAACTCTGTCCATATATGTCATAATATGGTGGTGGCATGGCTCATGGACATGGGATATATGCCACTGGAATTAGATAGGGGACCTCGCCCCCATGGGGGACCCGGGGTATATGGCAGGGAGCCAGTTGTATTCAGTCAAGGGTGGACTTTTTGCCCACACCCTCTGGCAGCTAGTGTACCCATGCTGGGATTCCACCCAGCTGGCATTTCATGTGCCATCCCATGGGATCCAACAGTGGGCCGGATTGACAGGCTCATCAATTAACATGTGGATTGGTCAATGTCTGGATCCAGACCCATTCAGGTACCAATAATATTTTTCAACTGAACCAAATAAAGTTGTGGCATATTTCTTTCCATTTTAACTGTGGGGTAAAAGGGAAGAACTTCCCCACCCTTTTTGATGCCTTGCTTCTGAAAGAAGAAACAAACGTTGGTCTTTGTCACAAAAGATATACTATTTTGTCTCTACCATAAATTTACAAGCTAATGAACAAATGAGACTCTTGATCAGTGTGATGAGGTCCTTAATCATACACTGTTGTGATATTTATTGATGTTGTGACTGTGTCAGATTTACCCAACAAAGGTTCAAATATGTTGTGATTAGACCCATAATATGAAATTGGTTTCAATCCCTCCCACCTACTAGGTTTGGAAATGGACAGACCACTGTTGTAGCTGAATATTAGGAGTAGAAATTAGTCTTTGTTCATGGATGAAGCTGTGGTCTTCAAGTCACTTACTCCAGTATCTGAAAAACTGTAGCTCAAGGTTAAACTGCATGTAGTAATGAAACTCTGTGGTATGCCTACTATACACAGATAAATACTATAGGTATCTATATGAATGCTCTAGAGATCATCGAGAGTTGGAAGAGACCACAAGAGCTGTCCAGTCCAACCCCTTGCCATGCAGGAACACACAATCAAAGCACCCCTGATGGATGGCCATTCAGGCTCTGTTTAACTGTTAACACCCACCTCACCCCCAGATATGAAGTTGCCACCACACCCTGAGGCAGCCTGTCCCACTATCAAAACAACTTTTACCATCAGGAAGTTCTTGCTAATATTTAGGTGGAATCTCTTTTCCTGTAGTTTGCATCCATTGTTCCATCTCAGTTTGAAGACTAAGTAGGGTCAGCTTGGTTAGTATTTGGATGATACCATGAATAAATTTCAAGTGTTCTAGGCTATATTTCAGAATAAGGAACTGGCAAAACCACATCTGAGTTCCTTGCCAAAGAAAACCCTATGAAATATATGGGGTCAGCATAAGATTAATGATGATTTAAGGCTGAATACATGCATATACACAGGTACCTAGATAGACACAAGGAAGTACTGATGCATCTTTCTGTCCCTGAAAGCAGATTCTGTAGCTTTTGAGCTGGGACCATGGTTTAGGAGGGGAATGCCAATCCCTATTCCCTGATGCACATAATTCTGCTTCCCTGGAAATGCTATTAAACCATATCCTTCAACTGTCGTGTCTTAGGAAAGGCAGTCCTGGTTAATCAGTGAAGTAACTTCATGCTTATACTTTCCACTGCCTTTTGAGATGTGGCTTCATTCTAACCTTTGGAGTAGTTAGTTAAAGTTAACTGCATTGTTTGTCATTCATTATTCCCACCGTTCCGACAGGCAGGGGCAACATGATATTATCCAGGCTGTTAACAGTTATGGCCGATGCAGACAAGTGAATACTTCATTCATTACTTTATTTGCTCAGGACCTACCAAATTGTTTCATATAGATTATACAGGATGGAAGAAAGTTGAGATTTTTAAAATGGGCATGCAGGAGAAAATGAAATTGATACATTTGTTCTCTATGTGTGATAGACCTATTTCTTCTTATCACTATAAGGTTTTGAAAAGTTCAAAGAGTAACTTGATTTTGTTGCACAATTATTGTAGTGCAACTTCAAGTCATTTCTAACCCTAACGTGAACCTATTATAGGGTTTACTTGGCAAGATTTGCTTAGAGAAGGTTTGCATTTGCCTTTTTCTACAATTGAGAAGGTGTGCCTTCCCCAAAATTTCCCAGTGGGTCTTCAGTGCTGAGGAGGAAATCAAACCAAAACCATTTTCCTGTGCTGAAACCACTACATCATATTGGCTCAATACTGATATTTTAAAATAAACAATTTAAAACGATTACCTGAATGTTTATGTTACCTTTATTTTTCTTGCTGATTTTCCTTCATCACCCCCAGGGTTCTTCTGCAGAAGGCGGTTTAGTTGTTACTTTGTCTTTTATAAATGGGTTGCACATTTTATAGCAATTACATTTTTAGTTTGTTTGGTTTCTTTTGGAAAACCAAATGGAGGTCCATTTATTAGCCTGATGCAGATTTTCCACAGGAAGTCCAATTATAACAAATAATTTCATTTTGATTCCTCATGTTATATTTCTTCCTTAAGGCAATCTTGATATTGTTAACAGCATTTGCAATTGAGTCCTTTAGAATAATGTTTTTTTATTTGAGTTGTGAGGAGAGACAGGTATGAAATAAAAATATTATTATTAATATTAATATTATTCTCTTGGCACAAAAATAAAGCTAACAGTGGTGGAAGGAGATTAATTCTTGTTGTTCTAATCAACATAAGAAAGAAGCCTCATTTTGTTTGCCTCCAGTATCTGTTTCTCAAGTATACTTTCATAGTCTGTTGCATTTTCGTGCTCTAGTAATGAGGTTTAAGCCAATATTTATAACCGATGTGTGGCTAGTTGTTCTACAATGGGGATACACTTCAAATGTGCATACAATATAAAGCAATACAGAATACATAGATTTTTTATTGTGTTAGAAGCACAATAAAAAGCCTCTGGTGTGAGAGAATTGGCAGTCTGCAAGGATGTTGCCCAAGGGGTGCCTGGATATGTTACCATCCTCCTGTGGAAGGCTTCTCTCATGTCCCTGTAAGGGAAGCTGGAGCTGACAGATGGGAACTCACCCCGACTCATGGATTTGAACCACCAACCTTCAGGTCAGCAGTTCAGCCAGCACAAGGGTTTAACCCATTGTACCACTGCAGCTCCTAATACATAGATAACATCCACATTCAAATGGGAATTCCGATCAGCATTCAAAACTGTATAAGATTTGCACATGTAGTTACTAATGTAGGAAGTGATACAATAGGATCATGTGAGGGTTGAGGTACATGTTTGAAGCACCTAACCAAGAAGGGTAATGAGGGTACATGAGGTAAAGTGTGTTTTGAGTGCTGCAAATCCTAGGAAGGCTGCTGGACCAGGCAGCATTGCTGGCTGGCTGGTTTAAGACTGTGCTGACCAATTGGCAGAGGTTTTTACTGTGATTTTCAATTGTTCTTTATCTCAGTCTGTTATTCCATCTTTATTGAAGCTCTCCATCATTGTTTCATTACCAAAAATGTTCCCTATTGATAATTTTCAGGACTACAGACCAGTGGCACTGACATATTGGAAACTGCCCTGAGTCCCTTTGGGGAGATAGGGAGGTATACAAATAAAGATGATGATTAGAAACATAACACGATTAGTACACAGCAAACAAGGTCATTATGCTAGCTGTTGTATTGGATCACACATCAAACACTTCCCAAGTGTCTAGGACTGTGTGATGTATTGGTGAATAATGTGTGCAGATCCCAGTAGGGTGGCCTCTTGCAGCTGACAAATGGTAATTTTGTCAGCACCAATTGTGTTTAAGTGCAGGCCAGGGTCTTCAGGCACTGTACTCAGTGTGCTGATCACCACTGGGCTTGTGTCTTTGAAGTTCAATCTTTAAATCTTCATATTGTGTCAGCTTTTCCACTTGTTTCTATTAAATCCAGCTGTCACCTGCAGGGCCGTAGCCAGGATTTTGGTTCGGGGGGGGGGGGGGGGCTGAGACTGGGTGGAAGAGGGTCTACCCTAGCAAACCTTTTGTATTGTTATCCCAATAACCCCATTAATGTGGGATATAATGAATATGGTGATCAGATCATGATATGAATAAGCATAACAGTTTAAATAATGTACCAGTAAGGCCTTTTTCGCGGACCACCTGAGAATTTCGGGGGGCTGAAGCCCCTTAGCCCCCCTGGCTACATGCCTGGTCACCTGGGATTGCAACATACAAGATCCATTCTTGGTTATTTAACACGATTGTGAGGTCAGGAGTATTGTGCTCCAAAACTCTTATCAGTCTGAATTTGGAAGTCCCAGAGTAGTTTGATGTTTCATTTTCTGTAACCTTTTCAGGTTTGTGATCCCACCAGTTCTTTGTCACAGGCAGACGGTATTTGTGACACAAGTTCCAATGAATCATCTGAGCATATTATTATTATTATTATTATGTTTTCAAACTCCTAGGTTGGCAGGAACTGGAGCTGACAAATGGGAGCTCACCCTGTCTCGCAGATGGAACTGTTGACCTTCAGGTCAGCAGTTCAGCCAACATTCAGGTCAGCAGTTTAGTAGCACAAGGGTTTAACCCATCACACCACTGAGGCCCTAAGATTTTCTCATTAATAAAATGTGGTTCTGGATCTCTTAGTGTATGCATGTAAAAAAAATAATGTCCC
Organism: Anolis apletophallus; assembly: GCA_030556195.1. Taxonomy (NCBI): domain Eukaryota; kingdom Metazoa; phylum Chordata; class Lepidosauria; order Squamata; family Anolidae; genus Anolis; species Anolis apletophallus. The sequence continues at coordinate 60,157,451 of JARBWK010000006.1, read as the reverse complement.
CTTTCTTTTGAGAGTATTTCTGGGTCTTTAATGAAGGAACAATGTATCTATGGCCTTCCAGATATTGTTGGCACAAAAACCCTAGTATAGCCAATGGTAAAAGGTGGTAGGGTCCCATATCGTCTGGAGGGGCACACATTTAATCTTTCTTTAAGACTCGCATGGGATAGCAAGCAAACATATAGAGGAACTTCTGGATCCATAAGTCTGAGAATGATAAGCAGTTCTCTCAACGGGAAGATATACCCTAAGTTATGCTTTCTTCATAGTGTATAGCCATTAAACTATACAGAATATAAATGCAGTCTAAAATTATGGTTGGAAGTCCCTTTTTGCTGACACTTGCAGCCCAATCCTATGCAGTGACTCAAAAGGAAAGCCTCGCATGTTCCTTTAGGATTTCAACCTTGCTTTAACTGGTTCATTTTGTCAAAATACATCAGACTAAAATAATTAATGAGCAAATATTTTGGTTTAAGTGCTTTGTGGATCATAGCCAGGGAGATAAAATTTTGCAGCTTTAAGTGTAAGCATGCTGTTTTGAGAGGTTTATGAATCACAGCCAAGAAGAGGCCATTTTGATCAATGAAACTAAATTACTAAATACAGTGGATTTGAAACAAATCATTATTTCTCCTTCGAAGGCTTCCACTAAAAGTGCCTGCAAAAGTGTTAAGAAGTCAATTTGCATCCAATATTGATGTACTTGACTATATAATCAAAAGAATTAAAGATAAAAACCTTTCATCTGCTTTGAACACTGCTATCCTGGCTTCCTACTGTCATCAGTCAAATTCATTTACGGACTGAAACAGATGGCTTTTAAAGACAATCGCTAACTGGGAATTCTAGTGCTATTGCCATTATGAACCTTTATTCTTACTAATGGCCTACTTTCATAAGTTAAAATTCAAAGCTGTTATGGTTTCAATTTAAATAGAGTCTTTGACACATTTTCCCATTCTCTCTATTTTTGGAATCTGTTAAGCATGGGTAGTCACATTACTGCTATGACATAGATCCAGATATGTCCATGTGTATGTCAGAGTACATCAATACCCACATAATATGTTTCTTGACTTCTGTTTTCAACAGCTGCTGCTGTGTTGCATTGGGAGCTCGCAATAATTTTATGAAACATCTATTTATCTTATTTTTCCCCACTCATATGTGGTTTCTTACTACAACAAACCATTTTGTTTGAAACATTAGATTAAATTCAGTCAAACAAGATCATTATTCAAAGCATTACACAAACACACACCACATCAAGGTTGCGATATTCATATTATATATGATCTTTCTTAATTAGCAGGAGATAATTTAGAAGGACAGAGCCAGTGAGGTGTGGTGGTTTGACTGTTTGACTAAGATCTGGAATAGTAAAATCCAAATCTATGCTTGGCCACTGAAATATGCAAAGTAACCTTGGGCAAGTTACATTTTCTCAGCCTCAGAGGGAGACAATGAAATACCACCTGTAAATAAATCATGCTAAGAAAAACTTAATAATATTTTCACCTTAGGGATTTGTTGTATATACCTATGTATAAGTCTAGAATCACAAAAATCATCAACCAAAAATCTAGGTTGACTTAGATATGGATCAATGTAAGTACTGTTACTTAACTCTTTATTTTCATTTTTTTTTTTAAAAAAAATCCCTTTTCTAAGTAGAGCATCAAAAGGCAAGCGCTTATTCCATCCTGGAAGAACCAGATTATTGTCACGAGAGCAGCCGATCGATCTAATCCCAATAGGCAGACTCATCCCTTTCAGAGATAAGCCCCACCATAGTTGTATCATTTGCAAATTTTGTAATGGCATTGACATGATTGGTGGGGGTGCAATCATATGTGTACAAAGTGTGAAGCAGAAGACCCAACATTGGCATCTCAGTGTTAAGAGCTGACGAGAAAAAAAACCATACTGACAATTACATAAAAAAAAACACATTTGACAACATAACACAACTTAATTAAACTTAACAGACAAAATAAAACACCATAAATATAAAAAAATTCTGCTAAAACACATTAAAGATAAAAATACTAAAAATCCATTTCATTGTAGCTCCATAAGTAGAGGTTCAACAAAACCAATAGCCAGGGTTACTTAATGGATGTGGGCCAACTATAAAAGGGCTGGGTATAAGATAGTGCAAATAGCAAAACGTGGGGACAGGGAAATGGATAAAGTGCAGGACAGAGTACTATCTGATTACCAAGGCTCCTCATCTTGAAAATGGAGGAAAGCACTTCCCAGAGCAAGAGATGAGCACTGCCTCCAGAAGCTGGAAATGAAAAAGGAGAAGCCTCTGCCTTTGATTGTGTGTCTCCTTGTTTATAATTGTAAAGGCATTGAATGTTTGCCTATGTATTTAAAACGCTGTAATCCGCTCTAAGTCCCCTGGGGGAGAAGGGAAGAATATAAATAAAGTGTATTTTATTATTAAAATCTGTTGTATGGGGGTTTTCTTTCTGCATGGCATGGTTAGACTCTACTTGTTTTATATATGGCTAAGAGTTAATGCTGACATTATAGGCCATGTGACTAGCCACAAGTTACAAAATGAAATCTGATAGGCATCTACAATGTGTTTAGTATGACTGCAGCGCCAGTCATGTACAACAGAATTTCCCACTCCAGACAACATCTGTGAGCAGCAAATGTTTATTCACACTAATGGAAATCGGTCAATATACCCAGGATGTCTTTTATGAGCCAATCCTGTGAATTGCTACCTTGGCAGCTAAAGTTTTATAAGATCCATCAGCCTATTTGTGTGCAGCAAATAGCACAATTGGGTTGCTGCTACTACAACTGGTGACAGAAATGCACAATTTCTTTTAAAGCAAATGATTACCAGGCACATGCCTCTTTTTATCACTTGACCTTTGAGAACACAAACATTTATAGATGGTTTTATTGCTGATTTATTGCTTGTGCTTTAAGGACACAGTCAATTGCTTTTGAGTCAGTGTAACACCTTGATATCAGTTATTAAACTTTTTGAGGTCTAAATGAATAGCACATGACAAAAAGGGGTGTTAAATAGTAACTGAATTCAGAATTGTGCCTAGAAGAAGAAACATGCAGTCTACTTTTTTTAGTGTTTGAGAGAAACTTGCCTTGTTTTTCAGCAAAGATTTGTGCACAAGGGAGTAAGCTTTCTTTCAAAATGAAACAAAAGCACAAGGAGATGTGAATATGATTGAAACCCCTTTGGTAGTATGTTCAAGACCCACTATTCTTTTAAATCTCTTGTTCCACAATTAGCATAAGGGACTTTCCCACAATCAAGATGTGTTCTGAAATTTCAGTTGAAAAATATATTCATAGGATCCCTCAAAAACATAATGCACTGACATATCACCTTCTGGGGGAGGTTGGAGAGAATAAATGGAGTCAAAATGGCCAATGGTGAGTGATGAGTGGAATATCCAGTCCAGCTTCAACTGGAGGGCTCATGACACATCTGAGAAGTTCACAGGTTGTGAGCTTCCCAGATGTCTATCTTATGCTTTTGCTAGCATTTAACTTAGCAGATGGATGGATTCAACCAAGGAAGCAGCAGCCCTGAGTTTTCAATACTTGAGTAGGTTCTTGGAGATACCTCATAGTTGGAGTCACCATAAATTGAAGCCAATTGGAAAGTAAATAAGAAATACAATCAAGTGCCTAAACCAGTGGTTCTCAATTTATGGGTCCCTAGGTGGTTTGGCCTACAACTCCCAGATATTCCAGAGCAGGGGTCCCCAAAATAAGGTCTGTGGGCCGGATGTGGCCCTCCAAGGAAATTTACCTGGCCTCTGCCCTAAACTTTAGACTTAGCGTCACTCTAAGTCTGAAATGACTTGCAGGTATACAACAACAACAATCCTAATTAATTTGACTCTCATCAGCCAAAAGCAGGCCCACACTTCCTACTGAAATATTGATAAGTTTATGTTGGTTAAAATTGTTCTTAATTTTAAATATTGTGCTTTCATGTTTATTTATACTACGAATAAGATATGTGCAGTGTGCATGGGAATTTGTTCATGTTTTTTTTTCAAACTATAATCCAGGCCCCCAACAGTCTGAGGGACCATGAACTGGCCCTCTCCTCAAATAGTTTGAGGACCCCTTTAGTTTAGAGACAAAACTATTCTATTATGCAGTTTAGTCCCTTTATCCTTCTTTGTTAGTTTTTGTCTGCACCTGAAGCTATATATTTATCAGTGGTTAACTGGATAGGAACCAGTTATGACCTGTTCATGTGGCCTTGAATTCTATAGAAAACATGTATCATTATGAAATATAATATGAATATAGCTTTGTGTAGGATATAGAAAGTAGTAGAAGGTTTGTCCACTTTTTGAGGCGAGCTGTAGCTGGGAAAAATAAATCAAACACCAGCCACATTTCCACTCATTTTCCGAAGGCTAAAGTCTGCCATTTGACATTTTTGAGGAGCTGAATTCCAATGCTTCATTTTAAACTGCTGCTAAAATAAGTTAACCTTAATTAGCTATTTGGGGGGACTTTTAAAAGCTTTTAAAATTCGCTGCAGATAACTAATTGCTGGATCAACTTGGCAATCACATTTGTAAGGCAGTAACAAACATAGGAATATCGAACAATTGGATGATGACATTGGACTTTTGAGACAGAAATGATTTATGTTTTATTGACCTTATTATGATTGTATATTATATGTTAATGTTTTAAATGTTTTTAAATGTTTTATGATGCTGGGCACCTTGAGTCACTTGTTGGCTGAGATAGGCAGTATATACATAAATAAATAAATAAATAAATAAATAAATAAATAAATAAAATTGTGCTGCCAGGTTGCAATGTATCATTCATAAGTTACACACATCTGTCAGTCACATCCTCTGACCTTTTCCTCCACAGTTCCATATGTGTGTGGTCAGGTTCTGTTTATTTGGTAAGGAAGGAAGCTGCTGTAACTATTTTTACCTTATTTTACTAGTATTACATTCTCAGTTGTATTTGCATTGGAGTAAACACCTAGCTCAAGCTTAGAGAGTGCACTGGCTTATTGGCAAGCTTTGAATCTTGAAAAAGGCAGTCTGTTAAAAAATAACTGTCAGTTTAGTCATTCAAGATGCATTCATATAATGCACATAGGGAGAATACCTGCTCATAATTTATAGTGTCTCCCTGGGAATGCCCCAAAAGAATGTGAGAACCCAACTGTGTGCCTGTAGCATGCTCAACAACTAAATCTGAGCTGAAATTTGCAATACTCAGTGTGTATTGTTCTTGTGTTAACTTTTCCTGGAGATAATGCCAGGTTTTTAACTGCAGTAGCAGTGGTTGAGTTTTTCTTAGGCCAGTTCCACACATGACTTTAACATGCATCCAATTGGTTTTAAGAAACCCAATTGGATGTGGGTTAAAGTCCACGCACCTCCCTCCAAAACCTGCGCTTTCCTGGGGAGGGGTCTACATGCCCTGCTGAACCTTCCAGTAGGGCACCCAGACCCCCCCCCCCAAGAAAAGCCTTAAAATATAATTACTTACCCGTCTGCCATTAAAATGTGCCGGAGCTCTCCTGGAACGTAAAAATGATACACTAGGAAAGGGGGGCAAGGAGCGATCCCCCCCTCTTGATATGTTATTTCTGTGCACCAGGAGAGCTCTTAAGGCTTTTTGGGAGGTTTTGAGAGAGGGAGGATGCTTGCTTGAGTTTTCTGGGCTCCAGGAGCCCGGACATCCCAAGACAGCTGTGTGGATTGGTCCTGGGCATTGCTCGATGCGATCCCCAGGCCCAATTCATACAGAGCCTACATCTGGAAAGACCCAGATCTTATGAAAGATCTGAGTCTTTCCAGGTGTCAAATTAATTTGGGAGAATGCAGGGTTTTCCTGCTTTGCCTCAAATTAATTTTTTGTTTATTTATTTATTTATTTACATCATTATTACCCCGGTCTTTTCTACAAATTGGCAGCTGCCATTGCTGGATTAATCTATATACTCATTCCCTATAATGTAGGGTACACTGGGGGATGGAGATGACATCCACCATCGAATACAGTAGCAGTAATGATGTCTATTAAGAATTTGATGCATACTTACATATAGGAGCTTTTCCTCTTGGCAGTTAGGTCATTGAAAGGCTTACAAGATGGCATTTCACCAAGGATAGGCAAAATATGGCCATCTAGATATTGCTGGCTACAATCATCATCAGATCTTAACAGCTGGGGCTGGATCTACACTTCTTATACACAGAGTAAGGCTCTAATGCTAACAGCACTGAAAACACACTATGAGGGCTAGCAAAGAATAAAGAGTGATGCAATATTGTGTGTATCACTTTTTTATATAAAAATAATAATCTATAGAGATATCAAAGTATACCATTTAGGTATGGTGCAAGGTGCAAGTATATATTCACTATACAAATTCACAGTGTTATCACAATACATTCACATTCGTGATAATATATCAATCATTCATAATATGCATATAACAGTATCACAAAGTGGGTATCACAGTATCAATACAACATAAGTTCTAAAGCAAGGTACTGGTGTAACTATAACGAAACCAACATAATAAACCTGTATTTCCACCGTAGGGTAAGTTTCATCCCTAGTTCTGGCATATAGTGTAGCTGGGGAAATTCCTGGATGTAAACAATGAGCTGCTTCTCCGCTTGAGGAACAAACGCCGCTTGGCTGGAATTCCGTATGACTGCTCAATGCTTGGCGTCTGTCCTCCGCTGGGGCGGCAGGTATGGGTGGATTAGGAGGCTGTGGTTCCATGGATCCAAAGATGTTCGAGGAGTCCTACGCGGTTCGCCTGAGGGTTTTTTGTGCAGAGCTCGGACCGTTTCGGGGGGGCTCCTAGATGGTGGATGGAGCCCGCGGCTTCTTCAGAGGCTGCACCGGCGTTCGCCACATTGGCGTGTACCCGCTGAGGAGGCTTGCGTCTGGAGGATTTAAGTACATAATGAATCGTAAATAGTCTATTTTCCAAAGTTTCATAATAGTATTAGAGCTGACACATCAGGATGTAGTACATACCGCTGCAGGAGGAATATTTTCACATCCAGCAGGCTTGACCGTAAGGTGAGCAAGTAGCAAAGGAGGCTCAGAAATATAGGGGAAAGGTTGAATCAGCTTCATCAAGGGAGATTATATTAGGATGGTGCTGATTGCAAGCGGCTCGTTAAGGCCAAATTCTGACCCAGTGAGGTGATCCATTTAGATTATCTACGTAGCAGATGAGTTTGAGGATCGGAATGTGGGGGAATATTAACTGTTTCAATCCCAAAGAACTTAAACGATGTGGAGGAGTGTTTCTTTTCCAGAAAATGTCTATATAATACTGAATTATTCGCTTTGTTCTTGATTTTAGATTTATGTTCAGTCATTCTCGCTTTCAAACTTCTACTTGTTACTCCAATGTAGACCTGTGGTTGTGGGCAGCAACATAGGATGCCATATACTGTGTTGGAACTTTCACAATTTGTGCCAATGCGAATTGAGAAGGATCTTCGCTTGTAGGGGCTATAGAAGGATGTCTCCCTGTATACTTGGCAGCACATCTGGCATTTTCCACATGGTTTACAACCTCCTTCTCTGGTGGGTTGGTGTGTCTTCTTGCCAAAGGTACTGTGTACCAATAGTTCTTTGATATTGTTAGAGCATTTGTATGCTGGCATTGGGTGATGCTCCAGTCCAGGGATGTGTGAAATTATGTTCCAGTGTTTTCTCACAATCTTGAGTATCTGCTGACTGTGTGGAGTAAAAACCATGGGCCATACTACTCTATTAGGTTTACTTATGGGTTTAGACATGAAGAGGGTATTTCTATCTGTCTGATCTGCTTTTCATCTGGCTATATCCAAATCCAAGAACACAGTAGGAAGCAACACATTGATGTATATCAAATCACATATAATATAACCAATAAGTATCAAAGCAGCAACACAAAGCCCACTTAGGCACACGAACGTAGCAGTCCCGGAGTACCACGACGGTGAAATAGCGCGCCGAGTCCGTTTCGCCCCCAACGGGGCTTTCTCAAGCGGCTGGTGGTATCAGTGCCGGGCAATGAAACGCAGGGTATAATGCATTCTGAAACATTAAGAATATACAAACATCACATATACAAGCAAGCCACCATATTTCCACAGTGGAGACAATGCAAGCAGGCAGACAGTACATACCAGCAACGGTTATGATCCGACATGATACATCCTGCGGACCCGAAGGTAAGTTTTGACAGCAGAGGCAGAGCCTAAATACAGAAATCCTAATGAGGCTCAAGTGAGAAGGGCGGATAAGGGAGGGGTCATTGAGGCCCAGGGGAACTCGCTCTGTAGATGGACTATCCACCAGGTTTCCCTCCTAAGGAGGAAATTATGGGCGTTGCAATGGGGGGGGGGGTAACCTGACTTCCTCCAAACCAGTAAATTTAAAGGAGTCTGGACTATGTTTTTTCTCCTTGAAGTGTCTATAGAGGATGCTGTTGTCCATTCCTGTGCGCACCCGAGAACGATGTTCCGACATTCTCACGCGCAATTGGCGAGATGAAAAACCAACATAAACCATCCCACAATCACAGAAAAGACAATGCACGCATGCTTCCGAATTACAGTCGGTGTAGTCCCGCAATGTATATGTTTTACCGGTGCGGAGGCTGGCAACCTCTTTCCCTCTAAACACCTGCGTGCAAGATGCGCAGTTCTTGCCGCAAGGTCTACACCCCGGAGTGACTATGCTTCTGGGGCGTGCGTCCTGTAGGGTGGAATGGGCCAGCAGGTCCCTAAAGTTCTGTGTTTGTTTGTAAGCCACCATGGGAGGTGATTTAAAGGCAGGGATGTCAGGTAAAATACCCCAATGTTTCCTAACCACCGAGACTATCTGTTGGCTATGGGCAGTGTATGTGAGTGGCCATACTATACGTTCAGACTTCTTGCGGGGATTCTTCTGAAGGAGAGATTCACGAGGGATGGATCTTGCCCTACATTCAGCCCTGTGGATGATAGAACCTGGATATCCTCGAGCTAAGAGCTGGGTGCGGAGGTTTCTGGATTCCCTATTGAAGTCCTGGATGTCACTGCAGTTGCGCTTAAGGCGAATATACTGCGAATAGGGGAGACTATTCTTAAGGGGATAGGGATGATGGCTGCTGTAGTGAAGTAAGGAGTTTTTGTCCGTGGGTTTCCTATAATTGCGGACCCGAAGCTTGCACCCTTCCTTATATACTTCAGTGTCCAGAAACTGTACCGCATTGCTACTATGGGTGAATGTAAACTGAATGGAAACATTCCATGAGTTGAGCCATCTCTTAAACTCCTCCAGGGGGGTGCCCGGATCCAGGAGGAAGAAACAATCATCAATATATCTCCCATAATGCCTGATATACCTGCTGGGAGAAGTAGCATCATGAAGGTGCTGCTTCTCGAGGGCAGCCATGTATAAGTTGGCTATAGATGGGGCACAACTCTGGCCCATACTGACCCCGTTGACCTGGAGGAAGAATTCACCCCCAAAGGAGAAATAATTATATTCAAAAAGACAATCTATAATTTCCAAGAGGAAATGGGTGGGAGGAAACATGCTATCACGCCTAGAGTCAAAAATATCAGCCAACACCATTCTGGCCTCCTCAAGAGGAATCCGGGTGTAAAGCGAGTTAACATCCGCGGACGCAATGATGCTGGATGGGTCAATGGTCAATGCCTCGACCTTAGAAATAAAGTGGGTGGTGTCCAAAATGAGCGAGGGGATGAGTTTGAAAAAAGGTTGTAGGACACTGTCTATGTAGACACCCAACGGTTCCAGGGCGGAGCCAGAGGCGGACAAAATTGGGCGACCAGCCGCTTGAGAAAGCCCCGTTGGGGGCGAAACGGACTCGGCGCGCTATTTCACCGTCGCGGCCTTGGCGCCCTACGTGTTCCACCGGCCGGCCATTCGGGCCCTTTGCGCAGAATTGGGATCTTTGTGGTGAACCTGGATGAGTATTGGTTACCTCAAGGGACGGACATTATTTACCTTCAAAGACTTTCCTCTCCGTCGTATTGTACCCCTACCCAGGACTGTTTTCCCACACCTCCTGTCTTGCAAATCTATCATTGGTTGGTGGTACTCCGGGACTGCTACGTTCGTGTGCCTAAGTGGGCTTTGTGTTGCTGCTTTGATACTTATTGGTTATATTATATGTGATTTGATATACATCAATGTGTTGCTTCCTACTGTGTTCTTGTGTATAATTTCCACTACGAAACTTGTGTTTACATATATCCAAATCCACCCATACCTGCTGCCCCAGCGGAGGACAGACGCCAAGCATTGAGCAGTCATACGGAATTCCAGCCAAGCGAAGTTTGTTCCTCGAGTGGAGAAGCAGCTCATTGTTTACATCCAGGAATTTCCCCAGCTACACTATATGCCAGAACTAGGGATGAAACTTACCCTACGGTGGAAATACAGGTTTATTATGTTGGTTTCGTTATAGTTACACCAGTACCTTGCTTTAGAACTTATGTTGTATTGATACTGCGATACCCCCTTTGTGATACTGTTATATGCATATTATGAATGATTGATATATTATCACGAATGTGAATGTATTGTGATAACACTGTGAATTTGTATAGTGAAGATATACTTGCACCTTGCACCATACCTAAATGGTATACTTTGATATCTCTATAGATTATTATTTTTATATAAAAAAGTGATACACACAATATTGCATTACTCTTTATTCTTTGCTAGCCCTCATAGCGTGTTTTCAGTGCTGGATCTACACTGCCATATAATGCAATTTGGTCGGTGTGGAGCCATATAATGCAGTTTCACTGCACTGGGTTGCTTTATATGAGACTCTACACTGACTATACAATGTAATTCCAAACTTCATTATATGGCAGTATAAATATAAACAGAGGCAAATAGTGAACATTGCTGGGAATTACAGCTCAACAACTTCTAGAGGGCTACTCTTAGCTTACTTCTGATTTAATCCAATTATATATGAATGCATAGATGAGGTTGGAAATGTTACTGATTTGCACAACAGCTCTCACAATCCTCCAGTCAACATAGTCACTGGCTATCAATTATGTCTGGAAGAGTGTGGTTATTGTTGTTGGATGTGTAATCCCAAAGTAATGCTCTTATGGTCTGGATCCCCCTAAAAGATTGAATAAAAATACAACTAAAATGTACCACAAACTAAAACTCAGTGTTCTTAAAATTCATATCAGACCACACCAATAAAAAAGGACATTGGGTAAACAAAACAGAAGCATGCACCTACAAAGATCCTTTCTTTAAAATAAGTCAGTTACCAAAAGCCTGCCTGAATAAAAAGATCATTACCGGGGGAACAAGAATACACAGTGGTTTTCATAAAGCATAGATGCAAACTTTAAGATCCTTTAAGACAATATTGTTATGGACTTTAAAAAATAGAAGAAGCTATACAGAGATGAAACAGAGAAAGGTGACATAAAAATATCAAATTAATAGATGACTTAGTCTGATGCAGTTCTTCCCTGCTTGACAAAGGTGTAATCATCAAATAGGGCTCAAAATGTACAAGTTCTGAATGTTCTTTGTTCTAGCCATTTCATACAGTCCTGGATGTCATTATGCTTTATGCCACCCACAACTTGGATCAGGTCCAGATAAGCCATTTGTCCTTCATGCGGGCAAAGAGGGGAGGAAAAAAACCCACATTATTATCCAGTTCATGGCTGGTTTAAAGATACAGTGGCCACTCAAAATCTGAACTACGGGGGGGACGGGGGACGGGGGGGGGGACGGGACGACTTTTTATGATGAGATGTATGAAAAAAAATTTAGGTCGGGGTGGCCATATGTGAGCACAACTGGTTTTATGGTCCTCAGTCCCCTAAGAAACTCCTGAAAACCACGAATTACTACTATCTCACCCTGGGGTTTTTTAACATTTTAAATATTTTATCTCTTACATATGGCCCACTCATCATTATTGTGTCTGTATGGTTTTATTTTGTTGTATTATTTTAGTTTGTTTAGTGCTTTTGTATGATTATTTACCTTACTATGCTGCTGCTTTGTGTTGTGTTCTGTACTATTTTATGGTAATGTACTGTTGGGCTTGGCCTCATGTAAGCAGCCCCGAGTCCCCATCGGGGAGATGGTGGCGGGGTATTATTATTATTATTATTATTATTTAGAAGCCTGCATAAAGCAATCTTTTATTCTTTAACAAAGGCAACAAAACCTAATTCTAAAACACTGGAGTGAACTTCCAGATACTTTCTAGTTGGTTGCAGGGGAGAGCAGTGGATATCTTACAACATTTCATACATGAAATTCTGGGCACATGTGGCCAAGCAACATCAGATGGCAAAACTAATTGATGAGAGTGCACAGGCAAGCTAGAAGAAACTGCACCAATTTTCTTTTGCTTGGTCTGATTGGAAATGACAAGATTTCCCACCTTCTCTCTTTCTTTTCATGCAGAATGACTTTTGTACAACCGGATTGTTTAAATATGTTGAACTCAGTTTGCAGCAACTGTAACACGCTCAGGACAAAAGAGGGAAACAGGCAAGAGAAATTTGGACTTTTTAAAACTTCCGAAAATGTTGGATGACAACTAATGAACTGGGACTATCCCTGCCAAATCCAGGCAGTTGAACAGTATGGTTTTTTAACCATTTGTGCAGCACTTGCAGAGTTGCAGGGAAAGAAGAGCAAGCCCTAGACTTACCAAAGTTTCTCACCTTGTTTTTGTTAGTGATAATTCTTCATTATTTCGCATTTCTTACATTAAAGTAGCTATTTTACACAGCTGATGTCATTCCCAAATGAGCAATTTTGAGGATTAGCACTGACCTCCCATAGCCTCTTTTAATTTCCTATTCTTTTTCCTCTATCCCTGGATAATGATGAACCAAAACTCCTATCTACTTATTCAAAACTGTGGGCTGCAAGCAGGCTTCATTAGCTGCATTGATTTTACCTGAGTATCCAGATGGGGTAGAGGTGGAAAAAAGATTCATTAGACAAAAGAAGAAAAGAAAAAATAGATACAGAGTGCAGTTGCATTGATGTTGTTCATCCTGTCACTCAAGGGACATTGGGACACAATGTTACATCTGCTCAGTGACCTTTCCAATTACTGATACTGGTATAAGAAGTGAGGAACAAATGTTTGGATCAAACACACATTGTCAGTATATTGCCTGCTCACATGAACACAAATACATACAAGGCTTAAGTAAATAAGATTAATATGGGCTGTAACAAAGGATGCATAGGTAGCACAACCTACATTTTCGAGATGTGCCAAAGCACCCCTGACAGATGGCCATCCAACCTCTGTTTAAAAGCCTCCAAAGGAGGAGCCCTCCATGCTGAACAGCTCTCACAGTTAAGAAGTTCTTCCTCATACTTAGATGGAATCTCCTTTTCTGTAGTTTGAAGCCATTGTTCTATATCCTAGTTTCCAGGGCAGAAGAAAACAAACTTGCACCCTCCTCCTTATGACATCTCCTCACATATTTATACATTGCTATCATGGCTCCTCTCTTCCCTCTCTTCTGCAGGCTAAACATGCCCAGCTCTTTAAGCCACTCCTCAGAAGGCTTGTTCTTCAGACCCTTGATTTTTTGAGTCACTCTCCTCTGGACACATTTAAAAAGTTGGAGGGTGCTGCACTTTAATTCAACTTTATCTACCATGGCTTTATCCTGTGAGATTCTGGGCTCTGCAGTGTTGTTATGTATCTAGAAGTCTCTACCAGAGAGCTCTAGTGCCTACATAACTTACAAATCTGAAGATTCCATAGGATGGAGCAGTGGCAATGAAAGTGGTATCAGAGAGCTACAACTGTCTAACGTGGAAGAGGTATGCCGTGAAAGAAAAAAAATGCTATAACCTGGGGCTGAATAGTCTGTGTACTCGTAATTGACCAAACAACTACCCTCCAATGTTTCAGATTAAAACTGGTACACGTGTGACCACAAATCTTCAGTGTATGGTATAGATAGAAAAGTTATTAATGAGAAAGAACATGAAAACTAGGAAATGCAGCAGCAGTTTGTTTGTACCTGAGCCTACTGGGTATAAACTATTTTTGCTGAAGATAAAGGGGTAAGGTGGCAAAAGGAGAGAGTTTAACTATTGACTAGAAAAAAACCCTACTAACCCAGTTTGTTTCATCTAAAGTTATGATTCCCAACTTTTTTTTAACCAGGGACCACTTTGACCAGAAACCACTTAATCAGGGACTACTCGACCAGGGACCACTCTCCAACATTAGTACCAAAACGGTTACGAACCAGTTTTTGGTCAACTTTAGATTTAGTTTGGGGTGCTGATTCAGGAAACTGCATTAGATAGACCACATCAGTAACAAGGAAGGATGAAAGGAGTGGAAAGAAAATTAAAAAAAGAAAATAAAGAGAAAGGAGGTTTGTGGACCACATTTTCATCCTCCTGGTCTGCTGGTGGCCCACGGCCCACAAGTTAAGAACCACTGATCTAAAGAAACACAGCACATTATCATCTGCTATTATTAATATGGTCCAAGTAACAACTATTTTTTGGAGATCATGATGTCCCACTTTCCACTGTTGAAATATCATTGCTTTAATTTGCCACTAATACAAAGTGCTCTTTGTGACCTTCACTTCCAAAAGACAAAGATGTGCTCTGTATAATCTGCAAAATTCCATTGTGAGGGATATACCTAATATATTGTATTTTAATATATTGTTGCTCTCTGCCTCTATCCATGGGGAGAAGTGGATAGGAAACAACAACAACAAGTAGTTGTAGCAGAACTACAACTCCTGCTATAACCCATCTCTAAAAGTTGTCATGTCTTCTATTACTATGTTATACATAAAATGACATTCACATTATGTTGTATAATGATACATATTTTCTATAGAATGAAAAATCACATGCACAGGTCACAGCTGCTTCCTGTCCAGGAACAAACTGCACATTGTGCCTTTTAATATCAGCAATGATCATATACCTAGAATCATACAGGTGGATGAGTCCTTAGAGGCCATCGAGTCCAATCCTCTATTCAAGGCAGGATCCCATCTAAAGCAAGTCCAGAGAAGGTGACCCAACCATCTCTCTAGGCAATTACCATAATTCTTCACCAAGATGAAGTGCCTACAACTTTTCCTCATATATTTTTCTCTTCATACCTCTCATCCTCCTTGTTGCCCAAATTGTCTATATCAGTGGTTCTCAACCTGTGGATCCCCAGATGTTTTGGCCTTCAACTCCCAGAAATCCTAACAGCTAGTAAACTGGCTAGGATTTGTGAGAGTTGTAGGCCAAAACATCTGCGGATCCACAGGTTGAGAACCACTGGTCTATATCCTCCAAACCTATACCATGTGCCTTTGGATTCTTTAACATTAAGCAGATCTTGTCTAGGAAAGGCTAAGGTATCAAAGGGAAAATAAGAGCTATGCAGAATATTCTTCCTGTCCTCTCAGAATGCATCCCACTAAATTTCATGAAACATATTCTAGGGCAGTATAGGACTGCAACCTAAGGCAGTAATTTATGCATATTTGCTTGGAATAATCCCCAGTGAAAAACAATGTGGCTTTCCCCCCCAATTGAGTATACTCTGTATATATCATGAAAACATGTTTGTGTTTTATAAAACATTAGTCTTTTTTGTTTTGGTTAAATTGTCATATTGTTAGTCATTTATTTTCATATTTTAGTCATTTATTTTCATAGTTCTCAATAAACCCCAAATAAAGTTGATAAATCAGTTTAACTGTAAAAAGCATGCTTTAAGAGATGATAATGACATATTACATATTTGTGTCTTCATTAAATTCCAGTTACAAGCATTCAGATTATCTTAATTGCTTTTTTAAAATGCAGGACTGGAGAAAAAAACCACTGAAAGGAAATAGTAAACGTTACCCTAGGTGCCTCCATGCTTGAATGAAAACCCAAACATTCTAATGTATTTTAGAACATTACTCTGCATGACTGAAAAAGGGGGATTAACCATGTTGCCTTTCTTGTCCGATTTCATCTTTCCCATCACTCTTAAGGTTTCACTGTCATTCTTTGAGTGCTTCGCTTCAGTCAGAGCTTTATTTTTTTTTCATGCACTGCAGCTCCCAGAATTCACCAGAATAACCATTATGAAATTTTATCTGTGCATGTGCTTTCTTCTTAGGATGTATATCTATACTGTAGAATTTATCTGATACCACTTTAACTGAAATGGCTCAATTCAAGGGATTGTAGTTTGCAGCACCATTCTGGCAGAGATGACTAAAGACTTGGTAAAACTTCCTCTCCCATGACTCCAAAGCATTGGAGAGCTGCAGTGGCACAATGGGTTAAACCCTTGTGCCGGCTGAACTTCTGACTTGAAGGTTGTTGGTGGTTCAAATCTGCAAGATGGGGTGAGCTCCCATCTGTCAGCCCCAGCTTCCCATGTGGGGACATGAGAAAAGCTTCCCAAAGGATGGTAACACATCCGGGTGTCTCCTGGGCAACATCTTTGCAGATGGTCAATTTCTCATACCAGAAGCGACTAGGTGTTATCTCAAGCCGCTTCTGACATTATTTTTTAAAAAAACAAACAAACAAAAAACCTCCATGGTAATTAAAGTGGTGTCAAACTACATCAATTCTACAGTGTAGATTACTTTCCAGCCTCTTTTTGAAGAAGTCCAGAGAAGGCGACCCAGCCATCTCTCTAGGCAATTACCACAATTCTTCACCAAAATGAACAAGTCAAGTGCCTACAACCTTTCCTTATATACATATAGTGTTCATATGTTTTTAAAAATTGCAGTGGTTTCAGAGTTATTTTGTACTTTCTGTTCTTAAGACTGCCCAGAAGGATCTGGATATTGGGACAGTTAGGTGTGATGAATTAGCAAGCCCAGGCCCAGCATTGGTTTGTGTGTTTGCCTGTGCGTGTAGTGGAAAACAGGCATAGCAGAGTTAAGGATGTATTTCTGAGGGTCACCTTGAACTTTGTCCTGGCCATGGTTCCATTTATTTCTCAAATAGACTGCAAAAGTGAAGCTGATCCGCATAAACCGTTGGCTTCAATTCCTTTTATTACACCTCCATGTTATAAAAAGCATGACTCAGATGAATTTATTGCCTCTTCAGTGATAGTCTAGCAAGCTCTTTATGTCATAATTTCATAGCCCAAGTTTGCCATTTTTCCCAGACTGACAGCATCAAGGCTAACATACCACTCAACTCCAACTGATGTAAAAAAAAAGCATTTTTTTATTTTAAAAAGTAAAGCTGTTGGTGACTTTGCTATAAAAACAGGTGCAAGGCCTCCAGAAAGAAGGGAGAAAATCCTTCAGAGAGGGAGAAAGAGAGCAAGGGCAGCTCAGTCTGAAAGGGTATGTTATTTTTTATCGACAATTAAAAACAAAACAGCAGCCTACCTCTATAAACATTTGGATTTCTTCCAGAAGAAACAAACCCAGCTTAGTGTACTTTGGGTATCAGCCTTCTTCCCAGCCAGGTGCTCTTGAAGGAAGGAGGGGAAAGTTTATCACATCACCCGTACAGGATAATTCTCATTTGTGTTTTTTATTGGGCTAGACTTGCACCCCTGCGTCTACATTTCAAGTCTATCCCCACAGACAGGAAAAACACGGCAAGGGCAAAATAAAGAATAAATAAAAGCAGTGCCCACCCAAAACCGAAACTGAAATAAATATTTTAGGAGGTTTTATTTTTTATTTTTAGGGGAGGGGAGTATTTTTGTTCTGTTCTGTTTTTCTTTTGAGGTTTTACATGATGTTCTGGCAGACGCTAACAAAACACTGGAGCAGAAAACCTGGCCCTGTGCTTGAGCCGTGTCTGCCCTAAGAATAGCTCTACTGTGTGCCTTTGGTAGAATGAAGAGGCAGACTTTCTGAAGATTCCTCCTCTATGGTTGAATCTCCTTAGTGCTGAACTTTCCCAGACAAGAAAAAAAATCAATAGTTGCTGTGTCCCTCGGCAAATTGGCAGATCCGCCGTTACAAACACAGTAGCCAACATCTAAGAAGCCACAGGAAACTTTGGAGTTGTGTACATTTTATAATCAACCAATATATATGTATTTGTTTGATTTTCTGCTCTGAAAACAGGCAAGGTGGTTCACAACAAAGAATCTCAAAGCAATCAAATGGTGATAGTGGCAAGAGTCCACAGCACAGCAACGGCCACATCCAAAGCCTTGTTTACTTGCTGTAACCAGAAAGGAAGACTTGGTTTTCTCCATGTATTTTTCCCCTTGGCAGTTTTTCTCCCCCATTTTCTCATGGGAGGAAAAAAGTCTACAGTTGTACTCCACGTTTGTGGATTTGACTTC
Source organism: Anolis apletophallus (assembly GCA_030556195.1). NCBI lineage: Eukaryota > Metazoa > Chordata > Lepidosauria > Squamata > Anolidae > Anolis > Anolis apletophallus. The sequence goes on along the minus strand of JARBWK010000006.1, from coordinate 60,139,093 downwards.
TTCAGATTTGATTGGTCAAAATGTTTTCTCTAGAAATCACTAGGGCCTCCAGGCAATTATGTGGTCGACTTCTGCCAGAGGCCGATCACAGACTCATGCCGAGGGATCGAGAAATTCTGGGAGAAGTGTTCTCTAATCTCTAGGTCCTCCAGCACGATTCTATGTACAATTTCCAGCTGAAGCTGACCATATAATTGTGCTTGGATAACTTAGATGTTCTCTCTGGTCATTTTTAAACAATGTTATTGTTTACAGTTTTTCACTTTTGCAGGGATTCTGTGTTCCAGGAAGCGGGGTGAGCTCCTGCTGTTAGCTCCAGCTTCTGCCAACCTAGCATTTAGAAAATATGTAAATGTGAATAGATCAAAAGGTACCACTCCGGTGGGAAGGTAACGGCACTCCATGCAGTCATGCTGGCCACATGACCTTGGAGGTCTCTATGGACAATGCCGGCTCTTCGGCATAGAAATGGAGATGAGCACTCACCCCTAGAGTTGGGCATGACTGGACTTAGTGCCAGGGAAAAACCTTTACCTTTAAGCTCACGAATGTAGAGATATGAATTTGGCCATTTATATCCACATATTCTGCATCCATGAATTCAACTTTCTGCTCTGCACAAGTGTGGGAAGACTTCCAATAATATATATGCTATCTCCTTAGTGAACTTCCTTCTATATCGTACCCTACTACTGTCCCTATTTTGCAGAAACAGTCCTGATTACCCCTTTGCAGCCCCACTTTTTCAACTGTTTAAAAAATATCCCAGTTTCTCTCCCTTCACTTTACCCATTTGTCTGAAGATTATTTTATAGGAGTGGGAGGAGAAACTTTAGCCATCTTTTCCATACTCCACTGATTTCAGTGGGACCAAACTGTGATAGTCTTGAGAAGTGTCATCTATACTACAGAGTTATAGCAACTGTTCAATCTCCACTGTGTAATAAAGAGACCAGACACAAAATTTATGGAGAAATAAAGGGCCATTTATTGACCTTTTAAAACTGGAAAATACAACTAACTAGTTGTAGGGGCAGCACTGTGACATCAGTCCAGGTGTCATTCTCTGACTACTTGCCAAGCCATCTTCTGGGCAAAGCACCTGACCCTGGGGGCACTCCACAGTAATGGTTTGCTGTCCCAGTTGGACATTATTGAAATGTCATCCCTGAGACTCTCCCTTCCGAGTCCCAGAATCCAATAGGAGAAAGGTGAACCCCACAGGTAAGCTCCAAAGGAGACATTTTGGGGGACCCCTTAAGCCCAAGAACCAATAGTTCTTGACTCAAAAGTCTTCTTTCACCCCAAAATGGAGGAGTGCCAAGGTAGACACTGAAATGTGGTGGGGAGGGGCTAATACCCAAGGAGGCTTCCTTAAACCCATCCACACCGTAGACTGGCAGCAACACCAGTCTCAAGAGACTACTGGTCTCATTGATGGGGGAATTTAAGGGCTCCCCTCTGGTCATATGGCTGGACTTTCTGTCCAGATGTGAGTGTAAAAGTTTTGGCTCTAGTACTTGGCATTCTGGGATTCTGGGTTTAGTACTTAGAACAGTCTTTCTCAATCAGTGTGCCATGGCACACAAGTGTGCCGTGATGGACCTCCTGCTGTGCCGCGAGAAAAGCTCTCTGCCCCCCTTCCTCCCCCCTCCTGCCGAACTCCTGCTGCTTGGGGGAGGAGGAAGGGCTGGGCAGTGGCGAAGAAAAAGAAGAAAAGACCGGGACGTCTCCTCCTTCGGCCATTTCCCCAGCCAGCCTCCAATCCGCCATGACTCCCACCATGACTCTCGCCCCTCGCTCGCTGAAGCCGCGTGGAGGAGGAGCCCCGCCCACTGAAGCCTGTCCACCGCTCATGCTCCTCCTCTGTAGGAGAGCTGAAGCTGGGGGGAGGGGGCGGGGCATGGCGCGGCCTGGCTCTGCCCCCTCCCCCGGCTTCGGCACTCCCAGCAGCTGCTCCAGCCTTGAGGGGACAGTGCCAAGCCAGCATTGTGCTGGCTCTGGCACGGCTGGCTTGGCACTGCCCCCTCAAGGCTGGAGCAGCTGCTGGGAGAGGTGAAGCTGGGAGGTAGGGGGCGGGGCATGGTGCAGCCTGGCTCCGCCTCCTCCCCAGCTTCGGCACTCCCAGCAGCTGCTCCCAGCAGGCCACCAACCCCCAGCCATTCTTTACTGTGTTAGAGTGTCATTTTGTGTCATTTTGGTTGGTGGTGTGCCCCCGGATTTTTTAAATGTTAAAAGTGTGCCGCGGCTCAAAAATGGTTGGGAAACACTGACTTAGAAATATGTATTACAGAGCTCTAGTGTGCTCCCTTTTACTACCATATCTAGGATACTCTGAGTTCCTGCCCACATTAGGGACATAAAATGATTGAATATCCAACCACTCTTGTCTCAAGCTACCTTAATTTCTTCAAGGTTCATTCACACACCTATAAATCAAAGAATGTCTTGGGACGGAGGCATGACAATTCAAAGGGCATGAAGATGTGCAGATAATGGAGATAATGTTGAGTCATGACAATGCCTATGAGACCTCCCCTAAAGTGGGCATTTTAAGAATTACTGCCTGAAAGATTTCCCCCTTAATGTTCAGATATGTTATAGCATCCTCTTATAAAAAAAATTTAAAACCATAAAAGAGATGATATATTGTGTAAACTAAGACAAGATTCCATCATGTTACACTGAAGACAAAATGTCATATTTTATTATTTGGAATGAATAACACCAATATTTTGATGTTAAGAAATGAAATCAGGTTAGAAAATTAGGCTATGAATCCTTGTTTGGAAGATAATTTCACAATAAAATATTATGGCTCTTAGATTTGGATTTTTGAAGCAGTTGAGGTGCTTCTCAACAACAACAACAACAACAACAAGAACTTTATGTTTATACCCCGCCTCCATCTACCTGAAGGGACTCGGGGTGGCTTACAAATTGTGTGGAGTTCAGAGGGCTCCGAGTTTGTGCAAAATTCCTAGATAGAGCTAAGGGGAAGTGATTGATCTTAGTGGGGTCAAGAATCACATTGACAGTGAGGAAGAATCATACCCACCAAATCTGGCCTTTTAAGGGTTTATTAATGCCCATTGTTTCTAGAGCATTCGAAGCTGTCAATTCAGTCTACAAAAATGTAGGAGGGAAATATTTCAGACAGCTACTTGTGGAATGATAAGTGTCAATTCATTGGAAGGATCAAAACTGAGAATGCGTGTTTACAGAACGTTACTCAGAGCTGTTAGATGACTTTAAATGAAATGCAGACTGTTGCTATAATATGAAAGACCATACAAAACAAGGCTTCTATACTGATCTCATACAAAAGGCTCACATTCTTTAAAGCATACAACAGGCTTACACAAGAGCCCTATGAATATCAGTATTGTATTGGACCCAATAAAACTTCATTGTCGTTGCATGGGATGCTTATTTTTTTACTCCCCAACATGAAAGTGAACACCAAATATGCACATGCTTTACATTTCTTCAAGGAAACTGCAAAAGAAATTTAACACCTGTCATATTTTAGAACAGTGTAGCTAATTATTGGAGTAGTATTATCAGACTAGCCCAAAGTGCTGGAATGAATAATGCATCGACCCTTCCTTCGTAGCCTCTGATTTCCAAAGAATCTGAGAGTGAACAATTCTTTCATTTCTCTACCCCCTTTTTCACAGCCTAGTGGGAACACACTGGCCTTTGGCCCTCTTGCTCTCCACTATTACCTTCCCACCCCAAGCTATTCAGTATGAAAGAGCACTGTGCAAGCCGCTTTCCCGTTTTCACCTTCACCCACTCTCCATGGCACAGCTGGGGAGGCCCAGTGCAATGCTCCCCTCGGAGGACCACACAAAGAGCCGACTACTGTGTTGCAGCTGTGACAAACCAGCTATTCTTTCCCAGCCATCTCAGCCACATATTCCACAGCCCAGGAACAGATGCATTTAAGCTGAGCTCGAAGGGGAGAAATCTGGCACAGACCTTTGAATCTGATCTGCATTCAGAGGCCTTAAGGGTTGTGTTCAGAACCAGCATTCCAGAGTGTAGCAAGCTGTTGTGTGTATGTGTGTGCATGAGAAAGTGATAGAGAGTGTGAGTTGAACAATGGGGTGCCTTGCCTTCCAGCAGTCAGAAGAACATGCCGAATTGCCAATGCTAAACTATTCCAGTCATGGATTTGGTCCCATTCCTTCTCAGTTTCTTAATGTTATTCTCTCTCCTGTCCCCAAGCTCTCACCCTGCCACTTCTTGTATCAGAGGAAATCTGGGTGTCTATTGTCCTGACCAACTGATGTAATGCATCTATTTTTCTTACTTATTCCGCAATTGTTCAATTTCCCACCCACTTCAGACAGATGTCCCCAGAGAGAGGCAACTTTAACCATTTAATCTATATAGGGCTAGTGAGCTGTGAAACACACGGCTGCTTGTGGTTATCTAGGGGATATTAGCTACACCCTCTGGGGCCGAGAGAAGATGAAGCTCAGGCTTTGCAGTCAAGCTTCAGTTGAAACATAACCTTCAGACAAAACTACCAAACTAGCAAGGAGCAAAATGATATGGCTTTTTAAGGAGCTGGAAAAAAGTGTTTACAAGACTTCTAATGATGGATTACCTGCCCCAAGCAGCCTACCTGCATCCCCATTAATCTCTCTCTTTACTTGCATTGCTTCAAAAGGCCTTTAAAATCACAGATTTTTCCTTACACCATTCCAAAGACTATTTCAATGCTCAGATGTCAGTATAGTATGACCCCCTTATCTGCAAACAATATATTACTGTTACTGTACTTCACATGGATGTGCAGAACAGTAGATAATAGCAAGCCCTGTTAAAAGAAGGACTTCTGACCCAAGAATAATGCTGGAGGTCCTAGAAAAGGTCTAGAGAGAAGTTATTTTGTTCGATTTAGCTAAATGAAACTCTAGATACTCGTCCCATTGTACTGTAGTTGTTATTATAATTGGTTCAGGTTAGAGAAAGAGAACCAAGAAATCAGTCTCCTACACATTTGTTGTGTTTCAAATGCAGGAGATGGAATACTTTGTACAGGTTTTTTTAGTGGCTTAGCTGCTTTAGTTCTACTTTTTAAAAAAACTGGGAGTGAACTGAAAGGTTGGAAAATATAGCCTTTGCCTTTTCTTCCTAAGACTTGTTATTCTTTCAACTTAATTCAAGTATGAATAAAGTAGAACTCTACAGATGTTTCTGAACTGCAACTTCTATTAGCCTTATCAAGCATCGCCAATGGTAAGGGATCCTGGGAGTTGTAGTCCATCATTACTTGGAGGATTAATGATTCTGAGGCAGTTGATGAAGAAGATGGCAGGCATGGGCACAAGAGGCAGAACAGCTCCTGCTGTGTTGGGAACTGGATCAAACCCTGGCAGAGTTATGAAGTTATCTGCAGTGTACTTATCAATTCCCCTACTCAAGATTTTGTGAGTTTTTCAGTGATTTCGAATACCGACTTTAATTCAACATCCCCTCAACATTGCATAAATATTTGTAAAGTGAAATAACCTAAGCAAGCACAATACAACCCTCATGCAGAATAGCTAGATTGTACAACACATGCTAATGATTAGCTACAATGAACAATTATGAGACACACAATATGAGGCACAAAACTACAATGCACAATATAGGATACACAAGTAAAATGTACACATTGCAAGGATGGTGTGTAGAGAGACATGTTGCCTCTACAACTCTGCATTGGCTGCTATTGGAAAAATCCATCTGTTGTGCTATGGCAGTGGTTCTTAACCTGTGGGTTCCCAGATGTTTTGGTCTGCAACTTCCAGAAATCCCAGCCTGTCTGGGAGTTGAAGGCCAAAACATCCGGGGACTCGCAGATTGAGGACCACTGTGCTATGGTGACTTTCTGGCCTTGAATCCATTGTATGCTTTGTGGTTGTATATGTGCCTAACTTGATGTCAGCCAACAGAAGACAGCTAACAGCTCATTGTAACTCCTGAAATGCCTTCCCAGAAGGAGTGTCGGCATTATTGAATATTGTAGATTGTATTTTTCAGAGATGTAGTAGAATGGTGTATCTCCAAAATTTGCCATCAGCCCAAAAAGGTGAGGGAATGGTTCCCTCATGTCACTGCAGCCCACTAAGATATAGCACACGAAGTCTCCCCAGCTCTCAAGAAAGGCTTATTTGGAAAAGTGGGCAGGAGGGAGAAGCATATGAAAAAAAAGATGAAGGGAAAGCTCTCTTTTACTCACACAATGAATGATTTTGTTCATCATCTGTGTCTGAGTAACAACTTATTTAATATGGTAAACACTTGCTCAGAGCCACAGGTGTTAAACTGAAGGGATTTTCCTTGTTAATAGCCAATTTCAAAGTCCAAGTAGTCCCTTTCCTTGAGATGGAGCAAGGTTCTCTATCTCGTGGGAGAGAGGATGTTTGACTGTTCATTTCCCTAATTGGTTTGAAACAAATTCTATAAACACCCTCAAGGCTTACGTCTGGTTATATTCTGCTAATAAGCTGTGGAGACGTATTTTCTTCTAAATAAGTAGATGTATACAGAAAAACAGTTCTGATCATTGATAAAAAAATAAATACTGGTACATTCCAACACCTCTGAACAAAATTCCATAGTGATATAAAGAACATTATGCATTATCCTTAATTGCAAAGTTCTTGCCGTTAGGAGTGTTTTTAAAAACTGTCAGTAATAGAAAAACCCCCATTAATTTAATAACTTAATATGAAGAAAGCTGAGCCCAGGGTAAGTTTGAAGAGGCTTAAAAGTATGTGTGTGCGTGTGTGGGGAGTGAAGTGGAGAACGATTGAGGAGAACAAAGAAAGTGACCCTGCTAGGCTTAAATCCATTATCATTGAATGTACTGACAGACATCGCAAGCATTCACCTTGTCAATAACAAAAGGCCACCAAGCAAATCAGTAGCTGACCTTGCCTGCTTGAATTGGGAGGGGAAAGTACTGTTTGGCTCTCTGCTTCAATACTGGATGTGGGCTGCAATGTTTTGGAGGGTACAGAAAACAGTAGAAAGATTGAGTGCCTGTCCAGACAGGATCTTTATTGCGGGAACTCCTGCAATAAAGGAGGGGCTGTCCAGACAATGTTCTAGACAGTCCCAAATTAATTTCCTACGAACTAGGAAATTACTGGTTCGCAGTGAATTAATTCGATAGTAGATTTATATCAGGCCTTCTTGGAAGGCATGGGATAAATCCACTATATGTGGGTCTGGACTGCAGAATAGTGCAGTTCATGCAGTATTCCCACATTTTACAAGGCTAAAGAAGCCCAGCAAACTGTGGGAATATTCATCCCCCAAGCCCCCAGTTCCCTTAGAAAATTAATAAAAATGTACATGGTCTCCATTAGAAGCCTTAGGCGGCTCTCCCAGCATGTAGAAACGATGCGCCAGGAGAATGGAGAGGTGGGAGGAGGGAGGAAAATCGCCCCCCTCTCCTGGCGCATCATTTCTATGTGCCAGGGGAGCCAGCCGAGGCTTCTAATGGAGACCACATACGTTTTTATTACTTTTCTAAGGGGTTTAGGAGCTTGGGGGGAGGGGAGGAGGGCCTCCACACATTCTCTTGGGCTAGTTCCAAGAGAACGTCTGGACACACACCCCAGAAATATCTGTGCTTTTTAAACACAGATGCTTCTGGGAAAAAGGTCTGTCTGGATCCAGCCTGAAATCCTTGAAAGCGAATATCTAACATTCAAAGCAGCTTTGGAAGCTCCAAGACACACATCTTTCTTTGTCTTGTTTCCTTCCTATTCTACTTCTGACCGAGTGAAGGTATGTGTAGGCTAAAATTTGATGAAAGTCTTAAAAAAACTATTTTAAACTCCCAAATCCTTCCAACCACCATAGTCACTGGACATAGTAAATGGTACAATATGGGAACTGGAGTCCAAGTAAAGTAACATTGCCAAGGTCTAATCATACTAGATTGTGGAGAACCCACCTATTAAATGGAATAAAATGGGCCTTTCTGTACTGGAAATTCTTGCCATTGTAGTCTAACAAGAATAGGGCAACCTAGTAAATATGGACTGGAAGAAGCAAGAGAGGCTTAGGAGATGACTTTAATAGGTATTCAGCTCCAGTGGGAGAAAAATGAGCGTTTAGGTTTCTTGGGTAATCCCAATCTGTTAGGCAAGGGTCTTCACTATATCCCAAATCTCACATCCAGAACTAACAACAGGGTATACGGTACCTTCCCACTCTCGTTCTGCTGAAACTGTGCGAATATTTTTGCCTCTTTAAATTGAGCAGGACACTATTGTTTAAAGAGTTCCATGATATACCACCAAGTGTCAGAGGTGGAGGGCCTGGGAAGTGTAAAACGCAGTTTCAGATAGTGGAATGTGGCCCATGGTCTGTATATTACCTCAAGAATTTGAAGGTAACGAGACTTCTGCTCCAAAAAAGAGTAAGCATTGGAGATGCCAGCCAAGAAGCAGCTAGTATATACCCCCATGCAGTTTATTGTGTAGTTCCCACTCTGTAGTGGATGTGCTACTCATGAGCCTATACTCCTAAAGTGCCCTAGTGGGACCCTCATGAACTGATGGAGTGATGGGTTGCAAGGTCCAGCTTCCACAGCACCCATGCCATACCTAGCAAAGTTGCGACAGTAGATTAAACAAATAGAATCACAGTACACAGAAACTTAACAATAGGGGAAATTATTTGTGCTGTCACGCTGAGGGCCATAACATGATTGTTAACAGACAAAATCCATGGTAAATTATTTGGTGGGACAGGCCATCCATCCATGATGGGCTACTAGGAACAGCAATCAAATCATAGGAAGAAGATTCCAGGCAGGACACAAGGCCTGTATTGCTGCTCCTAATTGCAACCCTCCCGTCCTTGGTGAGCTTTGAAGGTGTGTTTGGGTGGGGTGGGGTGTCTCCATTCCAGCAATGAGGTAGCATACTTCAAATGACACAGGCTGTTAACTATGGTGTGACCGGGATTTGTGACTATGAGGGTTGCAAGGTTATATAATCCAGTGTTTCTCAACCTGGGCGTCGGGACCCCTGGGGGAGTCACGAGGGGAGTATCAGAGGGGTCGCCAAAGACCATCAGAAAACACAGTATTTGCTGTTGGTCATGGGGATTCTGTGTGGGAAGTTTGGCCCAATTTTATTGTTGCTGGGGTTCAGAATGCTCTTTGATTATAGGTGAACTATAAATCCTAGCAACAACAACTCTCAAATATCAAGGTCTATTTTCACCAAACTCCATCAGTGTTCACATTTGGGCATATTGAGTACATGTGCCAAGTTTGGTCCAGATCATCATTTAAGTCCACAGCGCTTTATGGATGTAGATTAACTAAAACTCCAAAATTCAAAGTCAATGCCCACCAAAACCTTCTAGTATTTTCTGTAGGTCATAGGAGTTCTGTGTGCCAAGTTTGGTTCAATTCCATCATTGATGGAGTTCAGAATGCTCTTTGATTGTTGGTGAACCCAACAACTACAGCTCCCAAATGATAAAATCAGTGCCCCCTACCAAAACCTCACAAGTATTCAAATTTGAGTGAATCAGGCATTTTTGCCAAATTTGGTCCAGTGAATGAAAATACATCCTGCCTATCAGATATTTACATTACAAATCATACATTACTACATTTGTAAAGTAGCAAAAAAATGATTTTATTGTTGGAGGTCACCACAACATGAGTAACTGTATTAAGGTGTCATTGCATTAGGAAGGTTGAAAAACATTGTACCAATCACTGAGTGTTCAAAACCAAAACTGGAACCTAGCTCAGGCTCCTAATGATGTCACAAGGGGCAAGCATCAAATATAACTTTCCAGAGAATACATTTTTTTAAATTTAAAAAAACCCAACCCAATGGGAAGATATTTTCTTATGGTGATTTAAAAGCACCAGATCCTGTCTGATCTTGGAAATTAATCAGGGTAAACTTTTCTTAGGGTTTGAATGGAAGACTACCAATTAATATCAGGTGATGTAGATTTTTTTCCCCAGGGAATGGATCTGGCAATACCACCTCTGAATATTGCTTGTCTGAAACAAAAACTATGAATAAATGGCATTGCCACAAGTCAATAGATGACTTGATACACCAGCGAGGAGAGAGAAAGGGAGCTAATGGGTCCTTTGGACAGTCTACAGTACCCACTTCAAAGTAGCTTGCAAGAGCAAAACACTGTACCACACCAAACATTTTCATTGGCTACCCCAAGGCTGTTGAATGCCCTGCCAGAAAGATCTGACTGCTAAAAGAGCTGTCAGAATACAAAACACAACAGAAGACCTCTCTATTCCAGCAGGCCTATCCAGTGAGTTTTAACTATGAACTTTAACATCACATTATATGTTTATTGTGTTTTAGCTTTTGTTTCATGTATTAAAATAGGAATATGTTTTAAAATGTGTGTTTATGGATGTATTACGTATGTTGTGACCTGTCTCAAGCCATAAGGAGGGGCAGGTATTAAATACAAATTAATAATAATAATTTCTTTAAATCTCACACATGCACTCACAGAAAAAAAAAATCGAGAAAGAGAAGATTCTTATCAAGGCCTGAGATTCCTTCCCATTACCCTAAGGACCAGAGAAGAGAGTTCAGAAATCTGTGGTCCTTAAGCACAATTGCTGTATCTGACCTCCCTAGAAGAGGGCATAGCAGGTGAATCAGACTTAGGGCCAATGTATTGTCGAAGGCTTTAATGGTTTTTCAGGCTATAGGGCCAAGTTCTAGAGCAGGGGTCCTCAAACTTTTTAAACAGAGGGCCAGGTCACAATCCCTCAAACTGTTGGAAGGTTGGATTATAATTTGAAAAAAGAATGAATTCCTATGCACACTGCACATATCTTATTTGTAGTGCAAAAAAGCACTTAAACACAATACAAAAATAAAATGAATGTAGCACCCCAGCCTTCATTCCAGCCTGGGGGGCGGGGTGCTGCTCCGGGGGTGTCGATTGCTTTGGACCAAGATGGAGAAGACGAGGGGCCCGATGGGTATGCTTCACCGACAGACAGTTTGCAATGGGAAGAAACCTGGCCTCCTGTTTATTCGGATGACGGTCAACCAGATTCTGGCTCGGATTGTGAATATGGAAGACCGGGAGGTTTCGGTTCTCAGGAGCGTTTGTTTTCACCAGCTGCTGAGGAGGGCCTGGAAGCTGAAGCATTGCCGGGCTCCCAGGATGATAACAGGCCAGATGGTGCCGAGCCTGAGAGTTACTTCGATCGTAGGAGTGATATTGTGTCTTCTCGCAAAGATTGGAGATGGGGAATGGAGAAGCGCTGGACTCACAAGGGTGGGATTTAACTATACACCCTGTGGGAAAGTTCTTCAGTTCGGAGGCAACGTCGTTGCTGGAGAGAAGCATCAGTGGTTCTCTGTATCCCTGGAAGCCATAGTTTGGCTCATCTTGCCCAAGTACTTCCAAGAGACCTTGTTTCTTTCCATAAACTTTGGATTGCCTTGCCTCGTTCCATGGACCATGATTTGTTTGGAAGATTTCCTGTTTTGGATTGTTCCGGTGAACATTGCCTGATTGATGATTGCCTTGGACTAATTGACATTGATCTATTTGGACTTTCAACCTTCTTCACCTGCTTTCTCTTTTGGCTTAATAAATAGTTAATTGACATTGTCTGTGTGTGTGTGATTACGGGGAGGGGCCAGGACCTGCGTTGTGACAATGAAGAACAATTTTAACAAATATAAACGTATTAGTATTTCAATGGGAAGTGTGGGCCTGTTTTTGGCTGATGAGATAGGATTGTAGTTGTTGTATGTTTTCAAATAGTTTCAGACTTTGGTTGACCCTGAGCGAGGGCCGGGTAAATGACCTTAGAGGGCCGTATCTGGCCCCCAGCCTTAGTTTGAGGACCCCTGTTCTAGAGCATGGCCATATAACCTGAAAAACCTACAACAATCCAGACTTAGGGCCCTTCCAGACAGGTACTATATCCCAGGATCTGATCCCCGTCTTTCTGTTTATCCCAGATTATCTAACAGTGGGGACTCATATAATCCAGTTTAATGCAGAAAACCTGGGATCAGATCCTGGGATATAGGGCCTGTCTGGAAGGGCTCTAAGTTGGGCAAACCAGGATCAAAGCAGAATTGCCCAAGTGCTCCCTCTATTTCAGATTAAGTGCTACTCTACATTCCCGTAGAACAGGTTGCACCCCTTATTCTGACAGCTGCTTCTAGCTGCTAGAGATCTGCTTTAAAAGTGGGTTGAGAACATATGTCAAAAAGCTATTTTTGTCTTTTTGAAAAGTTACTTTTGGGTGCTTCAGTCCAGAGTAGTGCTCAGCAAGTGCCACGCCAGAGCCTTGAAAATGGTGTTAAAAATTTACAAGACAAAATCATCATGTAAAACATGGCATCCCTAGCAGCTTCAGCAAGTCATCAACTTCACCATCCATCATCATCAGTCACCATCTTATCACATTGTATGACACAGCCATCAGCACATATAAAAGAGGAATGATTTGTAAAGGCAGAATTTGTTTGTAACTTGACATAGTGAGTGAAGTAGACTATCGTTTCACCGTGTCTAAATATTATCAGGTTTTGTGAAGTACCTTTCACATTTCTTTGTGTGTATTTTAAAAATGGATCGTTAGCCTTTCCTAGCTGGATGAGTGATGTTTTCTTCATCACCTTTCACTGTCATGCCTGCTGAGGTACATATAATTTAACCTGTCATTTTCAGTGTTTAGCAGCAGCATACCTTTGGACTTTCCCACATGTTCCAGTTTGTCTGGGTTGATGCTTTCTTCCCAAAGGAAATTTCAGTAAAAACCACAGAGGATGTGCCACAAGCCAAACTCCCAATGCCACCCATGTTTTTAAGCTGCCTCACTAATGATAATTTGCTGAAAAACAAGATATTAAGAGAAACATCTCATCAGGAAAGCTACAATGTCATACTAACTTAGCTGGGCAAATGGGGCTTTGACCTTTCAGTATACATGCTGGATCCTTCTTACTGGTTGGTGAAGTCTGCCTACATAGACTCTGCTGGTAGTAAATGTTTTACTGAGGAGTCATATGGTTTCTGGAAACAAGAAGAGAGCACTGGCAAACCTATTGAAAAAGTTGGATTTAGATGTGTTGGTTTTGGTTTTGGTCTTTGAATTTTCCAGCTTGAAGGGATCTTAGCAGACACTATTTGTTTAGACCTGTGGGTTCCCAGATGTTTTGGTCTTCAACTCCCAGAAATCCTAACAGCTGGTAAACTGGTTTAGACCCATCCATTCCAGTCTGGCTTTTGGCCTTGGTTTAACAGTTGGAAACTGTTTTAGCAATAAGGGAATGAAGAGAGAATGTGATGCCCTGTGGCTTCTACTGACCATCTCAGCATCTTTCACTATTGTTTGTGATATTGTTCTACATTATTGCTCAGGGATGGGAAATGGATGCATGGTCCCATGTTGATTCCCATCCTTCCCAGAGAGATGGACCCAAAAGGTTGTGCTAGAGGAATTCTATCCCCCAGTGCCACCTTGTTTTCTGGCTCTTTGCCACTGGCCCATCCCCCCCCCCCCCCAAACCCATAGACATTACCAGAATATTTATCACACCATTTAGGATCCTTCCACACACCCCTATATCCCAGAATATCAAGGCAGAAAATCCCACTCAGATAACCCAATTCAAAGCCAATATTGTGGGTCTTTCCGCCTTGATATTCTGGGATATAAAGCTGTGTGAAAAGGCCTCCAGTTATTGCATGTTGTACTATTTCAATTGTACTTGCAATGATACCTGACTGACACAATTGTACTTTAATGGTGTCATTGGCACTGTTTCTTTATCTGCACAAATGCTATTGCCACCAACCCATGTGCCCTTCTTTGTGCTCCATGATTAGTTTGCTTTGATTTTTTTTAAAAAAGGGTTGTAATAACACTATTATTCATGCCATCACTATGGCATATGCATTATTGTCCAGATCTCTCATTGTGAGAGATGGCATCGGAAGAGGAACAGACTACATGCTGGCATATTTTATGTCTTCGTCTTGTGAAATGCTTATAACACTAGTCAATAGGCATGAGAAAAAAGTTATGAAAACTAAAAGAAATCGTAAGTGATTCGTATGTAATGGGACTTTCAAGTTTTTACGGATCGCAAGGCCAATCCCGGAAGTGGACTTTCTTTTTCGCACCCCCTGGGCCCAAAATTTCGTTAGAATTCTAAATATTTCGGAAGGCTCCCTATTATCCCCTCCAAAATCCAAAATCCCAGACATTACTCACAGTCAGATGGGGCCTTTCCATTCTCGAGGCCTACTTTAACTGAAAGGCCTTCCTCCAGGAAGAGAAAAAGCAGCCAGAACCATAGAGAGATCCAGACCGGAAGTCCTAGAGCGGCTGGAGGACTCAGGAAAAAAGCGCTTTAAACTGCAGGGAAAGGAGCCTAGATAGGAGGTCAGGCGAGAAGGACATGAGGAAGGCTGAAACAATGGCAGAAGGGGTTGAAAACAGCCCGGAGACGAGCAGGAAAAGTGCAGATTCAAGGAAAAGCCATAGAGTTCAAACCTCCTAGAGAGCTATGGGAAAATGAATGGGGAGAAAGCTGCAGTGAAAAGAGCTCTGGAGAAGGTAGGCAACTATTTTATAATTAATAATAATAAATATATTAATAATATTTACCCCTTCTAATTTCCTGGAAGAAGGGCCGTGGGCATTATTTAATTCTAATAATAATAATAAATATATTAATAATATTTACCCCTTCTAATTTCCTGGAAGAAGGGCCCTACTTGTTATTGATGGCACTGGGATCAATGTAAATGTGAGTAGATCAATAGGTACTGCTCTGGTGGGAAATAACAGCAATCCATGCAGTCATGCCAAGCCATATGACTTTAAGGTGTCTAAGAGCAACAACAGCTCTCAAAATCAATGGGAGACGCACAGCGAAGTAATAATAATACTAAAATAATTATAGAAACAACTTGGGCCTGACATAATTGTAATAATATGTTTGCTTGTTTTTGAGGGCACTAGAGTGCTTGTGGCCTTACATAATTGATAACAGACATGGATTGAAATACTGTAAAATTGACAGGGCTCTAACTATAAACCTAAGAGCATGTTCTAGTTTACCAAGAGCACGTTCCTCATACCCTCCAGGTCACTATCACCCTTACTACATTCTTACTATTAGAATTTATTATTTAATTCTAATAAATGCTCTGGAGAAGCAAGCCTTGACTATTTTATTTAATAATAATAATAATATATTAATGCATTATATCTCCCTGCAAGGAAACCAAGGGAAATGTTGCCCCTTGATTTGCCTGTGCTTAAAACAGTGTCAATCCTGTTTCCCTGCTTTTCAGACTTTAGAACCAATTTAGAATTTCGTTAGTAATTACGTTACATTTTAGAACTTTTTGGAATTTTTTTTGTAAGTCTTTCTATTACTAATAAAAAAATCCCCCCCCCCAATTTGATTTCAGAATCGCGATTTTTGGGTTCTAATCCATGCCTACTAGTCAATTACTTCAGGTTGTCCTGTTCAAAACTACTTCACTCATACTGATTAAGCCATAATAACATTATTACAGCATGACATAATTATATAGCACCTATCACTGCCTTGACTTCACATTGTCAGAGGTGACACTTGAAGAGAAATGAGCAACACCATCTTCTACCATTTTGATATCTTTCTTCTGTGAAAAACAAAAGTGCTTACATACTACTCTGTTGCTTAAAGCTGCCCTGTTCAAAAACATATCATTTGAAAGCTATAATAACACTATTATGTGTAGCACACCAGTTCTCGTTTGTGCCTGGTGGGCAGGGGGCAGCACCGGGGTTCCCACTAGCATTGGAGCCAGTTGATTCGGAAGAGGATTTGGAGGGGCTAGAAGAAGGGGAGTTTGAGACAGCTGGGCCTTCTTCTCCCACAGAAAGCCTAGCCTGGGATGACGGCTGGCCTGACCCTTACGAACAGCAGAAAGGCCAGTTGGAATTCGAAAGCACTGATAGTGAAGATTATGAGCGGCCGGGGGGGCGAGGCTCGCAAGAGAGGATGTGGGAAACAACCGAAGGAGAGGCCCGGGAAGCAGATGGGGAGTTTGACTCTCACGAAGATAGGGAAGCAGGTGCTGGGAGGCAAGGCCGAACCTTTGATAGGAGACGGAGCATTGAGGCTAGCAGGAGGGGTTGGTTCCACAGCCTAGACCGACCGAGGGCTCGCAGCACAGATTGGAGGAGGAGAAGCCTAGAGCGTCGGGGGCCTCGTCAAGGGGATTAAGTATAGGATCTGTGGGAACGAATCCTCAGTACTTCGGCCACGTCTCACCTATGTAGATGTGTAGCGAAGCCAAGACCACGTAGCTAAGTTTGGGGCTAGTGGCCTGCCAAGAAGAGTTATCTTGTAACCTTGCTTTGTTCCTGATCCGCTAGCTAAGCGGAGCCTTGCCAAGTTTTTGAAAGAACTGCCAAGTTTGCCTTTTGGACTTTACCTTATTTTTGGATTACTTTGATACTTTTATGGACAATTACATTTTCAACTGTTTTTATACTTCAATAAAGTAGTTAGCTGATTATCGTCTCTGTGTGTGTGATTAAGGGGCCGGCCTAGGTCTTGCATCGTGACATTATGAGATGGCATCATAGCATTATTACGCTAAAGGCAGGCCCATAGCCAGGATTAGCCCGGGCATAGCTCGGGCATTGTTGGATCTGTTGTCCTTCTGCAGGGCCTGCAAAACTCATCTGTTTAAACAAGCATTCGAGTTGTGCTAAATTGTATTTTAATGTATTTTAATTGTATTTTAACTGTTGGTTGTGAACCTCCCCAAGCCTTTGGGAGTGGCGGTATAGAAGCCGAATAAATAAATAAATAAATAAATAAATAAATAAATTTTGATTCTGGGGGGGGGGCTGAGTCTGAGTGAGAGAGAATCAACCCTAGCAAATCTTTTGTATCATTATCCCCATACCCCTATGCACATGGGATATATTGAGCATGGGGATCAGGTCATGATATGAATAAACACAACAATTTAAATAATAAATGTTATTTATTTACTTTCATAACAAAATGTTTAGAATACCTTTTGACTTATTTTTTAACTTTACAGCAACAGTCTTCTTTTCTTCTCCCCAGCTATTTTGTCAATTAATTTTTCGGGTTTGATAGTGACATTCCGATGGATGGAAATCATTGCTAGTCCACTAAGTCTCTGGTCTGTCATTAAACTTCTAGATATACTTTTCATTCTCTAAATGATTGAAAATGATCTTTCCACACTGCATGTCTTTTACTGGTAGAGTAGCTAACATAGTCAAAAGGAAATTTATTGACCGATAGAAAGTTTTGTCACACAGTTCCAACACTTTAAGTACCTAGGTATTTTTCTTAATTGATGGTGTAATATTACACCACATTATGTACTCAGCCTTGACGGAAGCAAGTGCTGCGTCATTTTCAAAGTATTCAGGCAAGGATACCACCATGCCATATACCAGTATTGCTTTCTCGTGGACCACCCAGGGAATTTGGGGGGTTAAGCCCCTCAAGCCCCCGGCTACATGCCTGACTAAAGATAAAGGTTCCCCTTGACATTAAGTCTAGTTGTGTTTGACTCTCAGGGTGGTGCTCATCTCCATTTCTAAGCTGAAGAGCTGGCATTGTCCATAGACACCTCCAAGGTCATGTGGCCAGCATGAATGTATGAAGCACTGTTACCTTCCCACCGGAACAGTATCTATTGATCCACTCACATTTGCATGTTTTCAAACTGCTAGGTTGGCAGAAGATGGGGCTAACAACAGGAGTTTACCTTGCTTCCTGGATTCAAACCCCTAACCTTTTGCTCAGCAAGTTCAGCAGCTCAGTGTTTTAATCTGCTACTCCACCAGGGACCACACTAGTGCCTTAAAAATGAAACAAAATTTTAAAAAGTAATACTGTGGTGCATGATATCACAGGAAAGCAGTAGACAAATCTTTGAAAAATAGCCCACTGCAGTAAAGGCATCTGAATACAGCACTCTACATGGAGTTGCCTTTGAAGACTGCCTGAAACTTCAACTAGTCCAACGATCGGCAGCCAGGTTGCTCACTGGAGTGGTGTACGAGTCCTCTGTTATGTCAGCTCCACTGGCTGCTGATCAGTTTCCGAGCACAATTCAAAGTCCTGGTTTTAACCTTTAAATCCCTAAACGGCTCTGGCTATCAGACCCAGTCTGGTCCCATAGCCAAGCCAGACTGAGGCCATGTTAATTCCAAGATCTCAGCTAGGCCTGAGAGCACATCTCTGCAGAAGGCTCTGAGTCAACCAGTGGTCAAGGGAAAGCGCAGTCTTTCCTCTTCCCAGGTCGATAAGAAGGGCTGGTACGGTAAAGCCCGGTTGCCTCCCAAAAGCCCAGGTGCAGCCGCTAATGAGCGGACATACTTTCCCTTCTTGGGAGACAAGGGAGGGCCAGGCCCACAGACTATCCATGGGAATCAGTTATGACGCAGTGAGCGTCTTCAAGGGAGAAAACCTATTTAAGATGCTTCCCATTGGCACTCCGCATCTCGTGCCAACGTTCAGCTTTCCTTGCCAAGCTCCATGTACTAAAGTTCCAGTCTGGGCCATTGGGCCTTCATGTCATCGTACTCAAGTATTTGCCAAGACTTGTTGCCAAGGACCTACCAGGATTTAGCCCATTGGGGCATCAAGACCTTTTCTTCATGAACTAAACCTTTGAACTCTTTTGGACTATTGCATTGCAAGACTTTGATGCTGGGAGCATCAATGGACTATTTTTTATCTCTTTCCTTCTTTTCACTTATTCTAAATAAAGCATTTAATCACGGCTGGTCTCAAGTGGTTTACTGAGGGATCTTTCAGATCTAAGGTGCAACACTGGCCCAGACTACCTGTCTAAACATATCTCCTGGTACGAACCATCATGAAACTTAAGATCATCTGGGGAGGCCCTGCTCTCGATCCCACCGCCATCGCAAACAAGACTGGTGGGGAAGAGGGACAGGGCCTTCTCAGTAGTGGCCCCCTGCCTGTGGAACACCCTCCCTAGAGACATCAGATTGGCCACCTCCCTCCTGTCTTTTAGAAGGGAAATCAAGACCTGCTAATGGAACCAAGCGTTCGATCAGTGAGCAGCAAGTGGAAGAAGAGTTAGCAACTTGATTGCTGTGGTTCTAGATGTTCTTAACTGTTTTAACTGTATTTATTGTGTTTTTATCTTGATGTTTTACCTATTTGTAAGTCGTCCCGAGCTGGATGGGAGTGGCGACAAACAAGTTGAAATAAATAAATAAATAAATAAATAAATAAATAAATAAACTTATGGCAATAAATTGACCCGGACTGGATTTTGAATTCTAATTTTAATAGAAGTGTGTTAATCAATTGTTTTAACTGCTGTTTTTAATATTTTAATGTATTATTGTTTTATGATGTTGGTATCATATGGTGCTTTTGTGAGGCCACCCTGAGTCCCCCTCGGGGGTGAAAAGGGTGGGGTATAAATATAGGAAATAATAAATACAGTCAGGATTTCACAATCTTGATGGATGTCAAGGTAGCATCACCAGGAATCACCAGGGATATGTTGGATCTGTGTCCCTGTCTGGATAAAAGGAGGCATTGTCTTACTGACACTAGCTATCTCCAGGCAAGGATGGATGCCATGTCACTTCTTTAACTGTCACTACATTTAAACATATTGAATTTTGCAGTAGCAACACAGCTTGTTGAGACTAAGGCTGTGGGACATGTTCCAAAATTTCCATACCAATTACACTGGTTGCCTTCTAGTTCTTTTGGATCTAGGCCTTGAGAACTCAAAATGTTTTTGGGACCAGCATATCTGAAAGAATGTTTATACCTGTACAGATCTGGATTAACTACCAATGCACTCTTTTCTGGCATGTTGGGAAGGGATACTAAGTTTTTTGTGTACCAATCAAACAAACATTTTGTTGGTGGCCTCATAATTCTGGAATTAGCTCAGCCAGTACAGGGAGCTATTACATTGAGTTTATTGAGTAGACATGCATAGAACTGTGTTTGGCAAGTTTAGTGGGGAAAATCTCCAAATTACAAGGAATTCCATCTTGTCCCACCCACCTTGCTTTGGTCCTGCTCCATTTTCTTAACCCCACACACTGGTGTAATGTGGAGCTTACCACTTTTAGTAAAGAAGCACTGTACATGAGGTAGGTGTGCTGTGATGGGAAAAAAATCTGATATTTCTTCAGACTTTTGCACATGTATGCTATTATTAGATATATGCATCCACTGAGCAAATGAAGATGTATATGCAAACTC
Source organism: Anolis apletophallus (assembly GCA_030556195.1). NCBI lineage: Eukaryota > Metazoa > Chordata > Lepidosauria > Squamata > Anolidae > Anolis > Anolis apletophallus. Next base: position 60,118,772 of record JARBWK010000006.1, on the reverse strand, counting down.
ATACATAACAGAGACAAATTGAAACCTGAGGCAGAGTTTTCATATGGCAAGAGTAATACAGTACTTTTCACCAGAGGCAATTCAGCTATTCCCATATAATGTATCAACTTAGAATACAGTGAAGTGTTGGGCTAATGATGTGTTTGCATGAATGCATGACCTTTTGTTTTGTGTCTTATTCTTATAAGAAACATTTATAAATCTGCTACTAGAGGAGGCAGAGGAAGCACAAACAATCTAAGTTAAAGAACTCCAAGTAAGCTTTCCATACAACTGAGAATTTCCATTAGATAAAGGATAAACTGGGTTGCTGTGAGTTGTGTGAGGTCTCACAACCTCTGGTGATGCCTGTCATAGATGTGGGTGAGGCATCAGGAGAGAATGCTTCTGGAACATGGCCATACAGCCTGGAAAACTCACAGCAACCCAGTGAGTCTGGCCATGAAAGCCTTTGAAAACACAAAGGATAAACTCTTTAGGTAGCAAAATACAGAGTACTATTGTAGTATACTTTCAGCCTGGAACTTGGTTGATAAAGTATTCTCTCAGCATACATTTTGAGATGCCAGTCTGAATCCCTCGATAGAGGTGAGAAGGCCGGGGTACAAAAGTTTTAAATAAATAGTAAATAAATAAAGTGGGGAGAAAGTAAAATACTTATGTGTCATTGAACTTATTGGAGGGAAACTGGCATGCAAATATACTGTAACTAGAAGGCCACAATGCTATATTGAACAGAGAGTGCATAACTTTGCACTCTGAATTATTTGGCAGCTGCACAATCCATCCTTTGTTGATCAATCATGTTGTTTCACAACCCAAAATGCCAACAATACAAATGTGTTCAATACATAAGTGCAATCACATCTAATGTGAGACATGTGTACTTGGTACCACATGCAGAACTCTACTTCCTCAACCTTGAATTGACTACAGCTATTCCAAAGTACTTTGGCCACATAATGAGAAGACAGGAAAGCTTAGAGAAGACAATTATGCTGGGGAAAATGGAAGGACAAAGGAAGAGGGGCCGACCAAGGGCAAGATGGATGGATGGTATCCTTGAAGTGACTGGCTTGACTCTGAAGGAGCTGGGGGTGGTCACGGCTGACAGGGAGCTCTGTTGTGGGCTGGTCCATGAGGTCACAAAGAGTCAGAAGTGACTGAACGAATAAACAACAACAACATCATTTTGAATTGGACAAAAATGTGAGACAACCTACATATACAAGAACAATCCCAAAATGAACGTAGTCTTATCATTCACAGTCACTTTTATTGAAGATTTGTTTCCTGTTGTTTTAAAATTAATCCTTTTACTGAAGAAAAGACCTTGACATTAAAAAAAAATCTTACAAATTTCCTCTTAATGGTGCTAGCACCTGAACTTTCATATTTTCAATTTTCTTTTAATTCAGATTTTTAAAGTAATATAAGGCCCTATCAATTTGCAATAATGGAAATAATTTGAAATAATTCTGTTTTGTAGTTTAATGGGCAGACAGAAAGATAGCAAAAGATAATACTGTATCTTCGCGCAGGTGTATTTATTATCTCTTTCTCTTGTTGTGCGCAATTGTATGAGTATTTAGATAGTAGCAACACAATTAAATGATAAATCACAATAATGTATTATTAATCGCAATCAAAGAGACTCAATGGTCTTATGTGTTAGAATTCAAAAGCATAAGTTCATCATATACATAGCAACATATTTTGGAAGCCTCCCAGTTATCGTTAATATTTGTGCATTACATGATTGTTTGTTGCACATTTTGAATGTTAAAACTATGATTTGCATTGCGCCTGGGATGGCTTCCGGGTTTTGTGTCCGTCCTTGATGATGAAGGAGTGCTCCCTCCCAGCTGCGGCGTCTCTGCTCACTCCGGTGGGAGTCAGCAGCGCATACATGCTGTATTTGTTTTCTATTGTATAATAATACGAATGTGGCATTGGCCCTTGTAAAAATATGTTGCTATGTATATGATGAACTTATGCTTTTGAATTCTAACACATAAGACCATTGAGTCTCTTTGATTGCGATTAATAATACATTATTGTGATTTATCATTTAATTGTGTTGCTACTATCTATTTGCTCTACTGTAGTACAGCCCCAACTCATTTGTATCGCAATTGTATGAGTATTCACAGAAGTAAGTATTTATTTCTGAAGAAATATCTATTTTTGCACCACTTGTCTTTCCTTCTTTAGAACTCCTGGGAAAAACAGTTTTTAATGTGTATTTTGAAAGTTTTGCGGGCTTTTCATAATTCCCAAGTTCTCATTTTGCAATAGAGGTCACAGCAGCATGGCATAATGAATAACATTGTTAGCCTGCAATCATTGGCAGGGAATTGGCTTGTTTTTTTATATAATTTATTTTACAAAGCCAAGCTCTATATTAGATGCCTTATAAATAATTAACAGTTGCAACATTGATTGATCCTGATACATTATTTTACTGACCTCACAATTTAGATCTGTTGACTGAGGGAAAAGGTTACTTGATTAATCACTTATCTTTTAAGCAACTGATTATGTGACCGATTACATTTAAATTAATTTGCACCTTAGCAACATCTCCAGATAGAGAATGTGCAATTTAATAAACAAAATTGCTATTCATGGCTAAAAAATCATGGATGTTTAAGGCTTATTTCTTCTTTTTTATTACAATTGAACATTAGAGGGGAACATATAATCTGCCGAAATCAGAACGATGCCTTCAGTAGAGCTGCCACTTATATATTGCTGCCACCAGTGAATTAACTGCATTGAACTTGATTATATGCGTCTACACTGCTATATGTGTATTTGTAACTCTCCTGAATTTTACTACTGTTATACTGCTTTATGTTCTTATGTTTTTACTGTATGGCTATATGTTTTGTTACATGCAGCATGTTTTATTGTATGTTGTGATCCGCCCCGAGCCTGCAGGGAGGAGCGGAATATAAGATTGAATAAATAAATAAATAAATATAATCCTATTCAATGCAGTTAAACTGTATTCTGAAGCCACATTATATGGCAGTGTAGATCCAGCCTCAAATATGTAATAAACTACAGTAAGCAAAGGAAGGATCTTCTTGCCATCAAGTGTTTTAATGAAGTTGAATGTAGTTTCAAAAAGCGTTAAAAGAAAACACACAGCACAAAGAGAGCACAGCTAAAGCTTGTTTGTCCCTTGCAAATGTTCTCTACTCCTCTAATTTCAAGGACAAACTCTTTTTAGTCATAGCTATCCAATTTACAGAGTTGTTCGTCTTCATATTCTTTTGAATGCAAAGCACACTTTTGTCTATGCAGGGATGACAGATTGACTCTTGTAGAGTTGAGGAGCTTTAATTTAATGTCCAGTCATTGGGAAAACTACACAAAGGAGCTGAAGAGGGTTGATACAACAGCAGCATGACTAGAATTTACAACTACCAGCCTTTTTGGAGAGAGTTCTTAAAAGCTTTCCCTAGTACATTCATAATGTTGCTGCTCTTCAGATCCCTTTTTGAAATGTTTTGTGGCTCTAAATTCTGATTTCTATGTTGACAAGGGACAGCCACTGGTTTGGCATCAGAGTTTTCATCTTCCTTTTCAGATCAAGCTTTAGAAGCCAGTCTTCAGGCCAGTGTACATGGGCTACATATCCCAAATAAAACCAGAAGTTGCTCTTGGGTATTCACATAATAATGATGATGAGGATTATTATAAAAAATCATCTATTTGTCCTCTTATACAAATTGATACAACAAATTATACAGGTAAAGAAACGATTTGTGGCTATGCCTACACCAGGTGAAACTATCTGGAGTAATCGGTCTGGAGACATAGAGAAAATAGCCTCAAAATATGTGCAATTGATCTTTGGAATGGCCCCAGATTACGACTGAGGAAGGTGGGATTTTAATAGTGAATGCAATGTTTTATGTTTTTAATGTGCATTTAATTTTAAATTTAATTTTGATTTTAATTTAAGTCTATTCTAACTGTTTTTTGTCCAAAGGCATTGACTAGGTGCCATATGTAAAGCCGCCTTGAGTGTCCTTCTGGGTAGAGAAAGGCAGGCTACAAATAGAGTAAATAATAAATAAATGTCTCCTTTTCCTCCCCCCCCCCCCTTTCATAGAATCATAGAACCATAGAGTTGGAAGAGACCTCATGGGCCATCTAGTCCAAACCCCCTGTTAAGAAGCAGGGAAATCGCATTCAAAGCACTTCCAACAGATGGCCATCCAGCCTCTACTTAAAAGCCTCCAAGGAAAGAGCCTCCACCATACTTTGGGACAGAGAGTTCTACTGCTGAATAGCTCTTGCATTTAGGAAGTTCTTCCTAATGTTCAGGTGGAATCTCCCTTCCTGTAGTTTGGATCCATTGTTCCGCATTCATGTCTACTTCTATCACTACTGCCACTGCTACACACAAAGGTAGAAAAGTGCTGAGACGAAGCATTATGGAGGGAAGGATCTTTTCACGGGTAGAGACACAAGCTATCCATCTGGGATGTCTGGAACATCAACTCCCAGACATCCCAGCAGCTTATCAGCTGTTAAGAACTGTGGGAGATGAAGTCCAAAACACTTGGATGACCATAGGTTGGGAATTACTGCTGTGATGAGGTGGTTATTTGTGTTATATTAAGTGGTCATGTTATGGATAGACCACAAAGGGTAAACTGTGTTAATGGAGGTAGTTCCCTCCTGGGGGAATGTGTTGCCATGGTGATGGTGGGCGGAGCCAACCAGAAGGCTAGCTCGGAATTCTTAGAGAGAGTCAGTGGGTGCCTGGCTGTCAAGCCAGAAGGTTCGGTTAGATTCTGCTCTGAGGAGAGGAGTAGGAATCACGTTATTGAAACTGCAGAGAGAGCAGTTAGAGTTTTCCTGTCAGCGAAGCGAGAGTGTAGCTTCGGCTGGGGAATCTGTTTCGAGAGCTGTAGGGAGACAGTTCTGGAGGGCTGAGCTTGCGAGCCAGTCTGTTTGTATAAAGCCTGAGGGCTAGTTAGAGGCAAGGTGCCTTTAGAAGGCAAAAGTGCCTGTATGTTTGAGATTGCTAGACGCTGGTCTAAGTAATAGCAATAGTTAAACATTGCAACTGTGTATTAGTTACAAATAGAACTTTGTAACCTTTTTAAGTCGTGCCTCTTCTGAAGAGTTATATTAAGTATCAAACCAAGCTTTGTGCCCAGTTGTGTGAAATAAACTATTTAAGTTTTGATTCAAAACTCTCTCCCCGTGACTTCATTTGGATTACCAGTCTCCTCACCACTCTTTACAAGTCAATGGTCAAGCCTAAATAAATTAATGGTGGCAGCGAAATACAAGTTAACGTCGAATCTCCACAACTGCCCTAGAAGGTCCAGTTTGTTTCCTTTTGCTCAAAGTCATTGTAGTGATTGATTGTGTTACATTTCTATCCTGCCTTTTCATTACCACAAAAATATACTGAAGCAAGCTCCCCACCTCACTGATGCCAAAGTGAACAGCAAAAGTTTAAGATATTGATCTTTCACCCTACCATACACCTTGTATTATATTAAATTCAATTCAATTTTTCAACCATATGAACAGCATATTGGGGGGTATATTTGTTGATTCTGCAAAGATCTTTTTGGTGGTGACACTGTCTCCAGACCTCTCAGCTTCATCATCCTTCTGCCAGCAGGGTAATATGTTATTTTATTCAACCATCCTTTGACAGATGGAGTGGTCAAATTTTGAAAGTACTAGCCATTTTATTCAGATTGTTTACTGTGTTTTTAGGTGACTCAAATATTATGTTACGTTTTAATTAAGACTATTTATCAGATGTAGATACCATGACACAGAACAAAGTTTTCACTAATGTTAATCCATTGGGCCATTCTGTTCAGCTTTATTAGCTTTGCGACTGTAAAACAGGAAACTACTAAATACTGTTATAAGTAATGAGAATTGATATATGCTTTCCCAATAGCACAGGAACAAAGTGCAGCTTCAGCATACATTATGTCTGGTGTTTTTAATGGTACCTATTTGAACACCACTATCTTGTAAATTTAGTAACTTGCAATATCTCTCGAAGTCATTATTAGAAAATTAACAAGATCTCACTATATATCGCTATTCCACTGCAGCACTTATAGGGTGTTTATATAACATACAAGTGGAACTAACAGGCTTAATGCATGTCTTATGCATTGATCTGGTCATGTCCTTTTTTAAAAATTTGTGAAGCAATTGGAACAAAAGGCTTGTATAGTTTGCATGCTTCCATACCTGAATGCTTAAAAGAGATCATACATCAAAGCATATTTTTCCTACTAGGTGCCTCCCCCCCAATACATCTCCCATATGCCCATGTAACTGAGGTCCTAGAGGATCATGACAATAACAATATAACAACAACAACAACAATAATAACTTTATTTGTACCCCACCTCCATCTCCCTAAGGGGACTCAGGGTGGCTAACATGGGGCCAAGCCCAAACAATTACAATAAAGCATAATAAAATAAGTACAAGACACACGACAACATCAAGTAAAAATACTTATACAATAACATAATATAATAAGATAGTAACAATAACATAATAAAACAGAGTATAAAAAACAATACAAGAATTTAGATGAGGGTGAGCTAGGCCAAGTGTGAAGATTGAAAATTTTAAAAAATAATAATAACTTTATTTTTATACCCTGCCTCCTTCTCCCCGAACCATGCCATTGAACCATGCCATTTAAAGTGGGGTAGAACAACGTTGATTCTGGGTAAATGCGCCCAGAGTTAAAGTGGAATAACAGTGTAGTGTGATTTTGACTAGTGCCCTGAAAAGGGCTGTTTCAATAATGTCTATTTAATTTTAAAACAGACCAACTACCTTGTCACATTGAGAAATTTCCAAGTCGTATGACACTTCAGCCTCTTTTCAAGCATGGAGAGGCACTGAGCTCTCAGGAGTGATAAAGCACGATATAATTAAATATGATAATAAATAGTACATGAGTTAAACTATTTCTGACTGTCATGCATAAACCTCCATGGTTGAAAAGAGGCAGAAGTGTCCTGAAAGAAGGGAACTCCAGCAATTGACCTCATCACATTGAGAAATTTCCTCCTCATAGGATATGAACCTCTTTTCCAGTATGGGGAGACATGGAGCTCATCACATGTTCCAGGGTTGAACAGAGACAGAAATGTCCTGAAAGGGGGGAAACTCTGAACAGGGCCAGCAATTGTGTTTAAAGCAGGGAGGTATTTAAGGCACCTATAAGGAAATGTCAGAAAAATGCCGGCGATTTGTTCAAGGAGGAAGTTTATGAACAAAAGCTCTTCAGCAGGAAAGATGGAGCGACAGCACCACCCATGGCTGGAACCAAGCACAAGCCTCCAAGATGGCGAAGATGGGAAAGCCTATAAAATATGTACAATTGTCTGTCTTGTCAGTGTATAACAACATGGAATGTTTGCCATATATGTGTTCTGTGATCCACCCTGAGTCCACTTCAGGGTTAGAAGGGCAGAGTATAAATCCTGTAAATAAATACATGAAAACAAGGAAGGGTAAACAAACCTTGTCATTTTGATCTCGATTAGTAAACATTTCTAAATTGGTTGGTATGCTATGGCTATTAAAATGGAATCACAATTATTTATTTATTTATTTATTTATTTAGGGATTTATTAATTGCCCAACCCAGATGGCTCTGGGTGATTTACAGTAAAAACACACAACTAAATACCTGAAACATCTAAAAACATCTAAAGTATCTAACATCTAAAAACATCTAAAAACAATTAGCATCTAAAAACATCTAAAAACAATTAACAATCTAACCAGTTTCTCAGCCGAACGCCCTCTCAAACAGCCACATTTTACAAGCCGTGTGAAAGTCTTTTAGATCATGGGTGGTTCTGATGTAAGGAGGGAGGGACTTCCAAAGTGATGGGGCTATCACAGAAAAAGCTCTACACCGGGTTGATGTCAAATGGGCATCCTTAGGGCCTGCGACTTGTAATTGATTCTGATGGTCTGATCAAGGCGATCTCAAGGGTCGACACAGAGAGAGGCATTCCTGTAGGTATGCAGGCCCTTGACCATGCAAGGCCTTAAACCAGCACCTTGTGAGTAATCCGGAACTCGACAAGAAGCCAGTGCAGTCGGTATAGAACAAGTTCCTCATAGAGGTTCCCGTGAGGAGTCTGGCCACCGCATTCTGTACTAGTCGAAGTCTCTGGATCACCGACAAGGGAAGGCCAACATAAAGGGCATTACAGTAATCAAGTCTTGAGGTTACTGTATGGTATGGAAGTGCTTGTAACAAAAGATGGACCTTTTCAAAGGGTCATCAAGGCCAAGGGAACAGTTGAATTATGAGATATAAAACAGGAATGCTCCTCCCTATCTGTTGCAGTTGAAAAATGGTTGAGGGTTAAAAAAACAGCTTTTCATACAAAACCCTCTTCCCCCCACCCAATTCCTTGCAGATCTTCCAGGTCTACAAGTACCATGATTAGTTGTATTCTTTCATTACCTTTGTCAATTTTTTGTTTTTCCTGTGGGCCTGCCCATGCATGTATGAATATGCTGTCCATCAAATGGGAACAGACAGTAGACCCTTTATCACTTGTTTTAGGGGCAGGCCTGTGGAATACACTCATTTAGCTTGTGGATTTTGAAAAGAAGAGAGCTTTTAAATGCTTTTTGTCAAGTCACTTTTCAGAAGCACATTTACCATGTTTTCCAGAACAATGTTCCCCTTTGTAAGTTTGGAGAGATAACTCAGTATAACAATTTAATATTTCACCCACACAACTGCAGAACTGTTTAGGAAAGCTGTAATGCCAGAGAGAGAATATGATGTGAACTGGTGTTTTAATTATTAATTATACTACATGACAATCCAGTGAAAAATGAGTGTTCAAGTATGCTTAAAGAAATATTCTTAATGAATTTGTGATTTTTCATCCTGTCAGTCACTTGATTTTTTAAAAAAGAAATAAAGCATATCTCATGCCTCCTTGATGTTGGTGGGCTATGCTTGCTTGAAGTTTCTCAGATAAGTCATTCAACAACATATCAAAGTTGGTAAGATTAATCTTCCAATGCGATAATAATATTTGTTGTCATCCATGGAAAATTTTTGTTTTGTACAACTCCCAGAATTTTCAAGAGTAATTTTAGTATAATGTTTCTCACATACAAAGAAGTTATTCATTATGGGCAACAAGTTTAGACCTTTTGACAGCTTATAAAAGATTTGAATGGGAATAGATGCAACTCTTTCACTGTTTCAGTTCATTTAATTCAACGAGGACATTTCTAATTAACGATAGCTTCCTGTTTTATAGAAACTAGGAACATGTGATTACCAAGGTCAGAACAAACCATAATCTGAAAGAAGTTGGTTTAGGGAAAGAGAAGCAATTGATAAAACAAAGAACCTAAGGTAAACTTGATGCTGGAATTTGCAGTTCTCCTAAGCTCCAAGGATGCCTGGTGAGCTAACCTAGATAGCAAATCAGGAATCGGGAACCAAAGAACCCACCAGGATGAAAGCAAACAACAGAGGCTTTATTCAATTAGCACAAAAAGGGACACTTGTACAGCACAGGTGCTTGAAGGGTACAAGTGTTGAAATAAATTTGCAGGCAGACATCTTTATACACAGGTTACCGGAGTTCACAGTTTTGAGTTCATGAACATTTGCCTTCCTTTTATAGAATTTAATAATAAAATAATAAATAATAATAATAATCAAAGAGAAACAGTATTTGGATGATGTCTAGTAAGTGAGGGGGAGAGGATGGAGAGATATGAGAGAAGGGTGAAGAATGGGAGCCTTGCCAAGGCTGAGCAGCAGCTGAAGAGGTCATTTGTAGTATTTTATTATACTTTTTACTTATTTGATTATACGTACGTTTGCAGGAAAAGGAAAATAAAGTTTAAAAATAAGCAGTAGGAGAGAGGTGAGGGGACATAGATAGTAGTCAGGGAAATAATGAAATTGATACAAAGTGGCTGGGCCAGGGAAATGGAGGTGCTTTGGCTACTATGTGGCCGCTGACTGGCAGGGGAAGATGATCAGCTGGTGAATATCCTCCGCAGCTGCAGAGGGCCACTGGCATGGATTGGCCTGAGCCGTGAATGTGTGGGGGTCATGACAGGTGGATTGCTGCTGGTCCTGGGAACCCAAGAGACCACAGGAGATGGAAGCCATTCTCAATTCATTATGGCCTCCATCCTTGGGAAAACTACAGATCGCGGAGTCTACATTCTGTGTATCTTTTATTAAAGGGGGAGTCTGGGGTCTCCGATAACAAACTGAAAAACATAGTGTTGAATTCAGATGCCTCACTAATAAAAAGATGGGTTTATCATTAAGGTGAAATACTAGACCACTGTTATAACAAATTCATGATTTATACTGTCAAGTCCACTTTTCTTGAACTATATTACCTTTATTTTCATCATGCATTTCTCCTGTGAGTTTTGACCTCTATGCAATTGTTAGAATTAGTGCACTCGGAAAAATGAAGTACATTACGCATTGGGTTTTGCTCCCATATTCATAAGGATTGCTGTACATAAGCTATTATGCATATGGGTTATTCTGAACAAAACATAAAGGCCCAGCCTGTACATAAGGCTGGATGAGTGGTATGTGATCTTCCTTACATACAGATAATTGAAGCTTTTTCCAACTCCAATTGTTATTGAATTCAAAGTAGCTAATGAAAGGAATCAACTGCCCATGAGATCAATTGGTTATTTTCCAAATAAATATTTTCAATTTACCCAGTTTGTGTAGGGTCTCTTTTCTTATAGTTCAATTGTCTCTTTTCCACTGTTGCTTTGGACATATGTTTGTTTTACATTCTGTAGCAACAATACCAGAAATACCAGTCAAGAAACCCGATTTATTTAATTTTGTTTTCTGCTGACGAAAAGATAGCTGGTGAGAGAACTTCTGGCTCAGTCAATACTGGGATTGTTCTATGAGGTGGTGCTTTACTAATAGCTTTATTATTTACCCGTGTAAGCAAAGGAAGTACTACAGCTTAGCAGGAGCTCAGAGAGATCCACTTTCAGCCTGAAACGAGGCCACTGTGGGGAAACAAGTAATTAAAGGGTACAATGCCTATAATCAATTGCACACAGGTTATCTTTGATTGCTCTTACCCAGGACAAGGTATCCACCTGTCTTGCCAGCCAGGAGGGGAAAGAAAAGTACTTCCATTATCTTTTGTTTGAAGTCGCTTTTCTGTGAAAACAAGGCCATTCTTATTTGAAATCTCTCCATTTAATTAACTGGATCCAAATGCCTGCTGAAGATGATATGTCCCATCAAACATGGCCCTGGAAACTGCGAGGGGTGGAATGAAAGAGGAGTTCATTTTCTACAAAGATTTCCCACTACAACCACCTGGCTAGTTCCTTGTTCACATATGCTGGAAAGATGAGTCACTCATGCTGTGACATCCCTTGGCCTTGAAGGAATAGCTGCTTTTGAAAGCTCATGTGATTTTTTGTTTGTTACAGAACCTCATTTTGTTTTAAGGAACGGTAGAGAAAATCACTCCTATTTGGGTTCAAGATTGGAGGATTTGAAGACAGCAGTTAATTTAATGGCAAGCTGGTGCAGATTTTCAGCATTCAAACTGAGCAATCTGGAACTGATTTTGGATTTTAAAAAAATATTTCCAAGCTGTGGATGCAGAATCCATGGATACAGTGAACTGACTGTACTAGCTAGTAGTTATTCATAGCTTTTATTAACATTACTTTTTCTGATTAATCCCTGGATTTATTCTTGAAAGATTACTCAATTGCCTCTAAAGACATTTGATCTCATCAGATAGGATACTTTTCAGTGGCATACGCCAGTTCACCTTCCCTTTTGCGACAGAGTCTGCCGGCTCCCATTCCATGATGTAGTTACTTCTGTCAGGGTTCCGTTGCAAAAGTGAAGGCGAACTGGCACATGTTGCCATGTCAGCAACATGGCAGTCTTCTCATTTTACATAGAAACTAACAGGTGGGAAGCAGGGTGGAGGACACTTCTCCTTATGGGATGAGGTAGTGGGGAAGCTGGGTGAGTAGGGGTATGGGGTAATGGGTACCTCACCCCCCCTCCTGGACACTGCTGGATTTGCCATGATGTGTGGCAATTCCAGCAGTCAGTATGATGAGGTCCATTGTCTATGGGGAGATATAGTTCTCAAATGGGTTTGGGAACAGCTTGGGCATTATACATAGTAGACGTTTTCCTTCAAAAATTCAGCTGCCCACATCATCAAGCCCAAAAGACACGTTGTTTTATAATTGTTTCAAATATTATTTGAACCCTAACCTTTCTGAGCACTTTCATGAGAACACATACCATTATTTAAACATTATTTCTGATGGATGACTACTTGCGCCACTCATTAATTGTCAGTAAATGTGCAATTAGGATAATTGAGGCATAATTGTGATGAATACCACAAGGTGATCTTAGAAAAGCCTCCATGTGTGTGGCTTAAAATGCATTAGGGTTTGGGGGTGGAGGGAGGTTTGTAGAAGATTTACAATACAATTATGAGCACAGCTTTCAGAGTTGGGCAGTTGTAGCAGATGAAATGATTTGATAAAGTCAATCTACATGAATATCCTCGTTGTTTCTAGAAATTGGAAAAAAGAGCAAGTGTGTATAAGTTTATAGACAAAGGTTTGTGTAATGATTAAGAAGAATCAGAGCCATTTCTTTCCTTTTTAATTTATCTTCCCCCCCTGCCTTTGGAATCTTAATCTCTCCTTGATGTCTTATTTATATATCTGCATGGAAACATGGAGTGTTATGAATTGCCTTGTGGCATTGATGTACTCAGTCTCCTGCAGGGTGGACAAAGTGGTAAACATGCTTTAATTGAGATGTCTTCCACGTATGTGCCAGGAGTTCATGCAAAATAAAATTACATCCCTTCAGCACAGTGTATTCACTCCTTATCACATCGGCAACAGTGTGGGAGTAATAGGATAGAAGATGGAAGCAAAATACCCAAGGCCACACAGTCAGGGAAGGCTTAAGACAGCAGCATTGTTATATCACTTGGACACCTGTCACTTGAATAGTTACATGATAGAATTTGGATATAGTAACTCCTATTGTACATAGGTAGTAGGCATGGGTAGGTTCGATCAGAAACAAGCTTAATAGGTAGCAATGGATACAGTAATTGGCTCTTTGTCAGCAAAGGAAATTCGACTGATAGTATTTTTTAGTCTTAGTGCTATTTCAACTTTGACTTAGTTTTCAAATAGCTGTATCTCTCACACTGGATATAGAAAGAAATTGCTCTGTTCTGGAATTCCCTACCAAGGGACAAGAAAGGCTAAGCTGGCTCTTTTTCTGTTGTTCTTCCATTAGCCAGCAAAGTCTTTTGGATTAGGGAAGGCATTTGGGAGCCAACCAGTTCTTGAGAAAGGAGCTTCTAACCAAGTGGATGCTGTATTTTCTCCCCCACCCTAATTGATGATTGTGAGTTGTATTATTAACTTAACTGTAATTTAAGATGTGAATTTGTTTTGTATTTTTACTGCTTCTTTGTTTTGTTATATTCTAAGCTACCTCAAAGCCAGTTTCACTTCAGTGATGATGATATTCAAATATCCCTTCTTTGTCCCCCCTTAAAAAAACCTAACATATATATCAGTGGTTCCCAACCTTTTTTTGACCAGGGACCACTTTGATTGGGGACCACTTGACCAGGAACTACTCTCCAACATTAGTACCAAAAGGATTATAAATTAATTTTTAGTCAACTTAAATTTGGTTTAGTTATTTGAGGCACTGATTCAGAAAATTGCATTGGATAAACCACATCAGCTCTGGTTTCTGATACAGGACATATGCCATCCAGTAGTCATCATCTGCTTGCCCACAGAAAACCATATTTAATAAGTCTCAGCACTATAAGAGGATTTTGAGAGACCAGTCTCTCTCATTAGAATGGTGTGGTAACGGTGAGGCCATGAACCATATATTAGTCCTTCGGATCACTGGTGGTCCATGGATCACAGGTTGGGAATCACTGGTATATATAATGGAATGTTAGCATTCCAGATGAATTTGGATAATAAATTATAGTATAATGTACAATGAATCCTTTCCTAGTTCTTTAATATACTGCTCACACCATGATGGGTTCTTAGACAATTAATTGATTTTTTTCTTCAAATCCATCCTCATTACTTTATCTCTCCCTTTTTCTTTTCCTCTTTCTCTTTTCCCCATTTTCCCCCATCCTGCTTTTAACAACCCTCGTCCTCTTTTCCTCACTTTTAAATTATATTGGTAAGGTTGGATGGCTGCAAAAAAGGGTAGGCTCTCCAATATCTGAACATTGAAAATGCAGATGTAACAAATTGCATTGGGGATCTCTGCCTCAAAAATCTGTGCTCTGCCATTGATCTTTGGAAAACACGCTTCTTGATTTGGGTGGACAGGACAGCGGAGAGGAGAGGAGACAGAGAGTCCACGGTGATTCAGTTGTGCAGAAAAATGTTCTGCATATGTTCAGAAACTTTCAAACATTTTGTGTAAATAATTCACTCACTGGTATTTGGAATTAATCTTTTATTGCAATACTTGTGGCAGATCAATACCCTCTAACTGAAGTAAACCACTCCATATTAATTGTGAAATGAAGTGAAGAGATTGTAAGCCTAAATCCCATGCTTTGGGACAGCTTTCTCCAATTAGATGTGCTAGGCTTCTACCATCCACAGACATCAATCCAATGATGGCCTTTGTAGTACTTGTGGGGGAAAATTCCAGGTGGGGGGAAGTTAACTTTAAGAGATAGAAATAAATCTTTTGAAGGATCAGTTCTTTGTAAATTGTGTGGTTTGGCCCTACCCTAGATTTTGATCAACAAATCTCCTGAAGGTATCTTAATGTCTTTGGATTCTTTTATCATCAGACACCACCACTAGTACTAGAAATTTTGAAATTAAAAACTTAGCAGCTCTGTTTACTCTATTTTATATGGTAGTTCTGAAAAATGGCAACAACATTAGCACACATTTCTGGATAGTTATGATTAGACATGATCTGATTCAAAACTTTTGCCATAAATTCCTCTCTATCAGGAAAGGTCTGATTGCAACTATGGTAACAATTATGCAGGCATGATTGGTGGGGCCTTCTCAGTGGTGGTCTCTCATCTATGGAACTCCCTCCCCAGAGAAATTAGATCACCCCCCCTCTCTCCTGACCTTCAGGAAAAAAAACTTAAGACATGGCTTTGGGACCAAGTCTTTGACCAGTAAGTTGTGCAGTGCTTAAAGTGACTATGAATTAATGTGACTGACAAATGGAATGGCCCTGGATAATGATTTGGATTGCATGATTTTAACTGATGTTTTAATATTTGATGCTTTAATTGCTTGGATTTTACTTGTTTATTTTATGGAAATATACAGTATGTATAGCACTGAATTGCTGCCTGTTGTAAGGCCGACCTGAGTCCCCTTCAGGGTGAGAAGGGCAGGATACAAATATGATAAATAAACAAACAAACAAACAAACAAACAAACAATGGATGGGGAAGGCACAGGATGTAACTATATAGAATGGATAAAATGTGTGAATTGCATACACAAATAGGAATTTCCTTCCCCAAATGAAGTTTTCTTCCAGTCCCATAATTTCTAACATTGCACAGTGTGAGTCTTTGAAAATTGTTCACACCTTAAACTCTTATATTTGTTTTTTGTATTCCCTTTATAGTATTGGCTGCCCATATCCTTTGAATGCCTGAACTGTGAATGCTGAAGTTACTGCAATGCTAGAAATGTGAAGATTGGGGAAAAATTTCTTTGAGTATGGTAGATTTCGTTTTGGGGGAACCCCACCCTCATGATGTCCAGCTCCCCAACAGCAACACCCTAGGAAGACATGGATTAGAAAAGATGCGGCAAAGACAGATTATTATTACTGCTTTTAGCTATATATTTGCCTGACTAGCTAACCATTTCTTGTGGCCCAGTAACCTATCCTCTGAATACCTTATTTATCCTGACATCTGTTTAAATCATCAAGGTGCTTTAGGGTAGGTCTTTTCCTTCATAAAAAATCCTGAATTTCTCTTAAAGCAAATTCTCTACTGTACATTTTCTCCTTATGCTAAGACCTCCAGCTGTGTTTTTCAAATAACTATGAGATACTTATTTATGGATTGAACAGGGTATGGTATTTTGTTTGAAGGGATAGAAAGCATGTTTCCTGACAAGTTTTCTAGTCTGAAACAGAGAAAAAAACTCACAGCACCTTTCTGGAGATCCACCTCAGTGAAATGCCAGGCTTGTCAATCAAAATGATTTATTACATCCTCAATTCCCAAGTCATTTGTCTGAACAGAAGCTGAAGTTTCTAAAAGCCATTAGGAGTCTTTTAACCTAAAAATGGCTCTGCACAAATAAGCTTAGCAGAGGAAATTATATATTCTGAGCAGCAATAATAATGTGATGTGGACCCTCTTGTAACACTGCAAGCTTCGCAGACCTTTGGAGATGAAGCTATAAATAAACATTATTAACGGGCTCAGCTAATAAATATTTTAACATAGGCACAAAATTCTTTTTGTTGAATGCTTACCAATATCACCAAATGTCAAATAATATCTAAGCCCAAAGAAGGGGGGGGGGAAGGACTCGATGTTGGTCTAGTGCACATGTGTCAAATGCAAGACTCGTGGGCCAAATCCAGCCTGCAACATCATTTTATGTGGCCCACACGGCTTTCAATGCCATAGCACCATACCGTAGTTAATGTATTGTCGAAGGCTTTCATGGCTGGAATCATTGTGTTGTTGTAGGTTGTTCGGGCTGTATGGCCATGTTCTAGAAGCATTCTCTCCTGACATTTCACCTGCATCTATGGCAGGCATCCTCAAAGGTTGTGAGATGCCTGCCATAGTTACAGGTGAAAATCAGGAGAGAATGCTTCTAGAACATGGCCATACAGCCTGAAAAACCCACAACATACAGTAGTTACATTTATATAGTCTTATTATTACAAATGGCCTTTTGAAGGCAAAGGTCTGACATGGCCCCCAGTGAAAATGAGTTTTACAACCCTGGTCTCGTGGGAAGAGTGAAGCAAAGCAAACCTGGTTGGAACCATCCAACCATTGCTTAGACAATACTATGAAGGAGGAGCCTATGAGGAAGAAAAGAAACATAACTAAAGCTTGTCTTTGACCAATGACAGAAAAGAAAAAAGAAGGCATAGAGATAGGGACAACCTGCAATAGAGTTAGGACAATCAGCTGGAGGTGCATTTGACTTCCACTGAATTTCTCAAGCAGGACTGGAGGAAATTGACTGTAGAGTCACAGTGGAGGCTCTAGAGCAGGCATGGGCAAACTTCAGCCCTCCAGGTGTTTTGGACTTTAACTCCCACAATTCCTAACAGCCTACCTAGAGTTTTTGAATCAAATCAGTGAATAACCAAATCCACAAATGTCAAAAATGCAAATGTGGAAGGATAAGTATATTAATAAACTTCTATTTGTTTATTCTTTTTTATAACTATGTCTGGTCCTGTTAGGTTTGATAGTGAAGCACCGAAGCACACAGCCATGTAGGGATCACTTCGAGGCCCAAGTAGGAGGGAAAATGGGGCAAGAGGAGTGTCAGGAACCCAAGTCACTAGGGGCCTGGATTAGGGATTTATTGCATGTGCTTTATGACATAAAACCATTGACTGGAGAAACAAAAACAGCAAAAGAAAATAAATTACCCTTTAAAAGGGAAACTTTAGAAATAAGAATTAGCTGAATATAACTAGTCCTTTCTGTTTTGAGAAGAATGCAGTCTGATTTTTTAAAAATACATTGTGGTTTAATGGTCTTACAGAATTTTGAAGGGGGTATTTTTAGATGATTATGTGTATTATTAAATTTATATTCTGCCTTTGACTATGTAGCAGCATGGGTTTTTGTCCTAAAGTCCTGTTTCATTGGCACTCTATTTCAGTTCTCGCCATACAAAGAAAACTAAATCCTTCTGATTTTCAATAGAACCTCTGCAGAAAACGGTTATCTCCATTTCTTTACAATCAAATCTCTCTTTCTCTAAAAGTATATATCTAAATTGTAAGCCTGAGGGCAAGTTTGTTGTATTTTTATTGAGATGCAAGGCACTCTGGGAGCCTTTTCAGCTGCACTACAGCATATAATAATGTACAGAAATAAGAAAGAGAGAGCGAGTGAATGAGAAAGACTATGGGTAGGTGAGGTGTGTATATGTGTGGAGTCATGCTTAGGTACTCTGAACACCCTCTTGAAATGCTTTTAGTCTGAATTAGGTCTGCAACAAGGACTTTTAAAGGTAAAAACTTCAGCTGAGAAAATATATGTCTCTGCATTTTCAAAGAAAATTTATTTCCTGTTGGTCAGGGCTGCCATCTTCTCTACAATTCAATGGAAGTTAAAGGAACAGGAAATAGAGCTGAAGAATCTGAAGAAGATGGAGAGATTGACCAGGGAGAGTCGAAGGAGGGAGAGGAAGAAAATGAGAGGAGGATGAGACCAGACCTGAGCTCAAATCCGAGAGATGTGGAGGCAGACTGGACAGTGGCGGGAGAGCAGAAGAAGGCTAAATCACAAAGAAGAAAGAATCAACAAAAAAGAAGGTTCTATAATGGAAATTAAATGTTTATCAAATAATGTTAATGGTATTAATATCCCCAAGAAGAGAAAAAGAATATTTAATCATTTATATACTAAAAATGTAGATCTGATAGCGTTGCAAGAAGTTCATATAAGAGAAAAAGATGTAGCTTATCTAGTCCAAAATAGAATTGGAAATATGTATTGCTCTTTATTTTGTAAAAAAAAGAGGGGGGTGGTGATTTATGTGAAAGATAGTATTAATAGCAAGATGGTGTTCAAAGATAAAGATGGCAGGATGATAGGAGTAATGTTGGAACAACAAGGGAAGAATATTTTATTTTGTAACATCTACGCCCCGAATGGTCCAAAAATCCAGTTTTTAAGACAACTTAAAAGGTACATAGATAAAGAAGTATATGATGAATTAGTAGTGATGGGGGATTTTAATGGGGTATCCCAAAAAACATGGGATAGATCATCGACATCAAGAGGAAACAAGGGAGGAGGACAAATCCCGAAAGAAGGGTTAGAAATTCTAGAGAAATTAGATTTGAAGGATGGCTGGAGGGAGCAGAACCCAGGGTTAAAGACTATACTTTTTATTCTAATAGATATAAGTCATGGTCGAGGATTGATATGGTGTGGGTGACTAAAAGAATACTGACTAACTTTAAGAAGATAGAAATAGTCCCCAAGCTTTATTCTGACCATGACTTTTTGGAATTTCGAATAGGGGAGAAAACAGCACCAAAGAGATGGATACTTAGTGATGATTTGCTGAAAACGGAGGATCAAACAGAAAGGTACAAAAAAGTGCTACAGGAATATTTTAAGACAAATATGGGAAAAGACACCTCAAGTAGAATGGTATGGGATGCCAGTAAGGCAGTCATTAGGGGGTATTTTATACAAGATAGTATATATAGAAGGAAACAGAAGAAAAAAGAGGAAATAGAACTACTAAAAAAAATAAGGGAAGCGGAAATGGCCCTAAAGAAACAGCCGAAGGATAAGAAAGCTAAATTTCAACTAGACGTTCTATTGAAACAGAAAGAATTAAAAGATACAGAACAATTGGAAAAAAATTACAAATTCATAAGACAGCATAACTTTCAATATTCTAATAAACCGGGGAGATGGTTGATGGCCAAGATAAGGAGGAAAAAACAAAGGAATCATATAACCCAAATTATAGATAAGGGAAAGGTATATAATACAGATAAGGAAATAACTGAAAGATTCTGGAAATTTTATAAATCCTTATACACTAGGGAGGACATAAAGAAGGAAGAGGTGCAGAAATTCATAAGTGAACAACACCTGGAAAAAATCACGGAAGTCCAGAGAGAAAGTCTAAATAAGAGCATAACGAAAGAAGAACTAGGAGATGCCATTAAAAAGCTAAAGGTTAATAAGGCTCCGGGGCCGGATGGCTTTACGGCTAAATACTACAAGCTTTTTGAAAAAGAACTGGCTCCATGTATGCTAATCACAATGAATGAAATACTGGAAAATAAAAAGACCCCAAATACATGGCGGGAGGCTAGTATTGTGGTAATACACAAAGATGGGACAGAAAAGACAGACACAGGTAATTATAGGCCTATATCTCTACTTAATGTAGATTATAAAATATTTTCTAGTATCCTTGCAGAAAGATTAAAGTCGTTCTTAGGCGACTGGATCCTGTCGGATCAGGTGGGATTTTTACCCGGAAGACAAATGAAGGACAACATGAGAATAATCATTGATTCGATGGAATATTATAGAAACAATATACAAAACAAAATAGCATGGGTCTTTGTCGGCGCCCGAAAAGGCGTTCGACAGGGTAAACTGGGATTTTATAACTCTATTAATTAAAGAATTAGATATGGGCTATAATTTTTATAACGCAATTTCTTCAATTTACTCAAGTCAATCGGCCAATATAATAATAAATGGGGAAAGCTCTAGGAAGTTTGAGATTCAAAAAGGCACTCGGCAAGGGTGTCCACTTTCACCTCTTCTCTTCATATTTGTGTTGGAAATCCTACTAAATAATATTAGAAAGGACGAAAATTTAAAAGGTTTATCTATAAAAAAAGGAAGTTTCAAGATCAGAGCATATGCGGACGATGTGGTCTGCATGGTTGAAAACCCAGTAGAAAAATTAGAGAGCTGGCTACAAAAAATAGAAATCTTCGGTAGAGTGTCAGGCTTTAAATTAAATAAAAAGAAAACAAAAATCTTAACTAAAAACATGGGTCAAAAGGAAAAAGAAGAAATAAAAGAGAAAACGGGGATAGAGGTCTCGAATAAAGTAAAATACTTGGGAGTGGTCTTAACATCTAACAACCTGGATCTAATAAAGAATAATTATGAAGTGAAATGGCAAGAGATAAAGAAACATCTGGATAATTGGAAGCATTTAAATTTATCGATTCTAGGAAGAATTTCATTAATAAAAATGAATGTGCTGCCCAAGCTATTATTCCTATTTCAGAACCTGCCAGTCCTAAGCACAGATAAATATTTTAGTATTTGGAATAAGGAACTAAGGAAATTTATATGGAGAGGGAGAAAACCCAGAATAAATTGGACTAACATGATTGATAAGAAGGAAAGAGGAGGATTCGGGGTCCGGTTTAAAAACGTATTATGAGGCATGTGTTCTGGAATGGGTGATAGAATGGGCTACACTTAAAAATAAAAGGCTCTTATCTCTAGAAGGATATAATTTAAGAACAGGATGGCATGGATACATGTGGTATCAGAAAGTCAAGATAGAGTATACTTTCAGAGACCATCACTTTATAAGGTCTGGATAAAATATAAAAATAGATTGTTTTCAAAGACTCCTGGTTGGGTCTCTCCACAGGAAGCTTTCTCTAGAAGACAATTCGAGAAGAAAGAATGGATAAATTATGATGCAATTCTTAAAAAAACGAATGAGGGGGTATGTCTTAAAGATTTTACAGAGATGCAAGAAATGGACAAATCTATGAACTGGCTGCAGTACTTCCAAATCAGAGATATATATGGAAAAGATAAGATGGTGGGGTTTGATTTAAAAAAACCCTTCTGGGATACACTTGTGGAAAAGGAAATTAAAAGAATATCGTATATCTATAAAAAATTACTATACTGGCGTACAGAGGAGGAAGGTATAAAACATTGTATGGTGAAATGGGCACAAGATCTAAGAAAGGAAATACCACTAAAATATTGGGAGAAAATCTGGAAGACACACCAAAAATATACGTACGCCTATGATTTAAAAGAAAATAGTTTAAAAATGTTCCACAGGTGGTATCTCACACCTAGTAAAATAGCAAAATATAATGGTAATTACTCCAACAAATGTTGGAAGTGTAAGAAAGAAATAGGAAGTTTCTTCCACATGTGGTGGAGTTGTAAAAAGATTAGGAAGTACTGGACAGACATTCATAAGGAAATGCAGGAAGCACTGGAACTAAAGTTCGAGTGTAAACCTGAATATCTTCTGTTGGGTTTACTTGACTTTAAACTGGAGAGTAATACAGAAAAATTGTTTATATATTGTATATCTGCGGCTAGGATGACGCTAGCTAGAAAATGGAAGGAGGATGAAATACCGAAGATAGAGGATTGGAAGATAAAACTCATGGATATAATGAGTATGGACTGTCTTACAAGAGCTCTACAACAAAACAAAGAAATGAAACAGACGGACTGGTCTACAGTCAGAAGATATCTTTTAAGAGAAAATGTAGAATGGATAATTAATATAGAGTAGATCTAGAGGAAAGCTTGGATAAGTTCCGTACTTTGATGTGTAAGACAAGCTATCCGAGGCATCATATAGGGGACAAGATAGGTCTGGAAGTACCTTTGTTCTATGTTGTGGTGTATGGAATGTACATGGTTTGTTATTACTATTTTTTTTATATGGTTGATTAATTTTCTTTTCTTTCTTTTCCTTTTTTTCTTTTCTTGTTTTTTTTTCTGATGGTGTGTAATGTGTAATGTGATTTTTTTTGTTTTTTTTACTTTTTAAGAAACGCAATAAACTTTGTTTAAAAAAAAAAAGGAAATAGAACTGCCAAAATATTTCACCACAAACTAATAACATTGCTCCAATACAGATGGAACCTCAGATAGCAGCTGAACTTAACAAATACTATGATGAGCAAAAGGTATATTCCCAGGAGTCTTGTGACCAGATGCTGACCAGGTTTGCTTGTGCTCTGCATAGACTCCAAAGTGCCTTTAGATAATTCAGTTAAATTAGATGGCATATGAGAGTGCTATTATTCACTGGGTGACCTCTATCTAATGCCTAACATCTGACAAAACACACTTGTTGAACTCCCAGATGTGCATTACCAGTCTAGTGTGGTACATATCAGCAATAGACTAGTAATGGTTCACGAAGAAATACAAAAGGATGTAAGAAGTGGAGAGTTTGTAGCAGAGTGTGTGTATATGTATTCAAAGAATCTTGAATGCATTCTTAATACTTTGATAAAATTGCCTCTATTTATGATCTCAGGGAAATCCTATAATAATACTAGCTAATCATTTATTCTCTGTCTGAAAGTTGCTCACAAAAACATAACTGGTTTCATCAAAATAATTTGAAACAAACTAGATGTCACCATTATTTGGGCATTGAATTAAGCATGTGTATCACCTAGCTCCATCCTCTAATATAAGGAGAACCCAGTGGTGCAATGGGTTAAACTCTTGTGCCGGCAGGACTGCTGATTGACAGGTCAGTGGTTTGAATCCGGGGAGAGCAGGTTGAGCTCCCTGTGTAAGCTGCAGCTCCCCATGCAGGGACATGAGACAAGCCTCCCACAAGGATGATAAAACATCAAACATCTGGGCACCTCCTGGGCAATGTCTTTGCAGATGGCTAATTCTCTTACACCAGAAACGACTTGCAGTTTCTCAAGTCACTCCTGACATCAAAAAATAAAATCCCCTAATATCAAATGAAAAGATGGAATGAAAACATAGGAAGAAACATTAGGCAAGGAGAATGGGAGGCAATCTGGAAGAAAAAGATAAAATATACATACGCGACAGACCTGAAAGAGAGCTGGAAAAAGATTTCATATAGAAATTGGGAAAAATATATGACAACATGAGCACAAACTGTTGGAAGTGCAAGAAGAAAGAAGGCTCGTACTACCACTCATAGTGGACATGTGACAAGGCAAAGAGCTATTGGAAATTAATACAAAAGAGATGTAAAATATATTGAAAACACAAATCCCCTGGAAACTAGAACTATGACTTCTAGGCATGCATGATATGGACTTAGAAAGGAACACAGATAAACCATTATTCCTGATGAACACAGCGGAAAGAATCTGTTATGCGAAGAAATGGAAGCAAGAAGAGATACCAAATAGACATGATCGGACGCTGAAACTTCTAGAAATCAAGAATATAGATAGGCTCACTTTTCTTTTGTCAAAAAATAATGGAACAAAAAGGACAGAAACAGATTGGAAGAAGGTAACTGAGTACTTCGAGAAGAAAAAATGAACATAGATAAACAAATAGACAAACAAACAAATAAATAAGAAAATTTGGAGATAACAAATAAAAATCTCGATGACACTTAAAAAATAAATACAAGAAGAAGGGAAAGACAAATAAAGAAGAAAGAAAGGGGAAGGAAATCTCTGGAATATGCCAGGATGTCCATCTACTTTCTGGCATATTCTTTACTGTTTTTTATTTTATTTTCTTCTTCTTTTCCTTATTAAATAATAATGGACAGCTACATCTCTCTCTCTCTCTCCCCACACACACAATTCTTTCTATTGTCTGGTGTCCCCCCCCCCTTTATTTTCCTCTTTCCGAAACCTGGTCTTAGACATATTGAATATCTATTCTTAATACTGTCATAAGGTATACATTTTATTATGGAGAACTCTTTTATAAAACTTCAATTAAAGATTATTTTTTAAAAAGAAGGGAAGGGAGGGAGGGACAAAAAAGATAAGGAAGGAAGGATATGATGGTGAAAGAGAAGAGGGCCTGAGAAAAGAGCCCAAGGGGCCACATCTGGCCCCTAGGCCTGGGTTTGCCCATACGTGGGTTAGTGCAACTGTCCCCCTTCTGTCTCCCCCTCCTCCTTTCCTATTTTCTCCTCAGCTCACTTTAAAGAATGCAAAAAGAGTCCAAAGCACATTATTAGTTTGTACTCAACTCAGCTGGGAGACGCAGGGGGGGGGGGGGAGGGGACCTTGCCCTTCCCTGCAGGCTCAGATAAAAGAAAACTGCTGCAAATTCTCCTAGCTTTTGTGTTTTTTCTGATTAGCAGTGTGATCCCACACAATAATTAGTTACACATATGATCAATAATCACATGTGAAGCCTTTCTTCTTTCTTTTTTTGGAAGTTTGTTTTTTTAAAAATCAGCCATCTGCACATACATCAGGAAATACTAAGGAAGAAAAAGATTCAAATGCTTTGAAGCAATGGAAAGGCTGATGCAACCTGCTCATTAGTTTTAGAAAATCTCCCAGTTACAAGAAGCACAATACAGCGTGAAACATTCTTCTCAAATAATAAAAGAATAGAATGGGAGAAATCCACTTATTTCATCGTTCAGAATAGGTATGCTCTACAGTCTCATTGTATTCAATTCTTTAACAATGATTGCAGTAATAATGGCACCATGGAGGATTTGGTCCTTGAGAAGATTTGCACAGGTGGGAACTTGGGAGATTGAGATCAACAATAAAAAAGGTATTGTGAGATAATTGAAACAAAAAGAATGAAAAATGAGTGGCAAGTGAATGGAGATATACTTGACATTGATGAATCAGTTCAATAGAAGCAGAAAGTTAATAAAAGGAATAGACACACAAAGTTCAAAGCAGTGGCAGATTTGACGGTCATTGAGATTAATCTTTTTAAAAAACTTGAACTCTGCTCTCCATTGAGCACAACATGAGAACTTTGAAAAGGTATAAAAATAACTCCAATTAAGCCAGTTGAAGCATTATGAAACATAAATTACTTTTAAACAATCTTCTGTAAGTCTGTACACAAAACCGTCTTATTGTTGTTAACCGCAGTCAAGTTAATATCCATTTACGATGACCTCCAAGGCACCTTCTCATCAAGCCCTGCTCAGGTCTTGCCGACTCAGAACCATGCTTCCTTGATTGAATCTATACATTTGGAATGCGCTCTTCCATTTTTCTTACTACTATTTGCCTTACCAAGGATTGTTGTATTTTCTAGTGAGTCATGTCTTCTCGTGAGATGTTGAAAGTATGACAGCCTTAGTTTGATTATCTTGGCCTCTAGAGACAATTCAGGTTTAATCTGCTCTGGAACGTGTTTGTCTTTTTAATAGTCCATGGTTGAACTCTTATCGAGCACCACAACTCAAATGGGTTGAAAGGCTTCAGAAGGAAGAATGAAGTAGAAGAATTCTGATCATGTCCTCTGTATCCAAAGTACCATTTATAATGAGAGTGGACACACTGGAGGGTTTAGCTGTGGTTTTGTATAATCTGAAGTCGTACTGAATCTCTCCTGATTTATTTTGTGGGATGGGGCCTGCTGTTTTGGGTACCCCCCCCCCCCATGACCACATAATTTATCCAAATCTTGCCTCATTTTTCCATCTCATTTTTCTAGAAAACTGGAGTGGGTAGACTAGAGCTTTTTGGGGAATGATAGTGAGCTAAAAAAGCTGTAGGAATTATTTGGTATTTATTTGAAGTGGAATGCAGCAAAGCCAGTGCAACGTGAGCTTGTGGTAGAAAGCAGGAAGGAAATACACAGAATGCTCTGGTAAGGTTAAAAAGCCAAACTTATTTTTATTGTTTTAGGAAATCCATCTAGGATAGAAAAAGAGATAGACATAAGTAGTTTGTCTACAATTTCTGGTACAGGTGTTCCTAAAGCTGGCTCTTATGTGTGGGCTTTTCCCATTTGGAGACTAGAGCCTCATGCTCCTTTATAGACAAAGAGTTATAAAGGACTAAACTAACATTTGGGAAGAACAGTTACATTTTTTTATGCCAGAAGCGACTTGAGAACCTCATGGATTTGAACCACTGACCTTCAGGTCAGCAGTTCAGCCAGCACGAGCGTTTAACCCATTGTGCCACTATGGCTCCTTAACAACGACATGACCCCATGCAGGTAGGAAGGAAATAGGTGAAAACAAAATGGCATACTTTAGTATTCCCTTTGTCTCCAGTTACTATATACAAGTGTTAATACTTCTTCACTTCAAAAAAGGCTGCATTGGACCTTGCTGATTGAATTCTGTGCACGAATAATTTATAATGCTGCCTTAAATGAGGGTTATTAATACATATTATTTCATTCACTGTAACTTGGTATGAACATTCTCCATGTTTTGATTGTCTAGAACAGGGCTGTCCAACTTCTACTGGTCCAGGGGCCTGAATTCCGTTCACTGATGACCTGGGGGGCCGTAGGGTCTGCCCCCGCCCCCGGCTTTGCCCTCTCCCCCGGCGCCCTCTCCCCTTATTTTAATTTAATATTAAATATATTTAATTCCATCCTCCCCTCTTCCTTTATTTTTATTTAATATTAAATATATTTAATTCCATCCTCCCCATCCCCCTTATTTTAATGTATCCCATCTCCCCTTATTTCATCTTTAAATATATTTAATTTTATATTTAATACATGAGGGGAGATGGGGGGAGGGAATGAGGAGCCCCCCGAGGAGCCACCTGCTTCGGCCTACGTTTTCCAAACGTGCAGGATCCAGGAGTACCCGGACGATGAGAGAGCCAATGACCGACTGAGTCGAAGAAGGTCCTAATTGCGGCTGTGGGCCTCAGCAATCCAGTAGTAGACTAGCCGAAGAGTATCATGAGAATACGCAATCCACACGGGATTTCGCTGTCAACGCCGGCGTGATCTCGCGCTGACAGCGAAATCCTGTGTGGATTGCGTATTCTCGCGATACTTGCTCCGAACCCGGAAGTAGGTATTTTTTTTAAAAAAAATTCCCCATTTTTTATTTTTTTAAAAAAATCTTAGGGGGCCGCAGGGAAGGGGCTGGGGGGCCGTATACGCCCCCCCGGGCCACCACTTGGACAGCCCTGGTCTAGAAGTAATGTGCGCCATTGCTTTTCCTGTGATTCTTCTTTGAAATTGCTCCGTTGGGAAAATTCCCAAAGACGCATGAAGGGAGAGGCAATCTAAGCGTCTCCTCCAAGTGGATACTATGCTGAAATTCGAGCCATAGTGGATCCAAGTGGATACTAGGCGCGAATTCCAGCATAGTATCCAATTGGAGGAGACGATTAGAGGAGCAATTTGCTCAAACATCAGATCCCAGTGTTTATGTCCCAGGATCACCCCCTTCCCACCAGAGAACCCCACATCCCCACCCGGGATCTTGTGGTCCTATTTCCTGATTGTTTATACTTGTTAAAATTGTTGAGGCATTGAATTGTTGCCAATTTGGGAACCGCTCTGAGTCGCCTCTGGGCTGAGAGGGGAGGTACTGTATATAAAAATAGTAAATAAATAAATAGAATGGACTATGGACAGGCTTTGGACTGGTCACTGAATCGGACTCAGATATGGCAATAAGGTTCATAATAATGTTTTAAATGAAGTTTAACCTAATGTTTTATGTACTCTGTTATGTCATGTTGTATTGTGTTTTTGTATGTGTTGGCATCAAATTGTTGCCATTAGAAGCTGCCCTGAGTCCCCGCTTGGGGGTTGAGAAGGACGGGGTACAAATGTTTGAAATAAATAAATAATAAATAACCCTCTCATTGATGCTCAAGAGGACATCTTTTGTGTCAATACTAATAATGTGATCTTAACATATCTACACTTTATAATTATAGTGGTTTGATGCTGCTTTGATGCCATAGCTTCATCCTATGGAATCTTGAGATCTGGAGTTCCATGAAGTGCTTCAAAATTTCAGCTATATACCCTTCTGCAGAGATTTCTTAAGTACCTTGCAAAACTAAAATCCATAAATCCCAGAAAATTGAGCCACAGCAGTTAAATGTGTCATCAGAGTGCTACAATTGTGTAAAGTGAATACAGCCTGAGAATTATGGAAATGAATTCTTATGAAGTGTAAATGAGGCTGCTGTAAAAATATTTGCTAAATTGAAAATAACGGATGGTTTACATGTTTACAGCTTTCTCGATTTTATTTGTACTATAATTTGACAATAGAATATTTGTGACTACATAACAGCAGTGTACAGTACAAGATTCATTCTTCTCTGAAAAGGAAAATTGTGTATTATAAGAAAAGATAGCTGATTGCTAACAGATAAAACAGACTGAGATTTAGATAACAGTACCTGTTGATGTTTGGGAATCTTCGTCTTAAAAAAAAATTACCACAGAAAATTAGTCTGCCAAAGTAGACAAATGCATTTAGTAGTGGGTTATTATCATTTCCTTTTTTTGCACATTGTCATTCTCATACAATGGTAGCATTCTTTGATGCATCTGAAACTCCAGTTAAGTGCTTGAGAACACTTATGAAATTGATCTTAATCACTAGTACCTAATGCACCTTTTACTGCGTGAAGATTTTTTTTGTTAAATACTTTGAAAGAAGCTTGGTGAAATTTAACAAAAAAAGTAGTGTCCTGGTTATGTGATAGTAGTATATTTGAAGAAACAGGAGATCGCATGGTGTGCTGATGGGATCATTAACTGCCCAGGAGAAAGAAGGTGACATCCAACAGTGAAGTAGTTCATGGAGAAGTGGATGAATGCAATGAAAACACAAACACCATTGATCCAAAGATAAAGTACAGAATTATTTCAAAGATTCCTCTGAGCATTAATTGATCATTGTTTCTTCATTTATTTACTCTTAAATTGACCATTTTCTTTTCCTTATAAAATGCTAAAGGTACCCAAAGAACACAAAATACAGAATTGAAAAAACAACATTCAATGAATGTAAGTACGGTATAAGGAGCCATAACATAATAGACAGTAGTACCACAACTGGATTAGTACAGATAGCAAAGAAAATACCATCCAGTCAAAACACATTACGATTAAAACACAGATTTAAATGCTGAGCAGGAGAATGAGATGAATCAATTTAATGGGATGACACACAAAACTGTTGTATCAGTCTTTATAATAAATTGCATGTTAACAATTTATTCTTGTCCATTTACTGGTACAACCTTTTATTTTTTCTTTGCATCAATGGTGCCCTCTTGG
Source organism: Anolis apletophallus (assembly GCA_030556195.1). Lineage (NCBI taxonomy): Eukaryota > Metazoa > Chordata > Lepidosauria > Squamata > Anolidae > Anolis > Anolis apletophallus. The sequence goes on along the minus strand of JARBWK010000006.1, from coordinate 60,088,935 downwards.
CTTTTATTGATTGCTACTTAAAAATAGAGACTAATTCAAAGGCTAGTAATGCTACACAGCTGTTTCTAAGAAAGCTTTGTCTTCTATGTAATCAAGCCAGTTGTAGGAAGTCACATATGTGTCTTTTAGTGGGTTGTCCAGATTTCAAGAGAGCTTCTTATACTATGAATGGGACTTCTGATTTTGGTATAGGAAGTTATTGTTCTGTTTGATGGGATTTCTCTATGCATCTGCATATAGTACCAAGACCTGGGCTTGGAAAATCTATGCTTGGATCACCACAATTGTCCAGGCAGAGCAGCCATTGGTCATGCCTGCTGTATAATTTTGGGAGTTTAGGTCAAAAATAACTTTTCCATTAGCTCTGCTCAAGAATGGACTTTGCTATAGAGAAGGGCCATCTGGTGTCTCTTTGTCAAGTTGGCTGAACTCATAGCTGAATCTTGCTTCACCATTGGTGGTAAATTGCCATCCTTCACTTTTACTACTTCAGAATGGAGTCTAATTGGCCCAGAGCAGGTGACATGCCCACTCTGCCTTCCAACACATATTTGCTGTTCTTTATTCCCAAGCATTTACTGCTGCTTTACCTTGTCTAATAGCCTTGAAATGAAAAACAGACCTCAATGTCAAGGAAGGCTGACTAATGTTCTATGAAGTTGATATTTGAAATATATTAGTGAGTGACTCGATTCTATGAACTCTATGATGTTAAAAGTGGTGGAGGAAAAGGAAGGAAATAAAGTGAGGGAGAAGACAGCATGTAGAAGCCTTGGTGGTCAAGTTTTCTCAAATTCAACCAGAAGCTGTCACGAATCAGGGAAATTTGTCTTAATGGCCTATAAGAAGAATGAGGTAGGATGGAGAGAACTTATTTTAAGAGGTATGCCAGTGGAACAGGACTAAAAGGAAAAGGAAGGCCGCCATAGTGAGGGAAATAAAGTTTGTTATTTTCTCTGGACATCCTCTTACAAAATTATATTAAACTGTAGGTACCTTATTATAGCAAGCTCTGGTAAGAAGCAGTAAAAGGTCAATAATTGATAGAAGCAGGAGATGCTGATCACAGCTTGAGTCAACTGTACTTCTTCATTTGAAAAACCCAGAAGAGTTAATTTTGGCCATGTTTTGTGCAGAATTTTGGGAGGTGAGGAAATGGCCAAAATGGCAGGGAGGTTCTAGTAGTTGTAATCCCAAAAGAAGCGAGGCTGGTAGCTCCAATGTCATTGGGGTAATGTATCCACTCTGACTTTTAATCCAGACCAAGTCCTAAATCTGAAATGAATTCATTACCTCAGCCTTCACCATCGAAGGAAGTAAAAATTCATGTTTCTGCTTCTTTCTGAGTTTTTCTATCTTCTCCCTTCTATTTTGTCTCTTCTGTGTACTATCTATTCAATCTCCTTAGGCACAAAAGAGGTCAATTTCAAAAAGTGAGAATGAAATCACATGCCTCAAAGTACAGAGGACATAGGAACTATAGCTACTGACAGTGACATACACCAACCCCCCCCCTCCCCCAAATGTGGTGTTTAGACATTATCCCACTCCATCTCAAGGCATGGTTACTAAAATGATTAGAAATGGCTAAAAGTATAGCAATCATGTGATAACTTGTGACTGGAGCAATAACTGAGGTTCTTGTTTTTGCACATTTTGCTGGAAAAAGCAAATTAAAAGAGCAATTATGACACTGAGGATGAGCTCAGTGCTTGGAAGGAGAAAAGTCACATGAATACAATGTACAATGTTGTCTCTTGGCTTCAGGCTCTGGGGGAACACAAGAAACCTGATGTGTAGGAAGTAAGAAAATATAAATCTGCCCATTTTTTAAAAATGTCAAACAGATCAGAGAAAGTGTGCAAAATATAGAAATCTATGTCATACTTTTCCTGTTGCATTACTATTTGAATCAGTGGCAGAATAGCTTTCATCAAAAACTAGCAACCCAAATTCCAGATCTAGAATTTGAGCCTACATCTATGATTACATTTAGATTACAATTAAAGGACTGGTACAGGTTGATTATTCCATATCAAAAATGCTCAGGACTAGAAGTTTTTTTGGACATTTTTTATTTTGAAATATCTGTATTTGTGTGTCCATATATAATGAGATATCTTGGAGATGGGACCCGAGTCGAAACTTTAAATTTATGGTTGTTTCATGTACACCTTACACACATAGTCTGAAGGTAATTTATACATTTTAAACATTTTCGTGTGTGCAAAAAAGTTTGTGTGCACTGAACCTTCAGAAAGCAAAGATATTACTATCACATATACCCATGTGGACATTTTTGGATTTCAGAATATTTCAGAGTTTGGAATTCTGTTTAAGTCATGCTTAAACTATACTGTTCTAATCATGTAGACCAATTTGTGTGCTGAAAACCTGGACTAGGGAGATATTCGGATAAGATTTTAGAACTATTGGTTCAATCATATGTAATGACTATCAAATTTTAATGTATTTTACCATTGTTTTCAGCAGATGCATGTTCTTATCTTTGAACAACATGTTTGATTTATTTGCAACATGGAATGCTAAATTTCAATAAAACTCACAACACAGTTCACAACAATTCATCAAGGCAGAAGATTGTCATTCTCCAGAATCATGTTTTGTTGCAGAATCCATATAGATGGATTAGATATTAATTGTCTCATGATCAAATCACAATGAAGTGAAGGAGAACCAATGAACTTGCATTGCCAGTAGAGTGACCCCATTTGGGGGGGGGGCATGTGGGATGTAGGTATTGAAGTTCACAAAATATACATTAAATCCTAAATTTAATTCTGACCACAACTGAAGGCCTGACCAACACCTTAAATGCATTGAAATTTTCATAGTATGGTCAGGAAATACTTTACAGATGGTTCAACTGATTTTTTTAAAAAAATAATGTATTGGTGAATTTGTGTTAAATAGAATATCAAAGACATCTCCTAAATACCTTCAAAGCCCCCAAACAATTTGTTATTTTTAAATGGGTACTTTTTCAGCCTCAAAAATGGTAAAAATAGGTCAAAATTATGCCTATTCCCCACAAGATGCACACATACCCCAAAACATGAAGAAATGAAACTGGAAATTACATAACATTACTTTTGGTCATATTGGGTGTGGCAGTGTAGCCAAACAGGAATGTACAGAGGCAAAACATGGCCCCAACTCCTTCACAGTTGCCTACCCCAATGTAGATTAATATCAGTGATGACTAGAGTCTCCAAGATTAGTAGGCTTGAAGGATTCTCTTGGGGCTATATGCTTTTAAAGGAACTATCCAAGGTGCTGATATTATTAGGAGGTTAGGGTTCAGAATCTTGGATACTGTAACTCAGTCATCAGCTAGTAATGTGTATCAACAAATATCTAGACAAGAATTTCTCAAACAGGGGGTCAGGACCTCTGTGGGGGTCATGAGGGGTCACCAAAGACCATCAGAAAACACAGTATTTTCTGTTGGTCATGGGGATTCTTTGTGGGAAGCTTGGCCCAACTCTATCATTGGTGGGGTTCAGAATGTTCTTTGATTGTAGGTGAACTATAAATTCCAGCAACTACAATGCCCAAATAGCAAGCTCTATTTTACCCAAACTCCACCAGTGTTCACATTTGGGCATATTGAGTATCTGTGCCAAATTTGGACCAGATCCATCATTGATCTAGATTGACACAGCGGTTGGGGTTATAAAAACCTCCAGTGTCAGCAAAACCAGGAATGGAGGCTCAAGTAAATCAAAATGCAATTATAGCATTCTGAATATCAAGGAAGTATAGCTACTTCTTTGACGTCATAGTGCTAGGTGTGCCTCCTTGAGGATGTTTCACATTTGGGATTCTAAAACTGCAAAGAGCCTCTTTCAAGCAAACCAATTTGATTTTTCTTTTTGGGATAAATTTATTGGAATTGGAATGAAGTTAACATTTGGCTTTTGTAGCTCAAAAGGAGGTGGGATGAACTTTTAAATTCATGTACAATTGCTACAGGTGGACCAGGAACAGGCTGGTACATCTCTTTCTACATTTAAATCACTCCTTTAGAAAATGAGGGATTTGGGGTATCACCTCTCATTCAAAGTATTTGAATATTTTGACTCTGGAGAAAGCTTTTCCTTCATTGTAGATATAATTGTTAGGCAAGTTTCTTTTTCTTTTCTTTTTTAAAGCAAAGAAAAAAGAAAGTAAAAAAGCACCTCTTTTTTACTGTATCTAAATTTTAGAGCAACATAATGGAATTTTAATACCAAGAGCAAGATTGTTTGCATTAGATTTTCTAATATATAGTATTTTTGTTGTTGCATGCACACTTTAGGAAAGTGTGTGGAGGTGTTAATTTCATACATGAGGAAACTCAAGTAGTGGGGATTGGGAAAATATGCCCTGTGTAAAATAACTTTTTAAAATGGAAGGCAATGTATAATCTTAAAGCGGTTAAGCAGCTGGTAGCATTTCACAACACAGCTGGGAGGTCATAATAGTGACCATATTGTTCAGTTAATTTAAAAAGCCAAGGTTTTGTTACCACTGTAGAGGATTATTGTTTTGTAAGTATAGAAAGCATTCAAAATTGGCACTACTTGTCCAGTTCAGGATTTGTATTTTATCATCATTGCAGTCAATCCATGCACTGAAATAAATATATTTGTGTTTTTCCATATATAGTATTAAAAGCAGCTTACCTACTTTACGAAATGCAACAAAGAATAGAATTAAAAGGATTATAAAATGATCAGATCAGTGAACACTAACAGCTTTGCAGAATGGATTGGACTTACAGAACTGAAAGAGTAAAATAGTTTTCATTTGATACTGCAGAATGACAGTATTGCTTGTGTTGTATTGAGGGCAGAGACTGCCTTTTGTAAATTGTCCCGAGTCGCCTTCGGGCTGAGAAGGGCAGTATAGAAATGTGACAAATAAATAAATAAATAAATAAATAAATATGAAAACCAGAGAGACATTGCTAAAGTATTCTAAAGCATGGTAACATTAATAAGAAGACTTTGTTTGGTCAGGACTTGCTGTATCTCATTTGGTGAATATAACTGAGAGCCCAGAAATAGATCATTCTACATGGTCATGGTTAGCTAGAACCTGTGTGCCCTAAAGCCTGCTGTTAATCTTGACCCACTGGCTCCATTGGCTTTACTTATGTGTTGATTTACCTATTTATAGGTCTACTGTAGCTGGAATGAACCAACAGGATACCAGCCAATAGGTATGTAGGCTTTCCAACATCTAGTATTTACTACTGCTAAACATAACAATAATGGAGATGGTGGGAAGATGAGACACAATGAGTTGTGTGTGTGTGTATGTGGGGGAGAGTGTGGGGTATGCAGAAATGTATTCAACTGTATGTTATTGTCCTAGCCTAGCAAGCTGTCAAGGCTAAAAGATGCTCACCAAACCATAAGGGTTGAAGTGTAAAGGTTGTCTAGGAGTAGATGGACCATTTCAGGGTTTATATGTAGATCAAGCCAGCCCTATGCTCAGAAACAAATGGAAACCAGTTTAGGTTTGCAGCATATACTATTAACCCACTCTACATTGTATGAAGAACAGCTCAGAGACCCCAGTACTTCTTTAAAATATAACCCAACATATTTTGGCTATCAGCACATTTCCTCTTCTTCCTGAATTCCTTCTTTCTACATCACTTTTTCTTGATGATATTGTTGCTAATGGCCTGTTTTCCAAGACTCCTCCTTTTCAGTGCTGTGTTATTCCTGAAGTGCATGTTGTTACACAATCTGACACAAAGCTCGGGAAATGGCTTTTTGGAAGCAATTTGTTTCTGCCACTCTCTGCTGTGTTTAGAAGTGATTCATTGGCTTCACTAGGTACAATGTTAGAAGGGCAACTAGTTGTGTTATTTTTTTCAATGCTTTGAAATTTTTTGGACATCTTAGAATTTTTGCGAATGGCATACAGCTTTCAAAACATAGCTACCATAATGTCCTTAAAATGTCTTCAAAATCCTTTAAAAAACATTTTTAAAGAAGGTAACTGGAGAAATGCAACTCTTTGTGCAAATAAAGTAGTTTTGTTTCCATTCATTACATCGAGTTTGATAAAGGTTGAATGTCCTTTACCTGAAGTGCTTGGGACTTAGAAATATTTTCAGTTTCAGATTTTTGGGGGTTTGGTATGACATGTGTCTTTGAGAGTGATGAGGCTGGCAGCCATTTTTTTTGCAAAATGGAATTTGTAGCTGTCGTTAGTGCATGCCCGAATTCATCTTTGGTGAAGGCAAGAGAGAACAGAGGCAAGGTCACTTCTGTTGGTGGAATGTGCCCCCTATGATAGAAATTTCTCTCCCTTGGTCTGTTAAAGTGATATCTTGAAGATATACATAACAGATCAGAACAATTTCCTGGAAGGGTGTCTTAGCCATCTGGATTCATTTTCTGTTTCAAGTATACAAAGGGAAACAAGATCAATCCATGCGAAGGTTTTAGTTTTATTATGCCTTTGCAGCTGTTGAGCAGGAAGGAAGGCACTCACAGGTGTTCATAGCAGGCACGCTCACTTCCTTCCACTCTCCACAGGTTACCCCTCCCTTCAAATCTTTTTAAGGGTTATTGCTTTTTAGAGCAAGGTTTAGACAAGAAGATGTGAAATACTTCTATATATAACTCTTTAAAAAACAAAACAAGTATCTGATTATGTTTCTGCTTTTCATCACCTCTATGATAGTTTGGAAAATTAATTATTTAAAACCCAACTACGTATTAGTTGAGTGTTGCCAGCTCATGTTTTATTTTGGAAATCCTGGCAGTAAATAAGTCCCCGCATTTCGGTGTATGTTTGTCCAAACTTGGCTCCAGCTGCTTGTTGCCCTAGAGCTAAAGGAAGCAAAGTCAATTCTAGTATCAATCTCATTGAATGTCCCTTAGAGCACTGGAATATCACCTGATGGACAGATGAGTTCTCAGGCTGCAAATACCACTAATAATAAAATGCATAGCTTTATTTTAGGGATCAAACAAAAAAGGACCAGGTAAGAAATCCATGAAAATACTTATTTTCATGAATATTTATGAAAAAGACTATTCAAATATTTATTGGCCAAGGTATACTGCACTATTTCTTAATATAAGACTTTTACATCTCAAGAAGTTTTATCAGATGTTTCCAGTTTCTTCAACCATGGCAGAGTGATGAAAAAAACTTGGTGGTATCCTATCCCCTTTTGCATGAAAAAAAACTGAGAAAAAAATGGTCAAGGGAGTAGGGTCATTCTCTGAGGAAACATGGTAGTGTAGGGCTCACAGAAAGATTACATGGAATATATAGGTCTGTCCTCCAACTGAGGGAACAGGGGATTCATGAGGATGAGTTGAGAGGCTATCATTGCTGCTCCTAAGCATTTGACATCTGAGGGCTCTTACACACAGCTATATAATCCAGCATTTCAAGGCAGGAAATCCCACAATATCTGCTTTGAAGTAGAATATATGACAGTGTGGACTCAGATATCCCAGGGCCCATCCATACAGCCACAATAAAAAAACTTCCACAATAAAAACCCTGGTTTGTGGTGAATTAATTAGATAGTGGATTTATTCCACACCTTCTTGGAAGGAGTGAGATAAACCCACTACTTCTGGTTTCTGGACTGCAATCCTGACACCATTCCCACACTTTTCCGGACTAAATTAGTCCAGAAAACTGTGGCAATCCCACCCCCCTTCCCCACAGCCCCCAACCCCCTTTTAAAAATAAAAAAACCTACCTAGCCTCCATTACAGTCTTTCCGGAGATCTGCCAGCACGTAGAAATGACGCTTCAAGAGAGAAGGGGGGAGTAATTTTCCTCCCCCCGCCACTTTCCAGGCGTGTCATTTTGTACAGCTCCGGGAAGACTGTAATGGAGGCCGGGTAAGTTTATTTTACTTTTAAAAGGGGGTTGGGGGCTGTGGGGGAAGGGGGGGTCTCCAGATGTCCTGCTGGGCCAGTCCTAGCATAACATCTGGACATCCACCCCAGAAAGTATGTGGGTGGATGTAGACAGACTCCCCCCCCCCAGAACATCCACATCTTTTAAATGGTCCTGGGATAAAGGGCTTGTCTGGAATTTGTCTCAGATCAAGGCAGATATTGTGAGATTTTTTTGCCTTGATATTCTAGAATATAGGGCTGTGTGGAAGGGCCCTGAGAAAGTTGTTTCATTCTGTTTAGTAGTAGGATTGCATCTTCTATATCACCATGGCAATTGAGTTTTGTAATAAAGCCACATGTGATAATCTTGGCCATTATATCAAGAGCCTTTCACAGTACAGAAGTATAGAAATATGATTCTACTTTAGATGCTTTGACTTCACCCCATGAAATCCAGGTGTTTGCTATTTACAGAGGCACTAAAGATGTCTGGCTGATAATTCTAAATACTCTTCCCTAAACTGCAGGTATCAGGATTCATACCAGTTAAACCATGGCAGTTAAAATAGAGTCATAAAGCTATACCCATGTTACGTAAAATAAAACATCCCCATTGAGTACTTCATTGCTGGACTTTTAAAATGTATTCATTGCAAAAGATGGTGCCTTTATATGTATTTAAACAAAGTGGTATATAAAAGCCTATTGCTTCCTCCATGACTGATGATAGTTACTTGGACCTGGTGATAGAGACAAATTTAGCCAAGCTAAATTTCTATAGTAATATTTTATGAGCACTGCATAGCAATAATAGCATTTGTGATGATTGTGTAAATGTTCTCAATTCAATTCAGAATACAAAGGCCCTTCCACACAGTCATAACCCAAAATATCAAGGCAGATAATCCACAATATCTGCTTTGAAGTGGGTTATCTGAGTCCACACTGCCATATAATCCAGTTCAAAGCAGATAATGTGGGATTTTATACAGCTGTGTGGAAAGGCCCTATTCAGTGGTCTGGATTAGGTTCTGATTTGATTTGAACGAATTCAGAATTAATCTGCACTACTAGGGATCTTGATGCAACACTGCAATTTGAAACTCAGATTTTTTTTGCATGAGTTTACACAGAAAAGAAGGGGGAGGGAGAGAGAGAGAAGAAGGGGTGCAGACAAATAGAGTAAACAGATACAAAGTATGTGTCAGCTCCACTGGCTGCCTGTCCACTTCCAAGCTCAATTCAAAGTGCTGGTTTTGACCTTTAAAGCTCTATACGGTTCTGGCCCAGCCTACTTGTCTGAACGCATCTGCCGCTACGTCCCACCTCGTACGTTAAGATCATCCGGGGAGGCCTGCTGTCGCTCCCGCCAACTTCTCAAATGCGGTTGGTGGGGACGAGGTAGAGGGCCTTCTCGGTGGTGGCTCCCCGTCTGTGGAATGCGCTCCCTAATGATATACGATCAATTCCATCCCTCCTGGCATTCAGGAAAAAAGTAAAGGCCTGGCTATGGGACCAGGCGTTTGCACAATAGCACAAGGCAGTATTTTAGACTGGATTTTAATGGAAAGTTGTTGAATAGGGCTCAATTGCTTTTATGGACAGAACACTGTTTTTAACATAAATGAATGCATAGGATATGTTAATGTAATTGTATTTTAATGTATTTTATTGTTGAATGTTGGGGTTTTATATTGTGTTTTACTGTGTGGGCATCGAATTGTGCCTTTTTTGGAAGCCGTTCTGAGTCCCCCCCCGGGGGGTGGGGGTTGAGAAGAGTGGGGTAAAATGCCAGAAATAAATAAATAAGTAAATAAATAAGTAAGTAAGTCATCCTTCCCATGTGGGCACCCCCCCCCCCCAATAGTGGAGGTACCATGCTAGAATTATTAAAATCCCTCTGCAAATGCCAGAAGCTCAGACATATCTGTACTGAAGAGCACAGATTAAAAATTAAAGGTATTGGGCAAAAATGAAGTACTACATTAATGACCTCATCACATGGGGCTTTTTTTAGCATCCTAGGCTGCTTTCTTGCCAGTCCAGGAATGGATGGGCATGCTGCCCATCACACAACATCACTGGACTTCCAACAGAGTTAATAGAATTGGCAGTCAGGCACACATTCATTGCTACCAGTGGTAGATGATGGCTTCCATGTCCTTTGGGTTTTAGTCAACATTTGAAAAAAATCTCTCCAAGGCACAGAACTCTATCCCCTAAGTAGATTTAGCACCCTGGAGAGTTCCTTTAAAGTCAGATGAAAATGCAGAGCCGAATCATGGTTCCCATAACATGCTGCCACTGACTCCTATCATGAGCTGACCTCAGAACAACTTGTAGGAGAGAACTGCATATATACATCTACATGCTTCAACAATATTACACCATATCAATTCTCTCCCCAGTGCTCAGCCATGGAAACCTATTGTATCACCTTGCTTATTCACACTCTCTCAGCCTAAGAGGACGGCAATTGCCAACCTCCTCCAAATAAATCTTGGGAGTGTGTGTGTGCGTGTGTGTATGTGGGGGAAGGGGGGACAATCAGGTTTTCCCATCTCTAGACATGTCCAGCTTCCTAAGGCTAAACCATAGGATTTAAAGGGGCAGATCTTGTATTGACTGTTATATGATTATATGTGATATTGTGATTGATGTGTACAACATTGCACTATACAGTATGTGATATTGTTCTGCCATACAGCACTGATATTGTTCACAATAATACATTTTGGTATTTTTGCTACAGTATGACTCTTGATTAATTACGCCTGCAGATCTGCCCCTTTAAATCCTATGGTTTAGCTTTGTATTATTATCTGTACTCAGTGGCATAGTTTGTTTGTGTATCGGAATGTCCAGCTTCCTAACCAGGTATAGCAGGGGTAGAAATTGTGCAACTTTCCCAGAGCTGTTTAACTACAAATTTTAGCATCCCTATGTAGAATAGCTAATGATGAAGGCTGCATGATTCAGAACTGCAGGCTGAATGATTCCCACCCTCCTGATATATTGCAGACATTTCTGTGATGTCAGCACATATATAATGATTTTTGCAAAGCTGAACTCTTCCCAGGAAAAGGTCAATACCCTTTGAGTCAAGTGACTATTATTCTCAGATTGGTTATTGAAAACCTTATCAAAAACTGCTGTGTGAACTAACTTAACCTATGTAGATGTTTGGGGAATTTGCCTTTGAGTGTACTTGATCCTTTCTGCTCAGTGAGCTCATTGCCACTTATGAATTTTTAATCAAGTAAAGAAATTGCGTGAAAGTCAAATCTTGCTATTGCTCTATTAAAACTTTTACATTTAATCTCACACCTTTTTCATTTTATCAGGACTAACTTGTAGATAAAATCTTACCTCTTGTTTGTGTGGTTGACACAATCTTTTCAACACATGTTCTTAACAATCCAAACATTAGCATTGTTGTTGGTTAACCTTCACAAGAGGGTTTGCCCTCATGGAAAACACTGAGATTAATGCCAACAGAGTTGCATATATGGAGTTTGTTTCCAAAAGGTACAAAATGCAAAAGGTGCCAGCTAAGCTATATTTTACTTCATTTGCTCTTCGATTTCCCTTCAACACTTTTGTCTTATTAAAAATGTTCTATTTGTTGTCCTACTGTCATTGGAAAAGGAAAGGAAAAGCAGAGTGCACAGTGACACAAAAAAGTACTCAATCTCATAACTTCTGCTGGGCATATATGAAAGACAGAATGATTTATGGATGACAAAAGGTTGAAGGAGCTACTGGCAAAATAACTATTTTGTTCTTTCCTTTGAAAAGAAAGCTTCTTTTGAGTGTCATTCCCGAGAAAGAGTGTAAAAGACCTAGTATGAGGCAGAATGAAGTGATAAGAGCCGGATGTAGACTGTACAATAGACTGCATGCAGAGGATGCAATGCAATTCTTCTATATTATTCACTCTGTAAGTTAACGGTGAGCATATTAAGGAGAAAATTTGCAGTGCAGCCCTCTTACAACATGTGAGGATATATATGTGTATGTTTAATTGTGGAAATTTTAATGTGATTTTATGTAGTCTAACAACTAAATATGTTCGAGCTGGACTATGGGGTGTTGTGATTAAATATTTCCTCAGCCATTGAACTTGCTGCCTGACCTTGAGCAAGGTTCATTGGGACATGACTTGCAAGGTTGTTGGGGGGAGGAGATACGATGAAACAATCCCATTCATGCTCCTTTGAAATCTTTGAAGATTCAGAATATATCAATGAATTCATTTAAGACTGATCAGCTCTCTGATATGGAGATTCTATCTTTCTCTAACCTTACCTGTCCGAACACATCTCCCTCTATGAACCATCACAGAGGTTAAGATCTTCTGGGGAGGCCCTGCTCTTGGTCCCACCTCCATCGCAAGTGTGGTTGGTGGGGACAAGAGACAAGGCCTTCTCAGTGGTGCCTCCTTGGCTCTGGAACTCTCTCCCCAGTGAGATTAGATCAGCACCCTCCCTCCTGGCCTTTAGAAAGAAAACAAAGACATGGTTGTGGAACCAAGAATTTGGCCAGTAAAATAATGTAGTGCAAAGAATAATGAAGAAATATGTGAAATGACAATTGGAATGGCCACGGTGTACGATTTTTGGATCATGTGATTTTAATATTTATACTGGGATGTTTAAATGTTGTTTATGTCTTAATTTTAATGGTTCTAATGATTTTAATTTATAGTTACATGTCAGTATTTAGTTATTATTTTTCTGTATGTTGGCCTTGAATTTTTGCCATTAATATGTTGTAAACTGTCTTGATTCCCCCGCTTCCCGGGGTGAGAAAGGCAGTACATAAATATAGCAAAGAAATAAGTAATAAATATTTGCTGTACCTTGGAATCATATAAGATATTACAGAACTATTGCTGTTCTGTATAAGCTTAAGCTGGCTTTATTAGAACAGTAGTCAGGATCTAATTGGGTCCCTGTGCTGAGAGAGAGGGGGGGGGGGAGAGAGAGAGAGAGAGAGAGAGAGAGAGAGAGAGAGAGAGAGAAACCAGCAAATCTTGGAGGAGGTCATTTTTCTTTTCTACAACAGAATGCCTACTTTCCCTCTCCTTTCCCCCACCTAAAATTTGAATGGCTTCCTAGACCTCTGAAAAAGATACTGGAATGTTGCATGGGGAAGAGGTGTATGGCTAGGAGGGGGGTCAGATTCTGGAAGTTGTCATCCAAAATTTTGCTTCTCTCAGTGTTGCACTGAGGGCCCTTCCGTGCAGCCCAATATCCCTGAATATCAAGGCAGAAAATTCCACAATATCTGCTTTGACCTGGGTTATCCGAGTCCACACTGCCATATATCCCAGTTCAATGCAGATAATGTGGGATTTTTCTGCTTTGATATTCAGAGATATAGGGATGTGTGGAATGCCCCTATGGCACCAAAATCTCAGAGCTTGGAACTAAAGACTTATGGGTAACTCAATCACTTTACTGAGCAGTTGCGAGGAGTGGGTTAACAAGATCATAACAAAGTCATGTTTCAATATTAATGTAATGAGTGGACATTTCCAGGTTTCTTAGAGTTATAGATAAAAAGCCATGTTTTCTAGCTGCCTTCCAAGTTAAGTTTAAAAAAGACTCCAAAGGCTGTGTGTGAGTGTGAGTCTAGATGTGCTTGTACAGTGGCTGATTTCAGCTTCTCTTTCACTTGGAGGAATGCAATATATATCATTTCTGCCACCATATTTGTGACATGAAGCAATTTTGCACCACTTCCAGTTACCTTTTTAAAAAGTGTTTCTCCCACAGTGGGAACCCAAAGTGGAAAGACACTACAGACTAAATTCAGCCTGCGAAGTCAGCGATAGCAGAGCACCTGATGACCCAACCTGGAAACAGCATATTATTTGAGAACACAGAAATGCTGGACCATTCTAACAACTATCATGCCAGACTACACAGAGAAGCCATTGAAATCCACAAGCATGTGTACAATTTCAACAGAAAGGAGGAAACTATGAAAAACTCTAAACTCAAGACAGTAAATAAAGAGGAACACTCAAAAAACAGGAGGATTTCAGTCAAGAATCAATCAGGGCCAGCTAGCACCTCTCAACAAAGGACCCCCAGGCAGCAACCAGCCAGGCTTTGAAGCTATAAGGCCATTAAATGATAATCAAGGTGGCCAATTGAAACATTCACACTTGCTTCAAGCAGACAAGGTTTCTTTCTCCCACCTTTGACATTCCACAGATATATCAACCTCATTTGCCTAGTTTCCAACAGACCTCACAGGCTTTGAGGATGCCTGCCATTGATGTGGGCAGAACGTCAGGAGAGAATGCTTCTGGAACATGGCCAGGCAGCCAGAAAACTCACAGCAAGGCTTCCAACATGTTAAAAATACAATAGTCAAACGTATAAATATAAAACATTGTAAGCAATCAAGGGAAAAACATAAATAGGCATTTAAATCAATATACATTATTTTACTGTCCTATTATTAATTTCCTATGATCATAGCTAGAACAATTGTATCTTTTTAGAGAAACTTGTGCAAGAGGGTAGGATCTCTAACAACAATTCTTAACACATGCAGTCCAGTATAGTTCCCAAGATTAATATTGCAGCAAGGCTGTGCTCAAATACTCTGTTTAATTGAGTACAAAGGCTGACTTATCTGGATAGCATTGAAACAAGAGTTTCTGTTTGGTGATGGTGTAAAATGCTTTTAGTATCAAAATGTAATTAAGTGCTGTCAGTTCACCTTTACCTTCATTGTGATTATTTGAACTTCAACTGCTTAAAGGAAGAATAATATGGAAGTTTATTACTCATTCTAACACATCTGTTGCCATTTAATTGACTCAACTGCCAAGAATTTTATGAAGCATCACTTTGTAATTATCCAGGAATACATTATGGGCTCAGAATACATGTATCCTATGCTCTCTATCTTATCAGAATACAAGATTTCTAAGAGTGTTCAAAGACTGTTACATTACTTTTCACACAAACTATTTTAGAGGTTTTCCAACCTGTTTTCCCCATTGCTTGCTGGCATGCTTTTTTCATTTCAGAAACAGAAGGGGAAAATAAAACTTCTGTGCTGAAGAACAGCTAATAAAACTTTTTGCCACATTATATGGAAACCACATAAAGGTTTTCGCCAGAACAATGAACTACCACGAAGCTAGTGAATGCTCCAGTTTATACGCAGTCATAGAAAATTTACCACAAAGCAAAACATGCCTAGAGTACTATTTCTTATACTGACATTAGCAGAGGAAAAGGGAAAATGACTCTTGGTAGTGGCCACAACTCTATTATGGCCCAGTGGCCATACTGGGAGTTCTAATCGAAAACTGATTTTTCAGGGTATGGACAATGAACCTTGGCCACTGTGGTCCATGCTCTTGTTACATCCTGAATACACTATTGCAATGCACTCTATGTGGGGTTGCCTTTGAAGACTGTTCAGAAGCTTCAAATAGTCCAACACACAGCAGCCAGGTTGATCACTGGAGTGGCGTACAGGGAACATACTAGCCCCCTGCTATGTCAGCTCCACTGGCTGCCAGTATGCTACCAATCACAATTCAAAGTGCTGGCTTTAGCTTATAAAGCCCTAAATGGTTCCGGCCTACCTTACCTGTCTGAACGTACAGTATCTCCTTCTATGAACCACCTAGCGGATTAAGATTGTTGGGGGACGCCCTGCTCTCTGTCCCACCACCTTCGCAAGATTATATTGCAGTGTAGACCCATCTAATCCAGTTCAAACCAGATAACCTGGATTATCTATTACGATAATCTGGATTATATGGCAGTGTAGAAGGGGCCTATGTTATATATTTATCCCATACGATGTTACCGTAGTAGTCATGATGATGTGTAAACTGAAATAGGATGTTACTTGCTAACCCTCATATGAAACACACCCTTATCTGAAAAAATTGATGTTGTTCTATGTATAACTCCCTTGTGACAGCCATGTTTATTTTTATAGCAATAGCAGAATTGTACAACAGGGACTGTTTCAGATGTTTATTGACCCCTGTAAAGGTGCTCCCTTCAATGTGGATATTATGGTGCCATTTTAGCAGTCCTGGGCGTGAGAATCATGGTGGTTATTTATTCTTTAATATATGACTTCATATATCTGTGATGTCCTTTAGTCCTAGGTAGGCCAGAAGTGAACCATAAGTCTTGAGCATATCCAAAAGCCACTCATGTATGAGATAACAGCTATATAAGCCATAACCTAAAGTGTGCCCACACTATACAGTTGCAGCAGTTCAAGACTACATTAACCCCCATCTCCTTGCTCCCTATAACCAGCCTCAATTAACAACCTGTCTGCAGATCTTAGGATCAGTTGAAGCTTCTGAGCATTTTTCTAGGACTAATACTCAGCTGAACCGCATTGATTTTTTTCATGTCAGGAGTGACTTGAGAAACTGCAAGTTGCTTCTGGTGTAAGAGAATTGTCCAGCGGATGCCTGGATGTTTTATCATCCTGTGGGAGGCTTATCTCATGTCCCCACATGAGAAGCTGGAACTGACAGACGGGAGCTCACCCCACTCCCTAGATTCAAACCATCGAGCTTTCAGTCAGCAGACCTGCCAGCACAAAGGTTTAACCCATTGCACCACCAGGGGCTCCAACAGCATTGTTTGGTAGTAGACAAGATATTATAGGGAAGTAGAAAACTATAATCCTGTTTTCACTGCTGCTTGTGGATGCTTTAAGTATTTTGTATCTGGTACAACTCATTGTATGAATGCCTCTCACGTCAGTATGCTGCCAGGCAGAAGCAATGCTTGGAGCAAAATTAAAAAATCCCCAGTCCTGGATTATAAAAATGATAATGCTTTATATCAGTGACACTTCAAGTGGTGGTCCATGAACTGATGTCAATTACCCATTGGTTGCTGATATTTGGGCTGGAGGTTTAGCATAGCTGGTAAATCACCAGCAACTATAAGATCTGCCAACTGAAAGGTTGCAAGTTCAAAGCCCCGGGTCTGCGTAAGTGGTCAACAGCCCTGCTCACTGTTTACCTAAGCAGTTCGAAAACAGCTTTAGCTGTACTTAGAAAAATTAGGTACCTCTAAAAGTGGGGGAGGTGTTCTACAATGCCATAAAGAAAGATCAGAAAATGCTGGGCGACCAAAAAGGAAGGAGGAAGTCCGGATGGCTCTTTGTCATAGAGCAGGGCTGTCCAACTTCTACCAGACCAGGGGCCAGAATTCCGGTCACTGATCACCTGGGGGGGCCTAAGGGTCTGCCTCCGCCCCCAGCTCCGCCCCTGCCTCAGCTCCTCCCCCGCTCCTCCCCCACTCCACCCCCGGCTCCGCCCCCTCCACCGGCTCCAAATAAGGTGCCTCCACCACAGTCCTGGGCAGAGAGTTCCACTGCTTTTTATTGCTTCCCCCTTTTAAATTATATTTAATTATATTTTTAACATCAATTACAATACAATTATACAGTAACAATAATAAAATAAAAGAATAAAAGAGAGGAAGGAAGGAAGATGGATAGATGGAGGAAGGGAATACATAAGGGAGGAAATAAATATAAATACACTAGCTGTCCCGTGCACGTTGCTGTGCCATACTCTGTGGCTAACCCCTTCTACCCACATGGTGTGTGTGTGTATGTGTGTGCTGATGTTTGTGTGTATATGTGTATGTGTATATTGTGTATGTGTGTGTTCTTATGTATATGTGCATGTATATATGTATATGTGTTCATGTCTTCATGTATATGTGTGTGTAATGTGCTGATTTTGTATATATGTGTATTTGTATGTGTGTGTTCTTTGTATATGTGCATGTATATATGTGTATATGTGTGCATGTCTTTATATGTGTGTGTGTGTATATGTCCATATGTATATGTTGTGTATGTGTGTGTTCTTATGTATATGTGCATGTATATATGTGTGTATGTGTGCATGTCTTCATGTATATGAGTGTGTATGTGTGTGGTGTGTGCTGATGTTTGTGTGTATATGTGTATATGTGTGTGTTCTTATGTATATGTGCATGTATATATGTGTGTATGTGTGCATGTCTTTATGTATATGTATGTGTGTGCTGATGTTTGTGTGTATGTGTGTGCTGATGTTTGTGTGTATATGTGTATATGTTTATATGGGAGAGCCGGGGGCGGTTTCTGGGGAGTTTATGTTTTTGGCTGAGATCGGGAGGGGGAATGGGAGAGGTGTTTGGGGGCGCTTTCTGGGGAGTTTGTTTATGTTTTTGGCTGAGATCGGGAGGGGAATGGGAGAGGTGTTTGGGGTGCTTTCTGGGGAGTTTGTTTATGTTTTTGGCTGAGATCGGGGAGGGTGAATGGGAGAGCTGTTTGGGGGCGCTTCCTGGGTTGTTTTTTTAATGTTTTTGGCTGAGATCGGGAGGGGGAATGCGAGAGGGAGCAGGAGGCGGCGCGGGGCAGGAGGGAAGGAGTAGGAGGCGGAGGGAGCCTGCTCCTCCTCCCTGCCCCGCCCCGCCCCTCCCCGCCGCAAAAAAATATATTATTTTTTTAAATTTTAAACAGCCGATTTCTTTTTTAAAAAGGTAGGGGGCCGTAGGGAAGGGGCTGGGGGGCCGTATACAGCCCACGGACTGTCAGTTGGACAGCCCTGTCATAGAGAATGGAGCAACAGCACCCCCTGTGGCTGGACTCACCTTCCTTGGCACCAAAAATGGCTGGACATTGAGTCGACAACACCTCCTTTCTGTTCTGCCTGTCTGTATATTGTCTATACAAAGCGGCATTTAATGCTTGCCGTGTATGTGTGTTGTGATCTGCCCTGAGTTCCCTTTGGGGTGGGAAGAGCAGAATATAAATAATGTGTTGTTATTATTATATTTCCAGAAAAGAAAAGAAAAACTATTTGTAGCCAATGGCCATAAATATGGTCCTTTACACATTGGGGGGAAAGTTTTCCAACTCCTCCCTACAGCTTGAGAATCATTTCACATGACCAAGATGTCATTTCATGATGCATTTAATAGTTTGCTTTTGCATTCTCATTAATCTACATTAGATATATATTTACAAATTGGAAATAAGACTCTCATGAACTCTCATAACCTATGTGTAAATGTTTAATTGGAATTCAAATATTAATAATTATTTGGCTCACAAATCATTTCATCTTTTCCTCTGAGAACAAAGGATCTGGAGTTTTTTTGTATAAACATTTACTAAGGTTTAACAGTTACCTCTTATTTATTATTCAGGATGTTCAGTATCAATACACAGTTATCTCTTTAGGTAAGAGTCAGCATGTTGTACTGTCTCCCAAATAATGCCTTTTTCAAAGAACTTGTCTACATTATCTCATGATAAGATGTGTGCCAAGAAATGGTTGGTGTAGGGATGGATTCTTTTTAAAAGCTTCTTTTAGAATAAAATGATGGAAGATTATCATGTTCAGCAGAATCGCAATGTGTAAAGTTTCAGATTTTGTTTTATTTACCTCAAAATCAATGGGACATTTGCTTTTACAAGGGAAGGCAACTCTTTTTTGTCTTTGTCACAATTTGAGAATTACAAGAAGAAAATAGAGATCCTCAAAAGTGCCCTATAGCAAATTGACAAAGATTGGCTTCCAATGCAAGGGGACCAGGACAATAGATCTTAAACTGTTGTCCAACAGCCTGTTACTCTAGCCCAGTAGTTCTCAATCTGTGGGTCCCCAGATGTTTTGGCCTTCAACTCCCAGAAATCTTACAGCTGGTAAACTGGCTGGGATTTCTGGGAGTTGTAGGCCAAAACACCTGGGGACCCACCAGGCCCGGATCATGGCCTTTTGGCACCCTAGGCGGTCCTACAAGATAGGCCAAGTAGGCGGTCGCCTAGGGCGCCATCTGGGAAGGGGGTGCCATCCTGGCCGCATGGGGCGCCATCCTGGCCCTGCCAATGTTCCTCAGACAGTGCTGCAGCTGCCTGCTTTTTGACCCCGGCCTTGTGCGCTCCGACGCCGCTTCTGGGCACGCGCGGAGGTTTTCATGAAGGCGCAGTTGCTCCGGAGCTGAAGTTGAGCACAGGAGCAACTGCACATGCGCGAAAACCTCTGCGCATGCCCAGTAGCTCCCTTGCGCAGAAGCCTGTAAGCAAAGCACTCCCTATCAGGCAGGCAGGGAGTGCTTCCCTCTCCCTTTGTCTTTGCCACGTGCGCGCATTTGCAGGGAAGGAGAAAAGAATCAGTGAAGGAAGTGTAAGTGAAGGAATGAATGAAGGGCTTTCCTCCTCCTCCTCTGTGACCTCTCATTCCTTTCTTTGGCTCTATTTCTGTCTAGACCTGAGGGGCCTGAGGCTATGAGGAGTTGTGGGAGTTGGAGGCCAAAACACTTAGAAGGAGGGAGGGCGGGCCCAAGTTTGCCCAGGCCGCGCTGCCTGTATTCGACCTCATTTGAACATTTTGGCTGTTTTTCTATTTACATTTACATTGGGATCCTAATTTTGGACTTATGGGAGACTCCTATGAATTATGAGTCGGGTGATAGGTAATATATTCTGATTTTGATGCATTTACATTGCATTTCTTGTTGATTATTATACAGTTCTGCTTAATATTGCCATACAATATAATACAAATACAATATAACAATAGAATAATGATATATTTTATATTACAAACAATACTGTAGTATAGTGGTATTGTACAAAATAGTAGTATATAATATTTTATTTTACTTTATTTTGGGTTATTTGAGTTTTATAGGAGTAATGAAAATATTTAGTAGAGGATAATTTTATTTACATAAATAATTTTATTATTTTATAATAATAATATAATAGAATGTTACATTATATTATAATGTCAATATATTATAATATAATTATATTGTAATGTAGTATAATATAATTATGATATAATATAGTATGAGTATGGTATAATATATTGTATATACATTGATACAATATAATACTAATGGTATTGTGATATTATAATTGTATTTTTGTTTTACATGGGGGGCGGCAAAATAATGTTTTTTGGGAGGGGCACCAAAATAATGTTCGCCTACCATTTAAAATTACCTTAGACCGCCCCTGCCCCCACCCCCAGCCCACCCCGGCTCTGCCCCCGCCCCACCCCGGCTCCGCCCCGCCTCCTCACCGGCGTGGCCGAAATCACCCTTTTCAGGCCGGCATGATGGCTTTAGGTGGGAGGGAAGAGCCGTGGGGAGGCTCTGCTGGCCTCTAGCCTCAACACCTCCATCTATCATATAAACAGTTTTTAATGGCTCTGAATCTTTCTTCTGAAACCCACTCTGCTGAAGTATTATTGAATTACTATCCTTTTGAAATGAGATTTCAGAAGCATATACACAGAATGCTGAGATTTCCCATCCCATTTGTTTTGGATGTAAAAATATTCTGAGTAACACTGAAATTGATATCTCATGTCATCACGTCATATTTTCAAATGGATTTAGTTTGGAGCCAAATATCCTACAGAATCATGCGAGGGAGTAATTCTCATTGCCCTCTCAATGCGCTTCTAAATTCATATACATAGTTTGATAGACTAAGGAGCATGCATTTATCTTTTCCTCACAGAGTTCATTGCTATTGTATCAATTTCTGGATTCATGGTTTGAAATGGGTTAAAAATCTTCTTGTGACTAGAATTCTGCTTATAAAAAGAACACCCCATGCCTTCAATAATGTAGAGATGGGAATTGTTGATCCTTTGGGTGTTTGAAACCTTATGGACATGCTGGCTTGGGTAGGTGGAAACTGGTTCCCTGCTGCTATACATCTATATATTTATCTTAAGTGTGACAGCCCAAGTCTCAGCTCAGGATTCTTGAAATCTGATCTGGAACAATTTGGAAGTGTTCTCATACATGGGAGTTGGTTTAAGGAGTTTTCAGGAAGGGGGGTGGGGGTGTTGGATAACATTTCATTCCCACTTTCAAAGGTGGTAGTGTCCACTTTTGTATTCATGGAAGTATTATATCCCAACTTGATTACTCCCTTAGCATCCACTCTGGGATCATTGATTATACACTAAGAACCTTATCACACTAGAGAATGAATCCACTTTAAATCCGGTTTCTGCCTCCTACAGAATTCTGGGGTTTGTAGTTTAGTGAGGCTGTTAAAGGCTCCTCCCTAAACTACAAACCTCAGAATTCTGCAGGAGGCAGCAACCAAAATTAAAGTGGATTCATTCTCTTGTAGTGTGATGAAGTCGAAAGACCCTGTATCCATTGAAAATGCATTCAAAGACTCCTGTGAATACCTGAAACCATGGAAAAATAGCAACTCCTATATTTTGACTATACCCGTGCCAGAAGCATACCATAGAATAGTACTGGAGAATCTAGAAAGGCTCACAAATACTTCAAGAAGGGTACTTTTTGTGAGCATGAATATGTGAACTCATGGATATTGTGTCCATGGATAAAGGGGTCATACAGTATAGATAAATACAAACAACATAATGTGGTTTTGCTCTCTCTTCCCTCTCTCCCTGTGTGTGTGTATGTGTAGAATTTCCAATAATTAGACAACACAAGTAGTCTTTTGTTAATGGTACTTGCTGCAATCCCCAATTTTTCTCAGATCTACATTATCCCAAGTGCAATTTAATTTATCTTAAGGTAGATTCACCAGCAATGAATTGGTCCCCCTAGACATGATCACATGTTAAATTAAAAATGAACTGCACACCTTCTATCGTGTTACTTTGAAAAATCCATCTCCTGTTAGAGTACAAAATCGAAGATGCATTAAAACTGTGACCCCAAAAGTATAAAAGTAAAGTGAAGAGTAATATGGATCTCATTCATATAAGTGCCTTTCTGGCATTACTTAAAGTGCTGTGTGTTAGCATAACACAACACAGCAAACATATATAAATGCCCTCACTATGAAGTAGTATTACCAATTAAACCTTGAATACTGTAGGCATGTACTACATTTAACCAAACACTTCCAGGGAATAAACTGAAAGGCTACTCAGAATTGAAGTGTCCCATTATCTTTGAAGAGAGTGGTATTGTCAACCTAACCTCTAGAAAAAATTTGTAAGCAGGAAAGTCTAAGAAAATGAATGAAACAAAAAAAAGATATGCCCATCCTTCATGTAGCCTGATTAATTGTGGGGAGAAAAAGTAGGGAGGGGGTGAAGAGAAAAATAGATGGAATTCAGAAAAGATAATGACATGATTGAAATATAACAGTATAGAGGAAAATAGTGGCTATGGACCATATCTAAATATTACAATGAAAGAGTTCTGCAGGGGATATGAGAAACTGATGTTATATTAGTCCTATGCTGTCCACCCGTTTCATTGTCACAATTTTCCCTTTGGTTTTTCTTGGTTTCCATAGGAATCAAATGGATTACAGACAAGATCCTAGATTAACCTCTGGCCTGACTACCCAGTGCCCACATACTGGGGAGTATGCACTACTGGGCAACAAACATGTGAAGAATGGGCATCCGTAACCATGCTCATCATTCCAGCTGCTTATATTTGCAGAAAGGCTGACTTTCTGTTTGTTAGTTATGATGCTGTAAGCAACACTTAGGATCATATATGTCTTTCCAATTCACATTTGTGATGGTGATACAGTGCTGACTTTAGTATTTTGAAGATAGGAAAGAAGTAGAACATCGTCGGCAATTGGTTTTCATGCTAGTGGGAAAATAAATCTGCTTTAAGTTTTAGAATGAACTTGGTGACAGCTGTCCTAGGTGCTAACCCTCTTGCTAGACTACATTCAGCACCTTGGAGAGCTTCTGATGTGTAGATTAATACTATGATGGGACTCATTGCTTCAAAAGGAAGGAAGGAAGGAAAGAGGGAGGGAAGGAGAGAGGGGGAGAGAGGGGGAGAGAGGGAGAGAGAAAGATCTTCTCAAGGAAATCAGAAAAAGTCTTAGAGTTCCTTCATGAAGTACACACATTTTTTATTTAATATCCTGCCATTCTCCCAATGTTGAACTCAAAGCATATTTTAAATATAAGTTAAAATAGAATAGGTTAACCAACATATAGTTTTAATGGATTTGACAAGCAGTTCGTTTAAAGCATTAATTTAAAACAAATAACAAAATGCATCCATCATATATTATGCATTAAAAACAAAAGACCAACAGTGCTTCTTTCTACTCCAGTCAGTGAAAAGTTGAATGTCTGTTTGAATAAGAAGGTCTTTGCCTGCCAGTAAAATCAGGGCAAAAAGAGGACCAACCCAGCTTCTGTTGGGAGGGAGTTCCACAGCTTATGAGCAGCCACCAGGAATCTTCTGGGTTCTGGACAGATGACTCTGTGAAGGTATGAAAGAGAGAAAGGCCTCCTTCTAAAATTACAAGCTTTTTCATGAAAAATGAAATTCCTCAGACAAGAGTGGGGAGAGTGTAGCCAATGGAACTCAAGGACATTTTTAGGCTTCCCTGTGGCTCCCTCAGCACAAATAATGTTACAGAACACCATTGGGTGCAGCATAGAAAAAAAGCACTTCTTCCTTCTCCTCTTTTGCAAATACAAGAAAAAAAATGCAAATCTGAAGGTATTGGTTTAATACAATGATTATTTGGCTTATTTCCATCTGTATGGATTTTTATGTCAGCTCTGGAATGAAATGCTGCCATTACTCTATGAAAGTGTCATAAAGGGTCCAGGTCATGATTTAGCATGCCATGGCATCTTTTTGAAGTATTTGCAATGGTATGCTAAATTAGAAACAATTCCCGCCCATAGATCAGAGATCAGGTTCACCACCTCAGCATTAAATCTGACAAGAAAATTCACCCCAGATGGAAAATAAAACCCAAAGTGGTGGCACAAATTGGCTTCTTCATCCAAAAGAAGACACGTCCCTAAGACAATGCAAACAGCTGCTTCATCTGGAAGCATTCATCTTTGTGGGGCAAAAGCTGCAGGGATGCCATTTTAAGTCAAGAAGACAAGGTTTCATGCATGTGAAGAAAAAAAGATTTTGGTAAGCTGAAGCAGAGATTCACAGAAAGGTTCATAAAAATGTTCTTGCCCTACCCCCCACATTAAAAGGGAGAATTGTAAGAAAACCAGCAGATTAAACACCTTTCTAATAACATATTTTAATGTTGTACCCCTCAATCAATCAATCAATCATTTTATTTTATATCACAGTCTTTTCCCAAGTATGGGACTCAAGGTGACTTTCAGAACAAAAAGAAATAAAACCAAAATCACATACAAACATTAAGTCTAAAATAATATTAAAATAAAAACAATTTCATAATAATAACTTACTTTTTTATTTAATTCTGTTTTAATATTTGTGTATTTTAATGCTATGCTAACATTTTTATGTTATGCCGCTTTGAGTCCCCTTTGGGGGAGATAAAGCAGGGTATAAATAAATAAATATAATCTATATAAATGAAAATTTAATGTTTGCTTGTGGGATAAACATAACTCAAAAATACACCTATCAGGCCAACAAGTGACAATCACTTATAAAACACTGAAAAACACAGAAGAGACTTAAAAAGCCAAAAAACAAAAAATATATTGCAGCACATGCACAAAACCACACACAAAGACACATATATAAACATTTATAGAAACATACTGTATATACACACAAAACAAATATACAGTACATAGCTTGAGCCACAGCAACGTGTGGCAGGGGATGGCTAATAATAATAATAATTTCCAAAATTAAAATCAGATAATGCATTAATTTGATTTTAGAACAGTACTAAAACAGAAGGCTTATTGAAGCAAAAATCTCAGAATTAGAAAGGTATTTTACCTGATGGCAAAAAGACAGGACAAAAAGGGAGGAATGGGTCTAGGAGCTGCCATGGAGAAGGCTTTCTCCTGCATTCCCATGAAATAAGTCTATGAAAGTGGTAAGATTGAGTACCTTTCCTACATATAGTAGAATTGGAGTAAATCATTTGACCTAGTTTTCTCTAGCTGGCGGCCTCCAGGTGTTTTGGATACCTCCCACTCGACTATTGGTCATATTGGCTATATGTAGATAATATAGTACTTCAAAATGGCTGGTGGACATCAAGTTGGAGGTTTACACAGTGCTATAATTAAAGAGACAGATACTTTTGTAGAATTGTTAGTTTGAGCCCGAAGCATATACGTACATCATTAGTAGTATATGGAACATAAAAGGAAAATGTGAATATAATGATAATACCCTACTTAATAACAACCGAACGTGACTTTATGCAGTATTTCCTTAACTCTATTCTTTGACCACCTGCTGCAAAGCTGCTTCTTCAATTGCTGTCACCATTTGTAGCTATCGCAAAAGGATACACCAGTGGAAATTGGTGAGTCAAACTACTCCACCAGTCCTGCTGAGTCTCCCATGCCCCAATGGTTACTACTAGTCACAGTTCCTGTAGGATCCTGGAAGATGTGAAACAATAAGTAATTTTCCAATGTGTTTTTTTTCTCCTCTTTCCTCCCCATTCTTTCTCCCTTTGTGTCAAGTCTTTTTATTGTATGTGCCAGTAGTCAGGTATTGTCATTTACCAATAAATGTAAGGCTCTTTAGAAAATAATGAAGAAAATAAATCATATTACCAACTACTTCTGATACTCCTCAGCCACTAGAATTTGCTCAGGACCATGTTCTCACAGCAACAGTTCATACATTAAAGAGCTGTCACCACAACTAATTTAAAGTCCTCTCTTGTAATATAAGTGATGCATAATAAGTGGTGGTGATTTTTAAACTGCCTACCTTCCTAACCTTATTGAGCTGGAACATCTCTAGAATATATGATTCAGTGCTTGCAGCTATAGATTCTTTCGTCTGTTGCTTGGCTTTCCCAGTGCTCCCAAATGGTTGTATTTGTGGCTAGTGACAGCTGGCCAAACAATGGAATGGGGCTTCACATTTAACAGAACACCCCATTCTGAATTCAGGGATATTGTGTTTGAGTTGCTTATCGCTACAGCTGAGACCCTGCCCACTGACTATCCATGGGAGATTGGCAGGAGCATTCCCCAGCTGATCGTTTGAAAGCTGTGCAAAGACTATCTCAGCTGGTCATGTCAGGCTCTAATACAAATATTTCATTAGGAGGAGAACTCTACTGTCATTTTGAAATATATAGAAATAAGCTTCTAGTATCGTTAGGATGCTAGGAAGCCAAATAACCAAAAGGAAAGTTTGGGGGATTGATGCAAAAATATTGCCATGTTCTGTTCTGCAGTGAGGCATCAGCAATATTTTTAACTATGATCCATAAGTGATGGAAGACATCAAACATTAGCATACAATTGGCCGCAGGGGAAAATGTTCATCTGGTCATTTGCAGTGCAGTTTGAACATATGCATTCTGTCTGACTGGTGGCTAAAAGTAGTTTTGCTTGGTCTGAGAAAATGACCATGGAGTTCTTGATAGAAACATTTGATTGGGGTACTTCTGGAAATCAGCCATCGTAGACCTAACATTTTTTGAATTACCTCTGATGTTGAAGGGAGTGAAAAAGAAGGGAAACGTAGTCCCAGAATGTTGAAAGGTGTTTCCCTTCTTTTCCACTCCATAAGTCTGGTCTATATTCAACAGCATGCTAACTGTCGAAGGCTTCTATGGCTGGAATCACTGGGTTGTTGTGGGTTTTTCAGGCAATATGGCCATGTTCTAGAAGCATTTTCTCCTGACATTTCATCTACATCTATGAAAACAGTAAAACAACATCCAAACACAGGGCACATTGGTTTCTCCCCACCACACCCACATCATGCTTCTCTCCTGCAGCATTCCAAGATATCTGAGAATCTGTTCCGAATAATATTTGTCCCTGTGAAGGTTTTGATAGGGAACTTGCACAGGAAACAATAATTTCAATATAAGCAGTTCGAATTCTGTTGGGAAGTTACAATGCATCAGCTACAATTATGCACTTGTAACTGGGTGGTTTCCATATTCCTTATAGGAGCCCCCGGTGGCACAATGTGCTGGCAGGACTGAAGACTGAGAGGTTGGAGGTTTAAATCCGGGGAGAGCATGGATGAGGTCCCTCTGTCAGCTCCAGCTCCCCATGCAGGGACATGAGAGAAGCCTCCCACAAGGATGGTAAAACATCAAAACATCTGGGTGTCCCCTGGGCAACGTCCTTGAAGACAGCCAATTCTCTCACACTGGACGCGACTTGCAGTTTCTCAAGTCTCTTCTGACATTAAAAAAAGTTCCTCATGCAGCCTCATAGGAACACCCCAATCCCCACTTACTGGGGAGCAGTTACTGAGATCTATGACCTTGTCCCACCCTATATTTTCCCTATTTTCTGACCGTCTTCTTAAGCTGGAGTAACGGAATCCTATGGTGGCTGTGCATTGCAATCCATCTTGCCAGCATGCAAAGACAGTCATAGAAATCATTTTTCAGGGGTTGGTTGTTCCCCCAACTTCTGATAGAAACAATGACAGGAAGTGGAGGAAACGGGGGAAATGTAGTGGGGTGGCTGGCCATCCCTGAAGATGGATCGTTCCAGGATAGATTATATCCCCACTATTAAGGAGGCTTTCTTTCCCCCCAATTTCTCTCCTGCCTGTGGGATAAGTTCCCTAGAGGGACCTATTACCCTGTCAGTCTAGAAGTAGCTGATTGGTGTTCTCCCTTCATTCTCCTTGTATGAGTGTGTGCAGTAATTCGTAATAGGAACCTCAATTCTGGCTGCTGCAACAGAGATCACTGATGGAATGAGGAGGGATGGGAATGTCAGTCAGTTGTTTCCTGAGTGGCAGGTGAATGGACCACAGTGGTTGCTTCCTGGTAAGTAGGGATTGGGATCTGGAGTGCACCCAAATTTGATCCATTGTTCTAACACTATAGTAATTAAATATTTTTAACTATGCAGTAGGATTGCAACCTTTGTCTATAACATTTCAATCACTGTGATATTTTGAACCATTTTTTCTTCTATATGATACTGAGAAATTGTCATGTAATCCAAAATGGAACCCTTATTTTTTAATCTAATTTGGTGGGGCATTGCAAGTTAATTAAGGAATGTAATGAATCAATTGTTCATCATATTCCCCAAACAAGGACACTGTGAGTGGTGAGGGAAAATCATTCATCATTTAACCTGTGCTCCTGTCTCAGCACAGCTGGCAGCCTTATTTCTAAAATGCTCTTAACTCACTCTTATTAAGAATCGACTGTCAGCAAAATCTGAGGAATTCTTTGTCCACTGTGGCATGTTGACGTCACGAGCTGGAGGCAGCTTGGAATCTCACCAGGGAGGTTCATTTGAAACAGATTCTCTACCATGTTCAAGAAGCTTCCATCATGTTGTTTAGATTGGCAGTCTCCTCTGGTTACTCTGTTGCAAGTCTGGCAAAGGTATAAAACATCTTGTGGGAGAGAAGGCTAATTGAGTAGGGAGTTCTTCCTTGCAAACTAGTATTCTGAGGCCACACGCAAACGTCAGATGCATATTAATCTAGGTGCCGGTGTTGGGAGATTTGTCTGCATCAAACCGATATAAACGCTGCCTTTTCCATTATAGCAGAAAATATAATAATGTTGGGAGATCTTAAGTGCAGATATTTCTCTTTGAAAAAGAACAGCGTAGAATGCACAAAACAGGTCTCTGGAGTGAGGAAACACATTAGACTGTATTTATTGCAAATCCAGATGAGTCCATAGCCATGCAAATGTGACTTCATGATAAGAACATAAGAAGAGCCATGCTGAATCGAGCCTCAGCCCATCTAGTCCAGCATTCTGTGTCACACAGTGGCCCACTAGTTGTACACAGGGATCTCTAGCAGAAAGGAGGGCAAAACCCTCACCTGCTCCCAACCCCCCACAACCAGTACCCGGGGGAAATCCTGCCTGCCTCCATCAACACAGAGGTGCCACTTGGATGTCCATTTCAGTAACTACTGATTCCCTTGGTATCCATGAATCTGTCTAATCCTGCCTTGAAGCTGTCCAGGCTGACAGCTGTCACAACCTCCTCTGGAAGTGAGTTCCATAACCCAATGACCCTCTGGGTGAAGAAATATTTCCCTTTATTAGTCCTAACTTTCCTACCTTGGAGCTTTAGGGAGTGCCCCCTAGTCCTAGTGTTGTGTGACAGAGAAAATATTTTTTCTTTATTCACCTTTTCTATCCCATGCATGATTTTATACACTTCGATCAAGTCACCTCTTAAACGCCGTCTTTCAAGGCTGAAAAGACCAAGGCGTTGCAACCTGATTTCATATGGGAGCTGCTCCATCCCTTGGATCATTTTTGTTGCCCTTCTTTGTACCTTTTCCAGTTCCGTTATATCCTTCTTGAGGTGCGGTGACCAGAATTGTACACAGTACTCCAGATGTGGCCTCACCATAGATTTGTAGAGAGGCAATACAACATTTGCCGACCTATTTTCGATTCCCTTCCTGATCATGCCAAGCATAGAATTTGCTTTTTTCACTGCTGCAGCGCACTGGGTTGACATCTTCATTGAGCTGTCCACCAAAACCCCAAGATCTCTTTCCTGGTTTGTCTCAGAAAGCTTTGATCCCATCAGTTGATAAGTGTATTTGGGGTTCTTTGCCCCAATGTGCATGACTTTACACTTGTTTAGGTTAAAATGCATTTGCCACTTTGTTGCCCATTCACTCAATTTCGAGAGATCTCTCTGGAGCTCTTTACAATCAGTTTCATTTTTAACTACCCTGAACAGTTTAGTGTCATCTGCAAACTTTGCTACCTCACAATTTACTTCTACATCCAGATCATTTATGAATAAATTAAAAAGTAACGGTCCTAAAACTGAACCTTGGGGTACGCCACTTCTCACCCCTTTCCATCCAGAGAAGTGTCCATTTATTACCACCCTTTGTTTCCTACAGTTTAGCCAGGTTCCAATCCAGGACAAGACCTGTCCCCTGATTCCATGGCTGAAGAGCTTATTTAGGAGCCTTTGGTGAGGGACTTAGTCAAAAGCCTTTTGAAAGTCAAGGTAAACAATATCGACTGGGTCCCCTTTATCTATGTGTTTATTTACACCCTCAAAGAATTCTATCAAGTTAGTAAGACATGATTTGCCTTTGCAGAAACCATGTTGATTTTCCTTCAGCAAGGCCTGTTCTTCTATGTGCTTAGTAATTTTTTCTTTAATAATGGTTTCCATCACTTTGCCTGGAACTGAGGTTAGACTAACTGGCCTATAATTTCCTGGATCACCCCTGGATCCTTTCTTGAAGATCGGAGTTACATTTGCCTCCCTCCAGTCCTCGGGTACAGTGCCTGATCTTAGAGAAAGGTTATATATTTTGGCTAGAATTTCAGCAATTTCACACTTGAGTTCCTTAAGAACTCTGGGGTGGATGCCATCTGGCCCTGGTGATTTGTTGACATTTAGTTTAGTAAGGCATGTGAGAACATCTTCCTTGTTTATCTCTATCTGGTTTAATTCATTTAATTCCCTCCCTGAAAAAACTGACTCAGCTGCAGGCATATGTTGTCTGTCCTCCTGTGTGAAAACGGAGGCAAAGAAGTCATTTAGCTGCTCAGCAATCTCCTTGTCTTCACTTATTGTCCCTTTCTTACCATTTTCGTCAAGTGGCCCAACTGCTTTTCTAATTAATGATAATCTTCTAATTAATATTAATAATGATAATGATAATAAAAATACCAAAAAAGACTTTCTGTTCAGTGGATTTCCTGATTTTATATAACATTAGCCTGCTTGGGTTGTTCTTCTTTACGTGGGGTGAATCCTGGACCTTCACCCTGCATGCAGCTCTCTCTTGGTGACGCTTTCTCCAACATATCGGGAAAACATCACCCTTCCAGTGAGGCCCCATGCACGAGCCTGCACAACACATGAAGCCTCCCATGTTGTGGGGAAAGCTTCCAGCAAGTGATATTTCATAATTTTGAGGCAACAATATAGGTTGCTCAAGTGATAAATTGCCACTGATGTAAAACTTCACCAATGTCTGAATTATTGAGGCATATTTCTTCTTGCATAGAGTAGACCTAATATTTTGTTTATTGGTTTGCTTGCACCCGTTGTTTCCCTTTTTGCCAGGATGGAATATGTCAACTCAAATTCTAAATTTAACATGCATGAAAAAATACACTTTAAATAATCAGTGTTCAAACAGGCTCCTTCATCATCACCATCAAGTGGGACTTTCCTTACACAATAAACACAATATTGATAAAATGTGTTCAGCATATTATATGCCAGGCATAAATTTGTAAATATTTTTGCAACTCAAAAAATGAGTAGATATTTTTCAGAGCTCTGTGTTTAACTTTTCAGATGCATTTCTTTTACAGTTTCAAGTGAACTCAAAAGCAAAACATTGATTTACAGTCCATGGTTTCAACAAGTGACCCTTGGTGGGTCATTGCTTTTTCAGCTGGCTCTCTTGCCGAAATTCAGAGAAATGACCCATCTATGTCTATTTTAGACATCTGGTTGATGGAGAAATGTTCCAGCATTCGCTCTTCCCCTAAATACTTACATATGATTTCCTCATATTATAGCCATCTGCTGCTTATCTCATTTTGGGATTACATTTTTCTCCTTGGCTGTGTGTTTTATTGGGCTATGTTATTGTCAGCTATCCTTTCTATAGTCCCTTGAAAGATTTTTCCCTTACTTTTGGGGGTGGGGGTTCTGTGGAGAGGAGTTCAAGTCATCTGTCAAAGCTTGCATTAATCAGAAAGAATGTATAAATACCTATGGGATTCATCTTAAAGCTGACACAAGCCTTTCATGGGTAAAAGCCAGAGTTAAAAGACTGGGCTGAGTCACAGCTGTAACCATGATTGGGAAATTAACCATGAACAAAAGGTAGCTGTTGTCCCCATGGAATTACCAAGAACGTCTTCCTTGCACATTATTAGAATATGCACTGATGTATAGCATATATATCCTTTACCAGAGGTTGCCTAGTTCAGAAGGTGTTACGACATGAGCCATCTCTGAGAATCCACCTGTTGAACTATATTTCAAGTGTCTTTTCATGCCTCTCACAGATGTTAATGGACAAAGTTTAGTGGTTTTTTATTCGAAAAACATTATTACACAAGCATTCAAAAAAAGATTTGTGCCTGGAATTCAGATTTTAAAAAAAAAAAAACAACCATCAAAGCTGCAATAAACAACAGCAAGGGAGCACCACTAAATTCCAAGAAGACACGCTACAGCTGCTGCCAAAACAAAAGCATAATTGTCTATCCCTCCCACTGAATTATGGGAAGATGGGGAATCCAGCTTCCATGCAATTTGGCAGTGAAAATACTAGCCAGTGGAGTACATCTGTCAGTGGGACTGCATTCATCAGCAGAACAGGAAGGGGGAAGGTTGAATGTTCTGGCTTTCCTATTGCAGCCTCCCCCCACCCTCCCTGCTTCTTACAAATGTGCTCCAGAAGGTCAGAAGGATTTATATTGTTGCTGCTTTTGTTGTCATGTGCTTTTAAGTTCTTATGGCAACCCTAAGGGGCTTTCTTGGCAAGATTTGTTCCGAGGTAGTTCACCATCTCCTTTCCCTGAGAACGCATGACTTGCCCAAAGTCATCCAGTGGGTTTCCATGGCTTCATGGGAATTTGAACCCTGTTCTCCCAGAATCGTATGCCACTACTCAAACTTATTTATTTATTTATTTTCGGCAGTTTACCCCGCTCTTCTCAACCCCCGGAGGGGGACTCAGAGTGGCTTCCAAAAGGCACAATTTGATGCCCTCATAACAACACAGTATGAGGGCATCGAATTGTGCCTTTTGGAAGCCGCTCGGAGTCCCCCCCTCCGGGGGTTGAGAAGAGCGGGGTAAACTGCCAAAAATAAATAAATAAATAAATAAGTTTGAGTAGTGGCATACGATTCTGGGAGAACAGGGTTCAAATTCCCATGAATGCCTGCATTCCCATGAATTTGATGAATTCCCATCAAATTCAAATGCCTGCATCCCACTGTCTTGCTAATATTTCACATATGAAAACTGGGACATGTGTGGCCAAACATCATCAGAATGTGGTCAAAAATGATATGGCTGCAGAACAAGAGTAAAAAATGAGACACCCCCCAGACCCAAATTACTATTTTAGGTAAAGTCATCCTATAATCTATAAATTAGGAGCCCCTGGTTAGGCAATGGGTTAAACCCTTGTGCCAGTTGAACTGCTGATCAAAATGTCGGTGTTTTGAATCTGGGGAGTGGGGTGAGCTCCTGTCTGTCAGCTCCAGCTTCTGCAAGGACATGAGAGAAACCTCCCACAGGATGGTAAAACATCAAACATCCAGGCATTCCCTGGGCAATGTCCTTGCAGACGGCCAATTCTCTCATCCTAGAGACGACTTGCAGTTTCTCAAGTCGCAACTGACATGAAAAAAAATCTACACATTGTTTTATCGATCCTTAATCTGGATTTCCGGAATCCAAGATTGTCCACTTAGTAACTGATAGTGACACCTTTGCCTTCTGAAAGTTCAACGTACATAAACCTTGTCTCATGCACAAAATTATTAGAGATTATAACATTACCTTCAGGCTATGTGTACTTGTAATATATATGCATTTTATGTTTAGACTTGGGAATGAAGGGAGTTGTAATAAAATGCACAAAGAATACCTGGGTGGTCAAGTTTGAATTGAGATCTAAAGACAGACTTAGCAACAGTTGTTCACTCTGCATAAAATATTCCTCTTATCAATTTAACAGCAAAATAGCACCAGCCCTACTAAAACACTATTCCTTGAGAAGCAGTAAATATAGAGTTCTATTTTGTATGGAAATTCAGATAGGTGTTTATGAATTTTCTATCAACATTTCAATTTGAATAAATATTAAATATCTGGAGCAATTCCATTCCAATTATTGTGATTCATCTTCTGGGATGAAAAAGCAGAATGGGTTTACAATAAATTAAAAGACTATTTATGTTGGCCGCAAACATTCAGGATTCCTTTCTTTCCCAGAAGTGATTTTGTAATAGTTTTTTAAAAAAATCCCAATGGTTAGAAGGAAAGATCTGGACAGGTTTAACAGTAAGTCTATTTTTGCGGGCCCCTCGTTTCCCCACAACAATCTTAGATATTATACCTTAGCTTCCTCTTATTTTTCTGCCTCCTTTTCCCTGCCTCACTTTTCAGAGTGGAAATTTTTCAGAAGCACCTGTCCTGCTTTCTAGACCCTTCAAAATTGCTTCCTGGAAGTGAAAGTTGGTACAAGAATATTATACGCACAATACAAGAAAAAGGCAGCAGTCCCAAAAGTAGAAGAATGGATAGTAAACATCTTTAAACTAGGATAATGGATAAATTAGCAATGACGATAAAAGAAAATTCTTAAAATAGCTTTATAAAGGAGTGGGAACCATTTTTTTAAAAAAACATTTTATACAAAGAAGAAGGAAATAAAACTGGTTGAAGGTTCTGAATTAGAATCAGAGTTCTACTCAACTCCAATATCCTTAAAATGCAATGTATGGTTAGAAAGATATAGCTAAATATATCTTCCTGTTCTAGAAAGCATTATTTTGCTGTGTTTTTGTAGGGTTTTTAAAAAAAATTAAATTGTCTGTAACCCAGAGAATGGGAAATCCATGATACAAGGAGAAGAGGGAGATAGAGGAAGAGGGAATGAATGAGATCAATTAAACAAAGATATTAATAAGAAAGATTAGTATATGACAAGTATGGGCAATGTCTTTTGGCCTGGGGCTGCATTGCGGGCCTGGCCTGGGCGGGGCGGGGCTGGGGCTGGGATCTGGATGGGCCCGGGCAGAGCTGGGGTGAAGCGACCCTTGGAGGGGGCAGGGAAGGGGTTTGGAGGGGCGGGGCCAGGGGCAGATCTCCCTCTGGCTTTCTTCCCATGCTGGGAGGAGGATAAGGCTTTGGAACTCCCTTGACCCTTACCTGCCTCCTCCCCCAGGCCAGGCTTATCCCAGCATCAGGATAGCACCGCTCACCCCTTCTTTGTCCCTTGTCTTTTCGACATAAGGCCATGGTGGGCCAATGCTTCCTTATGCCCAGATGATGAGGAAAATTAGGATAGTCAGACATAAGTGTACAGAGGGTCGTGTCTGGCCCACTGGCCTTAGTTTGCCTGTGTCTGGTATACGAATTAACAGAACAAAATATGATGGTGATTGTTTTAATGTACTATATTGAGCATTTGTATGTATAATGGAGTTGTGAAATATGAAATAACTGTATGTAGAAAATAGAAAAATAAATGTCTCTCTTGTTGGTTACTTGTAGGAAGCACACTATTCTGAGTTGAAAATGTTCACTTTGGGTGACATTTTGTTTCATCTGATTTTTTTTAGCATTTATAATAGCCTTTCCCTTTCTTCTTTTAACAGAGTATTTTGACTTGTTTTAATGATTAAAACTAATAATATTTTAATATTTACCCTTTGTATGTTTCTAATTGTATTGTGTTTTCAGTTGTGCATTGGTTTGGGCCCCTATCCTGGGGGGGGGGGGGAGAGTGGGGCATGAATATAATAATAGTAGTAGTAGTAGCAGCAGCAATAATCATGACAGTCAAATACATGTTGCCAGATTTTGAAATATTTACCGAAAGGCATCCATAAATCTTCCTCCCTTTGCTATTAGAAACTCAATTTAGATGGAAACCAACAACACTTAGGCATTAGCCATAATGTCTTGATGTGTTATAACTCTCATGGATCCAGATATTGTATTTTACTTGAACCGAATAAAGTTCCCACTTATGACTCCAAAGCATAATTGAATGTTTCTGCTCAAAGTCTTTTGCCTGGACATTTGTGTTTGTCAATTCATTGTCCCTCATACTCAACACTTTGAAATATAATGTGCTTTCTGTCAAATATATGGCTTCATTTTTGAATTTTAGAGAATTCTTATCAAGATTCAAATCTAACAACATCTGGATATCTTTTGAACTTAAATAAAGGGATGGAACTGAGAACAGAGGTGGTTTGAAAAGTGTTATGTAAAGTATAAACTCTATTTCTCTTAATGTGTCTTGAGCTAGGTCTCATTTTTCTTGTTTTTCTTCAGTTCCTTGGCTTTCAAAATGATTTTTTTCTAGGAAGAGCAATCAGGCTGATAAGAACAGCAGGTGCTACTTCCTGAAACAACTGTCGGCTCTTACAAAACTAGTATCTTTAGTTTTATTCCTGTGCCCTTGTTGGTTAGGGATGTGTGAATTGGAGGCAGAAAATGGAATGGCAAGATCTCCATTTGCCTCAATTGCCTACCTGCTTCACACACGGCAGAGTTGAACAGGGCATACCATCTTTGGCCCAATTTGTCAATGTCTGGAAAGTGCACCGTGACTCTGGCTGAACTTACTTGACTTGTGGATTTGTTGTCAAAGTCCCAGTGGTTGAAATGGCATTTAACCTCAATTTCAAAGTGAAAAATGTTACCCGTTGGTTCAGGAGAACTGCTATGCTGGTTCCCTTTTTACTCAAAAAGTGGTCCATTCTTAGCCTTACATGGATTTTGATGTTGAGAAGTGCCCACCATAAATATGCCCATTTAAGTCTTTTTATTGTTCCCTTGATTCCCCTGATCAGTGTGGAAGGGAGGACATTCTGTCAACCTCTCTCAAAATACTTGAATGCACATGTTTCCTTCAGAGGTCTTTGTAAAAGCCTATCTTTACAGGCCATATAATTTGGTATGCAGATGAATGGACTCTCTGGTGATCACGAGACCCAATAATCTTAACCTGAGAGAAGGCCACTTAACACAGCCGTCTCCCACCTTTTAAACAGTGTAGGATGCTTCAGAGTTTCCCTATATTTATTCACCTGAGATAACACCTCTCTAGAAATCTCTAGATCCTGTAGTGTGACTCTTTGATCAACTTCCACCAGCAGACTTAAAAATTCTTATCAATATCATATTAATCAAATCCTAGAGTCATCAAACTTATGAATGGGGAGGGATTACTATGATTGATCTCATTTTATCTATTAATTTAGAGAAATTCTTTTAGAAAGGATCAATTAATTACAAGTATTTTAAGTTAACTAATTCTGTAATTGGAGCATTAACTTCTGCATTGTGCTGTGGATTGGTCTATCTCTGCATCAAGTTCAGAAACATCAGTGCAAAACATGGCAGCCACATTGGTTAATGATCCATCTAGGAATAATAATTTTAAATTAATATGAAAATCCATTCATTAGTTTCCAGACTATAGAAAGTTTTGGTTATATCCTTTAAAAACCTATATAATTTGTGTTCAGACTACCTATGGCATCTCCTTCTCCTGCATATTATACTTCACACACACAGGTCTTCTGGGGCTATTTACTTTAGTCAGCCAGGAGTAAGCTAGCAACCAAAGGACCTTTTCTTTAGCTCCACCCAAATTGTGACCTGTCAGGAGACTGGATAATTGGACATGCTGTTTGCAATCCAAACAGTATTAAGGACCAATCATGTCTGGCAGACCTATGCAGATAGTTTTTAAATTATGAATGGATTGTTTTTAATATGCTTCTAACTGATGTTATTCTCTTTTAACTGATTATGTATTTTTAATTCATGTTAGTGTTTTTAGCTAAATTATATGTATATTCATTGCTATATTTTAATCTGTTGTTCCCTATTTCAATCCACAGGGAGAGACAGATAAGAAATAAATGTTATTATCATTATTAAAACTTTGCATAAAACATTTCTTTCACAGTTAGCCACCAGAACAAAAGATGTCACATGCAAATATTATTAGTTTTTGTAATGTGTTAAAGACACATGAGGAAGTAAATGCAATATCCTGTAATCTGAGCTGATAACATTGATGGTTCTATAAAGATACCACAGAACAGGGGAGTTCTAAGCTAGAGGGACTTCAGACTCTTGGGGCTCAAATTACTGAGGTTGTTCCCTCTAACACAAGGTAAAACAAACTAAATTTTAGGCATGGTTTAGAACCCAAAAATAGCAAATTGTAAATCTAATGGGGGGGGGGGGATTTTTTTATTAGTAATAGGAAGACTTACAAAAAATTTTCCAAAAGTTCTAAATGTAACTTAATCACTAACGAAATTGCTAGTAATTCGTATGCCAGAGCATGCGCATTCAGATGAGTTTTGGCCTACAACTCCCAGAAATCCTAACAGCTGGTAAATTGGCTGGGATTTCTGGGAGTTGTAGGCCAAAACTTGAATAAATCACACTGAATTCTAGATGGGACTCTCCAAATAGGAAGGAGGGAGGAGTGGGTATTCTATTCTTGAAGCAGCAAAAGAAAAGGAGGAGGCCCCCCTCGCTCCTCGCTGCCTCTCTCTCACC
Source organism: Anolis apletophallus (assembly GCA_030556195.1). Lineage (NCBI taxonomy): Eukaryota > Metazoa > Chordata > Lepidosauria > Squamata > Anolidae > Anolis > Anolis apletophallus. The sequence continues at coordinate 60,049,817 of JARBWK010000006.1, read as the reverse complement.
CCGATCCCGAGGGAGCGAGGGCCCAAGTTTGCCCAGGCTGGACTTATACATATATTCTATGCACTTGCAATAATACAGAAGTAATAACAATGTGAATAAGAAGAGGTATATTTAAAACAGAAGTTTTCTGAGTGGTACATTCATCATGCGTTGCAAACGGGCTCTTCTCTCTGTGAGCCCGGGAAATTAGCCCGGAAAAGACAGCCTTTCTGCTTGGGTGCACACACATACATATTCTTTGGGGGGGGTGTTGCTGCAGAATCTTCTCTATGAGGCCGGATTCTGCAACAAATCCCCCTCCCAAGAATATGTATGTGTGTGCTCCCAGCCGCAAACGCTGGCTTTTCCCCGGGCTAATTTCCCGAGCCCGTTTGCACCACATGAGGAGAGACCAGTCAGAATACGGTTTAAATTTCACCTCTTCTTATACCCATTGTGATGACTGCTGTATTATTGCATGTGCATGGAATTAGGTATGACCAGTTGGATTACTTATAATATTAGGCAGTGGCACTTACAGTAGCATTCATTCTATTATACATTAGGTTGGTTTCTCACCCCAATACTCTTTGATGCTTTAGATCCTGGCAGGGCAGGGAGGCAGGGAAGCCTGGAAAAATGTAACAGAGAGGATTACTCAGAATCAAATCTGCAAAGGAGGGCCCTTCATCCAAAGTGCCCTCCTTTGCAGATTTACTCTGAGTAATCCTCTCTGTTTACATTTTTTCCAGGCTTCCTTCCATCCGAAAGAAGGAGCGAGTTTAGGGCTTGCCTTGCCATAATATTGGCAAGGGAGGCGGGAGGGTGGTGAGAGAGAAGGAGGGTGCCCCCCCTTATGCCCCCCCTTACGACCTAATAATGACACTTAAGAAAATCCTGGCCCCCCAAGTTCGAAAAAGAAAGTCCACTTCCTGGTTGGCGTTCCAGGTGCGGAAACGCTCGAAAGTAGCATTTCTTACGAATTTCTTATGAAACGAATCATTTTCATAACTTTTTTCTCATGCCTACTAAATTTGTCTCCTGTTCGCCTCCTCTAGCATTTAAATTTATCTGCAGTTCAGACGTAGAAAGAGACTTACTGCAATCTATCCACAAAGCAGTTTAGTGCTTCATACAAAATAAAAACAATCTCAGTTTTCAAAATTTATTTATTTATTATTTATTAACTTCACTTATACCCCACCAACCATCTCCCAAAGGGACTCGGAGTGGCTTACATGAGGCCAAGCCCAATAACACATAATAACAAAAGGAAGTGTTTGCCTGCTGCTAATGGAGAAAGATTTTTATTGCATTTCTTTTACTTCCAAGCCACCTTGGGGTGTCTTAACTTTTACATCTTCATCAACTCTCCCTTAACAAAACACCTTGGGCAAGATGCAGACCTATGACTGTAACACCTTTTGGCTTATGAAGAAACCACCAGACTTCAAAGCTGGTGTGATATATTTTGGATAGATAATTCTGAAAATCAGTGATTACACAGTGAACATGATGACATCCTTAGTGATGTGCAGAGCATGATTGGAATAATGGAAGGCAGTCATTTCCTCCTGCTCCTGATGAGCCCCTCTCTCATAAGCTGCTAAAGGATATCACATTTCTTGGGGCTCCACGAGTAGTCATGGAATGAATTGGGTTAGGGCCCTTTCAGACAGGGCCCAAAATGCGGGCCCTGCCAGACTTTTTACCTGTCTTGTGCATTGTATATAAAATTCAAGTAGACAGTTCTTGTTTTTAAAAGAATATTGTTTGTAAAGAAATAATAAATTGCCCAAAACTTAGTGGATGAGAGTAACATTCTGAAATTTGATGGGCTAATAGTGGAAAATGGGTAGTACAATTATAGCAACTTTCATCACAATAGCTCTAAAAATGAGGGAGAAGTGAGCCCCCAAAGTTTCCCCACTTGCTCAATTACTTAACGAAAAAGTAATGAAAAATGTGTTACTTTGTAAATTGTTATAGTTGCAACATTTTTAGGTCCATAATTTTGGAAACACCCTCAAAAACAATCCCCCCCTGCAATTTTGTAATGAGTAATGCATTTTTTTCATTTATTGCACAGTCCTAAAAGTTATAGAAGTTTCTTGATATTATGGAAGTGTGTTGCACTGAATGAATAAAAATGCAGAAGAATAACTTGCTTTGACATGTCCAAGACTGTTACAATCTGTAGCAGGGGTGGGCAAACTACGGTCCGGGGGCCAGATGCGGCCCTTTGGCCGATTCTATCCCGCCCTCCTAAGGCCCCCGCAGGCAGGCTCGATCGCCTTGCCCCGCCTGCTCGCTGTTTGCCTCACCCTCTCGCCCATGCGCCGCTCGCCTTGCTCTCTCACCTGCGTGCCCGCTTGCCTGCTCACCCACTCCAGTTCTCCCAGCGCCAGCAACAGCAAGGCCAGGCTAGGGAGCTTGCCTCCCCTGCCTGGCCTTGCTGTCGCCAGCACTGGGAGAGCCAGAGGGGGCGAGAGGGCAAGGCAAGGCAAGCGGCGGGCAGCGCGAGGTGAGCAGGCGGGGCGAGAGGGTGAGGCAGGCAGGCAAGCAGAGCGACCAACGGAGAGGGAGGGAGGGGGGAGAAGAGGAGGAGGCCAGGGAGCATCCTTAATAAGTGAACTATACATCCCAGCAACTCCAACTTCCAAATGTCTATTTTTCCCCAATTTCCCCAGTGTTCACATTTGGGCATATTGAGGATTCGTGCCAAGTTTGGTCCTGAGTTTGTTTGATCTCTTCCTTTTCCGTCACAAATCTCAAAGGCTCGCTGTCAGGAGGTTTTTAGAATGTCGGGAACAGGAAGTCATTGAGAGGGAAGGGACCCCAGGGCTATCCAGCCCAACCCCCAGGGATACACAATCAAAGCACCCCCGACTGATGGCCATCAAGCCTCTGCATAAAACTCTCCAGACAAAGAAGCATTATTTTATTTTAGTGGTTTTTATTATTATTGTATAATAATTTTATTATAATAATATTATAATAATATAATAAATAATATAATATAATGTTATATTATATTATAATTTCAATATATTATAATGTCTATATATATACTATAGTATAATAATTATGATATTAATACTAATAATATATGAATATTTCTTGATATATTAATATGTTAATATTAATGATGTATAATATATAGTAAATATAGTAAGTGAATAAATAAATAAATTATGTAGATTAGCATGTAGTTCCGCCTTTAGGTGCGGCCCTCCATAATATTTTTTGGCTCTCGTGTGGCCCCTTGGAGAAAATAATTGCCCACCCTGATCTATAACTTATAGCAGCAGTTCTCAAAGTATGCTTAGCGGAGCCCTTGGGACCTCCACGGTTGCCTCCTCCTTCCCCATCCAAGCTTTCCCTCCTTTATCCTGCTCCTCCTCCTCCCTACCTCCCTCACCCTAAAAGCCTATTCCCCCCTCCCTTGCTTCCAAAACCCTATTTTCCTCCCACAGCTCATGGGGTGATTTGATTGTACCTTTCCTGCATAGCAGAAGGGAGTTTAACTGGATGACCCCTTATTTATAATATATAAACATTTATTGGGGCTCCACGAGATATTTTTAGTTTAAAAGGCCTCAGTGGCTGAAAAAGTTTGAGTGTATTCTCATCTCTATAGAATGGTCTTACATTATACTTATGTCCTTCATCAGTCATATAACATACTTATGGTGCATAATATTTTGCTAGTGCAATTTTACATGGCAGTGCATTCTGTCTGATATGGAAGGCAACTTCTAAGCACTAAGGACCTCATCATACTACACACTTAAGGCCCTCCACCAATGGTGCTCACTTACATCCTAAAAACACAGATACATTTAAAAAGCAGATATGAGCCGTAAAAGGCTCTGCCATCCATCCAGTTCCACTTTAAAGCAAGGGTGGGCAATTATTTTTTTCCATGGGGCCACACGAGAACCAAAGAATATTATGGAGGGCCTTATAAAGGCTGAACTACATTCTACATAATATCAATTGAATTTCTTTAATAATAATAAAAAGGCACTAAATTGCGTTTTTGATATATTAATAAGAATGATAAGAGTATATGTTATGAGCAATGAAAAAGAGAGGTTGTCATAGGAAAAATGACATTTATTCACTAAAATTTTACAAAACAATGGTTAACAAAATGTGAACATTTGTATCATTTGTGATTCATTATATTAATGATCATTTTCAGTCACATTCGCTTCAAAGCACATTTTGAGTTTCACTTATTCCTGGAAAAAGGTTCTTGGTTTTCTACAGACATATAAAAAACATTGCCTACATTTTGTAGTTGCTGGAATTTATAGTTAACCCACAATCAAAGAGCATCCTGAAATCCAGCAACAATGGATTTGAACCAAACTTGGCACAGTGAACTCTCATGAGACCAACAGAAAGTACTGAAAGGGTTTACTGGGCAATATTATTTATTATTATTTATTATTTATTTGGATTTATCCATTGCCACTCCCATCCGGCTCGGGGCGACTTACACATAGTAAAATATGGTAAAAACCGCATATATAAAATACATTAAAAGATACATTTAAAAAATCCTAAAACAATACAACAATCCGAACACAAATAATAGCATTGATCTTGAGTTTGGAAGTTGTAGTTCACCTATATCCAGAGAGCTCTGTGGACTCAAATAATGATGGATCTGGACCAAACTTGGCACAAATCCTCAATATGCCCAAATGTGAACACTGGGGAAATTTGGGGAAAATAGACATTTGAGAGTTGAAGTTGCTGGGATGTATATTTCACTTACATTAAATAGTAGAGTCACGCCATGTGGGTAGGCTGGCAAGAAGGGCAGCCAGGAAGCGCTCCAGGGCCTCCGCCTCGCGGTACAGCCTCTTCCCTGCCTCAAAGCCGCTTGCCAGGCCCTACCCCTCACTTGCAAGCAATGGAAGAGGCAGAAGAGAAGGGAGGGGAGAAAGGGTGTGAGGCAGAAGAGAGGGGGGGGAGTGCAAGGTAGGGGAAAGTGTGCGAGGTGGAAGGGAAAGGGAGGAAAAGGAGGAGAGTGAAGGCATGCTCTGCGGCGGCGCTTGCTCCTGGCCTCCTCCTCTTCTCCTCCCTCTCTTCCCCTCCATTGGCCGCTCTGCTTGCCTGCCTGCCTGCCTGCCGGGGCCCTTACACGGACTGGTCAGAATCGGCCAGCGGGCCACATGTGGCCCGCGGGCCGTGAAATGCCCAGGTCTGCTTTAAAGAGTAGGTAAAGACTGTGGCTGCCTCCTGCAGAATTCTAGGTCTTGTAGTTTAGTGAGGCCCAGGTATGAACTCTCTATATGAGAATGTTAAAGGCTAAACTACAAACCCCAGAATTCTCCAGAAGGCAACCACTGAATTTAAATACCTACTATTTGAACTGTATTGTGGTGTTGAGGCATTATAAGTTCCTCTCCAGCAAATTTAGTCTGGGGAAAATGGTAGCTACCTAGGTCGCAACTGGGAGAAGCTGGAAAACTTTGTGTGCATAGATCTCCAGCAAGTTTGGAAGGGCAACAGCTATTTTGTTCTAGCTTCTAGAACTGGAAGTCATTTGCATACTCACCATCTCCCTCAGCCTCTAAATGGCCATCCACAGGGTCATTTCCCAAGAATGGAAAAGAGCTTTCAATGTTTAAGTAGGAGAATATAACATGAAGAGGAATTGAGTACCTCCTGCAAAGTACCTTAAATGCGCTATGCTGGCCCCAGGTTACCAGTAAGATTATTGTCCTTGGATGCACTCTATATTTGTAAGTCAACCCATAGCAAGAAAGTAGGAAGGTGGGGAAAATGTAGGGGTGCAAATGTATTCTCTGCACAGTAGTAGAATGCAGGTTAGTGACCCCCCCCTCACACACCCACCCAGTGATATAGGGTGATCTTGCTTGCTCAGTCTATGAATCACCCATGCTTTTTCTAGAACCCGAAGAATCTCCAAAAAATGCACTCGCCACTATGTGTCTGTTCCAGTGCTAGAAACATGTTCCCCAAACTCTGATTGTTAGTGGGCTCTTACAATGAGGAATGCAAGTCACTGAACGAATGCTTCTTTTGAAACATTCAATTATTTAGGATTTATTTGTTATTTTGCCATTTGGTATAATCAGAAAGAATGATTTTATATTCATATGGTTGTCATGCATATCTTTTCATGAATTTCATTTTCACCCAGCAATCATTATGGCTTGCTAATGAATACTTTAAAATGAAGTTTTTCTCTGAATTTTTTGCAGAATTACAACAAACTGCCTGAAGAAATGCATGTGACACCCACATGGGGTTTGAATAGACTTGCTGTGTTAAGAGTTCATTTGCTGAATAGCTGTGTGTGAGCTAGGAAAGGTATTAAATGGAGCAATATATGAATGCCTATTCTTTGTGACTCTCACAGAATGTGAGGAATTAACCTACATTGTTAGGATTTTCTCATTTTGTAGATGAGTGGATATAGTTGACATTCATTCATCACTTCAGGGAGATGGCAAGCGAGGAATATATTTTGAATAGGTAAAATTATATGTGCATATATACACACACATATTGCTACTCCCATCCTCACTCTAAGAAAGTTGAACGTTAAAATAAGTGCTAACATTTAAATTATGTTCACTCTTCCAAAAACACTTAACATAGTTTATTTATTTATTTAAAACTTTTGTATAACTATCTTCTCTACCTCCGTAGAGGGACTCAGACTAGCTAGTTTCTAGAATGGTTCAAAATATAAATTTCCATGTGTGCAATGAGAGTTGAACATACACACACAGCTTAAGTCTTGAGCTAACTTTGTAGCTTGAGGTGCATATACATTACCCTGCTCAGAGACTTTCAAGATATGGACTATTTAGCATAAAGATCTTTCATTTTGTTCTCCACTCCCTAATGAATAGGTGATGGATGTTATGAACAGTACATGTTCCAGCACACCCAAATACAAAACTGAGTCAAGGACAGATATTTGAGTAAACCGATGCTATCTGAGTGATCCTGGGAGCTATACTTCAAGAAAGTGACTTTTCTTGAGTTCTACCCCTTATATTGGTTGATATTTTTTATCCAGACATATTATCTGAATAGGGTAATTGTCTCAGCAGCTTCTGCTTAGACAGAATTCCTCTGCTTTCTTTACGATAGAAACATAAATAAGCACCACTCAAAGAGCAGCACCGTTCTGAATATCCACAAACAATTACCTTTTCTTTTCACAGTTCCACACCAACCATCTTTAACATATAGATTTAGTGCATGACAATGGAATATTAATTCAAGATCCATTTGCTTCTATTGGCTCATTTCATTGTAGCAATTTGAGTTCTAGATTCCTTGTATGGATGAACACAAAAATAGGCCAAATGTCTCCAGGGAAGAGCCTTCTTTATAAAGCACAAAAATATTGGCTAGAAAGCTCAATATGTTTTAATTTTGCTTATTGTCCCTTGATAAAAGACATTAGAAGAGAAATATAGGGAATATAGTTAAGTTAGACCTTCAATTCATTCATAAAGCCACATGAATTTGATGAAAGCTTTTATGGGTTTGCATCCATTTGACCATCATAATTCTTTTTTTTTAAAAAAAAAGGTCATTCTTCAGGTCAGAATTCACAACTGACTATACAACAAACAAAATCCCTGCCAACCCATCTTTTCACAGCAGCAACCGTAGTAAACGTGAGCAGTTTCCAGTCCACATAGAGGGAGGAGTAGAAGATGTAGTCCCATAGAAATGACATCATCTGCAGGACCCTCCAGAGAATGCCTGGAGGTTCCTGCAGATGCATGCCACTGAGCATTCAGGTACAGAAAAACAGTTGTCTGCTTCTTCCTCCAACCTCCACCAACCATAAAATCACCAGGTTTAGGAGCTACAACTGAAAAAATGTGAATTTGTGGGAGAGATTGGATGGGAGAATACAATACCACACTCTTGTAGTTACATTTCCAGAATCAAAATTGTGTTTACTATTTCTTTTTGATTTCATATATCAGCTAAATGCCTCATACTACAAAGTGTCTTAGGCATATGTCTTCTGAGCTCAAATTACCTAAACACAAAGTAATCAACAGTCATTCTTTCAATTAATAGCAATAATCCAAAAACAGTGGTAGCATGTAACAGAAGGATTAGGAAAGTTGTTATTCAAATTCACACCACTGTGAAAGCAGGGGCAAAGAAACAGCAGGCATGAGCTGTTGGGTGTTGAGGGCTGCTGAGTGCCATAATATGAATTCAGAGTTTGGTTAGTTTTAGATTTCCAGTAAATAAGTTTTAAATTCCATGCAGAACAACTAAGTTGCAGATATTTTGGATTGTGTCATACTTTTCAATTAATTTTTTGTCACAGGTATTTGACTCTCTCCTGAGGAATCTGTATAATGACCAAGTAGCAACAGTAAGAACTAACCATGGAACAACAGACTGGTTCAAGATTGGGAAAGGCGTACAGCAGGATTGTATAGTCTCACCCAACCTATTCAACTTGTATGCAGAACACATCATGTGATGTGTGAGACTTGATGAATGCAAGGCTGGGGTTAAAATTGCTGGAAGAAACATTAACAACCTTAGATATGCAGATGATACCACTTGGATGGCCGAAAGTGAGGAGGAACTGAGGAGCCTTCTAATCAAGGTGAAAGAAGTGCAAAAGCTGGGTTGCAGTTAAAATAAAATAAAAAGATTCTGACAACAAGAGTGATTGATAACTGGCAAATAGAGGGAGAAAACATGGAGGCAGTGACAGACTTTGTAATTCTAGGTCCAAAGATTACTGCAGATGCAGACTGCAGCCAGGAAATCAGAAGATGCTTAATTCTTGGGAGGAGAGCAATGACCAATCTCGATAAAATAGTGAAGAGTAGAGACATCACACTGGCAACAAAGATCCACATAGTTCAAGCAATGATATTCCCCATAGTAACTTACGGATGGGAGAGCTGGACCTTAGGGAAGGCTGAGCGAAGGAAGATAGATGCTTTTGAACTATGGTGTTGGAGGAAAGTTCTGAGAGTACCTTGGACCGCGAGAAGATCCAACCAGTCCATTCTTCAGGAAATAAAACCCAACTACTCATTGGAGGGAAGGATATTAGAGGCAAAGATGAAGTACTTTGTCCACATAATGAGAAGACAGGAAAGCTTAGAGAAGACAATGATGCTGGGGAAAATGGAAGGAAAAAAGAAGAGGGGCCGACCAAGGGCAAGATGGTCCACAGTGTTCTACGCTTTGGTTATATCCGACCACTTGGCCACGGTGGTCCATGCTCTGGTTACATCCCAAATAGACTACTGCAACACTCTCTATGTGGGGTTTACCTTGAAGGAGCTGGGGGTAGCCACGGTCAACAGGGAGCTCTGATGTGGGCTGGTCTATAAGGTCACAAAGAGTCAGAAGTGACTGAACAAATAAACAACAACAAATTTGGAGCAGAGGAAATTGAATTTATTGGCACATAAATTGTATATTCTCAATGTGTCCCCTCTCCTTTCAACAGCTTCTTTTAAGACATTGGTTCTCAACCTGTGGGCCCCCAGATGTTTTGGCCTTCAACTCCCAGAAATCCTAACAGCTGGTAAACTGGTTGGGATTTCTGGGAGTTGTAGGCTAAAACACCTGTTGACCCCCAGGTTGAGAACCAATGTTTTAAGGTATTGTATAGGAAGCTTTCATGCATTTTTCTGTTTTAAAAACTCTCCGACCATGATGCAGCACAATGTGCTCTTTCCTTGCTATTTCTAACCATATAGTTCTGGAATACAGCGTGAGCATCTCTTTAAAAGAAGAATACACAAATGAAGCTTGGCACCTATACAAAGATATTGTAATAATTGTGAATTATAATATTTCACTGCTAAAGATCAGTTGTTCTGACCCTCAAGTATGGTGCTAGCTGGCTTCCATATCAGTGGGATAGGGAATCTATATTGAGAACCTATCAGTGGTGCTTATCATCAACTAGATCAATCCTTTTGCACAGCTCCAACTAAAACCTAGAGTTGATTCCTCACTTCACTGATATACAGTAGAAGCATTGAATGACATAATTATAGACTTGGAAGAGACTGCAATGGATGTTCAGTCCAACTCCCTGCCACACAGAAATACACAATCAAAGCATTCCCAATAGATTAGATAGCTATCCAGCCTCTATTTAAAAAACCACTAAAGAAGGAGACATGGCCACACTCAAAGGCAGCACATTCCACCATTGAACAGCTCTTACTATCAGGACATTTTCCCTAATATTCAGGAGGAATCTCTTGCACTAGTGTTGTCTTGCCAAGTCCTGTTGTGTAAAAGGGTCCACTTTAACTATAAATAAAAATTGGATTTAACCCCCTGATTTTGAAAGCCTTGGTTTTACATTGAAGTGGTTCAAATGTATCAGATTAAACCTATTACATTGTAATAATTATTGGTGCATGCTTGTTCATTGATTACGTTAAGCCCCTTAACTCTTCTCCCTTTGCGATAGCAGCATTTCAGTTTATCTTATGTATTTCCATTGCTAGCAGGGAGACTGATTTTCCAGTGAAAGTCCTGCTGCTTCCCTGTGGTTGCATTGTATAATGGAAAGACATCATGGAAATTTGTAATCAGTGATTAAATATAATTTTGGTTTATGTATGAATTAATCTGCATTTGATTTATGACAGTTTTGTATGCATCAAATGCAATACTGTATTGTACAGTTTGTTAAAAAAATTATTTGAAAATCCATACATATTTTATATACAACATAACACACAGCTTTTGCACATGCCATGTCATAATATTATTTATTATTATTATTAATATACCGCTCTCTCTGGCGCCCAGAGCGGTTCACAGGAGTGGCACAATAAAACACATAAAACATAGGAATACATTAAAAGCAATATAAAAACCCCAATTAAAACATGGGATGCATTAAGAACAATCTAAAAACCCCAATTAACACATATTGCAATTTTTAAAATTATAAAATGTATTTTTAAAATTAAAAAAATGTATTTTTAAAATTAAAAAATGTATTTTGCACTTAAAACATTTGTTTTTATACTTAATTTTTCGGCCAAAATTTTTTCAGCCAAAGGCTGCAAAATCTGGAAGCAAATATGAACTCTATGTTCCTTGAACAGAAGGATCTTTGCACATCATTATGTATATTGTTTCTCTGAGAGTTGTTTAGATTGGGGTATTGAGAGTAAAAGCATAAGGACTGCTAGAGGTGTATTATGGAGAAAACAGATAACATGAAAATGAATATATTTCTAGTGTACTGCAAAATTAAAGATTTTCTGGGATGATTTTAAGAAATACTCTGACCTAAATGCCATTAATATTTCAAGCATATTTCATGCAAATTATGAGCAGCAGTTTTGATGGGGGGAAAGCAAGCCAAAATGAAATGATTTGGCATGTTGTCAAGATCTATGTTTATGAGCATGAGCTTTTTTTCAAAGGATGCTAACTTGACAAATTTGTAGCACACATTTATTTGTATTAAACATGGTGGATAGACAAGCTTTTTTTGTCTCGCCACGTTCTCCTAGGTTGTATCCAGATGGTAGCTTTCTCCATGGCTGATTTATTGATGTAGCATTGAACCAGAAGTAAATGGTAAAGAAATGTGGATGGAAAGATGCAAATAAGCCCTGGGAATTCACACCGGTCACTGCCTCAAATTGTGCCACCTGCAGAGAGCCTGAAAATTGGGACAAGTCCAAAATGTGTGGTTGAACGATGGCTGCAGCAAACCCTGAGATACACATTTTTTAAAAAAGAATATATTGATCCATTGTTTATACAACAACATCAGTACACATGATGTGTGTTGTTTTATACTTAGTCAGCTTATGTTTAGCTCTCCACTGTCTAGCAATGACTCACCAAAGTTTCGGTATAGGTTGAGTATCCCTTATCTGGGATTCCAAAATCCTACAAAATCCAAAATTATCCACCTATGATATTGACATCTGTGTTTTCTGATGTTTCAATGCACCTTTTTCATGCAAAAATTATTTAAAATACAGTATAAAACTACCCTCAGGCTATATGTACAAGATATATGAAACATAAATAAAGTTTGTGTTTAGACTTGAGTCCCATCTCCAAGATATCTCATTATGTATGTATATGCAAATACAAGTATTTAAAAATCTCCAAAATTCAAAGCATTTCTGGTCCCAAGCATTTCAGTAAGAGGTACCCCATGAGTAAAAGCTCTTTAGCCACTGACTATAATTATTGCTGTTGTTGTTGTCATCATTATTATTATTGATAAAGTGTAATTTATTAAGCTGTTGGAGCTCTCTGGCAGACTATCCAAATATATGAGGTACCATGTAGCTGTTAAGGAAGAGGAACCTTGAGGAACAAAAGAGGTAGTAACAATAATTCAATATTTAAAGCATATGTACTCATTAAAATGGGTTATCAAGACCACTGCTAACTATTGTGTCTATTAATATAGAAGGTTTGTCACTTGCTAAGGGAGAACTACTGGCCAATTTGTGTGACATCTTATGTATACAGGAAACACAATGAGAAGACCAAAAATCCTTGGAATGCAACTAGCAGTGGAACGACCTTACAGACAATATGGTAGTGCCATTTTGTACGACCTGGTATAGCAATCTCTGCAACCTCTCTCACAGAAGTAAACAACATTGAAATCCTATCTGTGGAACTTGATAGCTGCAGTGTATCATCACTCTATAAACCACCAGAGGTTAATTTCTATTTTACGCCCCCAACCAATTGCCACAACTATCAAGCCCATTTTATTGTGGGAAATTTCAATAGCCATAGCTGTGTCTGGGACTATGATGAAGATGATAGGAATGGTGAAGCAGTTCTAACGTGGGCCGACAATAGTAAAATGAGCCTCCTCCATGACAGTAAATTACCGCCATCATTTAATAGTGGCCGATGGAATCGTGGCATTAAACCGAATACCTAATACTCAACACAGACCAATATGTTGCCAAACATATGCAACTGTAAGACCACAAAATGTGCCTTTCCACTGAAGATATAATTTCAATAAACCTAACTGGACAAAGTTTACAGAGAAATTGGAAGCAGCTATTTCTGATATAGAACCATCTGTAGAAGGCTATGATCTTTTTGTAGAAGCTGTGAAAAGATCTTCAAGACTCTCAATCCCTAGAGGCTGTTGCACAAGTTACCTACCAGGCCTAAACAAAGAATCACAAAACCTGCTACAGGAATATCTCAGACTGTTTCAAGAGAATCCATATGGCAATGAGACTACAGCAGCAGGCCAAAAATTATCTACAGTCATAGCTAAAGCTAAAAAAAACCACTGTATAAAACTACTTGAGAATCTTGACATGTCTAAGAGTAGCTGAAGAGCCTGGAAATTGCTGAGATGCCTGGATAGTGACCCTATGGTCAATTGTGGACATGCAAATGTAACACCAGACCAGATAGCACACCAGCTAATTCAGAATGGGAAAACCAAATGCAGGAAAGTAAATGTGAAAATCAACAGGGTGCAAGAACTTGAAACGCACCAGTTGACATCTCCCATAAACCTGAAAGAATTCAGAGAAGCTATTAAGTGATGTAAAACTGGTAAAGCACCTGGCCTAGATGACTTAATGATGGAGCAAATCAAACACTTGGGCCCCAAAGCCAAAAACTGGCTTTTGAAATTTTACAATCAATGCTTGGCACACAAACAGATTCCCAGACTATGGAGAAAAACTAAGATAATTGCCATTTACAAACCAGGTAAAGACACTTCCACTGCCAGGAACTACCGACCCACCTCACTCCTATGTCATCTATATAAAGTATATGAGAGGATACTAGTTAATCAATTAGGACCTGTTATTGAACCCCAGCTTATTGCACAACAAGCAGGTTTCAGACCAGGGAAAAACTGTACAGACCAAATTCTTAATTTGACTGAGTACATCAAAGAAGGATATGAGAATGGTTGCATTACTGGGACAGTTTTTGTTGACCTTACAGCAGCCTATGACACGGTGCAACATAGGAAAATGTTGCAGAAAGTCTACCATATTACCTGAGACTATGATTTCACAAAAACTATCCAGACTTTCTTAGAAAACCATAGCTTCTATGTGGAGTTTCAAGGCAGGAAAAGTAGATGGAGAAGGCAAAAGAATGGCTTACCCCAAGGCAGCATTCCTGCACCAACCTTGTTTAATACTAATAATCAGCCGCAACCACCACTCATAAAGAGCTTTATATATGCTGATGACCTTGGCCTAACAACACAAGCAAAAGACTTTGAAACAGTTGAAATCCAATGTACTAATGCCTTGAAAGATCTCTCCAGCTATTACAAAGATAACCACCTGAAGCCTAACCCTGCTAAGACACAAGTGTGTGCTTCCCATTTATGCAGCCGTGAAGCCAATAGGAAATTGAATGTCACCTGGGAAGGTCAAGAGCTTGAACATTGTTTCCATCCTAAATCTCTCAGTGTCACCTTAGATCGAACACTAGCATATAGGAAACACTGCTTGAACACCAAGCACAAAGTAGCTGCATGCAATAACATCCTGCAAAAACTTACTGGCAGCACATGGGGTGCAGACCCAAAATTAATAAGAACATCAGCCCTGGCCTTGTCTTACTCAACCACTGAGTATGCCTGCCCTGTTTGGCATAGGTCTGCCCATGCAAAGCAGGTGAACATAGCATTAAATGAAACATGCAGAATAATAACAGGATATCTTAAACCTACACCTGTTGATAACCTCTACAAGCCAGCTGGCATTGCCCCCGGAGTTGCTGCGAGAGGTAAGTTGATGGGAAGCCATCCACTACATGGCTACCTGACTCCTCCCAGTAGACTCAAATCAAGGAAAAGCTTGATGAGAACCACCACTCCTCTTGGCGTCCCTCCAGCAACAGCAAGAGTATCCCTCTGGGCAGCTAAACCAGGAAATCCCAATTGGATGGCTCCCGTGCGAGGGTCTTCCTCCAGGGGCAAACCAAGAATGGGCAACTTGGAAGTCTGAATAAACTCATGAGTGGAGTGGACAGATCAAAAGACAACCTGGCAAAATGGCACTACCTAAAAGAATCCTCCACCTTGTGTAACTGTGGAGCAGAACAGACAATTCCACATCTGTATGGTTGTCCACTGTGCCCAGCCTCATGAACAGAGGAGTAATTGTTGGAGGCTACAGACAATCCCTTTGCTGTTGCCCATTTTTGGTCAAAAGATATTTAGCTGCCTGCACACCTTCTATTTTTATCAATTTCATACTAATTTATGCAATGCTTTTGATACAAAATAAATAAAAACTCATTCAAATCCAAATTTTCAAGCAATAAGTATTCAAACGCTCTAGATCAATGGGGAAATTTGTCAGTCTCAATCTCCTCATTCTATTTTTGTTAGTATTGTTCTTATTTTCATGCTTTCATGTGTTAAGAAATTTGCAAATTTTGGCAAGCGCTCAGGGGAGGGTGAAAACTGAACCCAACATTGTTCTCATCTATGGCTACACTGCACAGAAATACATCACTTCCCCAGATCCAAGTTCAGTTTCTGAATATAATTCAGAATATTGTAATTTTTATATGAAAATTCTGCTTGACTAAAACGATAATATGGGCAAATCCACATCTTTCAAAACTCCTGGTCTGTAAAATGAGAATAGACATAATTAGAATGTTTTGACAAGTAAGTAAAAAAGACAATAAAGCTTTTCATCCCCAAAATGCTGTGAGAATTATGTGAACTAATGGCTTTCTTCATCAGACATAGTGAGGTGTAGCTTTCAAGGTCTAAAAAATGTAAGTCTTCCTTTAAAGAGTGCATTATCTTTCTGAGGTTAGCCAAGGAAGCTACTTCTGAAACTTGCCTACTGCATCTTTGTTCTAAAGGGCATTAAATACATGTTTTGAGGTATTTTGCTTACTTGCTTTTCCTTGACCTCCATTAATAATCCATACCTCTTATTCTAATATTCACAGAGAGGAGCATATATGCTGACTTTATATATGCAACTTCTGCCTACTGTTGGTTTTTTAAAATTCCCATAATTGGTTGCATCCAAAAATATGTATGTTATTTCCTTGGCAGGTGGCCGTTTTTGACTTGGAAAAAGGGAGATTAGTGTTGAGCAGGGATATGAGATATCTCAGCGGGTTAAACCGCTGAGCTACTGAACTTGCTGATTGAAAGGTTAATGGTTCGAATCTGGGGAGTGGGGTGAGTTCCCACTGTTAGGCCCAGCTTCTGCCAAAGTAGCAGTTTGAAAACATGCAAATGTGAGCAGATCAATGGGTGCTGCTTCTGCAGGAAGGTAGCAGTGCTCCATGCAGTCATGATGGTCACATGATCTTGGAGGTGTCTACGGACAATGCCGGCTCTTCAGCTTAGAAATGGAGCTGAGCACAACTCCCCAGAGTCAGACATGACTAGACTTAATGTCAGGGGAAACCTTTACCTTTACATTAATGTCTCACTGAGCTTTGAAATTCACTAGCCTGATTCTCCCTTTCTCTGTCTCTCTACCTGCCCTATCTCACAGAGCTGCTGTGAAGATAAAATAGTAAGAGAGCCATATAAAGTAACATGAGTTTGTTGGAGGAAGAGGGACATCAAAATACAACTAAAAAGTAATACAATCCTCTTTTTACCCAGGTTTATGACTGAGCTACTTGTGGATATTTTGCTTTTCCTGCTTGACATGGGCCACGAGAGTGCTGGAATATGTAGAAGAAGCAGCATAATTCATATACTGGAGCAGCTTCTTCCACAAAGCATCTGTGCTACAGTTCTGTCTCTTTATGTCAGAGGTTTTCTTGGCTGCTCCCTCTCTTATCCAATTCCCACTTTCTTCCTCCTCCTCCTTATCCTCCCCTTCTTCTTTTTCCCTGTCTTTCCCCACAACCCCTCCCCACAGTCAAAAGAGCAGTGTGGAGCTTTCCTCCTGAGACTCTCCATCTCAAACTGCCATATGGGTTTAATGTATAATGCATGAGAAGCTGCACAAGCGTTGGATGATTCAGAAATAAGCATGGCAGAGGTTGGGCTCAGGAGGCACTAATAATTAGAAAATCAAACAGCATTTCGCTGTTGTTCTAGTCATTTCATTGCAATTTAATAAGCCCAGTGCAAACATTTCCATTTTACTTTCCCCAAAAATATTGACATTTCCCCACCATCCTAATGCAGCTATTGACTAAGTACATATCTTTGTTATTGCTGATCACATACTCATTTTCCTTTTCAACATGAGTGCACCAAATCTTATGATATACGTATATATACAATCTTTATAAGGGGGATGACTCTTCATTGATTTGGACTTTGACTTCCTTAATTGACCAATGATAAAAAAAAGTGATGGCAGCTGTGGTTCAAAATGTTTGGACATATTTCTGTAATCTCATCTAAAATGAAATATCTGCACTTTAGCCAGTTTGACTATACTAATTGAAAATGGCATTTCAGTCATATTTGCTTAATATGGGCTGTCTTTTCTTCAGTCAATTTTGTTTCAGTTTGTTCACTGGGATTCAGCTACTGTATATATAGGAATATTATTCAGAATTTCAGATCAGCATACATCACAAGTCTTCCTGGAAGTATCAAGACCTCCAGGGTGTTTTTTTTTTTTGCATTAAAACTATGTGTTTCCTATTGAGCTCCAGCTCTCACAGCATTTAACAATAAATAGATGGAAAAAGTAGTGAAGAGCAATCTCATAATGCTCTTGGAGACCCCAGTGGCGCAATGGGTAAACCCTTGTGCCGGCAGGACTGAAGACTGACAGTTTGGAGGTTCGAATCCAGAGAGCGCATGGATGAACTTCCTCTGTCAGCTCCAGCTCCTCATGTGGAGACATGAGAAAAGCTTCCCACAAGGATGGTAAAACATCAAAATATTCGGGCACCCCCTGGGCAACGTCTTTGCAGATGGCCAATTCTGTCACACCAGAAGTGACTTGCAGTTTCTCAAGTCACTCCTAACATGAAAAAAATGCTCTAGCTTCATTAAGTGGCTCAAATGCTTGACACATTTACTAGGGAGACAGCTTCACTGAGTTTAGTGATAGACATTCAAGTCAGCATAGGGTCATAGAGTCATTTTTCCTTATGAATGAAGTAATGACACATTTAAAAATTGTCTTCACCTAAATTTTGTACAGTTAAGAAAAACCTTTTTCATGGCACTTTAGGCTCAAGACACATCAACTAACACATCTGTTTTTAGAGCTGTAAAAACAAAACAATTTGACTGAGTAAATGGTGTGATATTCTGTAGTGCCATTAGAAATCCAATGTACTGAGGGTTAGTAGCAAGAGTTGTATCATGGTGAGGATCAGAGCAACAGTGGCTGTATTTCAGCACCTTGAAAAGAACCTAAATTGATTTATTGCCCCACTGACACAGAACATACAATCCAACACTGAGTTTGGATTCAGTGTAGATTTCTTGCATTTCCATTGAGACACATACCTCCTATATGCAATCCTTATTAACTTAGCAGAGATTCAGAATTCTGAGTTGTAGCCTCTTCAAGGGCAACCATCTGTAGAATGCATTGCAATAATCCCAAACACAAACCAGAAAAAAACACTACATGATTCTGGTAGCTGTATTAATGTTTGGGAAAGACTTTGGTAGCAGCCAGGAGAGTGTATGCTAAATTAACTTTTCTAAGATCTGTCCAGATCTGTAGTAATTAAGGAACTGATCACGTTGGCCAAGTCTCTGGTCAAGACACTTCCGTGTGTTCCCATGAAAATATTATGCATTGAAAAGCATTCACACTAGTAAATCCTGCAGACAGATTGTTCAGCTATGCTCCCAATCTAAAGCTTATAATGGGATTTGCTGAATATTTGAAAAAATAGAGTGAGGATTACAAGGCTGTGTTTGGGGTATATAGAAAAATCCAGGATTACAGTCGCAAGTAATCCTTGTATTTATGTGGGCAGGAAGGGGGAGAAATAACTACAAGAATACAAAAAAGACAAGATTTAGAAGATGAGAAATATCTAGAAATAATACATCTTAAAGAATTTAGACTCTTTTAGAAGGATTAATAAAAATAATAAAACTTTATTTATGCCCTGCCACCATATCCCCAAGGGGACTCAGGGCAGCTTACATGAGGCCCAGTCTAACAATACATCGGTAAAATAACAAGCAAGCAAGCAAGCAAAAAACCACAATACAATATCATAAATAACAAATAAGTAATAACACACAAGAATGTTAAAACACTGAGGGCAGGGCCGTATGTAATAGATTAAAATTTTAAATATTGGGCAATACAGTGCCATATAATCCAGTTCACTGTAGATTTTATGCAGCTGTGTGAAAAGGGCCAATTTTACACACTCACAGAAACACACACATTTCTTTAAGATGATCCTATGGGCTAAGATGATGTGTACACCTTGTAACTCTTGATGCAATGTATATTTAGTGATGCCTCATAACATGAATCTCTGGGGAATCTTGACATCCTGTGGTGACATCTGTGGAAATGAGATAAATTCTTGGCAATATACAATGGCAATAACTACAACAGAGGTAGGGAAACTCTAATATTCCATATACGTTAGCCTACAACCTTTATCCATCCTACCCAGAGCTTTCAATAGTAACACACTGTGTAAATTATAGTTCAGCACATAGCATTCAGCCAGATACTGGTATATTGTGGAAACTTAGTCCAACTGTGGGGGAGAACCACTTCATGTTGATCTCCAGGTTCATCATCAGCAAAGCAAACTTTCCATTTTAGACTTTAATAAAAAGGAGAAAATGCTTTGACGCAGATTGCAATCCTAGTTTCTATTCTGAATCATTATTTTGGCAGCCTTTCCCACACAACTTCCACGTACCAATTCCCTGTGGCACTCCATGTGTATTTACTGATGAAGTGCTCTCTGGTTTTCTACACCACTTTCTCCCTCTTAATTATTCTGCTTGAAGTCTTGGTTTTTAGATGGGTTTATTGCAAGAGTGGCAGATAGGGATTTTTTGTTCCCAGAAAAAGGAAGGGGTATATGTTATTGCTTACTCTCTGGATAACTTGAGTTGTGAAGAGTTTAAGGGCAATGCAAGAAGTATATGTACATGTGCAAAATTTCCTGTTCCATTCTGTTATGTATGAACTAATTTTGAATGACCATGGCAAATATTCATGTTTAGGAGCCATCTCCCCAGCAAATTTGTAATGTATCAAGCATGCATTATGTCCACCCACAAGTATGGCATTCTCCCTTTTTTGTTGATGCAGTTGGAAGTGAAAAGACACTAAAGTTCATGAAACACCTTGCACAATCAGTGATAGGAGATAGCTTCCCTTTTGGTGAGATGGTAAATTTGCTCAGTGTTTTAGTTTGATCATTAAAGGATTCTATCCAAGCCAATGTATTATATTCTCAAAAAAGGTTTATCAACTTGGAAGTTGTTTTAAATTTCAACTAAAATCAGAGTGGACTCTTTGACTTAGTGACACAGAAGTCACCAGCACCACTCTGTAGAAAGTTGTGTGGATTCCATTTTTGATCTGATTGTTTTGGGTCAAGTTGACATACAATATTAACCATGAAGCTTGGTTTAACTGCAGGTTCCTTTCTTTTAGCAGATGATATTGAGATTGACCAATCAGATCAGAATGTAGGTATTACAGATGCAATTCTTGATTAGTTTCATTCTCAAAAAAGGCAGTGAGCAATAATAGCTATTTGCTTCCAACCATGAGAACGTATTCAAAAACTGTCATTTTCCAGGATGACTTGTAATTTTGGACTTTTTTTGTTCAAAATTTGCATGTGCGCAAAACAACAATTATTTTTTATTTCTGTCGAAAAGGTAAGTTTCTCTGCAAAAATAAAATCTGTACAAATTTTTACACAAAATTAATTCTCAACTAGAAAGAGTCTCTTCCATATAAGCTTGAACTAATCCCTTAGGCAGAAAAAAAAATGTAATGCAAAGATACAGAATGAGGGATGCCTGGCTCGATAACAGTACATGTGAAAAAGATCTTGGAGTCCTCATTGACAAGTTAAGTATGAGCCAACAATGTCATGTGGTGGCTTAAAAAGCCAATGGGATTTTGGCCTGCATAAATAGAAGTATAGGGTCTAGATCCAGGAAAGTGATGCTACCCCTCTATTATGCCTTAGTCAGAGCACACCTAGACTACTGTGTTCAAATCTGGGCACTGCAATTGAAGGGAGATGTTGACAAACTAGAATGTGTTCAGAGGAGGGTGACTAAAATGATCAAGGGTCTGGAGATCCTATGAGGAGTGGCTTAAAAAGCTGGACATGTTTAGTCTTCAGAAGAGAAGGCTGAGAGGAGACATGATGGTCATGCATAAATATGTGAGGGGAAGTCATAGAGAGGAGGGAGCAGGCTTGTTTTCTGCTGCCCTGGAGACTAGGACACGGAGCAATGGCTTCAAAACTACAAGAAAGGAGATTCCACCTGAACATGATGAAGAACTTCCTGACTGTGAGAGCTGTTCAGCAGTGGAAGTCTCTGCCCCAGAGTGTGGTGGAGACTCATTCTTTGGAGGCTTTTGAGCAAAGGCTGGATGGCCATCTGTCATGGGTTTTTTGAATGCAATTTTCCTGCTTCTTGGCAAGGGGTTGGACTGGCTAACCCATGAGGTCTCTTCCAACTCCTGAGTACTTGAAAACACAGGTTTTTACCATTTTCTGAATGCTGTATAATGGATAGTGAATATTGGACCCTTTGCTGCAGTCTTGCCCTCAATCAGGGTTTGTGTATTTACAATTTCTACGGAGAAAAAAAGATCTGTGGTTCAAATTGTTTTTCACAATGGCTGGAAAAATTCCACTGGAGTAATAATGTTGTGTGATTTGGAATACAGTTTTTTTGTATGAGTGTCCTAATCTGAGGCTAGAAAACCTGTTTTTGGATTATACCTTCTAGAATCCCATGCCAGCATGATTAATTCCTTTTTGGATTATACTATCCACAGTCATTGCTGGGAAATTCTGGCAGCTATTGCCCAAAAATAGCTTTCTAGGCATATCATCTTGATTTTATGAAATATTAAATGAAAAAGAGAATCCCCCGAACTTCAATTATAAGGCTGATGCCATAGCCCTGTGATTTCTTAAGAAAAAAGCAAAGGAAGTTGGCTGAGAAAGCTGCCATTTAAAGCTAGCAAAGCAGTGCAACAAAACAACTTGGCCTTTCCGTTCTTGGCAAGTGACCTGAACTTTCAAAATGCAGATTATATCCACTAGTTTTAGATGTGTTACTTAACAGCCATCCGTGGCTTGGGAAATATAAGCAACATTTGTAGCACATAACACCATTTGGTCTGAAAAATCTCTGTAGACTTTCATATTGCCAACAAGAATAGAGGGCATTTTCTTACTAAATTGAATACTGCTAAAAGAAGGCATGTAATTGTTGAATTACAGTCATCTGCTCTTAAGGGAAAGGGGGAAGGAGGGAGGGGCAAGGAGGGAGGAAGGGAAGGAAAATGCCAAGTAGGATTCCCTGAAGGATGGATTTGTGATTAATCTAGTGCAGGAGAGTCTGAAAGAAGAGTATAGCTTTTAAGTAACTTTTAAATCTGTAACTTTTAAATCTAGCTCACAAAATAGAGAAGGAATGTAATAAAGGTACAATTTCCCATATTTAATCTATGACAGCATGGTGCACTGGAGTTCATATTTTCAATTAGACTGATATGCCAAACTCATTATCTGAATTCACTTCTAGGCAAAGAAAGAGCTAGCCAATGTTAACTCCTGCACTGAGAACTTTTTTGTTACACTGCCCTTATGAATTTTATATGGGACGACCCATGAAGACAGCTTAGTTGTTCAGTGTCCAGGATTTTCACTGGGATAATGTACTCAAGATAGTATTTCACCACCTTTGAGAACTCTTCAGTGGTTACTGCTTTATTTCAAGTCCAATCCAAGGTGCTCAGTTTTGACTTTTATTCTCTGGCTTAATTCTTTTGATATTGTCTGCTCCCTAATCATTCTGTCACCCATTCTTTGGATTATGCACAGAGACTCTTGTTAAAGTAACCATAATCATCATCATTAATCAAAGCACAGCAAATAATTTCAAAAGAAATGTATATGCTTTATATATTATAGCAAAGTTTTTGATGTTGTAGATCAGGAAAAACTATAGATTGGTCTTAAGGAAATGGGTGTGTCATGATATTTTATACCCTGATATGTAACTGGTATTCAGGACAAGAGACTACTGCCAAGACAGAATAAAGAGACACACAATGGTTTCTGATTGGCAAGAAGGTTAAGCAAGGCTGCACTTTTTTGCCCTGTCTGTTTAACTTGCATCCTGGATATATGATACATGAGGCAGGGTTAAACACAGAGGAAGGACATGTGAAAATTGGGGGAAGGAACATCAACAAAATAGCTAAGACTTGGAACAATTACTAAAGAAACTGCAAAGGCTTGGTTAGGCAAAAGGTAGCAGCAAAAGATGAAGGACATATTACAGGTTGATGGACTTGAGGAAGAAATGCACAGTCTGAATCTGCAAGATTCAGGGTGACTTGGAGATCTCTCATTCTTAGTGAGAATTTAAACTGGGCCTTTAACCTATGACCTCTTCACACATGTGGCTGTGGCATTTTGGCAGGAGCACAGGGAGCCTCTTGGCACCCCATGCATCTTCCCTCTTTCCCCCATTATATGGCGAGGATGGGACATATGGGTGAAAGGGTGGCAACATGCGTTGTCACATTGCCCTTTCCCCATCATATGTAGGAAAGGGCAAAAAAATCAGGTAGCTCTATTGGAGCTCCCTAAAACACACTTTCCTCTCCATGGTGGAGGAAGAAGTGTCTTGTGCAATCCTTCCCCTCCATGGAATAACAAGTTTAAAACTGTTGAATTTGGAGTCTCTTATTTTTGGTGGTTACTCGGTTTGTGAACCATTCAAGGGGAGTTTCACTCTAAAGAGGGACTTAGGGGGAGTTCAGAGAATGGGGAAGTTCAGAGAAAGGAACCAGCAGAACCACCTTGCCTAAGAAAACCCTATGAAATTTGCGGGGTCACTGTAAGTTGATTTAAAGGACACATACATACTGTATTTCTTTAATTCTAAAACACACTTTTCCTCATATAAACATCCAAAAAATGGTATGCAGAAATAGAATCACACATAGTTTTTTTTCCTGTTGGTGGTACTGAAATGTTTGTGTGCATCTTACAAATGACACATCAAAAGTGGGCTTTTGTGGTGGTGGGTGGATGAGAACATCTAAAATTCCAGAATCTGAGCCAATTTCCATTGCCCATTTGAGCTTCAATTTCATCACATAACAGTGATCAATAGGGGGGGTTGGTTTCCTCACATAATAGTTACATCTCCACTTGTCCTTTCTTTCTTTCCTCCCTTCCTTCTTTCTTCAAAGGCAAGGCAGTTTAAAAATTATAAACTGAGGTCCCTGAAGCTTTGCTTTTCCCTCCTTCCTCTGAGGCCTTAAGGCAGTTTAAATGTACTTAATTTTATGTCCTCATGCCTAAATGTTGTTTTAAATTATGTTTAATGGTCTTCTTGATTTTAATGTATAATTATATGTTTTGTTTAGATGTATGATTTGGTTTTATATGTATTTCAGGCATTTAATTTTGCCATTATTTGTCGTAAGCCACTTTGAGTCCCCCCTGAGGTGAGAAAAGAATTGTTTGATAGACCTCAGCAGAAAAGGCAAAAGGGGCCTTAAAAACCTCTTGTGAAGAGGTCTCTAGTGAAGAGGTATCTAGTGGTGCATCCTTTAGTTGTGCTGGCTAAAAAAATTGTGCTGATTTCCTCCTAAACAGAATACTTTTCATTCTTACAGAATGATGCTGTGGTAGCCCTGACGTTACAATGTGGCCAGACAAATACTCCCCATGTGGTATAGTTGCTGTAACAGTGAACTTTCCATTAGCTGTTGTGTGATTCTTAATCATATATTTCTAAACCATTGTGTCCCTTCTGCCCTTGGATTGACAGCTGTTGACCAAAGGATGACTAAGAGCTCATGTTTGACATTCCTCATCACATTCACTAATTGCTTTTCTCTATTCAGAACAATCAGACTATGGTCTGACATGGCTTGGCTCTGACTGCTATGTCTTGGCTCCTTTCCATGGCTCATACTTGCCTGTTCTGGAAAACGTTATCAGATTCCCTCCCTTACCATATGCTTGACTAGACCACTGGCGTAGTCTTCACTACAAGTATCTCCATGCCAGATGCACCTATCCATGGAGACAGTAACCTATGATCCCACTGGCTTGGCATTATTATGTGATTAAGCCTTCATCCCGTGATTTATGAAGCTTTTTTCAAAAGTAGAAAGGTAACAATGGCTAAAGCATAAAAGAGCAACTTCTGAAAAGTGTATTACAAGCTGTAAAAAAAATCTATGAACTGTAGTAAATAATAATTGCTATTCCATTAAAGTCATTCATTATCACTCATTACACAAAAGCGTTTTCCACTTGAAATTATCAAAGTTATTTAAAAACCTGTTAATGAATTCTAATCTATGATGCTGGAAGTTATTATTAATAATTATAATAACTTGCTTCCTCATTTACAGAAGACAAAATATTGCTAGAGTGAAGCTAAGTAGTGTGTCCACAATTGACATCCATGCTGTTGAAAGGCTGAGTATTCAGCCTCAAATGATAGCTTGAATCTTACTGGATTCACAATTAGAGTATAAATGCCTCCAAGTCTTTGTCGTGGGTGCTTCTCTCCCAAAAGGACTGGGTTTGGTTCCCCCAAGGGACTCTGAGGAGGATGGTGAGGACGGAGTGGAGGGAGAAGCCCTGCTTTTTCCTCAAAGGGGATGGCAAGGGGGCCCCAGGAGGTGGGTGGGAGGGAGAGATGCATGGTTGGACGGCTGGACAAGGAAGAAGCCCTTCTGGCATGGCCAACCCAGGGAGAGTCAGAGACCACACTCACAATGAAGCTTTAACATGGGAAGCAAGCAGACTTTTGTGAAATGTAGTTTAGGGTGTACCCCTTTGAATTCTCTGGCACATGGGGTCTATGCCTCCCCAAACTACATTTTCCAGAATTCTGCTTACCACCTTACTCCTCCCCCTCCTCCTTGAAAGTGTTTGTGGGGAAAGCTTGTGTTCATTCTAAAGGGACTTCAAGATAAAAGGGGATTGCTGGGAGTTGAATCAACCCTGTGAAGTAGGCAAAGTTGAGAGGCAGTAATGCCAACATTTACCTAGTAGGCTTATTATTATTATAATTATTATTCCTACTACTATTATTATTTCAAAGGCTAGATGGGCATCTGTTGGGAATGGTTTGACTACTATGATTTTCCTTCCTGGCAGAAGGGGGTTGGACTGGATGGCCCCTGGGGTCTTCCAGTGAAATAGTACTATTAAGTTTATGTTGTTTAAAATTCCCCTAAAAATCAGTAGGTGTGCAAATCTTTCTGAAACTTGAGAGGAATGATGCCCTAGTTATGTTGTATCATTGAAAATGTCTTACTAGGAGATAGCTCTTGTAGTTGTGGTTTGTTTTAATGTTGTTCATAAAAACTTTTTTAAATTCCCAAAAATCAGTGGATATGTGAAAGGGAGGGGGATGTTAACAGTGGTAAATGTGTTCTTCAGTTGTAGCAAGTTTCATCCTAATAGCTTTAAAAATGAGGGAGAAAGGAGCCCTGGAAACTTTCCCTTGCACAATCACTTAACAAAAAAGTAATCATTTCTAAAATATCATTACAGTTACAATACAGACCCCTAACAATATTTCAGAAACATTTTAGAAATGATTTGCTGCCACCCCTTAATTTAGTGATTAGTATTTTTTCATTGAGTGCACAGGCCTAATGTGCCCGTGGAATGCCCAGGGTGGGAAAAAGAACCCTTGTCTGTTTAAAGCAAGTGTGAGTGTTCCAATTAGAAAGCTTGAATTAGCATTTGAGTAGCTATGCGAGGATATCTGCATAGAGGTAGCCTGGAGGCATCCCCTGTTTGGGAAGTGTGTACTGGCTTGTTATCTCCTGTTTCTGAGTGGTGTTCATTATTTACTGTCTTGATTCTGGTGTTTTTCTTAAATCTGGTAACCAGATTTTGTTCATTTGAGTTAAGGTACTGTATACGAAGTATATAAAATATAATACAGAAAGTTCTGTGTATTGTACAATGTGTGTATGTAATCAAGAAGCAAGAGACTGCTTTGTTCAAGGCAATTATAAAAAAATATGAAGACATCAACAAAAGTTAACCAATAATAAATCCAAGGCAGGTGCCACAGTACAAGCCAATGGCAGATGTAATCTGATGCCAGAAACCAAAATCTAACACTATCTGATTACTTGGCTACTACCTGTAATTTCTTGAGGAGGAAACAGAAAGCAATCCTCTGAATATTAGGAATAACTTCCTGATAGTATGGGTGAAGTCTTTATCTTTATGGGTGTTTAAACAGAGACTGGATGGTCATCTCCTGGGAGTGCTTGGATTGTATATTCCTACATAGCAGTGGGTACAACTGGATGGCCCTTGTGTTCTATTTCAGCTCTGTGATTCTGTTCACCTATCATTTATGATGGAGTCCGCTGGCTCCCATCCCACAGCGCACCACAACTTCCAGCGGGGCTCCATTGTAAAAGGAAAGGCAAATCAGTGCATGCCGCCATGGTGGCAACATGGGAGGCTTCATGTGTTGCCTTGGATCAACCGGGGGAAGCCAGGTGGTGGGTGCTTGCCCCCATGGGATGGGACTCTGGTGAGTTGGCTAATGAGGGACATGGGACAACAGGTTCCCCATGCCCCCGGAATAGCACTGCTGGAACTGTCATGATCTGTAGTGATTCCAGCAATCTTTGTGATGAGTTCATATGTCTCTTGTTTTGATTAGACCAGATATGTCAGCTGATGTAAGTAGGAAAGATATGAAACAAGCTGAGCAAGAGAGCGAAGTAAGGTGGCTGAAGCCTATCTCTACATATGATGACAAACTTTTGCACTGTTCTTAACTGTTGATGAATAAGAGAGGATGTCTGAATTTTGAAATCGTTTTTGTGTGCTTTCAAGTTGTTTATGATTTATGGTGACCCTAAAATGAAACTTGGCAATATTTGTCCAGAGAGGCTTGATTTTCTTTGCAGCATTTGTTCAGAGGGGTTTGCCTGCCTCTGAGGGTACACCTGCATTATAGACTTAATGCAGTTTGACACCACTTTAATTGCCATGGCTCAACTTTATGAAATCATAGTAGTTGTAGTTTTACAAGGTGTTTTGCCTTCTCTGTCAAAGAGTGCTGATGCTTCACCAAACTGGAACTCTCATGATAAATTTACTATGGTCCTGGGGACCTCAAGGGCCACATGGAAATCCCATATGGGGCACATAAGCTTCACAAATCCCATCCCTGGATAATATTGTAGGTTTGGCCTCAAGGATCTTTTCTCAGGTAAACCTCAGTTTCAAGAATATATAAAAAATGAGATTTACCTGTTGAAGGATTCTCGATGCATACAGAGGCTAGCAGTACATTTATCAGATGGTTTTAGGTCTTCATTTTTTGATTTAGCCCTACTTCAAATGCTTCATTTGTTGCAATTTAAATCACTTTCATTCTGTGAGGGCAGAATCATAAAAATAGAAAGTGAGGTATCGCAGTAGACAACTTATACAGTAATAAATCATTCATATTGGTTGATGCCGCTGGAAAGAGAAGCTCAAGGTTAGAAATATGGTTGAGATGTCAAAACTATATTAAAATTTAGCTCTTACTTCTTCCCTTAGCTTGATCTATAGCTTAAATTGATAGACTTGTATTTAAATGCTTCTTCATTTACTTGCAGTTTTTAATGTAACTAAGATTTAATGTAACATTTCTACCATCCGCAATAGGAGTATTTGAAGGGATTTTGCAGCAGTTGACAGAAATGGAAAATATCTAGTTACATGTATTTTCTTCAACCTGGGAAAGGTATGCAGCTAACAGTTGGTGATTAAAGTTTTTTAAAATTAAAAATGCTGAAATCCATTAAAGTCCCTATTAGAGTAGATCCATTGAATCAATGTGATTTATATGAGTACTGACTTGGCATTCAATAATGGATTCAGTGGGTCTCAGCTAGTTGGGACTAGGCTTGTGCATTTGGAGTGATCCTTGACCCATTTGTCCCCAGCTTTAAGTGGGGGCCCTGATTCATGTTTGGGAGCCTTCTGAAATTGGGAGGGTTGTTTTTGGTCCAGTCGTGTCCGACCCCAAACTGCAGCCCCTTTCTTCTAGCATGAGCAGAATTCCTGGAAATGTAGTTTAGGAAGGCAAGTACTCCTATAGCAGAGTAATCTAAAGGCCCCACCCTAAACTACATCTCCCAGAATTCTGCTTGCACCAGAAGAACGGGGCTTCCCACATTAAAGTCACAGTGCAGATTAATCACATGTGCTGAAATTGGAAAAATTCTTTAAAATCAGCAGATAGATTGATTGTTCTGAAACTTTGAATGTTTGCTGTCCTGCTTTTTATGTCACTGTACTACAATTTGAGGGAATACCTCTAGCAGTTTTTGGAAATTTTGTATTGAAATGACTTTTAAAAATCCTAAAAAATAGTAAATGAACTAATATTGTTGAAACTTTTCAGGATTGATACCCTGGCTATTTTGTCTCATTGTGCAGAAATTCAAGGTAATACCTCTTGTAGTTTTTTTTTTAAAAAAACATTATTTTAAAATATTTTTTAAACTTCCTAAAAATGGTGGATGATCAAAATGTTCTGAAATTTGGCAAGCTTAAAGCCATAAATATTGCCTACAAGTGTGCCAAGTTTCATCCTGATGGCCATAAAAATGACAGTGAAATTAGCCTTGAATTTTTTCCCCATTGCTGCTAATGGAATAAATGGGACTCCAAATCTTTACGAATTGAAGCGGGGGGCCATCCGAATCTCCAAAACAAATTACTAATTGGATTTCAGCCATTTCACACACCTCTAGTGCATGATGCACATTGGACAGTTTGCCAGGTTTCCTAGGTACTAATGTTACAGCAGATTTTGACTGGATATGGGCATTAAGCAATTGACCAATCCTAATTCCTATATCCACTATACCACTTACAAAAATGTACCTCCCATAGTGTTCTGCTGAGCATGGCTGATAAGCATCAGGTGCAGAATGATATAGGAGAAGTTTATTTCTGACAGACTACCCATTTCCTCAAATATCCAGTGGTTTGACTTGTTTAAGACTCAGATCCAGGCTACTTACTGGACTATGAATTTTAACATGTGGAGGTGGAAACTTGTGCAGTAGCAGGACTTTTGGTGATAGTCCCTATCTAACAATGTCACAATATTGTGTGATACCCACCTCCCTGTGCTAAAGCCATCAAGGAAAAAGCATGGCAATAGTCATTAATTGGTCAATGGACAGTGCGATTAAAGCTTTTCTATTCCAAAAGGCTTTTAGAAGTTTACTGTGCTGGTGTTCAGGTTTGTTGAATTCTTAAAGTTCTCTTTTAAAAACATTTTAATGGTTTCAACTCTAGATATTGGTTGTGTGTGTACACAACATATACAGATTTTTGGAAGTTTTGTATGTCTTTAACTGAGATTGGTTTTTATACTGTTGAAGTTAACTGGAATCTCAGTATTGGGAAATGAGCAGGAGAATAATAAGTAAAGACTTCATCTTACGGGATAAGTAAAAGGAAGTAAATGGTTTTCCCTTCGCCTTGTTTTGAAATTAAACAGGAGATTTTCCTACCCCAATCACACCTAATCCTTTTCTCCACTTTCTTTAAGATTTATCTGTTTGATTTGCCATCACATGGGAGACTTATGTCTGTTCCCACTGTCTCCTCCTTTGTTGTTTGCTGTCATACTCAGACCTGAGTGAAGGCATCAGTCTTTAGAAACTGCATTTTCTGGGATTGTTTCCTCTCATATCCTTCAACTAGACCACAGTTAAGGCATCAGACTAATGAAACCATGTTTTCTGGGGTTCTTTCCCCTAATATCCTTGAATTAGGCCTGAGTTAAAGCATCAACCTCAAGAAATCATTTTTTCTGGGGTCATTCACCCTCAACACACTTTCAATGAAGCTGAGTTAAGGAACCTTTTTAAACACTTATTTCAGTGGGAGCCACAGCACCTGAAGGAGCATTAGGCATTGTTAAAAAAGATAAAAAATACCTCCCCAGTTCTAAAGATTAATGAATAAAGGATTCTATACTGCCCTTCTAGGCTCCTTCCCCCATGGTGCTATTGTTTTATTCACAAACGGGCGGAGGGACTCCCATCACATGTTATATTTTCTATGAGGAGAACTGAAAAGGAATCTTGGGGAAAACCCACACTTTAGAAATGGCAAGATACCTCTACCCCACATTTGGAGTTTGGGTCGTGTGAAGGGCACCATCTGTGGCAGTTTCTTAAGTGAGTGGAAACACTCAAGAGTGAGTGGAAACACTCATTTTAACTGTGTATGACGAAGTCATAAGATGATGAGGGTGATGACACAGATAAGGGTGTTGATGAATTATGTAATACATGGCATGCAGTGATCCAAAATGCAGTCTTATTATTATTATTCCCTAATTTTGTAGGATTAGGATGCTAGGATCATAGAGTCATAGAGTTGAAAGAGACCTTGCCAACCCCCTGCCAAGAAGCAAGAAAATCGCATTCAAAACACCCCTGACAGATGGCCATACAGCCTCTGTTTAAAAACCTCCAAAGGAGCCTCCACCACACTCCGGGGCAGAGAGTTCCACTGCTGAACAGCTCTCATAGTCAGGAAGTTTTTCTGAATAATCAGGTGGAATCTCCTTTACTGTAGTTTGAAGCCAAGTAGTGAGGAGTACAGCTTCACCAGTTTTACCTGTTTAAAACTACAAAGGGTAAATTCCAGTTGGGGGGGGGGGGTAACTATATATAAATGGTAGATGATGTATGGATGATTGTCAACTACAACTACATGTCTATGAGTTTGCAGAAGTAAGACCAGGCAACCATAGAAAATGTTTCCTATGTGTCAAAAATGTTTATATTATTGATCCATTTCCTTTGCAAGAGGCAAAAAAACCCCCTGCAGCTTGTGTCAGGAGATATATGACAGGGAACAATAGGAGAATATGTCAGTATTGGCTTTATGGCAAAGTTTTCACTATAATGCTTGAAAGTCATGCTGCAATTAGTCAACAATATAAGAATGGAAATACCTAACCCAGATAACTTGTCCTCTCTATTCATTCAATGATCACATAAAATGAAATGAACACTAATGGCTTCTGATTTGAGATAAGGAGAGGAGATGGAACATACTGTAATATTGTGTGGGTGACCTAAATCCCAATTTAATTAGATGACATGAATACAGAATTCTGGAAGACTAGATAATTCATTTCAGGAGCTCTTAAAAATATATCCCTGAAACAGAAATAAGAACATCAGAGGTAAGAAAATTAATTCTCCAAACTTCCAGAGTAAAAATGATCTAAGGATCTGAAATAATTCTGTTGGGTTTTCTGTATAAAATAGTTGGCAACTTCATAATCCCTAGGCTCACTCTCCCCCAAGCAATGGTTTACTGTTTCATAGCCTATCCAGATTTATCACTAAAACATGCTTGTGCCGTGTAGAAATGAAGTGAATGTGACAGGAATTAAAAGCATGGAAAATTATTCTAGCAAATCCAAACATCAAGTTGGATGATACTTAGAGAAGCAATGTAGTACAAGGATGTGAGAGTGATGAATCAGATTCTACAATTATCTCAAATGCTGGCTGAAAACAGATTCTATGCCTTTTCAGAACAAAGTCTCAGTGGATTCAAAACATGGTAGTTGAAGGGTACACTGTGAATTGTCCATAATAATTTTGAATCACAGAATGTAAGAAATTGCTTTTTGCAGGACATTTAAGTTTAAACAGCAGCATATTCATGGTTGTTGTCTACTTTCATAGAGCCATCATCATAGCCTACTGTTAAAAACAAGTGCCGGCAACGACCGCCACTGCAGTGACCGCCACTGCTTAGACTTGGAGTCTCTGAGGACGCTCCTCGATTTGTGGGACCCTCCCCGGCTCCCCTCCTTTGATGGACGTGCTCGATAGCTCCATTGGGTGGCTCTGCCCTTGGGCATGAGCTTGGCTTCCCCCTCCCTACCTGCTGTTGGTTACCCTGTGGATGTTTTTACCTTCTGTATGTCCTGTATGTCTATCTATGTACACTTTGTATTCTTTGTTTGCCTTCGGCTCCTGTGAGCTGCCGCGAACCTTAGGGAGTCGGCGGCATAGAAGTCCGAACAAATAAATAAATAAATAAATAAAATAAAAAGAAATATGTTCTGTTATTATAACCACAAATGAGGGTAAGGATTGGGAAGAGTAGTTCTTATAACTTCTGAGAAAATGGCTCAATAGATGTCTCTAAAACTTGCAGTGTAGCAGAGATTGCTTTGAAGATGTTCTTTATCAATTAGGGAGAGGAAAGGCAAAGGAACTGTTAGTCTATAGTGCCTTAAAAGTAAAAAAAAAAGACCTCCAGAAACTTGTCTTTCCCTGGCCTTGACTTTGTTGAGTTTAGATTTGTCAATGGATTTCTCCATTTGCAGTGTCTTTCAGGGAACTTGGGTCAAGGCGGTGGTCTCACATGTACTATGCCAATGATGGGCCAACATGAAACCTTCAAGGTTTTAGTCCCATTTCCCTTTTTTGTGGCAAGAAGACAAATAGCATCTCCTGGAACCTCCCAAGAGTGACAACTCGCTTTTTAAAAGGGTAAAAGACCCCCTGAAATTGTAAAAGGCCCCTTAAAATACAGTAGATGTTCACTTATCCAACATAAACAGGCTGGCAGAACATTGGATAACTGAAATGTTGGATAATAAGGAGGGATTAAGGAAAAAGCCTATTAAATGTCAAATTACATTATGATTGTACAAATTAAGCACCAAAACATCATGTTTTACAACAAATGCAAACTGTGTTTGGATAATACAGAATGTTGAATGAGTGAAGGTTGGATAAGTGAGACTCTACTGTAATATATTGTTGAAGGCTTTCATGGTCGGAATCACTGGGTTGCTGTGAGTTTAAAATAAAATAAAAAACAGGTCAGAAATGGACTGCTATTCATTTTCAGTTTGGTTTTTGGTCTCTTTTCCATTTTTGACAGAAATAAAGGCTCTGAGTGGCCCTAAAAGCATCAGATCCCATCTGATCTTGGAACTTAATCAGGGTCAGCCCTGGGTAGTGCTTTAATGTGAGGCTACAAATAAACCCCGGTTATTGTAGTCTATATTTCAGAAAAAGGAATTGGCAATCACCTCTGAATATTTCTTGCCTATGATATTCATGGGATTGTCATACATTAACATGCAACTTGAAAGCATGTGCACACACACACACACACACACACACACACACACAGACCCAGGAATTCGACCCCAGACTCACCAAAGCTGTAGCATGCTCTAGTAGTTGGTGTAATCTCTCCATTTTTGGGTGATTTTTTTGGTCTGCATATTTTCATGAAGCATTGCCTATCTAGTGAACTTTATGTGTAGCATGTCATGATGGAGAGGGCGCAATGAAAAAGAGTTTGGCTAGTTGCCATGGAGATGGGAGAGTTTGTAGAGAAAGAGACCCAATGGTATAGTCTGTCTCAGAGGCATGATTTCAAAAGAAAACTGAAATGTTTCAGGAAAAGAGAAGAGTCTTGGAAAATTAAAGGTCATTTCTATTACATCTGAATTGCGCAAACCAATTGTACAACTGTTATGCTAACTGGATGCCATCATATTTCTTACTTTACCCTAAATATTTTGATCCACTTAATAATATAAGAAACTGGTTCAGAGGGAAAGTACAGAAGTATATGCATTTTTAGACTTAACCTATCTCTGGATTTTTCTAAGGCAGTTATGAATGTGTATCAATATAGCTAAGCTATGTACTATACCCCAGACCAACCCCAGGCTGCAATTTCTTGGGCAGCAGATACTGTAACAGGGGTCTGTTTCTCTATTGGTCAGAAACGAACTGACTGACATTCTCATCTACTTCTCTGAGCAATTTTTTAGTATGACAAGAAAAAGCAGGGTATCTGTTGCAATTCCATTCATACAATTGGAGCTGCGGTGGTGTGATGGGCCAAACCCTAGTGCTGGTGAACTACTGACCTGAAGGTTTGCTGAACTGATTACCTGAAGGTCACAAGTTCGATCCATGAGACAGAGTGAGCAGCTCAAGTGCCTGCCAACCTAGTAGTTCAAAAACATGTAATGTGTAAGTTGATAAATGGGTACCATTTCAGTGGGATAAGGCAAAGAGATGCTCTAGGCAATCTTGCCAGCCTCACAACCAGGAGATGATAAAGCAGGCTCCTTGGCTTGAAAATGGAGGAAAGCACCTCCCCAGAGCCAGGGATGAGCATTGCCTCCAGAAGCTGGTAATAAAAAGGAGAAGCCTTTGCCTTTGTTTTGTTTGTGTGTCTCATTGTATATGATTGTAAAGGCATTGAATGTTTGCCTATGTATGCAAATGCTGTAATCAGCTCTGAGTCCCCCAGGGGAAAAGGGCAGAATATAAATAAAGTGTAGCAATGTGTAGTATACAAGGAGGTGAGTCGGGACATCAGCCAGCTGCTTATCTGTTGAAAGAACAGATCCCTGTTTATTGCCAGTAACAAATGTAACTCTAGGTTATAAATTCATAACTGCCTTAATAAATAGCTTATATTCATAGTGGAACTTATTGTACATTAGTAAAAGTTAAGCTTATGCACCCGTAAAGCATTGTACTATTTCCAAGGTCAAATTCTATACCTGTCTCCAAAAGACAAATTAAGGAACTGATTATATGTTCCTGTATACAAAGCAAGGGAGATGTTATATGTTCCTGTATAGCAGAGAGTTGGACTGGGTGGTCCTCATGATCTCTTCCAACTCTACGATTCTATGCTCCAAAGAAATATTTGCAGCAAGTAATTTAGGCGTTTCAGAAGAAGCACTTTATTTGAGTGTGCATGTGTTAAAATAATTGGAGAATGCCTTAGATCCAAAGAATTCAAGGTAGAGTACAAGCTATAAAACAACATTAGGCCACTGAAAACCGATTGGAATAATTGGAAACTCTTAAAAACAATACATAACAATGTAAAACAATCTATAGAAATCTAAAGAAACCAAAATACTGCAGCAGTAGGAGGTAGTGCAATGTGTGCATCTTTGGTCACTCCCCTTAATCCCTTCTCAATTTTTCTTGTTTTTTTCTTTGAGACAACCCAATGAAGTATAATGTTTTGATGTGATTTCTTTTTTTAAATGCACACAAGAGCAGATGGATCATTCCCTTCCATGTGTAAAGACTCATTCCACATATAATATGGAATGTGGCACATAATATTCTAAAATTTTGTAGGCTTACTGATTAGGATCCTTTCTACAATAAACATCAAATTTACAATAATTAGAATAAAAAGCACAGCATTTTTTTCCTGGGTCCTTCCCCACTTCAAGAAGATACATGAAATTACTGAGCCCATTGGCTTAACACTTCATAATTTTGATCCCGTTTCAGGGTAAATCCCTCCATATTTTCTGATTATTTTAAAAAAATAAGTTGTAATTTTAACAAACATTGAGTTGAACATATTAATTAAGTACAATGACGTGCAGATCAGCAGAGAAAAATAAAAAACAAACAATATGAACACAGAATTCTGAGCCAAAAGAAAATCCCACATTTTCTGCATAGAGAGCAATATAAAAGTGTGCAAAAGCCCACACATATTTCTTCACAGAATAATTCACCCAGAATTCTTTGAGATTTCCAAATGTCAGCAAAAGGCTGTGGAGGAAAAAAAAACTATAGCAATTGCTCATCCTTGCATGAGAGCATGTAATAGTAAAGAATTTGCATGCATACTGATTTTCAATGGGAATAAACGGAAGCAAAACAAAAGGTGGATTTTGCCATTAAACAAATTCCACAGCCTTTGAAATAGTCCAAAGCAAATCCAACTACCTCCTGAATCACTGAATTGAAGTGATTGGTGCACATTTTAAATACAAATACCTTCAGCAAACAAATAAAAAGTCTGCTTGAGCTTTTGTACAGAGAATCTACCTAAATATAGCATCCGTGGATTAATTGTAGAAGTGGGTTGCTGCTAATGTATGAATCTATTAATAAGGTCAAATTGGGAAGAGAAGAGCATCCAGTATTTTCAGCCAAAACAAAACTTTTTTTAAAATGTATATTGTTGGCAAAAATTGCTTGACTTTTCAAAAGAAGTGTTTGCTTTATAGCAAAAAAATTTAACCTGCACAGTTGACAGAAGAGCCATTTTTTCAGAGCCTATAAAATCTCTAGCAGATTTTAGAGTTGCAAGATTGACTGTTAAAAGGAATAAAAAATTAAAAGTAGCTTCAGCAACATTCCTTTTCTTCACCTTTCTTCTTTCCACAGGAGTACACTTCCTCTTTAGAAAAGGAAAACAGAAAGAGAAACTTATGATATTTAAAGTACTATACTCGACTATAAGCTGAGTTTTTCACCCCTTTTTTCAGGCTGAA
Source organism: Anolis apletophallus (assembly GCA_030556195.1). Classification (NCBI taxonomy): domain Eukaryota; kingdom Metazoa; phylum Chordata; class Lepidosauria; order Squamata; family Anolidae; genus Anolis; species Anolis apletophallus. The sequence goes on along the minus strand of JARBWK010000006.1, from coordinate 60,012,268 downwards.
AAACCTCCCCACAGCTTATATTCGGGTGAGGGTCCTGGCGGGAATGTGTGGGGCTGAAAGAGGAGCCCTTTCCCCATGCCTTCCCACTAGGATTCTCACCTCTCCTCCTCCCATGGCCTCACGCATCTTTCCCTCCTCCAAGCCTGGAGGAGAGAAAGGCCGTGTACAAGCCCCATGGCAACGGCTCCCTCCTTCGCTGAGGAAGCCTCACACAGAATGAGGGAGGAGGGAAAGACAAGCCTTCCTCGGCGGCAGTGGCGGCAGCAGAGGAGGAGGGAGCCCCAGCGTCAGGGTTTTCCACGACCTTGCTCTCCTTCTCCTTTTTGTCTCATCGTGGCTGCGGTGGCAGTGGTGGAAGGAGGCAGAAAAGCCCCACGCATGCCTTCCTTAGCGGTAGAGGCAGGAAAGGCACGCGAGGGAGAAGAGAAAGGTATGCGCCTTTCCCTCCTTCCATGCCCCATGCGCACCTTTACCACCAGCTGAGGAAGGCGGGAGCAGGGCGAGAGAGGAAAGGGAGAGAAGCATGCCTTTCCCTTCCCCCTCACCCCATGCGTGGCTTTTCTGCCTCCTCCTGCCACTGTCCCCACCACTGCAGCTGCACATGGGACGAGGGAGGAGGAGAGCAAGGCCACGGAAAAGCCTGCCACTGTGGCTCCCTCCTCCTCCTCTGCCGCCGCTGAGGAAGGTTCGCAAGGGGGACGAGGGAAAAAGAAGGAACTAGATGGCCCTTGGGGTCTCTTACAACCCTCTTCATCAGTGTTGTTGTTATTATTACTACTATTATTGAGACTGGGTGGCCATCTGTCAGGGGTTCTTTGATTGTGCTTCTGCTGCATGAAAGTAGAAGGGAGTTGGACTAGATAGCTCTTGGGGTCTCTTCCAACCCTTTATAAATATTAATGTTTCTGTTGTTGTTGAGGCTGGGCGGCCATCTGTCAGAGGTGCTTTGATTGTGCTTCTGCTGCATGAAGGCAGAAGCGGGTTGGACTAGATAGCCCTTGGGGTCTCTTCCAACTTTTTATTAGTATTAATGTTATTGTTGTTGTTATTATTGAGGCTGGGTGACCATCTGTCAAGGGTGCTTTGATTGTGCTTCAGCTGCATGAAAGCAGAAAGGGGTTGGACTACATGGTCTTTAGAGGTCCCCTCCAACACTATTACTATTATTATTATTTTAAGGATGGATTGCCATCTGTCGGGGGTGCTAAATAATAATAACAACAACAACAACTTCATCTTTATACCCCACCACTATCTCCCCGAAGAGACTCGAAGCGGCATACAAGGGGACAAGCCTGAAAATATAGATTAAAACACACATAATTAAAATAAAATGAACAACAAACATCAGGAAAAAAAATCAAAATCACAATACACATTTTTATTGTGCTTTCCCTGCATGAAGGTACAATGAAAGGGGGTTGAACTAGATGGCCTTTAGAGGTCCCTTTGAAAAGAGTCTTAGTTGACCACGAGCGGAACATGATCCAACAGTGTGATGCTGTAGCTGAAAAGGCCCATGTCATTCTAGGCTGCATCAATAGGAAAAGCCTGACAGAAGGTGAAAGGGAACTGACAGGGCCGTAGCCAGGATTTTGATTTGGGGGGGCTGAGTTTGGTCGGGGGGCTGAGACGGGGTGGAAGAGGGTCTACCCTAGCAAACCTTTTGTATTGTTATCCCAATAACCCTATTAATGTGGGATATAATGAGCATGGTGATCAGATCATGATATGAATACACATAACAGTTTAAATAATGTACCAGTAAGGCCTTTTTGCGGACCACCCTGAGAATTTCGGGGGGGGGCTGAAGCCCCCTTAGCCCCCCCTGGCTACATGCCTGGGAACTGATATGATACTTCACCAAGTTTTTTAAATTTTCTTTTAATGATAATTATTTAATGCAACTGTTTATTTTAACTTATTGTACAATGTTTAGTATTGCCTTTTTTGTTTAGAATTGTTATGGTTTTCTGTTTATATAGACATTGAATGTTTACCTGCTACTATCTTGGAAGCCGCCCTGAGTCTCCATGCGGAGATAGGGTGGGATACAAATGAAGTTTTATTATTATTATAAAATTATTGTTGATACCATATTGATTTTTGTTGACCCTCCTTTTCCACTTTCAGAGCTAGTTTACCATTTCTCTTTGAAAAATGGCAAATATTCAAAAACATTCCACCTACTGATGCTTCAATTAATGTAATTTATTGATATCTAATTTTAGTTTTGAAATTGACCAGTAGCAACTGCATTTCTCAGCTTATACTCGAGTCAATAAGATTTCCCAGTTTTGGTGGTAAAATTAGGTGCCTTGGCTTATATTTGGGTCGGCTTATACTCGAGTATATATGGTAATATTCAAAACAAGGTTCACAGTGCAGCAAAAAAGACTGCAAAACTACAGATAGGGCAAATATGATGTGTAGTCGGAAACTCCAGCTGGTTCAATATACAGCAGCCAGACTGGTAATGGGAACATCTAGTGAGCATATTACACCTATCCTGAAGTCCCTCCACTGGCTAACTATTAGTTTCTGGGGAAAATACAAGGTGTTGGTTTTGACCTTTAAAGCCCTGCATGGTTTGGGTACCGCCTTCTCTTGTATTCCATGTCATACTCTGAAGCTGGTTTGAAATGGGTCAAGGATATGTGTGTCATCCAAGACTGTCTGAAGTCTTAGAGCATGGAATAGCAATCCAACTTCCTACCTTAATTTTCCTCCTTCTAGAAGTCTGACCTTCCACAAACTGAAGGAATAGTTGCTAGGTTATGAGCTGTAAAATGTAGTCATTGGAAGCCCAAGACAGAGCTTTTAATTTCCCCAAACCTTGAAACAGAACTGAACCAAGGCACTTCATTGTAATGCAGTAAATTTCCTGTTTACAGCTAGGATTCTACTACACAGAAGGTATCAGGAAGTCCATAGCCTGATAAAAGTTACCTTTTGTGAGCTACAGCTCCCCAAATCCCAAGATGGCCAAGGAATTGTGCAAGTTTTATCCAGTAAAGGAACTAAATTGTGCCACCTGAATGGTTTGTGTGATGTGATAAATTCACTTACAAACTTACACTTTATTGTACAACATGAAGCTATCAAAAGAGTGCTTGAGATTTATTTTCAGTTGCCCTGCATGGCTCTGTCTTCCTTTGCCCATCTGTGTAAAAACAAAGCATCAGCAAGCCCAGTGCTTATGTCCACTCTCTATCAGGACTGTGCCATCATGCTATTGTTTGACTACTGAAGAAGACGAGTTCCATTGTGTATTTGAAGAGTGAAAGGCAGCCTGAAAGAAAAGCATCAGCAGTGTTGGTGCCTGCTGGGGTAATGATGAGCTGCCCAAAAATCACTGTCCCCAACTGAGTCATTACTGAATAAAAGGGAGATTACGGGAATAGGAGCAGACAGTGCTCCAGGCTCTGGCATAGATGTTGTTCCAACAGTGTTTAAACTTCTTCAACTGGACCATTCTGAGCTTCCGTCTTTGTTCTGAAAATGCGTAAGCATTGCCTTTATATTCTCAACATGACCACAGGAAACACCACCTTTAGCATCTTTCTTCCCTCTCCTTCTTTAGCCTTTCCAAAAGAATACTACAAAAATATCTTCTCCTTTTTTCCTGCCATGAAATTGCTTTCCACAATCTCCTCTGGTTCCCTTACTGAATTGTGTCTGCCTTTCTCTGCAGGTTATTTAATAATTTGGCTTTTCTTTCACTCTCAACGTGTTATCATCTTGCTTTTTTCCACTCTAGGATGCAGCGTTCTTCATATGCTTGTTTGCTTGACAATCTGTCTGCCTTCTTTCTTTTAAAATCTATTGTAGTACACCATAGCAGTAAAATCAACAAAATGTATTTGAACAGCGATAAACGTAGGGTACTATATTTCAGCTGAGAAAAAAAAGACAGATTAATGAGTATAGGGTGGATCACGCCTGGCAGTAAGTGTGAAATGGATTTGAGATTTCTTAGTAGAACATTCACTAAACACTGTGATACAGCAGCAAAAAAGATGTAATTTTAGCATGCATCAAGAGAAACACAATGCCTAGAGTAAAGCAAGCAACAGTACCTCTCTTTCTTCCTTTGCAGATCTGATTTGCAGTTTTGTATCCTTTTCTGGGCACTGTAATTTAAGATTGACAAGTTGTAATTTATTCAACCAGCATGGTAAAAGGATTTGAAGGCCCAGAGTAAATTGTAAATGTCATGAGGAAGATCCATATCAAATAGTTCCTCTAGGTTGAGTTGAGATGCCTCAATCAGTCCAAATGACTTGAACTATGCCATTCTGTTCTATTCTGCTCTATTCTAATTCAGAATTGACAAAATTAATCCATTGTCTTATTCACTTCAAGATTCATGACCCCAATCCTAAGATACATACATATTTGTATACAATAATATGTATGTTAATCAACAAATTGAAGATGATAATAACATCTGGGTGCCCCATAAAATTATGTGACTGATTGTGCAATAAAAACTTTGGAAAGAGTTTTGGTCACAGACATGGCATCTTGAATGGAATAAGCACTACAACTGCTTGGCATGAAACCATTCCCATCTGGCCTCTTTTTAGAAGCTGTAGCAGGAAAAAGAGAAAGCAATATTCTCACTCTTCAGTTTCCAGGCTCCAGTCCTTCAAGTTTCTCACTCACTCAACAAGCAAGTGAGGAAAGTAACAGCCATCATTCCAGTGGTGCCAATTCTGATCACTAGAATTTAACAAGGTGCAAAGGCCCAACTGAATTTTATTCATGAAACTTAATGTTTTATGATAACTGATATAGAATGCTGTATTCATACCCTGCATACCGAAAGCATATGTTTGAGTGTGACATTCCTCTGAAAAAAAGCAGAAACTTTCCCACAGATGTCAAGGATTACTTGGTTCACTGAAAACTATGATAGTGTCTGCCACTCTAAGAAGTCAGCATAATAGAGTGCTTGTTGCTTATTCGTTCCGTTGCTTTTGACTCTTTGTGACCTCATGGACCGGCTCATGCCAGAGCTCCTGGTCGGCCATGGCCACCCTTAGTTCCTTCAAAGTCAAGCCAGTCATTTCAAGCATACCATCCATCCATCTTGCTCTTGGTCTGTCCCTCTTCCTTCTATTTTCCACAGTATCGTCTTTTCCAAGTCTTCTCATTATGTGGCCAAAGTACTTCACCCTTGCCACTAATATCCTTCCCTCTAGTGAGCAGTCAGGCTTTATTTCCTGGAGTATGGATGGTTTGATCTTCTTGCAGTCCAAGGTACTCTCAGAATTTTCCTCCAACACCACAGTTCAAAAGCATATATTTTCCTTCACTAAGTCTTCCTTATGGTCCAGCTCTCACATGCATAGGTTACAATGGGGAATACCATTGTTTTAACTATACAGATCGTCAGTGCCAGTGTGATGTCTCTACTCTTCACTATTTTATCAAGATTGGTCATTGCTCTCCTCCCAAGAAGTAAATGTCTTCTGATTTCTTGGCTGCAGTAATTTTCATGCCTAGAAATACAAAGTCTGTCACTGCCTCCACATTTTCTCCCTCTATTTGGCAGTTATCAATCAGTCTAGTTGCCATAATCTTGGTTTCATATGAAATGGAGACAAATTATAATGATTACATGATTCAGTATGTGGTGCCGAGCACTAGACCTGGTATCTAACCCAGGTTCTGTATGACAGCTTGTAAGCTTGTGAATCTTCCATGACAATAGTTTTAAACTTTTGGCCTGGAAGGCAGGAGTTTTTCTACTTCAAGTCCAAGAATATGTGCATTTCTGGAAGCTGAAATCCAAGCTATGTAGCTGACCAAAGTTTGAGAAGCAATGCCATAGGTAATAATGAAATCACAGCTTTTTGAGAACTACCTGTGTATGGGGGAACATGTGGATTTCAAAACGTTGTAGGGTTGAAACCCCATAATCCCTCAACACTGATTATGTCAGTTAGGACTTAGGGCATTGCAGTCCAACAGTATCTGGAAGGCCACATGTTTTCTACCCAAGAACTGTGGCCTATAATGACCAGAGATCAAATTCCATTTGTAAAGCTTATTCCACTAGTTCCCAACATTGTTTTGTCATTTTTCAGGAGGTTGTTGTCATTAAGTAATTAAGCATGTTAGAATGGCTTAGGGCAAGGATGGGAACCTGTAGATCTCCACATGTTCTTGGACTACAGTGCTAGCTCCTTTAATGCTTAAAATGAGAATGGCTGCTTTGCTTGTTCTAATTTTGAATAGCTGGGCTTTAAACATTTTTATTTGCATGTTTAATGTTTTAATTATACAATTTTAATTATCATTCTCCTCAGAGTCTCTGGTGGATTGTGAGGCAATAAATAAATGTTTTAAATAAAATAAACACACTCATCAGCCCTCAAATTGCCTATGTTGGATATAGCTGCATTCCCCACTCCTATCTCAGGGGAAAGATTGAATGATTTGGAATCTGTCTTTTTGAGGAAGATGCAAGTTCTGGAGCCCCTTTACACTGTATTATAGCACCACAGCTTCAATTTAACTGCCATGGCAATGTTCTACAGATTCCTGGAATTTGAAGTTTCTGGATTGATTTTTAGGGCCAACCTTGGTTAGTACTGGGAGACTACCAATGAATTCTAGGTACTGCAGGCTATATTTCAGAGGAAGGGATTGACAAAAACACTTCTGAGTATTCCTTCCCTAAGAAAACCATATGAAATTCCTGTAGTGCATATAAGGTAACTTTGTGTGTGTGTCAGGAACGACTTGAGAAACTGCAAGCCACTTCTGGTGTGAGAGTATTGGCCATCTGCAAGGATGTTGCCCAGGGGACGCCATATATTTGATGTTTTTTACCATCCTTGTGGGAGGCTACTCTCATGTCCCCGAATGGGGAGCTGGAGCTGACAGAGGGAGCTCAACTGGCTCTCCCCACTTTTGAACCTTTGACCTGTCAGTCAGCAATCTTACCGACACAACAGTTTAACCCATTGCACCACCGAGGGCTTCTATAAGGTAACTTGAAGATACATATGCAATCCTACAGCTAGCATTCTCAGTCATTATAAGTTAAAGTGAAATCACATTGCTATAACTGTTTAGGAGGAAGTTTACAAACAAAGCTCTTCGGCAGGGAAGATGGAGCAACACTCCCCCACCCTTCTACCCCCGGTGGCTGGAAGCAAGCACAGCCTCCAAGATGCCAAATATGGGGGAAAGCCTATATACTTCTATCTATGTACAGTTATCTGTCTTGTTATTGTATAACAGCACTGAATGTTTGCCATATATGTGTTCTGTTATCTGCTCTGAGTCCCCTTTGGTGTGAGAAGGGCAGAATAGAAATACTGTAAATAAATAAATACATAAATAAATAAATAAATAAATAAATAAAACGTGAAAGAACTCCTGGAGATTCTAGATATATGTTTGCCTATATCATTAGATAACATGCAAACAAATCAGGCAGGGAAGATAGTTTTATTCATCTTTATAAATAATCTGTCTTGAATGATGGAATGAGTCTTTGGTGTGAGAAGGGCAGAATAGAGATGAAAGAACTCCTGGAGATTCTAGATATATGTTTGCCTATATCATTAGATAACATGCCATGTAGTTTTATTCATCTTTATAAATAAGAATGATGGAATTCACAGAGATGTGAACTTAGCCTGACTTAACAAATGTGGGAAACTAGCTGCTGATATCAGTGTAATGGAGACTCTGAACACTGTGTCACATGTGGTGAGAAGACATTAGACATTATACAACATGTATTTGGTGTAGACATTTTGTACATAGTAGATCCCATATGTAGCACAATGGGTGGGTTTTGAATTTATAGAATCTACTTTGTATGTTTTGGGATACAGATATTTAAAATAAAACACACCCTGCCCCTCAGATCTGCCAACTGGAGTCTTATGCATAGAATTCTGAATGCAGGGATTTGGTCTGAATAAAGCACCAAAATAAGGTCAAATCCTTTCACACAAAAATCCGCCCCAGGTTATTCCAAGTTTTCTTTGTGTTAAAATTTTCTTCCATGCCAAATATTTTATAGAAGTAATTTTATTACTACTGATGCAAAAGAATTGAAATATCCAACAGCATTGTCATGACCTCCTTTCACGACCTATCCAGATCCACCATCTGTTTACTCCACAGTATGGAATTTTGAATAAAGTGATAAGTTAACACCTGACTTTTGACCTCACATTTTCAACTCCTCTTTTTTTACTTACTACCTCATGCTATATACAAAGGACTGTTGCATGAAACACAATATGTGTGTGACACTTGCTGTTCAGGATATAACAATGCTATTTCTAATGCTCCACACTACAGTTGATTTCATTCCTTCACTGAGCAGGTTGGTCTATAGTTCAAAGTATTCAAAGGTTTTCTGATCTTTTTATTAGCCAATGAGAACATGCAGAGATAGTGCAGGAAACAAAAGAAATGTTTCCAGAATTTATTGTAATGGATGAAGTGGGAAATAGGTTTTCTGTAAGAGTGCTTCTAGTATGGTAATAAAAGCCATTCCAAAACCATTACTGTGTTTCTTGCATTGCACAGAAGAGGTTGCAATAATGAATACCCAGTGGTCTGCTGAATTACATGTATGCTAGAAAATCAAGCCCACTGGAATGATGGACTTGCAGAATGGATGCTATTTTAAACATGGATGTTGGCATGGCTATTGCTCATTCTAATAGAAAAACAAAATGAATTCACTTTCATGAATAGCCAGGGATTCAAAAACAATAAACACCTATCCCACACACATGCGCGCGCACACACATATAATAAATAATAATAAACCTTATTTGTACCCCGCCACCATCTCCCCAACGAGGACAGCTTACATGACTACATTTTTTTTGACAATGATGTTATCTCTCTTTGGCTATATTTATACTATTGATTGGTTTATGAATGTCTTGCCATAAAACTCAATAGCTTCATGTTGATGTCTAGTGTTAACACTGACATATTTTTCTTACATTCGCCCCCCAAGGTATGAATGAGAATATGCTAGCTAGATTTTTACATGATTCCTCATAATACGTACAATGTGAGATTCTATATTAAATAGGCAATGACTCAATACCATTCTTAAATGCCTAAAAAAGCAAGACCATTTGAATATTCATGCAATAAATGTATATGCTCCTTTAACAATATTCAGTACTAAAGTGGAAACCAAATTCTGTGTTAGATCAGTTTAATTTTTTTTAAAAACTAAAACACTCCGTAATTCCATTGTTAAATCAGGGTTAAGGTTCCAGTGGTTCCCAGCAGTGGGCTGCAAGAACAAAAATCTAATCTGCGAACCTCCTTCCTCTTTATTTTATTTTATTTTATTTCTGCTCTTTTCTGCAGAATTAAACAGCCCACCCCTTTTGGTATTAATGTTGGTGAGTGGTCCCTGGTCAAAATGGTCCCTGTTCAATTGATCCCTGCTCAAATGGTCCCTGGTCAAAAAAAGTTGGGAGGCAATGATTTAGATATAAGATTTTCTTCCTCCATATCCTGATGACAATGAGTTTTTAGATATCTAATGCCTTCTCCCCAAATGGAATAAAACTATTGACAACCAAAGCCTTTTATTTCTGCTTTTGTTGCTTTGTTTTCCAAAAATTGTATTGGAGTTTGTCTTGTCAATATATGTTAAATTGGTTGGGACTAAAAATTGTGTATAGATTCTGGAATATAATGTGACCCAAGAGTCCATGGGCATGAGGCTTAAATATTAGATTAGATTATATGAACTGGGTCTTATGTATCAAAACTAATCAGTAGAATAGACGTGTTGAGGAAAGACCAACGTTTGTCAACTTGGCTCATTGGAGAAAATGAAAAATCAATAAAGAGATAAATATTTAAATGGAAAGGAAATAGAAACAAGGATCCACAAGCAGCTGCATACTCTTCAAATCAAAAGAGAATTCATTTCTAACCAAGTGTACCAAAAGCAATGTCTGTTTTTCTGAAATGTTACCTCTTGACCCCTTTTGAGTAACAGAGTAAATAGTTGCCTGAAATCATATGTAATTTACAGCCTCTGGGAAGCTTTTAAGTGAGTAGCAGTAGATACTCTGTGAGCCTCTAGAGCAGTGGTTCTTAACCTTCCTAATGCCACGGCCCCTTGATACAGTTCCTCATGTTGTGCTGATCCCCAACCATAAAATTATTTTTGCTGGTACTTCATAACTGTAATTTTGCTACTGTTATGAATTGTAATGTAAATATCTGATATGCAGGATTTATTTTCATTCACCAAATTTGGCACAAATACTTGATACCCCCAAATTTGAATACTGGTGGGGTTGGGGGGTTGGACGTGCTTGATTTTGTCATTTGGGAGATGTAGTTGCTGGGATTTATAGTTAACCAACAGGAAATACTGGAAGGGCTTGTGTCACAACGTGGGCCCTAGCTCCACCCCATAATCACACACACACACAGACAATGTCAATTAACTATTTATTGAATCAAAAGGATAGCAGGTGAAAAGGATAAAATGTTCAGTTAGAAGTAGAATCAATAAGTCCAAGGTAAAAAGCAATTGGTTTCAAAAGCAATCCAAAACGAGGAATCTCTCAAAGCAAGGTCCATAAAAACAAAGCGAATTGTTCAAAAGCAAACTTAGTCCATGGAGCAAACAAGGCAATCCAAAGTTCTTGGAAGAAACAAGGCCTGTTGGCAGTACTTGGCAAGGCTAGCCAAACTATGGCTTCCAGGGAGCAGCAGACCAACGATACGTCTGTCCAGTATAGACGTGGCCGCCAAACTGAGGAACTTTCCCACAAAGTATGTACTTAATTCCCACCCTTGTGAGACCAGCGCCTCTCCAGGCTCCGCTTCCAATCTTTCCAAGTAGCCACAATACTACTCCTCCGGTCGAAGCTCCTCGCAGGTTCAGCGCCATCTGCTCCGTTATCTTCCTGGGAAAGTGCCTCCAACTCAGTTTCCATATCTTCCTCCGCAGTTGGTGGTAACAAGCGCTCCTGAGAACCAAAGCCTCCTGGTTTCTCATATTCGCAATCTGATCCGGAATCTAGCTGGCCTTCATCATCCGAATAAGCAGAAGGCCAGGTGTCATCCCATTGCAAACTGTCAGTCGGTGATGCATGCCCATCAGCCCCTGCATCCCCTCCATCTTGGTCCAAAGCAATCGAGACCCTCGGGGCGGCACCCCGCCCCCCCGGGCTGGAACGGAGGCTGGGTTGCTACAGCTTGGTCGGCAGTGACCTTGAGTTTGAGAGTTGTAGCTCACCTACATCCAGTGAGCACTGTGGACTCAAACATTGATGGATCTGGACCAAACTTGGCACAGATACTCAATATGCCCAAATGTAGACACTGGTGGAGTTTGAGGAAAATAGACCTTAACATTTGGGAGTTGTCATTGCTGGGGTTTATAGTTCACCTACAATCAAAGAGCATTCTGTACTCCACCAGCAATAGAATTGGGCCAAATTTCCCCCACAGAAACACCATGACCAACAGAAAATAATGTGTCTTTGGTGACCCCTCTGACACCCCCTCACGACCCCCTCAGGGGTCCCGGCCCCCAGGTTGAGAAACACTGCTCTAGAGGTTGTCCCAACTATTATCTGCCTCAACCATCATGGCTCCTAGCCAATGGATCATTGAAGCTGCAGTCCAAAAATATCTGAAAAGCCACAAGTGCCCCATTCACATCTTAAGGGTAATCAAAAATAAGATAAGCAAGAAGACTCCTCGGGGGTTCATGAACACTAGAGAAATAAACTTTAAAGTAATATTTGTGTTGGGTTCTTTCAATGTCTTGTAAGATACAGTCATGATTCCCCTTGATTCAGGGGGATAAACTGAGTTGTGCTCACATGTAGATGTTGAAAGATATTATAATAATGGCAGACAAGCTGAAGTAGCGAATCCCCCCCCCTTATATACCACTCAGTATCTTATCACCTAATGAGATACCACTAGAAACAGTCAATTATATGAACCTATATTGTAAAGCATGGTAATGGGTCCTTTAAACACATGCAAGCTACCACCTGAGGTTGCACTTTGCATGTGACAAATGTGCAAACAGGATTATACTATGACACTTAATCTTTTTATTTAGTCCATTAACAGTGAGAGTGAGACTAAGGAGGCAAACACAAAGGTTTGATTGAATTAGGATCACAATTTAACAAATCTAATCAGAATGATCATCAATAGGGAACCTACTCCAAGCCAAAGTGAACTTGAAGACACATCTTCAACACTTTACTCATTACACACTGGCTTTCTAATCTCTGAACAAAAAGTCTGTCATTTCCCCTGTCAGTATTAGTTTCATCCTTTAAAGAAGTGGTTCTTAACCTGTGGTTTCCCAGGTGTTTTGGCCCACAACTCCCAGAAAGCCCAATCAGTTTACCAACTGTTAGGATTTCTGGAAATTGAAGGCAAAAATATATGGGTATCCACAGGTTGAGAACCACTGCTTTAATTATTATTTGGACAGTTGTTGTCAATGTAAAAGTTACTTTTCCCTCAGAAAACAAGACTACACTCAATATATCAGTGTATGGCACTTGTATAGTTTGACTTTATCATACTTGAGATTCTCCATTCCTGGGAAGGAAATTTCAGGATCCAATGAATAATGTGAGTGGTGGGTACTCAAAATCTGGTCCAAGCTTTCTTCATCCCTCCCCACTCATCCTGCCATTTTGGGCAGCAAGGAGTTGAGGGTGGACAAATCCTCATTTTATTTCTCATGGTGTATGCTATAGAGCACCTAAGCAAAATTTGGATACTTATTTTTCAAATTCATTCATTATTACAATACCATTCTGATCATGGAAAAAATAATTTGCTACATTCTCATTACTTCCTGATATTTTTGAGAGAACAAAGCTCAATGGGATTGATGAGATGACCTAAATGAAAAGAAATCATACTAAAATGTTTCTAAAATGCCATTAGAAGTGACTTCGAAGAAGGAAGAACTACAAATGTCTATTTATACTAATAAAGTTATTTTGCTCTTAATTGCTATATTGCATTAAAGTTGCTTTCTTTTACCTCCTTAAGTCCCCAGATTAACTACTCATGGATAACAATATTATATTACTTCCCGTGCTACCTATGCAAAATGCACCTCTCCTATATAATGCCTCTTATTCCAGAAAGAAGGCAGTCACTATGGCAACAGTATCTTTGGAGAGATAATCTGTGGACATAATACCTTTAGGTAGATGGTACTCTGGTGCCTGTAAAGATTCCATATTTCTGCAAGAGGAAGTTTGTTCTCAATTGCAATGTTTCTTAACTGTTTGATTTGCTACCAGAGACAAGGCAAGATTAATAGTAGAAATCAAAGACACCAAGACAAAGTGAGTGAGGAAAATAGCAGGTTGAGCAATGGAGGAAAAGAAGCGGAGAAGCATAATCCAAGAGACACACTGGGGTGAAAGATGAAAGCAAAGGCAGACAGAGAAGCAAGGGGAATGGAAGGGGAGGAGAGGAGAGGGGAAGATAATGGTGCCAAGGTTAATGGATAGAGTCGATGTGAGAGAAAGAGGGGAAATGGCCAAAGAAGATAATCAAAAGTGCCAGAATGAGAGACATGGGAAGAAATTGATAGTTTTGTTAATGAGGCAAAATAGCTTTTCACAGCAGTGCGTGCAATGGGAAAACAAGAAGATAAATGCATAATCTCATTTTCTCTCCACCAAAAATATTCATTTGACTTGCTATACTGTGTTTGTACTCTTGTAAACTAACGATTGTCGATAATTCAAACTGAGTTTCTGAACCAAGCTGTTTATTCTGAAGTCAACCTCTGGGTTCCACTAATATAAATCTCTATGCATAATCCAGTGTGTTGAAGGGAGTGGTGTCAAGCATCTTGCAGTGAAGTGTCCAAGTTTATTTTGGAGAGGTTTCAGAGTTCTTTGGAACATTCGTAATTGGCAGTAAATATACCAGAAATGTAGCTTTTTCTAATTCTACCGTGGTGACTTCCAACAAGAACTATTTTATGTTGGTATTCTATAAATTTGATCCAAGTTGAGTGGCTCTCTGAAGTTGAAAAGCAGCATTGCACTTTATCTGTTAATATCTTTCCCTTGGCTCACATTTATACTGATGTTTGTTTACACAAGAGTGCATTCTGCGACCTAAATGCTATTTCTCTGATAGCAAAATGCTTCAGATATGTCAGGAACCAAAATAATTACCTTTCCAGATTGCGAGTGCAAAAGCTAAAAAGACAAGCGATTACAAGCATTGGTCGATCGGTAGATTCTCCAAAGAGTTTACACAGCACCCCTTCGTTTCAAAATCAAGAAATTGGAATTACATTGGACAAATGCCTAGGCCAGTAAGCATTTCAGGAAGCTGAAAACATTGAGGGAAGCAATACCATTAATGCAGCCTAAGGGTGTTACGGTGCTTTTGTTTACAGTTTTTTTTGTTTTTACAAAAAACAACAAATTAACAAATCCAGGTACTTCTGTCCTCAGTTCCTCTTTTACTCATTCATTTTCATTTCTATACCAACACCCGAAAATGTTTTTCTTTCTTTTTCCCCTTGAAGGACCAAGCTGAGAAGAGGAGTATTTGCAATAGACTGTTAACACAGGAGTCTTTTCAGAGACCTGCCCACATAACTGTAAGGCTCAGAAATTTACTGTGTACTCATTAAACACATCAGTCAGTGGCCTGTGTGTTTGAAGGCTGTGTGGGTGGTCCTCTGCTGGCCACTGGGAATGACTCCTTTTTCTTTTGCCATCAAAAGGCTCTTTGCAAAACACTGTGGAAGAGGAACCTGCATGACCTTATTTTCCTCTGTATCAAGAGGCCAGATGGAAGAGTCCCCAAAATCTATAAGCTCACATGCCTCATGGCAAACTTCCCTAATGGGAATATTTGGAACATTCAGTGCTGATTCTACCATTAGGCAAACGGAAGAAACCTAAAGCAGGAGATTCTGGGCATCAGAAAGTTGGCAGCAAATGGTCAGTTATTTAATATCTTCTTGCTATATTTCTATTCCTAGGAAGAGAAAGAAATATATGTGAGACTTTCTGTTCTATATTGCCAACTAACTGGGCTGCAAATTGAACTTTGATAGATTAAGGATACATCTACACTTTAGTATTAATGCCGTTTGACACCACTATCTCTCCAATCAGCTACTATCTCCCCAATCACTGGAAAACCATGAAAAACATTCCAGCTGCAGAGGAAAACAAGGTTTCTTTCCCCCTTTGGAAAGAAACCTTGTATTAGATTTGCCTTGAGGTCCCCATAATTTGGAAACAAATTGAAGGCACACAACAACAACATGGAGGCACATTTGTTTTACATGCATGTATGAATTCTTTTGAACTCCTTAATACATTTCACCAATGGAATTTCAGCACAAAGCAAATGACATAATAGCAGTCCCTTTCTAAATAGCTCTCAGGGATCTTGTTTAAACACAGTTTTACTAGGATGACTGACACAATGAACATGGCTATCTGGGGCTGAAGAAAAGCAATAAATCCTGCAATTCATGATGATACTATTATGAATTATTGCATACTATTGAATCCCATCACATCAGTGGACTTTGGACAGAATTCTGCTGGTACACTGTGCTAGTAATGGGCAACAGATGGGATGGAAGACATACAAAATCTGGAGTTTTCTTTCTTCATACAGGTTGCACCTGTAACTTTTTCCTCATGCTGCCATGGCCTCCTTCAGAGGGCAACAGGATTCTGGACGTCATGATACTGCACAGTTTCTTTTTAAACATATGACACATATGTGAAAATAGATGCAGGTATTCTATACCCCAAAGCTTGATTTTATAGCGTTCTGGCAGAAGCTACAAGAGGCAGAACCACATGTTGTCCCACACTGGGTGACATGCGATTTATTGCCATTTCACTTTAGAGGAGAGCACATTCCAGAGTCCTTGTGGTGGATCTCTGGAATGTGCAACGGACATGAACAGGTGGGCATGCCAAAGAGGTGGTCAGCTGGCCACACAGAGTGAAAAGCCATACAAAATTCATTAAGTAAAGAATGGAAACAGTATGGTATAGAGATTTGAGCACTGGATGATGACTCTGATGACTCGTAGTTTGAATTCAAACTCATATATAGTTCCTGATAGCTTTACAAAAAGTGATTCTGCTTGTAGTAATTCAAACTCGCAGTTTGAATAACTTTTTGTAAAGCTATCAGGAACTATATATGAGTCTAGGGTTGCTGATTATATAAAATCCTGAAGAAGGGGATTTATTTCCCCGAAACAGGGTACAAAAATACTCGGGCACCCCTGTTGAATGCTATTTGAACTTTTTCTTCAGAGACTTTTTTTGAGAAGCAGCACTCCATTTTCACTTGACTTGACTTGGATTTTATCCATGAATTTTTTTTTGAGATTGGTGGTCCATTTTCATTATTTTCTTGTCTACATATAGCCTCATGACTCAATGCTTACTTTGTTTAAATAATTTTTCTCATTGAATGTATCCCTGAAGCCTATATATAGTGGAACCCTTGTTCAGACCTAGAACTATTATGTTTGAGAATGGCTGCTCCTTTTCACTTTGCTTTATGCCACTGAATTGAGCTGTGTACTGGGGATTTTGGTAAATTGCATACTATATGCTCTTTTGATATTATATTTGCTTATTACATAGATTGTTTTGTGTTTGTTCTGATACCCTACAAGTATTCTGGGATATTGTATAGTTATTTTGAAAATTGTCATTAGAGACCTTTTGTTATCCTTCCAGACTCAAACACTCGTTCAGTTTTCCAGAATATCCCTAAAGCTAAGCATAGGGTGTTGAGTTCAGACATTTTACTTGTAGCACGAGACTTGTTTCATTTCTGTTGTGGCACATTACAGAGTGGTCTGGCTAACTAATTTGCTCGCATCATATCCTTGCAGCTCACAATAAAGTAAAGTGCATTAGCAGCAATGAAAGTGACAATATGATTAGGCAGTACAGTCTTCCCCAACCTGTGATCTTCTGAATGTGTTGGAACACAATTTCTATTCAGAGTATGTTGGTATTGGATGGGGATGATGATATTGGCAGTCATTGGGTTATGGAAGAGTCGTGGAGTATAAAGAATACTCCATTTGGTTTAGCATTGTGAAAACTATTTCACACAACAATATAAAAATCACACATTTTTCACACAAAAACACCGGCACATTTTGGGATCTGCACAGGAATAATAAATGAATAATAAAGCTTTGAGAATCATATTGGATGAAGAAAAAAGTCCATACGTCCTTTTTCTTAAGGAGGCTCGAATGAATTTGAAGCAGTTCAGCAGATGCTGTTCCATTACCTGCTGTGAATGTGTGGTATATTGCTTTGCACTCCATGGGGTCCAGCACAGATCAAGTGTGGAGTAATCCTCCAGCTGAAGGAATGGAAATTCAGTTTGCCCCTTCCTGTCTGATTCTCTGTCCCCGCCTCCAAAGTAAATGGTTCAGTTGACAAAAGGGCACCTGCTTCCTAGCCCCCTCCCTCCTGCTCACTTTTAGGATGCAGCAAATGTTCATCCTGCTGTGCAAAGGACATCATGAAAGGAAGCCAATTTGGAGGAGGGAGGAAAGCCTTCTTTTTGAATGGACTGGGGAAGATTGTCCCTCCGAGGGGAACAACCAGATCTGCCTCCAGTATAATCTACTCACATGTTCACCTTGGGAACATAGGACTGGATTTGCTGAAATCCAAGTTGAAGACTGAGGTGACCCTGGCTAAGAATAATCCACAAAACAGAAAATAGCATGTTCTCACAGCATATTGATGTTGTTTGATACAATCCAGGCACATCCGAAAGAGCTGGGCTTTTTAAAGCTATAAACACAATATGGTTTCGGCCCAGTATATCCAAAAGTTCATGTGAGTCTGCTGAAAACTTATAATCTTAAGGGAGGGGTTTTTTTCTGTTACCCTCCAGGTTTGACTAGTAAGTACATGGGAAACAACCTTCTGGGGTTGCTGTTCCAAGTCTATGGAAATCCCTTCCCAAATAGATTTGATTGGTCCACTTTTTGCTGTCTTTCATCAGCAGGTAAAGATCTTATTGTTTAAAAAGGCCTGATCAGAGTAAAGAAACATGCAGTTAGGTGTGCTTTTTGAAACAAATATTCACTATGTATTTCACTATGTATATTTTAAATTTCAGTTATAAAAGTAGTGATTTAATTGGACTGATGGTTGAAGTTTTTTAAAAAAACTTTTTAAACTTTTGAAATCAATACTATTTTACTGTTTGAAAGCACAACTTCCCACTTCAGTGGGAAGGTAATAAACGTGCCCATGCAGCCATGCTGGCAACAAGACCAGAAGGTGTCTATGGACAACAGACTCCTTGGCTTGGAAATGGAACAAGAACACCTCCTCATGGCCAGAGTTGAGCACAACTTCCGGAGATGAAAGGGGAAGCATTTACTTTTGTTCTGTGTATTTGCATGTCATTATTATTCCACTGTATTAAGAGCATTGCAATTTTGCCTCTCTGTGTATGTTGAAATCCGCTTTGAGGCTTGGAGGATTCCCTGGGAACATGGGAGGCTTCCAGTCTTCCATAAAGAAGAAAGGGGAGAAGCCAGGTGGTAATGCTTCCCCCCCGTGGGATGAAGTAAGAAGTGCAGTGGGTGATGCGGGGTGCTGGGCAATGATTTCCACCCATTGCCCTATGGATTTGCCACACTGCATGATGAATCCACCTGCTGCCTCTCATTAATGTGATGAGGTCTCTAGAGCCACTCTACTTTACTCCTTTCCACAACACTTTGATTGTTTTAGTGTGCATTCAAGTCATTTCCAATTTATGATTTTTTCCTAACGGAAATTCAAACCTTGGTCTCCACAGTCATAGTCCAATTCTCAAATCAATACACCATGCCATAAATTTTCTTTAAAGAGTAAACTACACTAATCTCTTTTCGGATTAGCATTTCACCACTCCATGGGGCAAAGCAGTGGTCCATCTTCTCTTGCAATATTTTTCACAACATGCAAACAGAAACATTTGGTGGCAACTTATGTCCTTGGGAAAGGCCCATTGATCACCACAGAGCTCCATCACACATAATTGTACTGTTTTAATGACTTCCCTAACAGTTTTATTTATTTTTCCTTTTCACAGAAAATCTTTAAGATGGTTTTTACACAAGCAATCACAGCAAACAAATCAGCATTCTAGTTGTACATAATTGTCTCTTGTAATGTAAAACAGCATGGGTCAGTGTTTGCTAAATGCTTACTTTAGTTTCAGAGCAGAAGCACCTAATCAAAGAAACTGTTCGAAAGAAAAATGGAAGAGGGAATAGTTAACAGCCACAAAATACCCTCTGGATCTGGGTCTCCTCTTGCAAACGAAAGGTCAGAGTTGTCCAGCATTCTTCTGTGTTGTAGTCTAAGCAGATAAAACTGCTTCAGTTACTTTCGAAAATATTTCAGAATCTTCAAAAATAACTGTATTTCTTTGGAGGTTTCTTTACTCTTTGCACTCAAGGTTGCAAACATGATGAATGCTAACAGCTGGATATTTATACTTCTGCTGTTAGAGATATTTGACTGAAACTGATGAGCAACAGATGTTAGATTTGTGGCTTTTACAAAGATTCTCAACTTTTTTTTCCATAGGGAAAACATTAATACTCATCTTGTGGTTATGAGAATTGGGAGGGTTTCTCCAACCACCTTAGATTATGCTACATATAGATTCAGATGGTATTGAAGAGCCATTGTTTCTTACATGATGTTGGGAAAAGCTTGAAAATAGCCCATTCACAAGTGAAACCTTGTATTTGTGTGTATAATGAAAGGCAGCCATGGCCTAGTCAGGATATTCCACTCCAGCCAAAACTATGAAAATTTTCTATTTTTGAACCACAACTCCCAGAATCCGTCAGCTAGCCAACCCTCAATGCCCAGAATGCCTGGCGAATTCTGGGAGTTGTAATCAAATATAATTTTGCAAAGCACTGACTTCACCTCCAGCTCCCTTGCAATGATAGCAGTTCTGCATTTGGGGCATTCACTGTCGGTGTTGTCCATCAGTGTCCGTACGTTCCATGTTCCAAAGTTCATTTTTCTTTTTTGGCCGCAGGATGGTGACCCCACTGGATGCGGAAGTCCAGTCAGGGATAAGAGAGGCAGACTATGTTTAGGGCACCGTTTCTAGACCCTTCGCCATATGGGGTGAGCAGAGTGGATCCTAAAAAGGGCTGCTCAGTCATGGATACAGCTGCCAAACTACTCAACTGCCTTGGACCTTGAGGTAGAATGACTGAGTCTGTATCCACCCGCCACGTGCTGGTCTGTGACTAGGGGCTTCCAGATTTCACAGTCCTGCCCCCGTCACCACTCACTGATCGCCATGGGACTTTTGTTGGTTTGTTTTTATTTTTCTTGGAAGATGCCTGTGTGAGAGTTTTTTTAATGTGTGGAGGTCAGTGCACACTGAACAACATACAAGCTTCACAGAGTGAGGTTCCACTGGTGGCATAGTTAACATGATGACTCAATCTTCTGCAGCCTTCTTCCACCTTCACAGCCATTGTAACATGTACCATGTTATCCTCCACCTGCTCCGCCGTTGAGGTCTTTGGGTCTTCAGACTGTGCTTGATCTGGAACCTCCCCCGCGGCCACTCCTGGGAGTGCCTGCAGGTTCATTGGAACACACAAGCCCCCTCACCATGACAAGGTCACAGTCCATCGAGGGAGAAGAAGAAAAAGAATGATAATACTATAACTCAATTAGATAAGTACAAAGAATACAGTCCCAATGAAGGCGAAAGAAAAGGAGATTAAAAGAAAAAGAGATCAACATTTATTAGACAACCATAAAGAATAAGATTGGAATATTACAAACTTTCCCCTTCCTTATTTTCCCCTCTCCCTCTCCACTTTTCCGAGACCCAAACCTAGCAAACCCCAATCCCAACTCTATCTGCCGTACTCTACCCAAAACCTACCTAAACTCATTTCCTATTATACTGCTTCCCTTTTTTATTTTATGTATATGTATACAAAGAGAAACCCCTATCTATCTATCTATCTATCTATCTATCTATCTATCTATCTAGGGCTCTCCACCTTTGCTTTCATGGAGTCATCCTACTGTGGCTGCACAATTACCAGTTTTCTGCCTCTAGGGCCTGTAAAATTGGCCTTTGAGAGATGAAGGTGAAAGCTTTGGGCCCATGAGGTAGAGAAAAGCCTTCCCATACACCAAAAACCTGAAAGTCTTTGAGAAATGAGTTCTAGACTTAAAATAGTGAACTCAAACAAGTTTTTTTTAAAAAACAACCAGTGAAAAACAACTGGTGGCCCAAATCTGCTTAGTTGGTTGCTAAGAAAAATCCTTGAAAAGGGGGGCTGATCACTTGCCTCTTTGTTTGCAGAGTGATGGTACTTTCTTCGATTCCAGGTTTCCTGTTGCCCTCTGGCTTGTAGGCCCACGAAGTCCTTCAAAAGCCTCAAAATCCACAGTCTATGCTGAGGACAGATCCTCCTTTGCACTGCAGGCTTCGGTTGAGGGCGCAGGGTTGACTTAGTAGGTGAACAAAGGTGCTTTGTCTCAGCATTAATGGATTTCCATCCACGTCCATGTGGCTTCTTTGCTGGAATGGCCAAAGAGAGGACGTCCTGCCCCTCAGATGACCTCAGAAAGGGGAGGAGTTAGGTTGGTGATGTCACCTTGGCACCAAACGCAGTCCCTCCCACCAAGTCCACATGGTTGAAGACAAAGGAATGCAGGTAAAGGTCAAACAGGTACATAACGCAGTACCAAACAGGCCCAGTAGGGGCCAGAACAACCAGCATTAAAAGCCTGAGTCCATTTTTAGAAGAGAACTGTAATTTTTCTCCTGAAATTGAAATACAGCTGAGTGAAATTAATGGTAGCCCACTTTTATTATGTGGTAGCAAATTCAATGCATTAACTGAGTTGTGTAAAGACAAAAAGTATCACCTTTCTTTTGTTCCTAGATGTCTGCCAGTTTCAATGACAATTAGTTTCATTAAGGTTTAAGGTCACAATTTTACCTTGGACCCCTGCTTTTTGTTGTTATTTATTTGTTTGTTTCTTCTGCTTAAGCACTCTATTTATTTTTGGACAGACTGCCCCAGGGTCACACAAGCCCACAGCTATTGGGGTGAAAATAGAATACAATGCTATAATGTTGGCCTTCTGTAGCCAGATTCTGTGTCTCCAGATTCAACCATCCAGAGCTTGAAAATATTAAAAATAAATTCCTAAAGGTAAATATTGATTTTGCCATTTCAAATAAGGGACATTTATTATGCCATTGCATATAATTGAAGCATCCATAGATTTTTGGTATCTTTTTAAAATCCAGGGACCAAACCCCAATGGATACCATATTTGTGGAATGAGAGTGAGGCCCCAGTTAAAATTAATGTCCCAGACCATGATATAATACAGTTTTTATAACTTTAAACAAAGTAAAAATTTGTTCTCTATCAGGAAGGATAAAAAATGAGACAGAAAAAAGTCATGCAATTTTATTGACAAACCACAACATCTCCTTGCATACATTTTTGGTGAAACTGATGTATACTATGTTCTCTCACACACTCATTAGGGATATAAAGAATATCCTCCCTCCTATTGTTTTCAACAACAGTGGCACACCAAGTCTGCTTGCCAAAAAATTGCAAAAGTTCTCGCATTCAGCATAAGAATGAAGTCATTACCACACGCAAGTCTGAGGCATTCTCACAAGGGGTAGTAGTGGCTATTTACTGTCATGATGTCAGGCAAGATTACACAGCCACAGCATTGTGGTCCTGTGGTGCCTCAGGAGTTTGAGGCCATGCTTTCAGGTGGACAGCGTAACTCTATCCTTCTTTGATTATTATTATTATTATTATTATTATTCTGACAAAAAAACACAGTATGACACAGTAGACGAGATATAAATGCTAGATGTTGTATCCCAAAGTCACAAGTTGAACACTTTCCAAGCATTTAGGACTGTATGATGTATTATTATTTTTTTTTTAAAAAACAAATTTTATTGGTTAAAAATAGACATTTACATGGGAATCACAACACATAGTGGTCTGTGGTACAACTAGCACAAAACAACAGTGTGTGGTTTCCAGATGGTAATAGACTCTATATACCAATGCAAGTAAGCAATGACACCACCCCAACAAATATGAAAATAGCACTCTATTGGTGAATGAAAAAGGTACATAAAACATACAATGATGGCATGCACATGGCAGATACAAAATAGGCAAACAAGGCGCAGAAAGGCAGCCCCCCAATGTACTTGCACGGTGGCGAGGGCTGTGCTGGGCGACGTCTGTGGAGGATGGAAAAAAGGCTGATGCAAACGTGGCTGCTGGGGTGCGGCGTGATCCGGTCCGACGTGGCGGGCGGCGCTCGTGAATGACGTGGGCCCGCAAAGGACGTCGTGGACGTAAGGCGATGTAATAGGACGTCAGCACGTACGGGGCGCAAGGGAGGCAGCGGTGGATGACGTACGGTTGAGGGAATCCCTGATGGGAAATCCCAGGCACTCCTTGGCGTCTGCTCGCGAGTTCCCAACTCTCTTCCCCTTTTGCCAGGTTAATGGCAAGGCGCATCAACGAGGGCTACACAGGCAAGAATCCCGGGAACCAAGACACGGAGGGGGATGGTGGGATCTCCAATAGGGTGGGTCGGATTCACAAACATGCAGTGGGTAGTCTATTCAAAGGCATAAATGCCCGTGGAGGGAAAATTCCCCCAGGACTCGTGTGTGGGAGGAGGCGGTGTGGCTCCCTCTCCACACATGGGCTTGGTGAGTAGCAGAGCCGACGGCCAGCTTAATGCTGATTCAAGCGCGGCCACATTAGACCGTTTCGGGCATCATATGTGGGCTCCTTTCTCAAGGCTCTAAGGCTAGGCCCAAGCAGCAGTCACTACAAATATAAGTAATAAAGGAAATCAATATCCACAAGTATATAAAGAACACTAATATACAGCCAGTCAATGAAATACAAAGCATAATACATACCATATCAGGTGTGCAGATACACATAACCCCGCTCAGTGGAGAGTAGGGTGACCCAAAGGTACTAACACAGGGAAACCAACTGATTTATAACAAGATGGAGCTGATACAGATTGGGTCATTGAGGCCAGCTGGCCACTCTGAATTGAGACGTAAAATCCACAAATTTTCCAACCTCATCAATTGATCACTAATCTCCATTTGGGGTTGGGTCTGACCTTCTCAAGGATCCTAACTCTTAAGGAGGCAGCCGTGTGATTCATCTGGGTGCAGTGTAAATAGAAGGCTGAGTCCCTATTTTTGTTATTAATTTTCGAACGATGTTCAATGAATCTGGTTTTAAGTTCTCTTTTAGATTGGCCCACATAAATTAGATTGCAGCTGCACTGAATGGCATAGACGATCATCTTGGTGGAACAGGTCCCAAAGGATTTAACCCAGAAATATTTATTTTTAGAGGGACAGAAGATTTGTTTATCAGAGCAAATATTTCCACAAATGGAACAATGGGCACATGCCATTGTTCCAGGTGAAAGTGTACTCCTCACCATGGGTTGGCGCTGTTCAGTGTGTACCAGATAGCTTTTCAGATTCCTGGTCCTTTTATAGGCGATCATGGGTTTATTGGCTAAACCCTCAATGCTATCCAACAGTGGCCAGTATTTATTCACAATAGATCTTAAAGTGTTACTGTGAGGAGAGAAGGTAAGGGGCCAGATTATTCTATCCGGTTTTGTTTTTTTGGTGGTGTTCTGTACAAAGAGACTTTGTCTGTCAGTGGTCTCGGCCTTTCTCCTGGCACTCCTGATGATGTGTATTGGGTAACCTCTATGGATGAAATCCTGTGTCATACGGTCTGCATCCTTTTTGAATTCAAAATGGGAGGAAGAATTCCTCTTAAGTCTTAAAAATTGGGAGTAGGGGAGATTCCTTTTTAAATTGGGCGTGTGAAAGCTGTGAAAATGAAGATATGTATTTTGGTTGGTCGGTTTCTGATAATTCCTAATCTTAATGAGATTGTTGTTATTGTACACAGTGACATCCAGGAAATTTACTTGTTCCTGACTATAGGTTGATGTGATCCATCTTGTTATAAATCAGTTGGTTTCCCTGTGTTAGTACCTTTGGGTCACCCTACTCTCCACTGAGCGGGGTTATGTGTATCTGCACACCTGATATGGTATGTATTATGCTTTGTATTTCATTGACTGGCTGTATATTAGTGTTCTTTATATACTTGTGGATATTGATTTCCTTTATTACTTATATTTGTAGTGACTGCTGCTTGGGCCTAGCCTTAGAGCCTTGAGAAAGGAGCCCACATATGATGCCCGAAACGGTCTAATGTGGCCGCGCTTGAATCAGCATTAAGCTGGCCGTCGGCTCTGCTACTCACCAAGCCCATGTGTGGAGAGGGAGCCACACCGCCTCCTCCCACACACGAGTCCTGGGGGAATTTTCCCTCCACGGGCATTTATGCCTTTGAATAGACTACCCACTGCATGTTTGTGAATCCGACCCACCCTATTGGAGATCCCACCATCCCCCTCCGTGTCTTGGTTCCCGGGATTCTTGCCTGTGTAGCCCTCGTTGACGCGCCTTGCCATTAACCTGGCAAAAGGGGAAGAGAGTTGGGAACTCTCGCGAGCAGACGCCAAGGAGTGCCTGGGATTTCCCATCAGGGATTCCCTCAACCGTACGTCATCCACCGCTGCCTCCCTTGCGCCCCGTACGTGCTGACGTCCTATTACATCGCCTTACGTCCACGACGTCCTTTGCGGGCCCACGTCATTCACGAGCGCCGCCCGCCACGCCGGACCGGCTCACGCCGCACCCCAGCAGCCACGTTTGCATCAGCCTTTTTTCCATCCTCCACAGACGTCGCCCAGCACAGCCCTCGCCACCGTGCAAGTACATTGGGGGGCTGCCTTTCTGCGCCTTGTTTGCCTATTTTGTATCTGCCATGTGCATGCCATCATTGTATGTTTTATGTACCTTTTTCATTCACCAATAGAGTGCTATTTTCATATTTGTTGGGGTGGTGTCATTGCTTACTTGCATTGGTATATAGAGTCTATTACCATCTGGAAACCACACACTGTTGTTTTGTGCCTGTTGTTATCAGCCTGCTCGTTTATCTTGTAACTGTGGTACAACTACCCAGACTTACACATATAACGTACTGGGTGGGTGTGGGAAGGGGGATTGGGAAAAGATACATTGGGTTGGACCCTGAACATATAACATCTAAAAACAGGTTCTCTTCACCTGGAATTGGAGGGGGTTACATTATTATTGGTCAAAACAATCAGGATTAACTTAAAACTTATATCCAGAAGCCTTGCAACACTAATTTCTCCTTATTCTTTATATAACATAGAAAAGGTTTCCACGTTTCCTCAAAATCTATGCTTGAGTTACCTCTCACAAGGTTCGTTAATTTGTCTAGTTCTGCTAGTTCCATAATTTTAATTAACAGTTCTTTTTCTTCTGGCATTTCGGTGTTCTTCCAATACCGTGCTAGCACGATTCTGGCCGCCGTGAGGATGTAGCATAGTAGTTTTTCCATGTGTCTGCCCATTGTTTGTTGTTCTATAATATTCAAAAGAAATAACTCAGGTGTTTTTTCAATTTTCTCTCTTAATATTTCTTGCACTAACTTATGTATTTTGCACCAGTACTGTTTTGTAACTTCACACGACCACCATTGGTGATAGAAGGTACCCCTGTTCTTTTGGCACTTCCAGCATCTATCGCTGGTGTTACTATAAATTTTTGATAATTGTGCTGGGGTCAGGTACCATCTGAACATGAGTTTTACTTGATTTTCCCTTAATGTATAGGCATACATATATTTTGGTGTTATTTTCCACATCTTCTCCCAGTTTTCTCTGGGAATGTTGTGTCCTATATTTTTATGCCATTTTTCCATATATTCCCTCATCGGGGCTTTATCGTATCTCTCCGCTAAGATATATTTATATAACTTGCTTACTCTTTTATTTTCTGAGCACAACAAGATCTTTTCTCCTAGGGACATTGTCTCCGACCATCCCACTTTGTAGTCTGTTTGATATATCTTTCCTATTTGAGTGTACTGAAACCAGTTTAACTTTCCTTCACACAGGTCTTCTCTCTTTTTTATTATCATCTTGTTATCTTCCTTCATTAATATTTGCTTATATGTTGGCCATCCTTCTTTCCCTACCTTCGTCATGTGCATCGCCTCGACCGGTGATAGCCATAGAGGGATTTTGGGTGAGATTTTCTCCTTATATTTTTCCCAAATTTTAAAAAAGAGAGCTCTTATTATGTGGTTTTTAAAATTTTTGTCCTGATGGTATTTATTATAAAATAAGTAACCGTGCCAACCATATCTCATTCCACAGCTTTCTATGTTTAGCAGTTTTCTATCTTTTAGGTCTAGCCAGGTGGTCAGGTTTTCCAGGCAGTTCGCATCATAGTAAGCTACTAGGTCCGGGAGTCCCAGTCCTCCGTTTGATGGGAGATCTTGCATAAACTTTCGTTTTATTCTTGCCTTTTCCCCGTCCCATATAAACTTGCTAATCTCCGATTGCCATCTTTTTAGGATGGTGTAGTTCTTTAGTATGGGAAGTGATTGAAATAAAAAAATTATCTTCGGAAATACCTTCATTTTAATAGTTGAGATCTTTCCTAGCAATGAGAGATTTATATTCCTCCAGGTTTTTAGGTCGTCTTTTATTTGGTTCCAGGTTTCCTCATAATTGTTTTTAACTAATTGACAATTTTTTGATGTTAATTGGATTCCTAGATATCTTACTTTTTTTGAGATTGGGATATTAAATCTTTTTTCTAGTTCTTCGCTTTCTTTTTTGTCGATATTTTTTATTAGAATTTGTGATTTTGTTTTATTCAATCTAAAGCCAGATATCATCCCATATTCTTCCAATTTTTTAATCCAGGGTTCCATGTTTTCTGTGGGGTTATCAATAACACATACCGTGTCGTCTGCGAAGGCTAGTATTTTGTATGTAACATTTTTTACTTTTAGGCCTCTTATTTCTTCGTCCGACATGATATCCTTTATTAATAGTTCTAAAATAAAATTAAATATCAGGGGCGATAAAGGACACCCCTGTCTCGTTCCTTTTTTAATATTAATTTTTCCGACCTTTGCCCATTTACTATGATATGTGCCTCTTGGGTCTTATATAGTGCCATGACTGCCGCCGTGAAATTGTGGCCCATATCCAATTCCGTCAGGAGTCTTTCTATTAAGTTCCAGCTAACTTGATCAAATGCCTTTTCGGCATCCAGAAAAGCAAAGGCTATCTTTGTTCCAATGTTTTTGTCTAGATGTTCTATTAAATCTATAATTATTCTTATATTTCTCTTCATCTTTCTTTTGGGCAGGAATCCTTATGCTTTCACTTCTGTGTTTATATATGCAATATATTCAATATAGATACATTTGATACTTATGCTGAATCTTGTTTGATTTACCAACCCTTTGAGGGTATTGTTGTTTTTAGTGCATCTCCATGCCTCCCGATGTGAGGCCAGGGTGGACCATTGTTGGTGATCAATCTGGCTGAGCCTGAGATGTTGTTTCAGGGAGTCCTTATATTTCTTTTTGGGGGCACCTCTCTTGTGCTGACCTGTGGCGAGTTCACCGTACAGTAGTGTCTTTGGGAGACACTACTGTATTATTATTATTTGATACATAACAAGATTAGTGCACATCAAACAAGATTACTATGCTTGCTTTTGTATTCGATCACACGTCAGGCACTTCCCAAGTGTCAAGGACTGTATGATGTATTGGCAAATAATGCATGGAGATCCAAATAGGGTGGGCTTTCATAGCTGACAGATGGTAATTTTGTCAGTGCCGATTGTTTTTACATGCGAGCCAAGGTCTTTAGGTACTGCACCCAGTGTGCTGCTCACCACTGGGACCACATTTACTGGCTTGTGCCAGAGTCTTTGCAGTTCAATCTTTAAATCCTCATATTGTGTAATCTTTTCTAGTTGCTTCTCATCAATTCTGTTGTCACCTGGGATTGCAACATCGATGATCCATACTTTGTTTTTTCCATGATCATGAGGTCAGGAGTATTGTGCTTCAAAACTCTGTCAGTCTGAATTTATAAGTCTCTGGGGAATCATCATCATCATCGGCACTTTACCATTGCAATGCGAGATTCAAAAAATAGCCCCTGATTGGTGTCTTTGTACAGGAATTTATTTAGTAATTGCACAAATGTAAGAACCTTTTGTTGAAAGGAACAGGAAATATCTTATCAGCCAGGAGGAAATGTCTAGCAAGCCAAGAAGAAAATAATGAAGTATACCATTTTCACATGTGGGATTCCTACAACCAAGAATGTACATTCCCAACAATCCCATCCTTCCCCAAAAGACACACAGGCAGAAACAAGGCTTAACCATACATACTTATTAGGAAAGCTAGCTACATCAAAAGTTAGCTATCAGTTTTGAAAGAAAAGCTATCACTGTAGTTTCTCTGCAAATGCCAAAATCACCCTGATCATCATATGTATTGTAGACAGAAAGTGGATGTATAGCAGAACCTCTTCCCTCAGTCAGAAATGAGTACACCTGCATCTGTAAAATCTCTCTGAAAGC
Source organism: Anolis apletophallus (assembly GCA_030556195.1). NCBI lineage: Eukaryota > Metazoa > Chordata > Lepidosauria > Squamata > Anolidae > Anolis > Anolis apletophallus. Next base: position 59,982,595 of record JARBWK010000006.1, on the reverse strand, counting down.
AATGTGAATCTAAACCTTATTTGTCTGGCCATTAGGTTCTGTGCCAATGCAATTTCTAATGTTACTGTGGTTTATTTTGAAGGAAATTGCAGCTACCACCCAGGGACATTTTTGTTCAATAAGAAGTAATTTCTGTGAAGCTGCTTTCCGTGTAACATAATTACATCCCAGAAGTTCCTTTTATCATTCCAAAACCCTTTTAAAAATATCACTGTGGATCATTTAATGCTGATACATTTCCAAATGTGAGGCCAATTGGAATTTTTTTCCTACTGTAATTCAATGGATTTTTGATTAAAGTGGGCCCTTCATAACATTGCGGACTCTCCAGAGCAGAAACGTATCTTTGCTATAAGGCTAGGAGATTAGACGTTGATGTAGTCTGTTGTGCTGTTGCTTCATGTGAGAGTTAAAATACTTTGAACAAAATCTTCTGTGTCCATTATCTCTGGTTTTCCAACCCCAAAGCTAAGTATATTAGTATGCTGTGAAGCCTCTGGAACATTTGATTGCTAGCACAAAAAATGAGCAAGGTTTTTTTTTTACAAATGAATACATCACTATCTTGGGACAAACGTCTCTTTAATCTGTGTGAGTCCAAAATATATTGATTCAACACAAAACTTGTTTTTCTTGAAATTGGTGTTGACTATTTATTAGTTGTTTTCAGTGTGAGAAAGGACCTTAGAATTTCTTATTTGCCTTGCTTTTAAAGGTAATACATTGGGTTGCTGGGTAAAAATCTAAGAGTGACTCCTGTATCTTTATTGGTTGTGTAGAAAACCAGATAACTTTTTACATGTCAGCCTAGGCGATGTGTTCAATGGGCTTTACTTCCAAGTAAGTATACTGGAGTCTCGCTTATCCAACCTTCGCTCATCTGACATTCTGTATTATCCAATGCAGTCTGCCTCCCGGATCCACAGCTGTTTCAATATATTGCAATGTTTTGGTGCTAAATTCATTAATACAGTAATTAATACATAACATTACCATGTATTGAAGTGCTTTTTTGTCAATTTCTTGTAAACTATGAAGTTTTGGCGCTTAATTTGTAAAATCATAATGTAATTTGATGTTTAGTAGGCTTTTCCTTAATATTTCCTTATTATCCAACATTTTCGCTTATCCAGCATTCTGTTGGCCCATTTATGTTGGATAAGAGAGACTTTACTGTCTGTGTAGGGTTGACCCCTTGGTCTTTCATACGCACACGTTCCATTTTATTTAATTAAAAGGTTAATGTGTATTGATGATGATTAAATGGTTTCAGCAGAAGTGCTTCAGACTGCAGGGAGTTATTTGCATTTAACCTTTAGCTTCTCAGACGAGTCTGTAATACTAGTACAAGAATATGAGATGTAGAATTTAAAACCCAAACACATTTTGGAAAATTCCTTGCAAAGACTGGTACGCCAACACTGTAACTGGAAATTCTATTAAGGAAATAAATGTTCTTCAACATTTAAGGGTTGATTTTCTACTGTAGCAATGCAAGCACTATTACACAGACCGGGCCACTTGGGTTACAGCCCAAGACATTAACAAAATGTGTGCTTTAATCAGTTTAAATGCACATTTAATGTCCATCAACAGGCTTTTAAAGATCTGTGACATATATTTTAGAATCATTTTCAGAATAAAATGAGCTAAATAAATGCCAAAAGCAGCACTTTGGAAGTAGACTGTATAATGTTTCCTTATGTACAGCAATGCGTTTGTAACTCATGGCAATTTCAGTGGGAAAGATCTATCAAATCTGCCCAATAACTTGAAAGTTCCAATCAACAGCAGTGTTCAGGTTATAAAGCTGTTCTTTTTGGAACAAATTAGAGACCCCAGAACATATACTAGTTATATTTATGCTATACCGAGGAGCTGAAACACTGTTAGATATCATAAATCTTTTTGGAATGAAAACAAAAAGCCCTTCTGAACTCAAGAAACTCCCTAAAAACAGAACAGGGAAGGGGCAGCTAAAACTGGACACCGAAAACTGGACATCAAAAACATCACAGGTTTTTTCCTCAATCACACACCCTGAGGAAAAACAAAACCCAAATGGCTTTTCTGTGCAAAAAGCCCACATATTTTTCACTCTGCAACACTTGGAGATGTAAACATATAGGAGGACTACACCCGCAGCAAGAGGAAAATTACCCTAATAATTCATCTTCATCTGTAAAAGAGAATACTCTAGGTTTACATTATCTAGTATAGAGCAACGACACAACAGTGGTAACATCCCAATGTGGGTCTCCTTTCTTGGTGTATGATCAGGTTCATCACATGTGGAAAATAGGGGTGATTTTATACCCAAGCAGGTCTAAATTGGGAATAAAATTGTCTCATTACACCCATAAAGAGACAGCAGTGAATTACATTTTAAAGGCACCTGCCGTTTAAACCTCTAGAAAAACACATTTTATCAGCCAAGTGCTTGACCTACCAAAGTTCCCACTTCCAAAATATATTCAGGATGTTAATGCTCCTGTGCACATACCACCAAAAGCCCTTAGAGGCATAGACATTTATTATGCTTTTGAATCTCTACAGAGCTTATGGACCACCCAAAATATAACCATTTAGGTATAACCCTACATGGCAGAAATAATGTCTAAAGTGATATTTAAACTGTGGAACAGTGGAAGAAGAAGCCCCATAGCTATGAATAAAAATAATGCCTTTTGCAGTTCAAAGTGGGCATTCACATGAATCTGTGAGAGTTGAACTGTATATGAAATGGTACATACTGATCCTGCCAACAATACCAACACATGGGACATTTCCATTCCTCTGACTCTGCTTATATACATTCAATGTGAAGTTCTGAAGCAGGATTTTAAATAAAAGATTATCAAAGCAGATGAACATGCCTACAAACATCTCTGTCTTGGGATGGCTCTGCATTACCAAGGTTCTTAGCATGTCCAATGGCATGTGTTTAGAACTAGAGAGGGAAACTGTGTGGCTAATTAGCTCTTGTTAAGCTACAACTCCTAGTTTTTCTCACCATTGCCCCTGCTGAGTATGTCTGCTGGACTTGCACTCTAACAACATCTGGATAGTTAGAATATTCCCATCTCTGAACTCCAGGTGTTTGACAAAGATACTGTGCAGGTCAGAACTTGCATAAGCAGCCCCTTTGCTATATTTTGTATTGACCAGGACAAGCTCTACAACACTGGTTATTAGGCCTGGTAAAATTTATCATAATGTCACTTAATTCAGATTAATTTTGAAATTAACTCACTTATGAACCGGTTTTGAAGTGCTGTAAGGAACTGGAAGTGTATTTGTAATTTTGAAGCTTTTCTGCCATTTCTCAGAAATGAGTCAGAAATTATTCAGAAAGCAGCAAACCACCAGCTTTGGATGCGGCTTCCTTTCCCTCCCAGGCACCTGGCAATGAGCCATCTGGGAGGGAAAGAAAGAACCCGGCTTCTTTCTTTGGACCCGGCTTCCTTCCCCTCCTGCCTGGGAGGGAAAGAAAGCCGGGTTCTTTCCTTCCTTCCCAGGTGTCTCCCTGCCAGGTGCCTGGGACGGAAAGGAAGCTTGGTCCAAAGCAGGTGTTTTAACCTGTTTGGACCCAGCTTCCTTCCCCTCCTGCCTGGGAGGGAAAGAAAGCTGGCTTCCCAACCCGGTTTGGAAGCCCACACATTCCCTCGGGATCAGGACAGCCCCAAGCGTTCAGATCTGGAGGGAAGGCATGGGCTTCCAAACCCATTGTCTTCTCTCCAGATCTGAAGGTGTGGTGTTTCAGCCTGGTGTTCATGTGCATGATGGGGATGATGGGATTGCCATTGAGAATGCTGATGTGCAAAGTGAAGCACCAGATGAGGCCCGCGCTCCTGAGAACAGTTTGATTCCCAAGGTTCTGTTAGATGAAAATTCCTTTGTTAAGGAAACAGAAGGGCTAGTTGGAGATAGTAGTGCAGCTCAAAATGTTAATGACCAAAGAGAGGCGAGGGAGGTAGAAATGCCCTTTGATCACAAGGCAAATATCCTTGAGAGATGGCAAGTTTCCCAGGGTGTCCAGCGTACCTGTAGACTTCAGCAAAAAGATAGAAAGTGAAACTAATTTCTCCTTACTTAGGATTGTAAGGAGGGCCTATCCCTTAGTTTCCAGGCTTCGTTTAGAAAAGACATCACGATCAAGCTTCGCTCGTCTCTTGTCTATGAATCATGTTTTTGCTTTGGCCTTGTTTTCATGAATTGATTCTATAGTTTCATTGGACTGTCTTAGAATCTAGTATCAAGCTTTTGGACTTTACCTTTTGGATTTTGGGATTTTGAACTGTGTGCTTACCTTGGATATATCTATTGTTTTAACCTTCTTTTACCTTTTGTGGGAAACTATATTTTCCTTCAATAAAAGACTATTTTTCAAAGACTGTCTGATGTTTGTGTGAACTAGAGGGATACTTTCTTTCTGAAGTGCAACAGAAGGGCCCTGTTCAGATCTGGAGGGAAGGCATGGGCTTCCAAACTGGGTTAAAACATTCAGTTTGGAGCAGATGCTGTCATGTTTAAACTGGGTTAAACATGACAGCATCCACCATTATTGAAGCCATTCCAAATTTCGGAATATTTTTGAAACAATTTTGAATTTTTCAATAAAAATTTTGGAAGTCTACCAGAATCAAAGCGCCAGCGCCCCCTACATCCAAAGCGAGTTTGGAACCATTTTTTTAAATCAACCAGCCCTACTGGTTATCAACCTGTGGGTCCCCAGATGTTTTGGTCAACAACTCCCAGAAATCACAGCCAGTTCACCAGTTATTAGGATTTCTGGGAGTTGAAAGCCAAAACATCTGGGAACCTACAGGTTGAAAACCACAGCTCTACAATGAGGTAAGTATGACTGTTGTCTAAGATGGCAGCTATTTGGAGGCAACCCCAAGGTGTTGAAGGAGAGAGGTTCTGTCTTTCCATTAAAGCAGGTGAAATTCAATTGGCTTTTGTATCTGGAGCAGAACAGGAAAGAGCATCATCTTGTTATTTCCTTCAGGAAGCAAGATGTCTTGAGCCCCATCTACACTGCAATATAAAATACAGATTATTTGCTTTGTACTGGATTATATGACAATGTAGAAGGAGCCTTAGGATGCCCAGAATTTTCTGATGAACATTTTAAAGGCCCCTTTTTGCCCAAACTATAAAACCTCTAGTTTGCAAACAGCTTGATTTTTCTCCTTGTCAGTCTATTTGTTTTGGAAAGAGTGCATTCCAGGCTTGTGAATGTGATTCTATAATTGGACACTCTGACAGGTCTTAACATTGGTATTTTTTGCATGCACCCCACTTTTTCCAGTCCTCCCTTGCTATAATCAGAAATAACCTGTCAACCTTTGAACAACTGAACGGTTTATCATGGCAAGTGTAAAACAGGTGTACTTTCTTTCTCCATATCAACTTGCTGTTTGTTGATTCTGTTGTCACTGCAGCTCCAAGACTTTAAACTGACAGATTTGCATCAACGAGGCTCTGATGGGAATGCTGCTCTCATTAGAAAATGGGAGCCAGATTCTTTCAGAGAAAAGAGGCTTGGAGGTTTTTCAGCTGCTGACAGATTTCGGTAAGCTGTTCTATTCAAACCTCTCTTTACAACTGTCTCCACTCCCACAATTTAACATATAATTTTAGTTTATTTCTTCTGAGTTTGCAATACAGTACATAAAAGAATTATAACAAAAAACCAAATACATGAACCAATATGATGTGGAAACGCAGACAAAATGTTCTTTTCAACAGAAGATTATGATCCGAGCTGTTCCAATAATGGTGGCAGCCACAATGAAATCCTCCATTCTTACAAGGAATCCAGTGTATATTTTTCATAGATCATTTGTCTGTGATAACATACTAAATTATTTGCTTTATGTCAACAACCAGTATATGTTCTTTTAAGATTATCTGTTTACTTATAATGTCCTAAGAATCCTAGAATTTTAGAGCTGGAAGTAATGATGACTGATGGCTTTGAATAAGTTTCAGGTTTTACTCAAAACTTAAAGGGTACTCTCCAAGGTTCTGAACCTATTTTGGGGATAGGGTACAGCACCACGAGTAACCCACTTTGTCCTTAATCCCTATGTATGGGTGGGAGCAATTTGAAGAGCAGTCTCTCCACTAAATGTGGAGGCACACTATAGAATAGGTCAGGGCTGTCCAACTGCCGGCCCTGCAGGTGTTTTGGACTTCAAATCCCAGAAATCCTAGCCAGATTATCAGCTGTTAGGATTTCTGGGATTTGAAGTCCAAAACACCTGCAGGGCCGGCAGTTGGACAGCCCTGGAATAGGTGATCTTGCAAAATGAATTGCCCCAATTGTGTCAAGAGGTTGCACATGTAAAGGGCAGCACAGTCCATAAATGAAATTGCCAAAGAAAAAGATTGGAATTGAGTCCAAAAGCAAGATCCTAAGATCAGCTAAGACACTGAGATACTTAGGACATGGAACACTTGAGAAGCTTTCTTCTGATTGGCTCAAGCAGGCAGTAGGGCTCACAGCCTCACAGGGAAACCTGCCTCCCTCTTATGTAGCCAAAAGAAACAAAAGGTAGCCATTTTCAGCAGCCACATGGTCTGTTGCAGTCAATTAAAAAATTGTGGCAGTGCCTGTGCTGGAGCCCGTTTTTCAAAATGGATATGTGCACAGCCATATTGGCTATGGCTTCTAGGAGTTAACATCAAGGGCATATGGATGCTTGCACAACTCCCATCCCTTGGTTAAAGCCAAAACTAAAAGTGCAAGTATTATGTGTTTATGTGATCCCTCAGTAGTGCAGTTTTGACAACCACTTCTTGTTATGTTAAAAGGAACACACGAAACCATCCACGAATCAGGAATATGGGTTCATTTTTGCAGAAATCCATTAGAACAGACTCATACATGGGGAATCAGAATACACCAAGTCCTTTGGCTTTTGAACAAACTTGGCATTTGTGAATGTGGACTATGAATTAAGGAGTCCCAGTATACTTGAGGCTAATGGGCAATTGCTCTGAAGCATATCTGGTACGAGGACAGACAGAGGTTTTGAAGAAAAGAAGGCAAGCTAAAAAAGTTATTTTTCTTCAGTAGAAGCCCACTGAGACAATGTTGGACATCATCCAGTGGAACTGGCACTGAAGCAAAGATAAGCAGAATTAGGCTGCAAGACTCTAAGCAATAAATATCTGTTGGATAGGATACAACAAATACTCCTCTGCTGCAGTTTCCACATGCCATATTCAACCTACTGCAATTGTGTATCTTGTTCATTGGAAAATATTTTAAACTACGATCAGTGATATTAGAACAAATAACATAAACATCACAATAATGTAATTTACATATTTCTTCCCTGCTGGCAGTGATACACAGATTATGTGATAGCCTTTATTAGAATGTGAGCATGTGGTAGTTTCACAATATTTTTCCTGCTCAGGCAAGACCTACTTCTATTACTTCTCTGAAGTCATAAGCACACACCCTACTCCACTGAGTAGGCTGAGAAATTGTTTTGCCAATTAGAAACACTGGATTGGCCAGTCTATTTCTTGTTTTACACTTCTGAGGTTTTTAACTAGGCCGTCTGAACCTACATACCTAATAGTCTGCTTAGAGAGCATGGGTGAGAATCATGCAGTCTTCTGTGTAGATGCTGTTGTCAGGCATGTAGCCAGGGGGGCTAAGGGGGCTTCAGCCCCCCCCCCCCGAAATTCTCAGGGTGGTCCGTGAAAAGGCCTTTCTGGTACATTATTTAAACTGTTATGTTTATTCATATCATGATCTGATCACCATGCTCATTATATCCCACATTAATGGGGTTATTCGGGCAAAACACAAAAGACTTGCTAGGGTAGACCCCGAACCAAACTCAGCCCCCCGAATCAAAATCCTGGCTATGGCCCTGGCTGTTGTACTACAAGTTCCAGCAACTCTAGTGACTCAACCAACAATGCTGAGGAAAGCTGGGCATTGCAGCCCAACAACAGCTTGGGGTTAATGATTCCCACCTGAGAAAGCAAAAGCTAATGTTATTCCCCAGGTAACTACAAACTATAAGAAACTCACACTGGACTTTTAAGAAAGAGAACAGAAAATCTAAATGAAATGTGGAAGATAAAATTGAATTATTTAAAACAAATAAATATAGGAGCTTCAAGAGAGTGAAATGTATATAATCTCACAAGAGGCTTCTAGTACTTCCAAAATAACAATAATAAAACATCCTAAGTTACACATACAAGGTCTGAATCATGGGATTTTAATGTTTATACTAGAATGATTTTATGCTTTGTCCGAATGCTTAAATTTTAGGTATGTGTTATGTGTAATGGTTTTAATTGATTTTAAGTTCGTAGTTATATGTAGGAATTAGTTATGAATTATTTTCGTACTATATGTTGGCATTGAATTTTTGCCATTGGTATGTTGTAAACCACCTTGAGTCCCCCAGGGGTGACCAAAGTTGTATATAAATACAGTAAATGATAATAAAAATAACAATAACCTTATTGTTGTTATATCAGTAAAATAATAATAATAATAATAATACATTGAATGGGTCAGAAAAATTCTCAAAAGCAAGCTCAATGGAGGAAATACCACCAAGGCCATACACACCTGGTACATACCTGCCATAAGATATACTGCTGGCATCATAAACTGGACTCAGGCAGAACTGGACAATTTGGACAGAAGAACAAGAAAATGCATGACCATTCATAATTCACTACATCCTTGCAGTGATGTTGACTGGCTCTATCTGCCAGAAGATCTGGTGGCAGAAGACTTTTACAAGTCAAACAAGCAGTTGAAGAAGAAAAACACGCCCTGGCAGAATATGTCAAGGAAAGCCAATAGTCAATAATCGGAAACTTCTCAAAGCACAGCAGACAAAGAACTAGTACAAGAAAACTGCACTACAAACCAGAGCTGACAGCTGGCATAACAAAGCATTGCATGGGCACTTCCTTGACAAAATTGGAAGAAAAGTTGATAAGGAGAAGACCTGGTTATGGCTCACAAATAGAACACTGAAGAAGGAGACAGAAGGCCTGATTCTTGCAGCCCAGGAGCAAGCCATTAGAACCAATGCCGTTAAGGCCAGGGTTGAAAAATCAGCTGATATGACCCAAAATGCAGTCTGTGCAAGGATGCTGATGAAACCATTGATCATATCCTCAGCTGCTGCAAGAAAACCTCATAGACAGACTACAAACAGAGGCACAACTCTGTGGCCCAAATGATTCATTGGAACTTATGTCACAAGTACCACCTGCCAGTAGTAAAGAACTGCAAAGGTAGTAGAAAATGAACATGCAAAAATACTCTGGGACTTTCGAATCCAGACTGACAAAGTTTTGGAACACAATACACAGGACATCATGATTGTGAAAAAGAAAAAAGTTTGGATTATTGATGTTGCCATACCAGGTGACAGTCGCATTGAGGAAAAATAACAGAAAAAACTCAGCCGTTATCAGGACCTCAAAAACCAACTGCAAAGGCTCTTGGCTGTGCCAAAAGATCTCAACCAACATTTGGAAACAATAAACATTGACAAAATCATGATCTGTCAACTGCAAAAGGCCACCTTACTTGGGTCTGTGCACATCATGCAAAAATACATCACACAGTCCTAGACGCTTGGGAAATGTTTGACTTGTGATTTTGTGATAAGAAATCCAGCATATAGATCTCGTATGCTGTGTGTGACGTACTGTGTTTTCGTGTCAGTAAAATAATAATAATAATAAGTTCAACAATCAAATTAATATTTTTCAAAGTTTAGGGAGATGATTTGATGGGTTGGTCTTAAAAACTATTGGATTGTTCAAAAGAGGGTAGCACCAGATGTTCTAATAGGAGGAATAGAAGAAGTGATAAGAATCAAGACCGCTCCACCAGTCTGTGCTTTCAAGATATTTATGATTTATGACAAGCTGAGGTAAATCTATCATAAGATTTTCCTGGTATTGTTTTTTCACAACAGGTTTGCGTCTACATTCTTCTGAGTGCTGAGAGAACATGACTAATCTAAGGGCACCAAGTGGATTTCCATGGCTGACAAGGGATTTGAACCCTGTTCACCAGAGTCATAGGCCACTGCTGAAACCACTATACCACATTGTAGGATACCAGCCTCACTGAAGGGCAATCTCCCCTTGTCCCCTTTCCCTTTTGTATTGTGTATATATTTGGATGCTAATTCTAGATCTCTCCCTTTCCCCAACCAAATGTATGTGAGCTATTCCAAGAGTCTTTTCAACTTTACTAAAACATGAGATAAATTGATTAATTATTAATGGATTAATAATCCCCAGGGACTGTCCAAGCTCACCAAACCTGCAGTGAATTAATTGATGCAGGTACCCTTGTAGCGTCTTGTTGTTGTGTACCTTCAACTCATTTCTGATTTATGGCAATGCTAACACAAACCTAGTATATTTTTTCTGGGATTGAAAGTATGTGACTCATACAAAACCCACTGAGTTTCCATGGCCAAATGAGGAATCAAACCCTGGTAGTCCAACACTCCACTTGGTCTCAACTGGAATTCACTGATTTTCAGATGGAATATACAGTTATTGTGGGTGGTTTGTGCTATATGTTTGGTGGGCTTGGGTAGTCCCAGGGGACTCTCCCTGGACTATAGCAAGCTGTCTGTTTACTGGCATACTCTTTCCCTCCCTTTCTCAGATATTTTGTTAGGATGTTGAGTAAGTGGGGGTTGGTTAGGATGGTGTGGGAGAGAAAACTTGGTCTGCTTGCATGTTCACTTGTAATACTTATCCCCCCAGGTACACACACACACACACACATTAATTCAGTGTTTCCCAACCTTTTTTGAGCCGCGGCACACTTTTAACATTAAAAAAATCCGGGGGCACACCACCAACCAAAATGACACAAAATGACACTCTAACACAGTAAAGAACGGCTGGGGGTTGGTGGCCTGCTGGGAACAGAAGCTGGGAGTGCCGAAGCTGGGAAGGGGGCGGAGCCAGGCTGCACAATGCCCCGCCCCTACCCCCGGCTTTACCTCTCCCACAGCTGCTCCAGCCTTGAGGGGGCAGTGCCAAGCCAGCAGTGCCAGAGCCAGCACAATGCTGGCTTGGCACTGTCCCCTCAAGGCTGGAGCAGCTGCTGGGAGTGCCGAAGCCGAGGGAGGGGGCAGAGCCAGGCCGCGCCATGCCCCGCCCCTCAGCTTCAGCTCTCTTACAGGCCGCACCATGCCCCGCCCCTCCCCCCAGCTTCAGCTCTCCTACAGAGGAGGAGCATGAGTGGTGGACGGGCTTCAGTGGGCGGGGCTTCTCCACACGGCTTCAGCGAGCGAGGGGCGAGAGTCATGGTGGGAGTCATGGCGGATTGGAGGCTGGCTGGGGAAACGGCTGAAGGAGGCGGCGCCCCGGTTCCTTCTTCTTTTTCTTCGCCACTGCCCGGCCCTTCCTCCTCCCCCAAGCAGCAGGAGTTCGGCAGGAGGGGGGAGGAAGGGGGGCAGAGAGCTTTTCTCGCGGCACAGCAGGAGGTCCGTCACAGCACACTAGTGTGCCACGGCACACTGGTTGAGAAAGACTGCATTAATTCATAAGCAAAAACTTTTGATAAAACTGAGACATCTAATATAATGAACACTTCCCAGGATCTGAGAACAAATCAAGCCTGAACACTCCCCATATACCAAAATGACTGAACTGTATGCCTTCACAAATATGTGATGTCAAGAATAAAACCAATATTTTGACTCAGATTTTCAAGTTTCGTAGAACATTCAAAACTTGAATGAAATGGCAAGTAGCCATGATGGCAAGGAATAAGTTGCAGTCCAAAATTCACTCTTTGATCCTTTGAAAATAAGTGATCAAGTCTGATCAAGCCCTAGAATTCTGAAACAAGTGTACAAGCCACAAGAGGGAATTAAATATATTTAAATTTATAGAGATAAAGGATTTGGATGTGCCCAAGTTCCTGCATACTAATTTAATGTGTTGGTGTGATTCCCAAGAATCACCGTTTGCACTGTAATTCTAAGCATGTTTCCTTGGAAGCAAGTCCTGCTGCTTTCTGTAGTATCTCTTCTTGCAAGTGTCCATAGGATTGCCCTGAATACCAACATTTTCCCATTTGATCATTTTCTGGCCCAGGACTCCTCTACACAAGTTATAAATTCACATATACCATGCTTGTTTGAAGATGGTGCTGAGTATTTGTATGCATCCATAGCCAACCAGCTGCCAAGTGCCATCCAGCTGCAAATATATGTTATGTTTACTCATGAACATTGGCAGCCATGGCTGCCAATTGCAATGCTGTCCAAGATTTTGAAGTTGATATTTTAAATAAGTGAAGCCAGAGACTTTCAACACCCCACACAGTTCTCATGCCCATTTCTCAGCCACCCATGCAATTCCTTAATATGATGACATGGCATGATAAAGTGTGCACTGAATTCACAAATAGGAAGAAATATTAAAAGGCCTTCATTTGCTAATTAGGATAACTTTAAAAAACAACAATCCCTCAATTTGGAAGGCTAGCAGGAGGCATTTCTGTTTGAAAGTGTCCTTTGTTTGAAGACTAATCTGATCCAAGTACACTTTAAAGATAAGATTGAAAGCACAAGAAAGGACACACCCTCTAACATTTCTCAGATGAAAACTGTGATGTGTCTGACCAAGCAACATCAGAATGTAAACAGGATGGCAAAAGCTATTGATGAGAAAGAACACACAAATTAGGAAAGGTTACAACGGTTTGATTTGTCTGTTGGCCTTCTACACTGGCCATATAATGCAGTTTAAACCCCACTCAAGGCTGTGTTGGCTACAAAATACATACCATTAATGTAAGTTGCAGTGTGTATCTAAAGCAGTGTTTCCCAACCCTTTTTGAGCCGTGGCACACTTTTAACATTAAAAAAATCCGGGGGCACACCACCAACCAAAATGACACTGTAACACAGTAAAGAATGGCTGGGGGATGGTGACCTGTTGGGAGTGCCAAAGCCGGGAGGGGAGGAGCCAGGCCATGCCATGCCCCTCCCCCGGCTTCAGTTCTCCCATAACTCGCCGGCCTTGAGGGGACAGTGCCACGCCAGCAGTGTGCTGGCTCTGCCCCCGCTGGCTTGGCACTGCCTCCTCAAGGCTGGCAAAGCTGTGGGAGTGCTGAAGCCAGGGGAAGGGGCGGAGCCAGGCTGCACCATGCCCTGCCCCCTCCCCTCAGCTTCAGTTCTCCCACAGCTTTGCCAGCCTTGAGGGGACAGTGCCAAGCCAGCATTGTGCTGGCTCTGCCACCGCTGGCTTGGCACTGCCCCCTCAAGGCTGGCAAAGCTGTGGGAGTGCTGAAGCCGGGGGAAGGGGCGGAGCCAGGCTGCGTCATGCCCCCGCCTCCCCCCCTGGCTTCAGCTCTCCCACAGAGGAGGAGCATGAGTGGTGGACGGGCTTCAGTAGGCAGGGCTCCTCCTCTGCGCGGCTTCAACAAGCAAGGGGCGAGAGTCATGGCGGATTGGAGGCTGGTTGGGGAAACAGCCAAAGGAGGCGGCGCCCTGGTCCATTCTTCTTTTTCTTTGCCGCCGCCTGGCCCTTCCTCCTCCTCTCCCAAGCAGCAGGAGTTTGGCAGGAGGAGGGGGAAGAAAGGGGGGCAGAGAGCTTTTCTCGCGGCACACCTGATGATCGCTCACGGCACACTAGTGTGCCACGGCACACTGGTTGAGAAACACTGATTTAAAGATATGCCACACATTTTTAAAAATTTCAGGAAGGTCCAAATTCAGCCCAAAATGCACTGCATCAGATGCCAGTGTATTCCAGATCCAGGGCAAAATTGGCTCTGCAAAATGTGGAGTGCATTGTAGACACCCATCCCCTGCTGAAGCACAATAAAGAATCCTAAACTGAGGCTGCTGAAAATTTCCCCAAGGGCAGAGCTGGGCAGTAGAGAGATAATCAACCCCCGAGGAAGATAATTGATTAGCTCTGTTGCTAAATTTCACTTTCCCTTTTGCCTGTATGACTCTGCAAAATGGTTTGAGGCCATGTTCTGTGTAATCATCTTCCTGGCCCCAAATTGGTTCCAGACATAGGTATATATTGATATCAAGCCGTACAGCTGGAGCCTGCAACTTGTCAAAAAGGCAACTAACATTCCTGGAAGAATCTAAAGGAAGTAAAGTGCCCATTTTTCCCAGCAAGAAAAAGTGTGGTCCATGCACTCCATAGGGTTCAGGGGTCCCAAGCAAGCACTTAGTGTGGTTCATATTGGAGTTTGCCATTGGCTGGTAAACCTGGAACTAATTTGTAAGTGCCATTGCTGAGACATGCATATTTCAGATGATCCCATTGTACAAGAAAAGTCAGGTGTGCTGCAGAGAATACACATTTCCATTAACATCTAGTCCACTGGTTCCCAATCTTTGGTCACCCAGGTGTTTTGGAATTCAATTCCCAGAAATCCCAGTCATCTTACCAGTTGTTAGGAATTGTGGGAGCTGAAGTCCAAAATACCTGAAGTACCAAAGGTTGAGAACTACTGATCTAGTCTGATCTGTAATCCACAACCATGTTGGAGGGTGATGCTTTGATGGGATTTATGAGTGCCTAGAGCTGATACCACCTCTGTTGCAAGGTTAGTTTCTGCCCCAAACTCAGAACAGAACAAAAAGGAGTTCTGCTCATCTATCATAGCACCTCTACTTGAACACTTGCTGCTGCTCATTTGATTTCATTTACATCCCATTTTTGGCCCAGTACAAGATTCAAAGAGCATACAACAAACGCTAAAACAGAACACAGCCAAGATCAATCCATCAGTTGTAACACTAAACAAAAATTAAATACAACCAGTGTTTATATTAACTAATAACAGACATGAAATTAAAACCTTTTGAAAGCATTTGCAGACATAACAAAAAGTACATGCCCCATTAAAAGATCCTACTGCAGTAGCCAGTCAGAAACCAAATGCCACCAATGGTTGAAATATTATTGGAAAAGGAAAAGAAACTACAGTTCAGAAATCTAGTCTTGTAGGTTGGATACTGTGTGTCTCTGAAACTGCAAGCTGGAGTCTGCAGACTCTTAGTCAAGAGAAGAAATGTCAAAATATCAAGTTTTGAGCTTGCTGGGTTACACACTTAATAACTTCCCTCTGTCTTTAACTACTAGGAAGTTGGCGGAGACCCTGAGAACGGTTTGCTGCCATTAATGTTAATAAGCCAAGTAAGCAGCAGTAAGTAACAAGATCTGACACTGAACAGCTTTCAATCCTTTGATTTTGTGACTGGAAATTAATTTTCTTGGGACAGAAAGGTTGCTAATACTTTTTGGATTGTTGTTTATATATATGAGCATACTGTGTATACATGCGGGTGTACACAGATATACAACCTCACACACTGACCTGATTTACTTTGTGCCTTCTGGGATTGATTGCTAAGGTTTCAGAAGATGGAAGTACAAAACTCCTTTTCCTTCCCTGTGCTCCATGATATCTTCACCATAGACTTATTCGGGAGATTCTGCCAGCTTTTCTTCTCTTTCATTCACAAAAATCTCCACATTTTATGCTCCATTTCTATCTCATACTTACCAACATTTCACAATTCCTACCACAGTTCTTTTCCTCTAGTCTAGTCACTGGCTTTAAAGATGAGTCCTTCAGGGGCTCTGTTGTCAGTCTTATGTTACTCCTTTTGGGCCATGTTTCAGATGGACATACTTCTATCATGGCTGGATACTGGGGACTACTGTTGTCCATGCCCACAACACATAGTCCACCCTTTCTTGGTCCTTTTCCTGCAGCCAAGAGAAGAGCAAGTTTCCATCCCCTGCACACTTTTCCTTCCAGCTTATTTCATTAACAGGAAATTAGTTTTGCACTTTGACTTCAGTTTGTAGTAGTAGAATTAAGTGGAGAGAAAGGAATTGGAACAATTTAGAGCCACCTGAAAAGCGAAACAATACATGATTGATCTGAATGATCTCAGGTCAATAGGGACAATTGGAGAGTATAAGAAATTCTTGCCAGGTCAAAAAATCTAAATTGCCAAAAATATTTATTTATTAAATATTAAATATTAAATTCAAATTGTATTCTGCCTTTTTCTTGATGTAGGACCCAAAACAACTTAGAAACTAAGTTAAAACAAAATAGCTAAAACAGTGAGCTGTATCAAGTTTCCTCCAGTGGAAAGTCATGTTCTGCGAGAAGGTATTAAAAAGCTGTCAGAAAGCTAAGCAAATGTTTACCAGGAACTGACATTGTGTGATGTTTTTAATGTTAGATGTACAGGTGCCAAGGTATGCATGGAATACAAGCTTTGAAAATAAATCTAAACAAATACATGGATCAGGGATATGCAGGTCAATGCCCCAGGTTATTTTTGTTTTTCCTTCAGACCAAACATTGGAACAGGCATATACAAATCAACAGAACTGTGAATTATCCTTTTTTTCTTAAGCCATTTGTTTTTTCATTATCATGAGCAACAGCAAAAGGGCTTTGTCTAGCATCTTAATTTTATTTGTAGTTTCCTTTCCCATTTTTTTGAATGCTGACAAATGTTACCAGCCAGGAGAATTTATGGGACTCTGTATGCCAGAAACAAAATAAACCAGAGCTGAGTACCATCCATTCTACTTGGTTGTAATGTATGATAAATAAAATATCAGGGAGTCTAATGATTTGCATTAAAGAGCACTCCATGAGTTCTCTCACACGCCCTCTTCAACCAGATGATATCGCATGAAAATCTTAATCAGTATGCATTATCTGTATTCAGATTTGTGCCCACAATCACCTCCTCCTTATGATTGGAGACTGGAATGCAAGCCAGTAAGGGTGTGTTGAACGCATACCAATGAAGAAGGTGGGGTGCAATTTGCTCAAAATCTATATCCTGTTTTCCCTTCTATTCAACTCCTCTCCTTTCCCTTCTACAGTACAGCTACCATTTTGAGGAACCTTTAATTTGACACCATGTACTATTTATAACTGAGATGCCTAGTGACATAATATATTGGTTTGGCAAAACATTATAGCTTTTGCTTGTTTGGTAAGATGCTCTGGGTTAGTTGTTTGAAAGACTCATCAAAATGAATGGGATTTGTAAGTAAGATGATCACATATCCTTATATTTTTTATTGGAAAGGATGTCAGGTGACCATCCCCTCATCCTTTCTAACTACGTATGACACATAGGGCCCTTCAACACAGCCATATAACCCAGAATATCAAGGCAGAAATCCCACAATATCTGCTTTGAACTGGGTTGTCTGAGTTCCACACTGTCATATATTCCTGTTCAAAGCAGAGAATGTGAGATTTTATTTAGCTGTGTAGAAGAGGCCTCAGTTTTCAGGTCAACTAAAGCTTGAAGTGTCAAAATGAAATGTTAACACAGCCATATCAAAATGATATGATAGTTTATTAATTACATGCAGATAATAATAATAATCTATATTTATACCCCGCCGCCATCTCCCCAAAGGGAACTCGTTGCAGCTCACATGTAGCCAAGCCCAGTACTGCAAATTTAAAATACAATAACATAAAAAAGCATAGAGCCACATCACGATAAAATAAAATAAATCAAACATAGAATAAAATAAACAATACAAAGTAATTCAATCAAAAATTGAACATAGTCACAATGAGCGGGCCATGTGTGGAAGATAAAATGATAACAATTCAAGGTGAGATAGTGATAAAACCAGGGGGACGACAACTCATGAACAGATCAAATGGGAGGCAGCAATAACACCTAAGGCAAGGGGAAAGTTAGTTCAGGTTCCTCAGCTGATCAGAGCAGCCCTTTGTCACAACTACTGTCTACCAGGGATCTCGCAATGAAAGGAATGCCATCCCAATGGACCAGTGTTCTAGGTTGATTGATGGTCAAAGTGCACCACCCCAGAACATGACTATTCATCTGATTTTTTTCTGACTTTTAAATACCTTTCCACGTTTGTTCTAGAAAGTGAAACTTTCCAAACTAAAGGATTGCAATCACCCCATCTTGACTAAGAGTACAGTCCCCTTAACAATCTATAATGGAAATATTATTTTCTACTTTGCTCATTCTGCTAGATAGGATTTAACAACGGGAAGATGTATTATTGCTGTTGCTATTATTGTTATGCTATTTTGTTTACAGGCATAGTTAATTAACTAGCAAATGTTTAATTACAAAGTTAGGTTTCCCTTAAGCATAGGGTCTTTATGAGAATATCACACATCATATTTTCCAGAACATCCAATTTCCTCCACCCTCTATGCTAAGGATTGTCTAGTCCATTGGTTCTCAGCCTGTGGGTCCCCATGCATTTTGGCCTACAACTCCCAGAAATCCCAGCCAGTTTACCCGTTGTTAGGATTCCTGGGAGTTGAAGGCCAAAACATTTGGGGACCCACAGGTTGAGAATCACTGGTCTCGTCCATATCTTGTGTAGCGACAAAGAAAAAGGTGAGTAATCTCAAAGTGGTTTATCCACAACCAGCACCTGGGCAACACATAAATAACCCATGTGAACATTCTTCTCCATTCAGGTGAGATACTGTATATTGTAATGCTATTTTAACTTTAATGATGGTTCTAGTGTTGCATCTGTACATAGATATTGAGAACCAGTGTGGTCAAGTTATTTGAGCATTGGACTACAACTCTAGAGACTAGGGTTTGAATTCTCTTTGGACCACGGAAACCCACTGGGTGACCTTGGGTAAGTTGTACTCTCTTAGCCTTAACCATCACTGAAAGCCCCATGAAAAGTTTACTTTAGGGTCGTCATGTTGGAAATTACTTGAAAGCGCACAACATAAAGGGCCTGGGAGAAGTAGTTAAGTAGTAGTTTAGTTTAGTTCATGACACCCTTTTGAATAGATTTACTCAGATATACTGTACTTCTTAGAGCTTACATCACAAGTTGGTCTATCTGAGGCAAGCAAAGGGGAAAATATTTTTTTAAAGAGTACCAAGAAGTGGGTGCAATTGCAAAACCCACTACTATTAATTATCAACACATTTATTATCAGTTATGCCATGCACCAGTATTGTCATGCACAGTGGCAAATATACAGCACTGGACTAGAGACACTATCAGGGGTGCTCATTAGGTAGCTCGGGAGCTACTAGTAGATCTTCGGCCCTCTTCCAGGTGATCTTTGGACCTCACCAGCCGGATGGGGCGCTCCTGCCATGCGCACGCACAGTCTGCGTGCACGCACGCTCCTGCTGCTGGTTTCCGCTCTCACAGTGCTTCTTACGCCTGCGGGGCATTGCAGGAAGAAGGAAGCACGAGGCGAGGCCTCTGGAGGGAGCGCCTTGCCTCTCTCTCATCCAGAAGCAGCTGTGCAGCCTCCGTTGCCGGCGAGACAGGCAGGGTGGAGCGCTCCCTCTGGATGCCCTGCCTCATGCTTTCTCCTTCCTGCAATGCCCCGCAGGCAGAAGAAGCACTGCGCTGGTGGAAAACAGCAGCAGGAGCACGCGTGGTGGCAAGAGCGTGCGGCGGCGGGAGCACACGGCAGCAGGGGCAGGTAGATCTTTTGGGCTTGGTTGCTTTAAGAGTAGCTCGCATGCTGAAAAAAGTGTGAACATCCCTGCATATCATATGTAAAATTTTACGATTCATGATAGCAGCAGTAAGACTACTCTCTCTACACATAGTTATGGAATAACCTGGAAATTCCAAGAATGGAAGGATGAGTATTCAACATGTTTAAGATGGTTGAAATTGACAAGGTAAACATGTAGCTAAAGGGCAAAACAATTGATGCTGTTATAAAATATTGAGAATTTACATTAAATATTTAAAGTGACAACAGAGAAAAGAGAACACTTTCAGGCTTAAACAAACATTTAAATTTATTATAATAACTTGGTGGCTTAATAAGTCAATATGGAATTCTAAGAATTTAGCTTAAGCAAGCACTGATGCTTCTAGTAAGAAAGTGGGAAGTCACCTCTTCTTTGAGCTTATGTGTTAGTTAATGTATATATGTACTGTGGAATGTGTACATATTTTATAGAGTGTGTGTAATAATAATGTGCGCCCATGTGGGGTATCCTTGTTATTGTTACCATTGTGCATATTTAATTAAAACAAATTAACTATTTTTAAAAAGAAAATTTACTGATATGTGTATACACACACACACACCCCTACCTTAGGGTTACCATACATTGTAAGCAACTTGAAGGCACACAACAAAAACATTAGTGTACTTTAGATTATGAAGAAAATCAAGTGTCTTATTTCACCTAATAAAAACCAACATACTGACTGCAGTTGATCTCAGTTTCTAACCAAAGTGTTTGCTTCACATCATTTGTGGCTGCGTTATTAAAATATGGATTTTAAAATAAGTCTCATCTAATGAACATTCCACTCCTTTAGCATTTTGCATACTTATCAAAACATATCCATGTGCTGTGTAAAAGCTGATAAGCATAACATCCAGTAGATGGCAAGAACTATGACTATTTTAATATATGTATTTGTGTGTACATGCGTGCGTGCAGGCAGTCCCTGAGTTACAAACATCCAACTTACAAGTGACTCACAATTACAAACGGGGGTGAGACAACAGGAAGTGAGAGAAATCTGCCCCTCAGAAGGAAAATTCACTCCTGGAAACGTTATCATGGGGGAAAAGTGTCTCCACTGAAGCTTTCTCACCAATCCTTGTTTCCACAGCAAACCAATTTTTTTCAAAATACAATTGTCACAGGGACAGAAAGTGAGGGGAAATCTCCTGAACGGAGGCAAAGACAGCAAAACAAACACCACATGGGTGTTATCCCTTCCCTATGCTATCCAAAGCTATCTATCTATCATCTATCTTTTTATCTAGCTGACTGGTTGTTGTTTATTCGTTCAGTCGCTTCTGACTCTTTGTGACCTCATGGACCAGCCCACGCCAGAGCTCCCTGTCTGCTGTGGCCACTCTCAGCTCCTTCAAAGTCAAGCCAAACTTAAGAACAAACCTACAGAACCTACTTTGTTCATAACTTGGGGACTGCCTATATTTTTATTTATTTATTTATTTATTTATTGTTTGGACTTATTAGACCGCTGACTCCATCAGGCTCGCAGCGGCTTACAAAGCCAAAACGGCAACACAAAGAATTACATTATCAGTATAACAAACAAAGAAAAATACAAGCAATAAAAGGCAGTAAAAAGGAAGGGGGGGAGGGGGGAGAGGTGGAAAACAGAGGACCGGCAGGAGAGTGCCCAACAGGTCAAGTGGGCCCAACTTTCCCATCGAAGGGGGGGAGCAGAGGTGGTCTCAAGATGAGCCCATGGAACTGGTCCAAGGTGGCCAGTCTCCCCTTGTCTAGAGATCTGGCAGGGGGTGCCCGATCTGCGGGGTTAGTGTCCTTCTTCCGTTTTGAGCCTGCAGGAGGGGGCTTCCGACGCCCAAAGCCCAGACCCCAGAAGGTTCTGACTCGAAGCAGGATCCAAGGCTTAGATCCGGGTGCGGCAAGCCTCCCCTCTCCTTGGCAGGCAGTGGCGGGTGTCCTAAGACCAGAGGGTCGGCTGCTCTTCGGCCTTCGACGCCGCCTTTTCCGGCGGCTGCCTGGCCTCCATACTGGGCACTCCTGGGGGCTTGCCGGTTCGCGGGCTGCACTACCCCGACACGATGGATCCGTCAGCCCCCGGCCGTCAGAGGAAGGCGAAGGGGGCTGTGGCCAGGTTGCTAATAGGGGGGTGCCAGCAACCGGCAAGCTCGGCGTCGGGGTCGCGCCTCCGGGGCCCTTGCCAGGATTTCGGAAACATCTGGCACCTCTGAGAGGGGCGCCAGCGGCAGCAGCCGCTTCGGTCCGGCGGTCAGGGAAGGCGGGGGCTGAGACCTCAAGTCAAACAGAGCCGCAGCCCCTGTGGAATGTAGAGGGGGCGGGACTAAGGACGCCAAGCCGCTCGGACTCGCCGCCATCTTGTTCCCCTCAACCAACGCCCCTCCCGGTGGGTCGAGGGGGGCCCCGCAACCCAGTGTCCCCCGGGGTCTCTCCTCAGGTACTCCTTATATGTACAAGAGTTGAATGAAAAGTAATGTCTCCACCTTCGTTTCTTGGGTTTGGATAGGAATATTTCAATAAATCAAACACAGAAATAATCCTTATAATGTGCTATTTAACTACCACTATTCACTTTTCCACATAATCACTAGACAATTGGATGCATATCTGTCAACAATGAACAAGTTTTCTGAAGCCGTCATGGAAGAAGTTGACACTCTGTTTCTGCAACCAGCGTTTATCAGTTCTCTCAACATCTTCATCAGAAGCATTTTTGTGTCCCTGCAGATCTTCTTTCATTATCAGGAACAAATGGAAGTCAGACAGTGCTAAATCTGAACTGTATGGAGGTTGCCGTACGGTGGTGAGATCCAGTCTCTGAAGTTCTGTAGTGTATCCATCGTGCACAGATCTTCTGATAGCCAAGCAAAGCAATAATGTGACCCACATGTTCTTGTGAAATGCCTATTATGCTTGAAATTTCTTTCTGAGTGGTACGACGGTCGTCCTGAATCAATCTGTCAACCTTTTGCTTGTGAAACTCGGTGGTTGCTGTCAATGGACGTCCAACTCTTTGTCACACAAGTCAGATGTTTCCACCTCAACATCTGTAAACTTACTCACATCAACACAATCACCATAAACAGCTTGCATTCTCTGATGAATCTCCTTTGAGGTGACGACTTCTGCTGTCAAGAATTCAATGACTGCATGTTTCTTAAGTCGCATTGACCGACCGTTTGCGCAGGGTTCCATACTTCACACTTTAACAACACAACTGTTCAATGCTAAGGCTTCCCACCAAAATGGAATTGTAGAGGAGAGTCTACTGAACAAGCCAATATCTGCCATATACCAGTACTGCCATCTGTTGAGGAGTTACGAAGGTGTAGGCATTACTTTTCATTCATCCCTCGTATCTCCCCCTCTTCTCTCTATATATATGACAGTCAATGTGAATTTGCACAAATGATGTATTATGAAACCATCTCCTACAGAGAACATGTAATATTATTAACCAAATGAACATCTTATAGAATTTCTATTCTAAGGAGGGAAATTGTGTTTTATAATTGTTCATATGATTAAGACTGAGACAGAAAGAAAAACTGGAGAAAAAAACATAAATATCACTTTACCAGAACAAAAGCTAAGACAGAAATATATCAAATATTTGGACCAAGCCTTATTACCCATTCATAAGATTCTGGGTTCTTTGACACCTTTATTGCATTTGAAGCCATTTATAAAATGACAAAAGTCATACATCAGTTGTGTACTCTTCATTATACATTTATTACCTGATAATGAAGTCACATTTATTTATACTTTAGGCATATTTGCATTATTAAACCTTTAGGATCCCTAATTAATTTTTGTTATAATAAAGCAGTCAGATTATCAGTAAGATGGTAAATATTACAGTTGGTTCTTATGACATGCTTAGTAGAAAATGCATTACAGGCCTTAAAGTGTGTTGACAAAAGATAGAAAACATATGGAGAGCTCAATATGCCTTTCTGTAGAAATAGAAACCACCTCGTAGCAAGCAGTCAGTGATTTATTTACAAAATTACACTAATTTGCAACTTAGTTAGCAGCAGGACCTGATGACGTCTGTGATTTTGCCAGGGAAGTGCTTCACAGAAGGAGGACACAACATTTTCCTAAATAGCATTCTTGGCTGGGAGATTATGGGAATTTTAGTTAGAAAAATCGGGGTTTCACGATCAGGGGGAGACTATGGCTGTATCTACAGTGCCACATAATGCAATTTCAGAATGCAGATGATCTGCATTGAACTGGATTATATGGCAGTGTAGACTCATATAATCCACCAAATGAGTCCTTCCTCCAGGCCTGCATAACCTGTGACCTCCAGGTTGTTTGGGACTACAAGTACTAGAAGCCTTAGCCAGCTTGTCTAGTGGTCAGGAATTCAAAGTCTCAGGTAGTGCACGCCTGCCTTACTCCTGTGCAGTAATGTGGTCTGTGTTTATCTCTCTTTGGTGGGAATGCCTGCAGAGCAAAATTTAAACAGTCAGGAAACCATAATTATGAAGTACAGTGGTGGTGAAAATACCATTCTCCCTTTCTTGAATACCCTGGAAAGAGAGGCAAAACTTGAGCCATGTGATGGATATAAAATGGCAGCTGCCAGGAACAGCTGTGGAAATTTTCTAAATCATCTCCGCTGTTATAATCAACAGCAGAAAATATTTCCAAAAGTATGAAGAATGGAAGAAAGGAATGTAAATAACTAAACAAATGTGAATCTAAAAAAAATTGAAACGGATGTTATTTTGATGAATAAATAGTGAACAAACGAAGTATTTTATACTGCAAAGATGTGAAACAGCAAAGCCTCCTTTGAAAAAGAATATTTTGCTTGTGAACAAAGGACAAATGTCCTCTGGAAGTTAAAATGCCTCTGACCTCTTTCTCCTCTCCTGCTTAATTCTTCAAGTGCCACTTTTTAGAGGGACAGCTTTGTAAGATCAAAAGACATACAGAAACCAGTTCCATCCTTCAAACTTGCGCCAAAGAAAACTTAACTAATTAGCTATCCATGAACTATCATTTGTCATACAAATGTAATATATTTACTCTGAAATAAACCGTTCAGATTTCAGTGAGGTTTACTCCCAAGTAGGTGAATCTAGGATCTTAACAGAAGTTTGACAAAACCCAGCTTAGGCCTTCTTATTTGATTATATATGTTATTTGTATCCTACCTTTTTCTATAGGCTAGACTACAATGTGACCTAAAATCTCTTTGCTACTGTCAATTAGAATTCATATGACTTGGGATAGACTACATGGGCCATCTAGTCCAACCCTCTGCCATGCAGACAAAGCACAAAGTATCCTGAATAGTAATTTAGTAATCTGTTGGTATGTAGAACATGCATAAATTCCCCTGTGGACATTTGGGGCCCATCCAGATGAGCCCATATCCAGGGACCTCTCTTAGTTTTACTGGAGGTGTCCAAACAATGCCTAAAACTGAATTAATAACACTGAATTAATGAAACCAAATTAATAAAACCGAATTAATACAAACCAGGTAAAACAAGGTAAAATCTGATAAAATCGAATTAATTCAGAACAAACTGAATTAATTAGATACCCCATTAATTAGATACCTCAATAGATCCAGCCCTTCCTGAAAGGCCTGGGTCTAAAAGGGTATTGGGCTGTGGAGATTCACTTCTGGGTAGTCCTAGAACTACCCGAGGATGAGTCCCCACAGCCATCTCACTTCTTCAGGCTTCCAAAAGGCTGGAGGAGTGGGATGGCTCCCCCCATCCCCCCATTTACCCCTAAAAATGAAATAAAACTTCCATGACTGCCAAAACTTTTCTCTTTGCTCCCTCCTGGCATGAGAAAATGATGTGCCAGGACATGAGATGAGGGCATGAGAAGTAAAGTTATGACGGCTGGGTACATTTTATTTTATTTTTAGGGGTAAATAGACAGCCACGTAGACAGTCACCTCTTTCCTGGAAAACATGAATTTTTGGGGGGGTGGGGAGTGTGGGGACAGTTATCCATGCCAAAGTGGGTTTTTAAAATTTAGATTTTGGCAAGGATTTTGATGCTGTCTGGACGCACCCTTGAACTACATTCAGTTCAGGGCTACAGAAACAGGGCTGTGGATGTTGTGACATTGTGTATGCAGATATGAATGCTGTTGTGCATTTGGCTCCACATTTGGGCATTCTCAGGGTTGCACAACTTTGCCATTCAATATTATTAAAAAATAAATGCATAATTCCACATGTGCAGATTTCCACTACTACACAATCACAGTGTAGAATATCTGGCTGTGATTACTATATGTTTTAAACCAAGAAATGCCTGTTTCAGTTAAGAGATGTGTAAGCAAAATGAGGGAGATAAAGCAAAGTATTTGGATACAGTGTAGATAAACATCATCTACCCAACAGTTTCACAGTCCTGGAATGGATATAATATATAAATTAGAATTATTTTGTGTTTTTTTTATTGTGTTGGTAAAAAGGGACATACATCTCCAGCTTGTGAAACCATTATCCTAATATCACATTGGCTTGACTTTTTGTTTTGTTCTGAGCTGCATTTCTATTTGGGCAAGCAACCTATCCAAGTTCTTTTTATCTGACTCACACAATTATACATAAATATTCAATTTACTACTCAGTGGTGGTATAAAGTTGATACCAGACTTAAAATCCTAGCTCCACTCAACATGTGGGAATACTAAGCAATTCCAAATGTTGCATTAGTATTAGTGATAGATTCTTCCCCTCTCTCCAAATTGAATAGAACAATATTGTATCATGTTGAGGATGTTCCTGAAAGAAGGATCATTGTCAGGACAAGCCCCAAGCCTCACTGAGTTGAGAATGAGGGGCAGCAGAAATTAAACATTCAATAAATAATGAGCTTTGGCCCAATCCCTTGCTCTTGAGTAGGAGAGGGGATCCCTGAAGTCTACCTAGCTGCTGGGAATTATTGAGGGGCTTAACTCTCACTTTTTATGTTTCTAATTCTGCAAACATCTTCCCTCTCTGGGAAATGGCGATACATATCTGCACACGCACCAAGCAGAAGTATATTAAGAGAACATGAAAAAGAGGAGATCTTTAAAGGAAAGCTTTTATTCTAAGCCAGTGTTTCCCAACCACTGTGCCGGGGCACTGTAGTGTGCCGTGAGTGATATCCTGGTGTGCCACGGGAAAAACCTCTCTTCCTGCCTTTCTTCCCCCTCCTGCCGAACTTCTGCTGCTGCTGCTTGCGGGGGGAGGAGGACAAGGAAGGGCTGGGTGGCGGCAAAGAAGAAGGGGCTTGGGCGCCACCTCCTTCGGCCGTTTTTGTGTTTATGTGTACCAACTATTACTACATTTGGCATTGGCTGAACGTAATAGCTTTTCTAGTGACTGTGTAACAACTCTCCTGTTAGAACATAAGAACATAAGAAGAGCCATGCTGAATCGGACCTCAGCCCATCTAGTCCAGCATTCTGTATCACACAGTGGCCCACCAGTTGTACACGGGGATCTCGAGCAGAAGGGAGGGCAAAACCCTGACCTGCTCCCGACCCCCCACAACCAGTACCCAGGGAGATCCTGCCTACCTCAACCAACTCCGAGGTGTTCACCAGTTATACATGAGGAACTTGTCTAATGCCCACCTGGAATGATACAAGAGCATATATATTGAAGGTGGAAGCCTCATTATTGTTCCATGAGGTGTATTGATGCATAAGAACAGTACTAGTGGACTGCTTTGAAGCTATATGGACACATTTTTTTCTAAACACAGAGAGAGACTGACAGCTGTTGAGCAAGACCTTCATATGTGTCTTCCTGCCATTCCTGCCAGGATGTTGTGTTCTATGTTGTGTTCATCGAAACAGGCCCATGTTTCACACTGAGTGTATAAACACATTTAAAAACATACTAACTATATGTATTACTGTGTTAGAGTGTCATTTTGTGTCATTTTGGTTGGTGGTATGCCCCAGGATTTTGTAAATGTAAAAAGTGTGCCACGGCTCAAAAAAGGTTGGGCAACACTGTTCTAAGCAGACAAAATGATATCTTGATGGCATCTTCCTTCAGGCATTATTTCAGAGTAGTTACAAAATTACAAAAATAATCTAAATCATATTGAATTGAGGTTAGAAGAAACATAAGTCCTAATGCAACTAGCTGAACATTCCTATTCTAGTCGTGAGATAGAGGGTGTTCTGGGTCTTAGATGTTCAATGGGAAGGCAAACAAAAAAAACATAGATGTGATAATCATTATTTTAAATTGTTTTAACTGGTTTTAAATTGTTTTAGCTGACTTACTCCATATGTACTCATGTCTAAAGGTAAGGTAAATATTTCCCCTTGACATTAAGTGTAGTCATATCCGACTTGGGGGGGGGGGGTATCATCTCCATTTTAAGAGCTACTGTTGTCCAAACTGCTGGGTTGTCAGAAGCTGGGGCTAACAGCAGGAGCTCACCCCACCCTCTAGATTCAAACCGCTTACCTTTCAGTCAGCAAGTTCAGCAGCTCAGAAGTTTAACCAACCCCCAAAATTTGTATCAACTTATCCATGGATCAATGTGAATACCTTAATAATGATTATACACTTTATTTTTAGCCTACCCTCAATCCCCGAGGGGACTCAGGGCGGCTTCCAGGGCAAAAATGGCAAACATTCAATGCCATGTGAATAACAAAATAAAACTTTAAAACAGTTAAAATACTCAAATTAAACACAACAACACAACAAACCATTAAAACAGACAGTTAAAACAAACAACTAAATAGGTTAAAACAAATACATCAATAAGGCATCATAACTAACACATTAAACAGTTAAAATCTGTATAAAATATAAAAATATAACTCCTCAATAAATTAGGGGTGACTGTTAACCCTTAACAAAAGCTGAACCAATCACTTCTCTGAATAGAGTTGCAAAAGGCACGAACTAGTCCATGCTGGGGAAAGTAAAAGGAGCAGCAACTCCACCATGCAACCTCTTCTGGGCTTTTTGAATGTTTGGGTGGGAAAGTGGTGGTCAGAGATGGGTGTCTGCCTGAGAAGGCATTGCTGCTTCCCCTTCTCTATAGAATAAACCTTGACTTATCCATGGGTAGTATTAAAATTTAAAATTCTGCCCCAAAAACTTGCTCTCAACTTATACATGAGGTCATATATGGTAATATATTTGTATTGTCAAACGTCTTTGACAATACAATATATTTGCATTATGTAAAAATTATTATCAATGATGTTTATTGGTTTATATTGGTTTTATTGCTCTGCACCCTGAGATCTTCAAGTACAGGATGGGATATACATACAGAGAGAGAGAGAGAGAGAGAGAGAGAGAGAGAGAGAGAGAGAGAGAAGCAAACAGAGAGAAAGGTGGACATGATATGAGAGGAGGACAAGGTTGTCTTTGCCACGAGAGCTCGGCTTTTTGTTAAGCTACTTGGAACTTCCCCAATCACATACAAGTTCAAATATTTCAAATACTTCTATTTTGTTGGGTGGGACTAAAACTCTCAGAATTATTCAACCAGATGGCCAGTTTTTTAAAAGTAACTTTCCTAAGCTGGAGATGGCATTTTTTTCTATGCAATTTGGAATTGGAAATCTCTCTTTTTCAGCATGGGGACTAGGAATGTGTGGCTTAACGGCAGCAAGAAGGCAACAGAGGCCAAACTGATTCGGGAACTGTCAAGCAAGTCCTGGAAAAAGAAAGAATGATGAACAAGTGTTCCAATCAAAGCTTCTTGGGAGGTTAGAGCAACTTGTGCTGTAAAATATTAGTGAACCAAGGCTGCGGTTTTCCAACAGTCTTCTCCTGTCTGTTTGATTTCATTGAATCTTAATTTCTGTCTCCTACAGTGTGATTGAATCCAGCAGCAATTGTGAGCAGCAACCAGGCACATAGGCGCTTTAATATTTGTGGTGAATCGTGCCTCTGCCAAGTCGAAATGAGACAAACATGAACGAGGGAGTCCTGGCAAGGGAATAACAAACAAAAATTAACAAGAATGGTTACAAACTGAAAACCTCAGAGGAGGGAACGCAGAAATCAGGGAGGCAGACTGATCTTTATTCCAGTGTGTTACACAGCATATGAAACAGATACAAAAAATAGGGAAGAGTTTATCTTTTGCTGCTTTATTTTAAAAGTGAGGCTCAAGTACTTGCAATTGATAGTTTACGTATCCTTTTTTCCATGTACTTTTTATAAAAGTGTTTTCCATACTTTCTAAAATATTCTCAAGACCAGTGGTGGATTTATAGCCTTCCACATGTTGAACTACCGAATGAAGCATGGAGTGTTTGAGGACCGGGACATCCATAGGGATACCAAGGTGCTTGTTTATAAAGCTATTGTCCTCCCAACCCTGCTATACACTTGCAAAATATGGACTATCTACAGACGTCACATCCAACTCCTGGAACAATTCCATCAGTGTTGCTTCTGAAAAATCCTGCAAATCTCTTGGGAAGACAGGCGGACAAATGTCAGCATGCTGGAAGAAGCAAAGACCACCAGCACGGAAGCAATGGTCCTCCACCATCAACTCTGCTGGACCGGGCATGTTATCCGAATGCCCGATCACCATCTCCCAAAGCAGCTACTCTACTCTGAACTCAAGAATGGGAAACGGAATGTTGGTAGACTGGAAAAGAGATTCAAAGATGGGCTCAAAGCAGGGTCGTAGCCAGGATTTTGGTTCGGGGGGGGAGGGCTGAGTTTGGTCCGGGGGGGGGCTGAGACTGGGTGGAAGAGGGTTTACCCTAGGAAACCTTTTGTATTGTTATCCCAATAACCCCATGAAGGTGGGATATAATGAGCATGGTGATCAGATCATGATATGAATGAACATAACAGTTTAAATAATGCACCAGTAAGGCCTTCTCGCGGACCACCCTGAGAATTTCGGGGGAGCTGAAGCCCCCTTAGCCCCCCCCTGGCTACATGCCTGGCTCAAAGCGAACCTTAAAAACTCTGGTATAGACACCAAGAACTGGGAAGCCCTGGCCCTTGAGCACTCTAGCTGGAGGTCAGCTGTAACCAGGAATGCTGTAGAATTAGAAGAGGCATGAATGGAGGGTGAAAGAGAGAAACATGCCAAGAGGTAGGTGCGTCAAGCCAACCCTGACCAGGGCTGCCTTCCACCTGGAAACCAATGCCCTCACTGCGGGAGAACATGCACATCAAAAAAAGGGCTCCACAGCCACCTACATACCCACTACCAGGACACATCACTTGGAGGACCATCATTCTCGGACTACAAGGGATCGCCTAAGTTAAGTAAGTAAGTAAGAACTACAACTTACATTTTCTATTATCTATCACTTAGTTGACATGCCACTAATATGGCTAGTTTTATCAGGATCTCTACCAGCATCTGTTTTCAACAAGATACATAACAACAGAGTTGAGGCAGTAAATGCTGCTTCCTAAACAAAGATCCCTTTAATTTTACTGCAGGTAAAGAAAGCCTGCACATGCCTAGAGGAGCCTTTTACTTTGTATTGACCTTGTACATCCAAGTAAAATGTTTTCTGGGATAGCAGTATGGCAAGTCTTTGTTCAGATCAAATTCTCTTGATAATACATAATTGTGCCAAGAAGAAGAAAAGAAGTACCATAATGTCAGGGACAATTTCCACAGGGCTGTCAGACTAGCAGTTGCTAAACTTTTAAACAGCTGCAAAACAGCATCTCTGTATGGGCCTTTCGTGGTAAATGGGTTTTTTTTCCTGCCTGCTCTTTTTCGGTAACCTGGCAACAAAGTAGAGGCATTTGTTATGTTATGTACAGGTGAGTACTTTTGTACATCCTGGAGAACAATAGCCTTTCTTCAGCTGTAGAGCCAAAGAAGTGCTTTGAAATCTTTTCTGCTCTTTGTCTCCATTTTCCCAATATTTCATAGGTAGCCATCTTCTCTGCATCACATGTACCCCTAGGCCAAGGTACTGTTGTTGACAATACATTTCTGACTCAAGGAAGGCAGGGACAGAAGAGAAAAGCAGCAGTGTTTCCTGTGGCACATATTTCCTTATTAAACAGGCAATCAATGTATTGGTTTTGTGTTCGTGATTCTTGTTTGTTCGCTCACTTGCTTTGGCTGCCTTGGAGATGCAGATTGCTGGAGGGAAGGGAGCGGTGGCATTAAGGAATCTCTCTGAAGCAGATGCAGCAAGGGCTGGTCTGCACATGAAGTAGAATGAGAAAGGTAACAGGGAAACACAGAAGGACAGTGCCACTCTTAGGCTAAAGGAAAAAGGGCCCCCCCTTTTCCCCCAAAATGCTCTTTTTCATATGTACCTGCCTATATTTCCAGACAGACCTGGCTGAACTAGAAACTTTCTCTTAGAATGTATCTACACTATAGATTTCACGCCATTCAACACTGCTTTAACTGACATGGCTCAATGCTATAGAATTATGGGAGTTATCATTTTACAAGGTCTGCCAAAAAAAAGTCCAGCAATGTATTCCTCATAGATGATGGGGTTGTACTATATGAGTCATCTGCAGTTTTGATGACCGGTTATCTGACAAGTACACTCTTCTCTGTTCCTATATTATTAAACTATATAATCTTTTAAAAGATAGGTTAGGAAGGATAAGAATAAGTACAAAACAAAATGGGAAGAATGAGGAAGAATGAGGAAGAGGTCTGAGAAAGAAGGACCTCATCTCATTGAGGACAAATTTGTGGGCAATAGCGGGGGGATTTGCCATGGATTCTGGTGAATCTGGCATGGGACATGGGAAAACCTACTGTCCCATACGTTTACCTCATCCCACAGAGGGGGGACCATCACCACCTGGTTTCACCTCATTCTTCTCAATGAGAACATAGAAGCCTCCTGTGTTCTCACTGCTCCCTCTTATGACAGTTTCACAGCAATTCAGGGACAGAACCCCACCGGAAGGAGGTCTATGTTGTCTGATGGGACCTGCTTGGCTCCATCCCTGAATTGAGGTGAAACTGTTATAGGACAGGCAATTTTGCTCGTAAGATCAGGGCGTATGAGAGAAAGAAACTCAGCTGTTCTTTTGCTCAGATGCCCAATGAAGTATATAAAACCTCTGCCTTCTATCTTTTAAAATAAGTCACATGGAATACCTTGCCTAACAACAGAGCCATGTGATACATTGCTTATTCTATAAAAGATTATTCCTGTTTTAATAACTGCAAGAATGGAAGGTACATCCATGCTAATGAATTTTAATGGCTTAATTCACTAAAGCACACTTTTAACTGCAGTGTAAAGTAAGAAACCTGGAAGACTAGGTGAAATCAGTAGAAAAAAACTAGTAAACTAATAACTTTGCAAATGTACAGTGACTTAATTACTGTTGATTGGAATGCTGTCCTGACCAGGACTATGGTAAGATGCCTAAAGGGAGGTATAATGGCATCCATGGGGTACCTGCAATTGCACTACCAATTTCTAACATTTTTATTCCTGCAGAAGAGGGACAAACAATACAACTGGAAACAACATCTGTGGGAAGATATCACCGCACTCAAAATAGGCTCAAGAATGAAATGAAAAAGAGAAGGGAGTGAAGAAAATTAATCCATCCTCCACATGGCTTAAAATCTCCCACCCAGTTTCTTATGTAACTTCCTTTTAAGCAGTGTTAATATCACTGATGGCCTCAGAGGAGACTATATTAAAAACAAAAGAGTCAACACATTTCAATTTTATTTCAGTCAGAAAAATTCCAAGGAGGGTCAACCCATTCCTTGCTAGGCTGCAGTCCTTCCACCAAGTGGTTTTATCCTACATCTCCTCCCCAAACACACACACACACTTTTTGCAAACTTTGGTTTTTGGGGAAAGTGTTTTTTATCTTACACTTCATTCCATTAGAATCTCCACAGTGTATCATTAAACAGCTAACTGCTGTCAAAGGGTCGTTTGCTTTAAAATGCCATGTGACCGATCTGATGTAGATGTTGCTGATGTGGATGCTACTTCAGTGACCAATGGATCTTCAAGCAAAGTTAGATAATTGGATATCGAGATGTTGTAGAAGTGTGGAATACACCTATGACTAGAGAAATATTTCTAAGTAATTATTTTTCTTACTACATCAGGGTCCTTGTACCATATTTTCATGTGTGTGGTGGTATGGAGAAAGTCAGATTCTCCCATGCAATACAATATCAATTCCATCTCCAGCACAATGATGCATGAGAAAATCAGCACCGTAATCAGAAAACAATACAGGGCAGATGCTTTCTATGAATCCTATTACAGACCCATTATAGGTTTTCCCAGATTTAATCCATCACACTTGAGCTCAAGGGATACAATATCATCTTTTGTACTGACATTGATGGTGTTGCCATGTATAGTATCATCTATCAACTGAATATGACACAAAGAATACCATAACATTCTTAAATCTTATAATATCATATAGCTTCAATTCTAAGACATCATCAAATGTAACACACACACTAATTTCAGTACCACCAACAGAAAAATAAATCTTAAAAAGTGGCAATGATTCTAAGATGCACTCCATTTTAGATATGTTCATATGGTAAGGAAGCCCTGCCTTAGATTGAAGAAATACAATAATAATAGCTATGCAACTTAAACCTAAGCCAGGAAAGAATCCTTGTATTTGAATATTATTTATTTATGTTATTCTTATTAGTAGCCATGTGTCTAATATTTTAAACTAAAAAATTACATTTGGCGATGTATTTACCTCTCTTAAAACCTGAAAACTGGAATGAAAATATGTCTCATTTGAAAAAAGAAAATGAGTAATAGTGACTTTGGTCAAGTCCACATGGATGGAAAATCACATGATAAGGACCTTATCAGATGTTCTCCAGGCTCAGTTTCTCCATGTTTAGGAAACAGAGTCCCATGGGAGTCACATGGAGGCTATCACATGAAGTGAGCGCACTGTCAATGGAAATTCACGGGACTCCATTTCCTAAGTGAATTGAAACAGAGCCCTAAGCCCATCTTCAGGTTTCAGACAGGGGAAAGCAAGGGAAAGACACGTAAGGACGTGGAATGTCTGCCTATCCCTCAAGATGGAGAAAGACAAGAGGGAATGGATTAAGACAGTTTCCTCTACTTTCCCCTGATGGAATCCCAGAATTCAGTTCCTTGTCTGTTCAAAGAAAAAAAATCTCAGCAATATGTAGGTTATAGCATGAATAAAGTTCCCAAGGGGAAAGTTCTTAAACAAAATAAGATGGAGCAAAATCCAAGACAAAAAGGACTGAACCAAAGACCAGCATTAAGATGCTAACCTAATCGAATATCAAATGTCAGCTCTGGCTACGGCAGTGATTCTCAACCTGTGGATCCCCAGATGTTTTGGCCTACAACTCCCAGAAATCCCAGCTATTTTACCAGCTGTTTATGGGTGTTGAAGTCCAAAACATCAGAGGACCCACAGGTTGAAAACCACTGGGCTAAGGGAGTCTGGGAGATGTAATCCAAAAAAAAAAAAGAATTTTCCAATACCTGTGTTTGAATAATTGGTAATCCTGAACTAGATCAAACAGTTTATCACCTTCAATGATAAACTCAGTTCAAGTGGTTTTCCATGATTTACCAGCAGTGTAACACATTGCATGACCAAGTAGAAATATTGTGATGAAGGAAACAATACAAGGAAGAACTATGAAAAAGCTGGAAGAATGACAAATTTATTCATGGAAGAACTATTTGAAGATGCACCTACAATTTCAGAAGGTGATATGGTAGTTTCACTAACAGCATGGGGGGGAGGGGGGGAACAACAGGAACAAATGGCATACTAACTGCTTCAACTTCAAAATATAACAACAACAACAACAACAACAACAGCTTTATTTTTATACCTTGCCATCATCTCCCCAAAAGGACTCAAGGTGGCTTACATGCGGGAACAAGCCCAAAGCAAGCAATAGAATTTATCAACTAAAACACAGTTTAAAACATAATACATATCACAATCTAATTAAACAATTACAAACATCAGGGTAAAAGCATCATTAAAATACATCAAAAACAAACATCAACAATCAATCAATCAATCAATGAGTAACCAGGAATATGATGGGCATGATCAGAATTAGATCGGCTGGGCATGGACTTGTGCAAAAATAAGACTATAGGGCCAGAGCTGGGGGTAGTATGCTGAGTGCAATCTCAGTAACAAAGATTTTTTTAAACTGTATATGAACTTAAGTGAGAAATGCCAGATGTCAAAACTTGATTCAGGAAAGAAAGAAGCAGTAGAGATCATATTGCAAAAACACATTAGATAATGGAATATACTAAAGAAAATGAAATTAGCCTTTGGCTTATAGAATACATCAAAGCCTTTAATTGTAGAGATCATGAAAAACTATAGTCCTCTTTTAAATATACAAGTATGCCAATGATTATTGTTATTATTATAAATAATAAGAACATTTCCCCAAAATATGACAACATTTGATTGTCCTGTTGTGTAACCTGTATTCAGGACAAGAGGCTGCTGTCAGTACAGATTATGGAGAAATAGAATGATTTACTGGCAAAAGGGTCAGGTAAGGATGCATTTTTTATTCTATCTGCTTAAATTGTATGTTGAGCAGATCACATTAAAGCAAGATTATACTTAGTAGAAGCAAACATGAAAACTGATAGAAGGAATATCAACAATTTAAGATATGCAAATACTAGTAGCAGAAAATAGCAATATATTGGAATGATTACTAAGGAAAGTTGATTAAGTTCAAAGGCAGGCTTACAGTTTAACATTAAGAAAACAAAAATAATTATCACAAACAATTTACATAGCTTTGAGGAAATCAAAATAGTTCAATGTTTTATATACTTGATTCAATCATTAATCAGATTGGTGACTGCAGTCAAGAAATCAGAGGAAGACAAGAATTGGAAAAGCATCTATAAAGGATCTAGATTAGATCCTGAAGTGTAAAGATATATAATGCATATTAAAGTTAAGATTGCTCATGCTATTGTACTTTCAGATTTTGACTATGTATGGTTGTGAAAGCTGAACTGTTAACCTCACAGAAAGAAAATAAACTCATTTGAAATGTGGTGCTGGAGAAGTGGTCTTCAAATACTGTAGATCAGGGCTGTCCAACTTCTTCCGACCCAAGGGCCAGAAGAAGTGTCACTGATCACCTGGGAGGCGGAGGTGATCAGTGAGCGGGGGGCGGGGCCGCTCGCGGGGGCGGGGTGGGGGCGGGGCCACTCGCTCACGTAGCCCCTCCTCTTTCCCCCGCTCGCACCACTCCTCGGATCCCGGGCGGCAGGGGCGAGCGGGGAGAAGGAGGAGGGGCTACAGAGGAAGAAGGCAGCCGGCTTCCTCCATAGCCGCTCCTGCTTCTCCCGCCGCACCGCTTCTCGGATCCCGGGAGGCAGGCGTGAGGGGGGAGAAGCAGGAGTGGCTACAGAGGAAGCCGGCTGCCTTCTTCCTCCGTAGCCACTCCTGCTTCTCCCCGCTCGCACCGCTTCTCGGATCCCGGGCGGCAGGCGTGAGCGGGGAGAAGCAGGAGGGGCTACAGAGGAAGCCGGCTGCATCCTCCTTCCCTCCCTTCCCACCGCAGCGGGCGGCGATCTCCGGCTGCGGCGGCGGGGAGAGAGGGGCGAGCCCCTTTCTCCTAAAGCTGTGACATGCCGGCTTCCTCAGAAGGGCGAAGCAGCCGAAATCGCCCTTCTGAGGAAGCCGGCATGTCACGGCTTTAGGAGGAAGGGACGAGCTGCGGGGGAGCCTCTCCCCACGGCTCGCCCCTCTCTCCCCGCCGCGGCCAGAGATCGCCGCCCGCCGCGGTGGGAAGGGAGGGAAGGAGGATGCAGGGCAGGGAGGAGGAAGAGAACTGGCTCCTCCCTGCACCGCCCGTTGTCCCTCTCTCACCAGCGCCGATGCAAACCGGTTTGCATCAGCGCCGGTGAGAGAGGGATGGAGGGGGCAGTGCAGGGAGGAGGAGCTGGCTCCCTTCCTTCTCCCTGCCCTGCCGCCTCCTCCTCCCGTCCCTCCCCCGCGCTGCGATCTCGCAGCGGCGGCGCGGAGAGAGGGACGGAGGGGGTGGTGCAGGGAGGAGGAGCTGGCTCCCTTCCTTCTCCCTGCCCCGCCTCCTCCTCCTCCCGTCCCTCCCCCGCCACTGCGATCTGCGGCGGCGCAGAGAGGGACGGAGGGCGGTGCAGGAGGAGGAGCTGGCTCACTTCCTCCTCCCTGCCCCGCCCCCCGGCCGCCATTTAAAATTTTTTTAATTTTTTAAAAAAATTAAAAATGGCGGCCGGGGGCATAACGGGGGCCGTGTCCAACAGGCTGGGGGGGCGTGTACGGCCCCCCGGGCCACCTGTTGGACAGCCCTGCTGTAGATGCTACAAAGACAACTAAATGACTCCTGAATGAAATCAAGACTGAACTCTTCTGATAAGCCAAGATAACTGAACTGATATTGTAGTACTTTGGACATAACTCACTAGAAATAATAATAATGTTTGGAAAGGTAAAGGATAGTAGAAAAAGAGGAAGCTCACATTCCAGATGAATAGACTCAATCAAGGAAGCCACAGCCCCAAATCTGTAAAATTCAAGCAAGACAGTTGATAATAGATAATTTTGTTATCTCTCATTCATGAGCTCACTATACATTGAAGCTGGTTTTACAGCAGTTAACAACAACAACAAAAGATAAATGACCTGGCTTTGGTTGTCAATAGGTCATGATGCACAAAGACAGCAATCCCTCCTTTCTATCCTAACAGATTTTTGGAGGAAGTCAGTAAGGTAGTGAACCAATTTTGAATTCATTAATTGCTTGGTAGGTAATCTATAATAACTTGCTGAAATACAATTATATTTTAAGTTTTATATTCCTTAATCTTATACATTAAGCTTTTTTTCCTTTTGTGATCACATAATAATTCTCTATCTGCAACATAGAGCTCACATCTCTATCAGAAGCTTCTGCTCATTTGGTTTCATTTTGTTATTCTGCAGCTTTAATTGTAGCCCTCAGGAGTTCTGGGTGGCTGTATGTATAAGTTGGAACTTGGAACAGTAAAACCACTTGTGTGGCAGCTGTTCTAAACTTTATTTAAACAAGTGTTGCAGAATACTGCAATTTCCTGAAGTTTTCAGAAAGCTAACAGATCTGGTTTCAGATTCTTCTGCCACACAAGGGTACATCTGTTGGCCTTGCTAGAGAAAACTGGCCTTCTTGAAATACCTGTCTATGGGTGGGAATGGTCAACAGCTTGGGACTTTTTTGATATTGCATCAAAGACAATGTGCCTTGAGTAGTTTGAAAAATCTTAAGAGAAAGCCAAGGGATGTCATGCATAAAGCCCTGAGCAGAACCTAATGCAGAGGTAGGAAAACTTTGTCTCTCCAGATAATGTACTGTGCAGTTTCTATCGTTTCTTACTATTGCCTATGCTCATGGGTGTTATAGGCCAAAACCTCTTTCAGCCCTACAATCACTTGACTCTGACTACAGAGAAATGACTAAGTGTGCAGCTACAGTGTAGAATTAAGGCAGTTTAATTCCACTTTAACTGACATTGATCAATGTTGTGGAATAAGGGGATTTCTAGTTTGGTCAGGCACCAGCATTCTTTGACACAGAAAGCTAAAAAAATGTGTCAACTACAATTTTCAGAATTCCATAGAGTTGAGCCATGACAATTAAACTGGTGTCTAACTGCATACATTCTATGATATAGATCCGAGGTCAGGAACCTATGGCTCTTTTGATGATTGCATCTGGCTTGCAGGCGCGGCAAACCCAAACAGGAGCAAAAACACACAAACAAAAAGGCCGGACGCCGAGCTGCAGACCCCTCACCACCCAAGGAGGTGCCAAAAAGCGGCCCTGGGCTGCAGAAAATACTGTGTGGCAGGCGCCACCGGGCCCAAAACCCAGAGCAAGGGAGGCGGGGAGGACTGGGGCAGGCCGGGCCAGCATGGATGGTGGGTCAAGACCTTCCCCCACCCGACCGGAAGCCAAGCCAGGGCCAGCAGCGAGAAAGGGGGGGGTAGTGGAGACTGGCTGCTCAGCCTCCCAGAGAAGCCCACACCATGTGCCCTTTAAGAAGGGGCAGCTCTGTCCCAGGGAGGCTCTTGCACTTAAGCTGGGTCCAGGTGAGTTCTTGCAGGAGGAAAGGAAGGCTCTGATCTACTTCACTCTCTTTCTTTTCCGTCTTTGCTTCCTCCTAGCCCTTGCTTTCTGCGATTGGGGGGAAATGGAGAGGTGGCTGGGAGAGTTTGCCTGGCAGAGGAGCCTCTAAAGTTTGGGGAGGCGTCGAAAAGTAGGTGGGTTTGGAAGGAGGAAAGGGGGCTCCTTGCATTATATTATATGGCTATCACTGAAATAAATTTCCAAATATTTTGCCTTCATGGCTCTCTGAGTCAAAAAGGTTCCCGACCCCTGATATAGATGCATCCTTAAGATACAATTGTTCCATACTTGCATCTATGATCTCATCAGACAGGCTGATTTGCCCATTGTGCACCTCTTGCTCCCTGCTTTTGACACAGAGCCCATTATATGATGCACAGGAACTTCCAGCCAAGCTCCATGCCAAAAGAGAAGCGCAAGCGGTGTATGCTGCCATGGTAATACAGGAAGCTTCCTGTGTTGCATTAGGAGCAATAAGGGGAAGCCGGGGGGTGGTGCTTCTCACCATGGAATGGAGATCAAGGGAAGATGGACAATGTGGGGCATGAAGCCATGGGTTCTCAATGCTGCCCATCAGGACCTCATGAATTTGCCACAATGCATGGCAAATCCTTGGGCTTCTGTGATGAGGTTCCTAGTGTTGATTCTCCCTAAGATCCTGTCTGAAAGGATTCATTTATGTCTAAATATAGTCCATGGAGGTAAGATAAAAGATTTTGTCTTCTAAAACAGACCAAGGCCCATTTGTTCCACCCAAAATGATTTGCTAGATGTTTTGTGCATAGTGGAAGGTGCTGCCTCTGACTTGAGACCCTCAATCCAAGGAGATGGATTGAACATGTGAAAGTGGGTGGTGGTGTGTTGTGGGGTGAGCTAACTTGACCACACCTTAAAATAAAAGAATATAAGAAAAAACTTTGTGAATGAGACCAAGGATTGTCGTGTCCAGCTTCTATTTTTTCATACTACCTACCAGGCATGTAGCCAGGGGGGGGCTAAGGGGGCTTCAACCCCCCCGAAATTCTCAGGGTGGTCCGCGAAAAGGCCTTACTGGTACATTATTTAAACTGTTATGTTTATTCATATCATGATCTGATCACCATGCTCATTATATCCCACATTCATGGGGTTATTGGGATAACAATACAAAAGGTTTGCTAGGGTAGCCCAGTCTCAGCCCCCCCAACCAAACTCAGCCCCACCCCGGAACAAAATCCTGGCTACGGCCCTGCTACCTACATATGTGTAAACAGCCCATGAATCAGGACTTGAGGGCAGTTATTCTGCTGGCTTCTCCCTTTATCTGATAACAATCAATTTCATAAGTTAACGATGTGCCAGGAGAAGCAAATTCCGAGCTATATCAATGCAGTCACCCTAAAACTGATATATGTTTTCAAACTCTTCTGATAAATAGAGAACAGCAAAAATGGTTTTCCAGCCCTCTGTCTAACAGACGGCTGTACCTCACATTCCAAAAATATGGAAAAGCTGACAGTCAATTGTCACACTATCATCTCTATAATGAGATTGTTTTGCTTTGTTTTGTTTCTGCCAACAGGTTTGAATTATTCACAGTTTTGCCCAGTATTAATTACTTTCACAACCAATATAATAATATCAAACTCATCCTCCAAATGTTAGTCACTCTAACCGAAATAGCAACATTCACACAAAACAGAAAGATATACAGTAGAGTCTCACTTGTCCAACATAAATGGGCCAGCAGAATGTTGGATAAGTGAAAATGTTGGATAATAAGGAGGGATTAAGGAAAAGCCTACTAAAAGCCAAATTACGTTATGGTTTTACTAATTAAGCACCAAAACATCATGTATTACAGCAAATTGACAGAAAAAGCAACTGAATACACAGTAACGTTATGTAGTAATTGCTGTATTTACAAATTTAGCACCAAAACATTGCAATGTATTGAAACAGCTGTGGATCTGGGGGGGGGGCAGACTGTGTTGGATAATACAGAACACTGGATGAGCGAAGGTTGCATAAATGAGATTCTACTGTAGTTTCTTGCTGGGTGGGTTAATCCAAATATACACACACAGGGATAGGTATGCTAATCCAATCTTTTTATATAACCATAATGGTAAATAAAGTAGAACAATATGCAATAAGTTTCAATCACTTTTAAAGTCAAATGGTAGAGCAAACAACATCAATAGTTAATTGTGTATATCACAAGCAGTATCCCCCACGTTCCCCAGTTTGGGTATAGCCCCACAAGCGGCGGATTAACAAAATAAACAATAATACGTCACCTCCCGGTACAATTCGTGAGAGAACATCAACATACAGACTGTAATAGTGAATGTCACACAATCAATATCATGTCCACGAAGAGCCGTGATGGTATGGTGCAGATGAATCCAAAACTTGCAAAAAAATATTATAATCCACAGCCCGTTGGCCGTAACTCAAACGTTCCCTGGGTAGGGATAAGCCACAATGGTCAGGAGAGTCGCGAATAGCTGCTCCAAGCCTCCAATGGCTAAATTTACTCCGTGTTGGTGCAATCATCGGGTAAGCCACCTACGGGTTGTAAAATCTACAGTACTGTCCCGTTTCGAATAATATCTTCCTCAGGGTGGTCCCAAATAGGTAGAAATACAATAGCACTCACTTCTGTAATATAAAATATATAAGCACGCTATAATAGCATCCCAAATTATAACAGCTGTAACTGGGGGTAGGAGAGAATATCCCTACTTACCAATGTATACATCAAATATTCATATATATTATTTGTCGCCTCTAGGGTGAAGCTGCAATGCAGAAAGTAAATAATATAGCCACAATGGCGACGACCGAAGGAATCTTCTTGTGTTGTTT
Source organism: Anolis apletophallus (assembly GCA_030556195.1). Lineage (NCBI taxonomy): Eukaryota > Metazoa > Chordata > Lepidosauria > Squamata > Anolidae > Anolis > Anolis apletophallus. Next base: position 59,940,041 of record JARBWK010000006.1, on the reverse strand, counting down.
AAAGGAGAATGTCATATAAACTAAGCGACTCATTTAAACCAGTTGGTTGTTGGCTATTAGCGCGGATTATCCACTTTCTTTCACATCTGATTAATGCGATCTGAATGTCAGCATGCGGACGTGTGGTGACTTTTTCCAATCCCACAAATTTAATGTCTGGTTGTGACTCATGTATGGTTTTAAAATGTCTATATAGGTAAGTGTCTTCATTCCCCGTCTGAATGCGTGATTTGTGTTCACCCAATCTTTTCCTCAGTGATCTTTTGGTCATGCCCACATAAAGGCGTGGGCAAGAGCAATAAAGTAAATATACTGACGATTCAGAGGCGCACGTAAAAAATTGGTTGAGTTTACTGGTTTTGGATGTCATGGGTATATTAATTTGTTTCTCAGAAGAGACAAATTTGCACTTCGCACAATGGCCACACATGAAAGTGCCTGCCCTAAAATTACTAGTAGGGGTTTTGTGTTTACTATGGTCTGAACTCATCAGCCAATCTCTGATGTTCTCCGTGCGTTTGAAGGCCGGCATGGGAAATTCTCCAGGCCCGCAATATCAGAGATGAGTGGCCAGTGTCTTTTGACAATACGTATTAGTTCTCGGCTTTTGGTAGTGTATGTTAATGGCCAGATCACTCTGTTACTGGGCTGTTTGGTTCTGGTAGTAAGCAAATCTATTCTCTTAGCGCCATCCGCTTTGAGTTTGGCTTTCTGAAGTATACTGTCCGGGTATCCTTTCTTTCTAAAGTTTTCTAGGATGCGGCCTGCTTCAATCTCATAATGAACATCGTTGGTGGAGTTCCTTCTGGCTCTGATCAATAAAGAGAAAGGTAAATTATTCTTCAACGCTGGTGGATAATGGCTCTTGTAATGCAAAAGCGCATTCTTTGCGGTCGGTTTAGTAAATGGCTTAACAGCTAATTTGTTGTCATCTTTGTATATGGTCACATCCAGAAAAGTGACCTGATTCAGGTCATATGAGGTTGTAAACTTTATGTTGGGGTGCCAAGAGGCAAGCCACTTATCACATTCCACGGTATTGGTCTGCGGCTTAACGAGGAAGAGGACGTCATCTATGAATCGCCACCAATGCGTGACATGCCGGGAGAAGGACTGTCTAGATGGTTCTAATATCACAAATCTATCTTCTAGTGACTTCATATATATGTTGGCGATCGTAGGTGCAGCTGGAGACCCCATGGCCACACCCACTTTTTGGATGTAGAAGGTATCTTCGAATTTAAAATAGTTAATTGTGTATATCACAAGCAGTATCCCCCACGTTGTGTATATCACTGCTTGTGATATACACAATTAACTATTGATGTTGTTTGCTCTACCATTTGACTTTAAAAGTGATTGAAACTTATTGCATATTGTTCTACTTTATTTACCATTATGGTTATATAAAAAGATTGGATTAGCATACCTATTCCTGTGTGTGTATATTTAGTTTAGATAACAGCCAGTAACGTCACTGCTTTTTGATTATTGGGTGGGTTAATCCCCCTTTTATTATTTGGGGGGGATTAGTAAATAAATAGCTCAATTATATTAGAATATATTTAGTGAGCACAAAAATCTGAAGAGATATTTAGGGATATTTAGAATATGAAGAAAATGAAAAACTTTGGGGTGGAATAGAATATATTGGGAACAAATACAGCTACCTGGAATCTATGTCCTAGTTATGTCCTAGTTCAAGGTCATATATACCCTACACATATGTGTTGAGAATTGTGAAAATAAGAAAATGCAACTGCATATGCTACACCTATTTCCAGAAAAAGAGAGATGAAAATGTAGAAAACAAGCCACAGTGATCAATAGAATAGCTATAAAGAGAGAACAAAAGTATAGCAGGAAATAAGGGAGCAGCCAGAGCCAGATTAAGATAGACTATGTCAAATTTAAAAGTTATCCTGGAATTACAAATTGATCAGCAATGTTTATTTTTAATATGTTTCTTTGTTGTTGTGTTTAAAAAGCCTCTTGTACATTGAGGTCCTAAATTGTAGCTTGTTGCTATGTGCATTCCAGTCATTTCATCTGATGATGACTCTAAGGCTGGATCTACACTGCCCTGTATCCAAGTCTCTGATCCCAGATTATCTGCTTTGAATTGGATTATATGAGTCTACATTGCTAGATAATATGTGATAAGAAGATAATCTGGGATCAGATCCTGGGATATAAGGCAGTGTAGATCCAGCCTAAGGTGACACAATCACTGAGTTTTCTAAGGAGAAAAGTATACAAATTACCCAAGGTCATCCAGTGGTTTTCATGGCCAAGCAGAGATTCAAATCCTTTTCCCCATCCATATCAATAAATATGGCATTGGCAATAGCAAAAAGGGGTAAAATGAGACAAGGCAAAATCTGTCATCATTATCCCCCTAAAGTACAATTCCGATCAGTGCTATCAAACCCTCTGTAAGCAAGTGGTGGCAAAATAAAGCAAAGGTTGGGTTTCACTTGCCTCAACTTCCTTTCCATTTTCTGCTCAGCTTTCATTCATTTCTGTGTTGTTTTGTAGATATTTTTATGCACCAGCTGTAATTCTGGGAAATGTTAATAAAGGAGTATTATATCTACGTCTGTTAAAAGTTATTAAAATCTTTGTTTGGACAAAAAAATCAGAACATAACATGCTTTCTCTATTTATGAAGTTTTTATGACCCACCTGTTTATTTGGCTTTTATCTGTCTCTGAATTTCCAAGCAACATTTTGCATCTCAAACTATCCAGACATGACAAGCAATTTTCCCCTGCTTTCACAAGTAATATACAGATTATCTTCCTCTGTGGGGAACAGCATGAAAACAATTTCCCAGGAGTGTTTTCCCCCCAATACTAAAGTATGAAAAATAACATTTTTATGAGTCTGTGTGAAATAATATTTTGGTTTTCTCTTTATAGAGATCCTCTGAGACACATTCTCAACAGGTGGAGGAGACAATCTTGCTCCAGAGCTTTACATTAATCTGTTTCATCTATTGAGATTTAGTGATTGCTGTGCTGCTTTCCATATATGATATCTTGAAGATAATTTAAAGGTATATTAAAAGCAAAATATTGCAGCCATAATATGAAATGCATGCCTCTCAATGATCATAAAAGTTAATTAGTAATGTCAAACATTAATGAGACATCTGAGTGGGGTTCAGTTGTAGAACATTTTAACTACTGCCCCATTTCCCTCCTCTTCATCCCTCATTACATTACATTACATTAAAAGGAAGTTATAGGATATAGCTTTGTGAACTATACAAGGATTGAGATAAGGTAATTTGATCTGACATAGATTTTCCGATATTTAAATGTGCGTGTGAATTATATTGTGTATATTTATAGAAGGAAAGAGAGAGAAAGACGTTGGACAGTGAGAAAATCTCTCTAACTAAAACCTCATTGAGCTCAGTGTGTCTACTCTGGGTAGGACTATAGTTAGATCTAACACAAAATGTATTTTTCATAATGAGAAAGAAAGAAAGTAATTAAGAAAGAAGAAAATGTCATAGGAACAAAGGAAAAGTTCCCTCATAAGAGTGAAGAGAGGTTCTGAATGAATATAGTCATATAACACAGCCAAAGCTTGAAAGGGTTACTTTTTAACCACCCAAAAAAGTAACTTGTCAAATCTCTGGACACAACTTATTTTCTAAATATTTGAGACTGACAACTGTTTTCTTTCAATTTTTTGTGAGTCTCCTTTTTTTTGCAATTAATTGTGGTCTAGTAACAAATTTAGCAGCATTTTTGCAAAGTACAAGTGTGATTATGTTTTGCAAAGAGTTCAAAATGGATTCATACAAAGGTATAGAAGAAAGGGGTTTGAAACTCCACATGCTATCATGACGAGAGGAGTTTCAAACTTTCAAGGTCACCTGCAGCCAGAAACACCATACAATCCAATTCTGTTGTGTCAAACTCCTCCGGTGCTGGTGTTATGGTATTATGTTATGGTATTATGGTGTTATGGTAAAATAATTAAATCCAGAGTCTGATGTTCCTCATGACTACTGAAGCTGAATAGACAAGTATGTGAATGATTTGTGGGGAAACTGAACATCTTTCCTTCCGAGTGTTCTGAAGTTATACACAATTGTGAAAAAGAACTCATTTGCTAGTGGCAAAATGGTGACTTTCATTTGTGAAGTGGAGCTTGGGCATTTTAATTTTGAGACTAAGAAATTCCACAGCCAATATGCCCTGAGAAAAAATAACTGGGGGTGAAGAAATAATTTCAGATTAAAAGAAACATGAGGAGTGATAGTCAATAATTATGGCCCACTTTCAGTTTTCTTTTCTCATATCTGACAGACACACACAAATAAAAAGTTGGGTGGTGTCCGCAATTTATAAAGGGATATTTAGAAATCTCAGCTAGACAGTGTCAATATCTCACCAACTGCAAATCGCAGGATTCCACAGGATATTACTATAGCAGTTAAAGTGGAATCAAAGTGCTGTATAAAATTCTGTAGTGTACGCAGAAATTCTTGTTCATGCTTTTGTATGTGACATTGAATCATAATGTGCTGACTGTATAGTGTGAAAAGGTTCATGATATTGGCCACAATCAGGGCCGTAGCCAGGATTTTGTTTCGGAGGGGGCTGAGTTTGGTTTGGGGGGGGGGGGCTGAGACTGGGTGGAAGAGGGTCTACCCTAGCAAATCTTTTGTATTGTTATCCCAATAACCCCATTAATGTGGGATATGATGAGCATGGTGATCAGATCATGATATGAATAAACATAACAGTTTAAATAATGTGCCAGTAAGGCCTTTTCGCGGACCACCCTGATAATTTTGGGGGGGGGGCTGAAGCCCCCTTAGCCCCCCCCCCGGCTACATGCCTGGCCACAATGTTTCTACTGGCTCAGCCGAAAGCAACAAATTACTATATGTGTGAAGCCCATACACATGGTTAGAAATTGTCATGACGGGGATTCTTTTTTTTTTTTTTGAAACATATTTATTGGGTTTTCTCATAAACATTAAAAGAGGGGGAACAATTGCAGGTATAGGACAGTAGGAACAGAGGGGAGAGAGGGAGGTGACCGGGGGTTGGGCTCGGGATAGTGGAGTGAGAGGGATTAAGAGGGGGGAGTCGAGAGGGGGAGGGAGGTCCGGGGAGGGATGATGGGGAGGGGGAGGGTGTACTGTGTGGGCTTCCGGCTCCACCATATAGTCCCATTTGTATAGTCCTTGTGAGGAAACGGGGGGGTGGAGGTAAAGAGGTAAAACGTCTTTGGCAATAAGCGGGGGAGGAGCCCTCGAGGGTTCCGTCTGATTTGCCTTTGGTGTTCTCCGTCCCCGTAGGCAAGTGTCTCTACTGTGGCAGTCCAGTACCTCTGAATCCCGGGGGGGATGGAACTCTTGGGAGGTTTCATGGTTTTGGGGATGCTGAAGCTGCAGGGTCCTCCCGGGCCTTCATATAGTCCAGGAAAGGTGACCAATCTGTCCATTTTATCGCTCCACCTCCCACCTCGCTTAGGTGGTAGGAGAGCCTATCCATGTTCATGATGTCCCATACTTTGGCTTCCCAATCCTCGATCCGTGGTGCGTTTGCGGTCTTCCAGTTCCTCGCATACACCATTCTCGCTGCCGTCGTCAAGTAGACAAACAGGTGTTCAATTTTTGTCCGGCAGTTCTTGTTCAGCAGGCCCAGCAGGTAGCTCTCCGGCTTCCTTTCCAACGCAATGAGGAGGATTTTCTGGATACTTCTATGTATGCCTTTCCAATAGGCTGTGGCTTCTGGGCAGGTCCACCACATGTGAAAGAAAGATCCAGGTTGCATCCCACACTTCCAGCAGTTCGGTTGAGCTTCCTTGTACATCATCCCCAGCTTCTGTGGTGTCATGTACCACCGGAAGAATAGCTTGTACCAATTCTCTGCGAGGTCTGTGGCATAAGTGATCTTCAGCTGTTTTCTCCAGACCTTTTCCCATTCATACATGCTGATTGGACGCCCTATATTCTGCGCCCATTTGATCATGCAGGCTTTTACCACCTCGGTCTCCGTGGCCCATTCCAACAGCTTCTGGTAAGCTCTTGTGACTAGCTTTCGGTCCCGTCTCAGGAAGGCCTTCCAGAAAGTCTCCGTATCCTCGAAGCCAACCTGGTCATCTTTCTTGAACCAGGCCCTTATGTGGAGGTATTGTAGCCATGTGAGCCGCTCGTATCGAGTTTGTAATTGAGCCAGCGATTTGAGGCATCTCCTCCCTGCTACCTTAGTGGTAAGATCTTCGTACCTTGGCCACGTCTGCCATCCCAGGATACTCTTTTGGTGCGCTTCCATGGGAGAAACCCAGGGGGGGTCCTGGCGAAAAACCGCTCCCTGTATCTCTCCCATATCTGCAGAAGCGCTGCTCTCAGGAAGTGTTTTTTGAAATTGGGGTCCGATCTCGTGCTCCCGTACCACAGGTATCCGTGCCATCCCGCTTTGAGGTCAAACCCTTCCAAAGCTAGGATGTCCTCCCTAGCCAGAGCTATCCAGTCTTTCACTTAAGATCAACCCGCACGCGTCATGGTACATCTTCAGGTCCGGAGACCCAGTCCCCCCCCTCTCCTTTCTATCTATCAGGATTGTGTACCTGATTCTGGCCTTCTTGGAGTCCCAAATAAAGTTGAGGATGTCTTTTTTCCAACCCTCGAAGACCGCCCCTGACTTGATGATGGGGATGTTTTGGAACAAGTATAGCAGCCGTGGGAGGATGTTCATCTTGACAGCTGCTATCTTGCCCATGAGGGAGAGGTTGGCGCTTCTCCAATTCCCTAGATCAATTTGGACCTTTTTCCAGAGTGCCTCGTAATTGTTCTTAAACAGGTGGCAGTTCTGGGCAGCTATCTGGATACCCAGGTACTTGATTGCTTGGGAAATTTGCATGCCTGAGGCCGATCCCAACAGCTCCTGACGACTTTGAGAGATATTCTTTGTTAGAATTTTCGTCTTCCTCCTGTTTACTTTCAGCCCCGCTAGTCGGCCGAAATTTTCGATCTCCGCCAACCACAGGTGTATAGAGTCCAGGGGCCTTTCTACAAAACAGATTATGTCATCTGCGAATGCCTTCACCTTGTACTGGTGATTTCCCACTTTCGGGCCTCGTAGCTGGGCGTTAGTTCTTATCGCTCTCAGCAGGACCTCTGTTGCGAGTATGAAGATCAGAGGCGAGAGGGGCATCCCTGCCTGGTCCCTTTCAGTATCTTTATTCTCTCCGTCGGGCGCCCGTTGACCCAGACCCTTGCCGATTGTTCCTGATAAATTGCCCCAATCGCAGTTTGGAATTTGGGGCCCATATCCATCTTTGCCATGAGCAGCTGAAAGAAGTCCCACCTCAAGTTGTCAAATGCTTTCTCTGCGTCTAGGGCGAGAAAAGCAACTTCTTTTCGGGGGTGCGCTTCATAGTATTCCAGCAGGTTGATGACAGTCCTGACGTTTTCTTTGCCCTGTCTGCCCGGTAAGAAGCCATTCTGATCTGAAGCGATCCAATCTCCCAGCCAGATCTTCAGTCTCGCCGCTAGTATGGAAGCCAGGATTTTATAATCGATGTTCAGCAGTGAGATGGGCCTATAGTTGGCCACATTAGCCTCATCTGTGCCGTCTTTATGAATGATGACTATATTTGCTTCCTTCCATGTGGCTGGAGATGTTAGCCATACTTTTTGCTCCCGATAGGTGACCATCACCCCTTCGGTTCTCTCCCAGCGGAACTTGATTCTCCTATTCTTCAGCTCCTCTGTGAGGAACCGGTAGTTTTTCCTCTTGAGCATTGCCGCTGTAGTGAACTCTTTTAGGATGATCACCTTAGCCCCTTTGTGCGTGGCTTGCGCCTCCTTCTTTTTTAAGAGCACTGCATCTCTGGTCCGTTTCTTGCTATACTGGACCACCACGTCCCGGGCCACTTTGTTCTGCCTTGCATACGCCGAGGGGACTCTGTATGCCCTTTCAATCTCCTGTTGTGCTTCCCCTCACCCATGCCTAGGATGGAGGCTGTCAGTTTGCCCACAACTTTTATCAGATCTTCTTGGGGGTCCTCCTGCAGGTTCCTGAGGCGAAGTCTGGTTTCCAGGGTGGCCTGCTCCATCCTTTCCTGCATCTGTTCCAACTTCATATTTTTCCCCTCCAGGTAGTCCATACGCTTTTGCATTGTACTCTGTACCGACGCGATTTCGTCCTTGCCTAGTTTGATGGTCTTGATTTCCTCCCTCATTGATACCAGTTCTTTGGTTAGGTCCAGTTTGATATCCTGGAGTTGTTCCTGGACTGTTTTTAGTCTGCGCCTCTTGCCGCGCCGCCGCTTGGTCTACCTTCCTCTGGGTCAGTTCTTGTTGCTCCGAGATTCTCTGGAGTTCCTTCAGGATTTCCTTTAATGTAGGATCCTCCCCTACGGCTTGTCGCTTCTGGACCCCCTTGATGTCCTTGAATATTTTTGAGGCGGCCATGATCCCTGCCTTGCTTTACCCCTTCCCTGTGGCTCCGCTGCCTGTGGTTCTTGATGTGTGGCTTGGAGGGGGCTGGTGGTCCCGGTGCCCGGCGTATTTCCTGCCCGCCTTGCGCCTGCTGACCCCAGTCAGGGATGCTCAGGTGGTTTGACCTGCAGCGAATGGGGCGGCGTGGTCGATGTTTGTATCTCCCGGGCGGACTCGTGTGGTTGACTTTGGTTGGGGCTGAAGGGGACGTGATGGTCTCGTCGTGCCCTCTTTGGTGGGTGAGGTCCCTTCTTTTTGGGTCCGTTAGGATTTTTTTTTCCTTTTTGTTGTTGTTGTTGTTTTATGCTGTTGGGGGGGGGAGAAGAGAAGGGATGCGTTCCTGATCTCCTTCCCTTGTCCTGTCCTCTGTGTTGTTTCTCCTTCTCCTCCCCGCTCGTCTCCCCCTTTACCCCCTCTCTCCTTTTCCTCTGTCTCCTGCCTCCTTTCCACTGTCCTCTGGGTTCTTTTCAGCCTTCCGCCTTTTTCTTAATGGCACTGACCCAGGAAGTTTTCTTTCTTTTCTTTCTTCTCCTCCTCTCGTCGTCTCCTTGGCTGTCGTGCTTCTGGTGTCCTTCAGGGGGCGGGCTGTACTGCAGGCTCTGCTATCCCTCTTTTGTCCACCAGGCGGTCCTCCCAGCCCTTCTATTTTCTTCCCGCTCTTTTCCTCCCCACTTCCTGGACCTTCTGGCCTCTGAGTCTCTCTGCTCTCTTCCTCCTTCCTTCTTTCGCGCCCTTTTCTACTGAAGATGGCGGCTGCTCCGGGCTGTTGTTTGCCCTCCTCACCCGGTAAGCGCCGCCATCTTGGTTCCTGAGGGTCCCTTCCCCCCGCGCTTTTCCCGCTCTCTTTTCTGCCTGGAGCCGTCCCGCTTTCTCCCGCGCGGCTCTTTTTGTCCTCCCTTGTTCTCTTCGCGGGTCCCGCTTGTTCCCCGCGTCCTCCGGGCCCTCTTCCTTCCCGCTTGCCCCGCTTTCTACTGTTGTTTTCCCCCCGTGTCTTCCCTTGCCTTTGTCGCCCCCTTCTTACTTTTGGCACTTTCCTCCCTCTTCTATGTGGGCCGGGCGGCAGTAGTTGCGGGTGTTCGCCCGCTTCCCGGTCCGTGGCCTGCTCGCCCGTAAGAGGGTGAAGCCACCGGACCCTCACAGTCCCCCCCTCTTGAGGAGGAGGGGGCTTCTGGGGTCAGCGGTGGTGTCCCCCCTGGCTTCGCTACCTCTTGACCGCTTGGTGCGGTCAGAGGCGAGGGCGCGATTCGCCCCCTGGCCCTCGGATCCGGTCGACGTCCTGAGGAGCTCTCAGAAAGTCTGGCCTGCCGCCATCTTTGCCCGACCGGAAGCCATGATGGGGATTCTTAATTCTAAGTAATTAAGCATGATGTAGTAGTTTTAGTGTTGCATTAGGACTCTGGAGACCAGCGTTGATTTCCTGGTCCACTATGGAAACCCACTGGGAGCACGTACACACACACACATTCTGAAAAAATCTTGACCAAAAAAAACCCCATGATAGGTTAACCTAGTGTTGCTATAAATCATTATAATTACTATTATTTGATAAACAACAAGATTGGTACACAACAAACAAAATCACTATGCTGGCTTTTGCATTTGATAACATGTCAGACTGTGTGATGTATCGTCGAATAATGCATGCAGATCCAAGCAGGGTGGCTTTTTGCAGCTGACAGATGATAATTTTGTCAGCGCCAATTGTTTTTAAGTGCTGGCCAAGGTCTTTAGGCACTGCACGTAGTGTTCCGATCACCATTAGGACCACCTTTACTGGCTTGTGTTCAATCTTTAAATCCTGGTATTGTGTAAACTTTTCCAGTTGCTTCTTAACAATTCTGCTGTCGCCTGGGATTGCAACATTGATGATCCACACTTTGTATTTTCCACAATCATCATCATGTTTATTTATACCCTACTTTTTCTCTCCACAAGGAGACCCAAATCATCTGAATGCACAAAACCGCAACAATTTAGGAGGTTCACTTCTTTTACTTAAGGTTCATAAGTGTGATAAAAGACAACTGTGCTGTCTATATAGTAATCATATGCTTATTTTTTCATTCTTTCTAATTTGATGTGTTTCTCTAAGAAAATTGATGTCAGTTATCGTATTTGCAATTCTATTTGTAATTCCTCATAACACAGTGGGCCTTAGGTTTCTACTAGGGCTTATTTCCCAGACCCCCTATGGGTGCCAAAATCTAAGGATGCTCATGTCCCATTATATACAATGGCATAGTAAAATGGGGTTCCTTATTTAAAATGGGAAAATCAAGGATCATGTGGATGGTTGAATCAATGGATGCACAACATATATCATAATATATACACACACATATGCACATGTGATATGCATTATAAACTTCTATACAAACCTTCACTAGTAAGGAACAATCCTTCAAATCTAATTGTTTCAATCTGGAACTCCAGTATCCTGAAAAAAAGATGGAAAGCAATATCTGCTCAGAATGTACATCATTCTGGGTCACAGAGACAATGTTATTGTGGATGGATATTGTAATTAATACATACATGAAGAAGTATACACATCACATGACTGGAGCATATGCAAACATAAATGTATTGCCAATCTAAAACCACATAAGAGAATACTGGTGTGTACAGCTGTAAACTATACAGGGATTTTCTCTTAATGAGATCTGCATGTGTGCAGATCTCCAAGATGTGATTGATTTCACACAAGGGACTTTGCTAAAAGAAAGGCCAATCACTGTTAGCAGCTGCGGCTTGCCAGCAAAATGACATCATATGTTTCCTGCTAGAATACACAAGCATACACAAAAGATTCCCCACAATAACATTTGAGAAACAAATCTTGTTGGGACATGTTGCACTTTTTCAGATCCTGCCTACTACATGTTAATTTGCTGCATTTTCTTGGAGTTTCGGGAGATGTTCCATGCTCATTTTGCAATGTCATATCTTTTTTTTAAAAAAAACCTGGCTCTGGAAATTCAAAATGCAGGGCTATCTCGGGAATTTTAGATAAAACTATCTAAAATTAGAACTAAAAGCAGAATAACAAGAGATACTGAACATGTGGGTCCTAAAGAAGTAGCTACATGGTGTCTTGCACAGTCCTTGAGCAAGCAGGGATCATCAGTATTAAGGGCATGGTATTGAGAACACAGCTGCGCTGGGCAGGGCACATCTCTTGGATGGAGGACCACCGCCTCCCAAAGATACTACTCTATGGTGAACTCACCACGGGTCAGTACAAGAGAGGCACCCCAAAAAAGAGATATAAGGACTCCCTGAAACAACATCTCAGGCTCGGCCAGATTGATCACCAACAATGGTCCACCCTGACCTCACATCAGGAAGCATGGAAATACACTATCCACAATTCTGCGGCCTCTTTCGAGAAGTCACGACAAACGAGTCTCAAAGAGAAATGACAATGCAGAAAGAATCGCAACTTGGAAACAACATCACCCAAGGAGACTTTCTGCTGTGTTTTCTGCAACCGGACTTGCCTATCTCGGATTGGCCTTTTTAGTCATCAATGTGCTTGTAGAAAGCGTGGGATGATGAGTCCTTCCTGAATCTTCATTCGTGAAGAAAAGCCAAGAAGATGAAGATGAAGTAAGGCCATATTTCTAGGTGATTCTTTTCCAGCTGCAATTTTTTTTTGGACTACAGCTTCAAGAAATCCCTAGCTGCGTGGGTATGAGCAGAGTCTGTTTTCCTTATGCAAGACACTAAACAAAACTCTTCATCACTAACCACAATGCAAACTTATAACGACAAGTAGTGAAATCTTATCCACATGTGCTCACAAATAAATCAATTAAGTTGAGAAAAGTATTATACAGTTGCAAGTCTAATCACTCTAACAGTTTGTGTTGAGATAGTTTCAAGATTATGTCTTGAATTACAGGGGAAATCCTTTCATACAGCATGCTTAGGAAAAACTTCCAGTCGTAACACAATGAACAGAAACAAAGCACAGATAGAGTAAAGGAAAAAGCAGAAAAATGTATGTTTTGGATCAAGGATTGTTTCATAAACTTTTCACATTTTGATTAATCTAACAGCTGCACCTATGAAGCAGTTGCAGCTCCATTCTGGGCCAAGTCCTCACTGCTGTATTCCAGTGCTGACTAGAAAGAGCTACACCTGTCACATGCAGATTGAATAGATTGTAGCCTAGGAGACTTTTTGCCAAGTAGCTATACTAAAGAAAGGCATCATCACATTGAATGATCCGCAAATGATCATACACTAAGGACAGGCTTTAATTTTCAATCAGTGTCTTTAAATGGCAATAATAATGTCGTTCAGCATACATCTGTCTGCGGTACAAATCTACATGCTTGATCATTGTCACCAAATCTGGTGACAGAATTCTGAAATTCAAAATACAGTAGGATCTCGCTTGTCCAACCTTTGCTCATCCAGCATTCTGCATTATCCAACAAAGTCTGCCTCCTGCCTGGATCTACAGCTGTTTCAATACACTGAGATGTTTTGATGCTACATTCATAAATACAGTAATTACTACACAACATTACCATGTACTGAACTGCTTATTCTGTCGATTTGTTGTAAAACATGATGTTTTGGTGCTTAATTTGTAAAATCATAACATAATTTGATGTTTAATAGAAGTTTACTTAATTCCTCCTTATTATCCAACATTTTCACTTATCCAACATTCTGCTAGCCCGTTTATGTTGGATAAGCAAGACTCTACTGTACTCAAAAATCTCATACACACACACACACACACACATGTTTAGACCCAAAAAAGAAGTTATTAAATCTTTTATCCTGGTCTGACAACTTCTTTGGGTACCTTCCAACCATACCTTTTGGCATTATAAACTATTTATTTCTTTAGAACTCATATTTGTAAATTTATTTTGATCAATCTTGTTATCTATACTTAGCTTGATATCCTGAATTGCTTTTGCGTATGTTAGGGAATGACTGGAAAACTTTGGCCTTTTATATTGTTTTGGAAAAATATATATTTTAGGAGTCCATTTTTCACTGAACAGGACATTGAATTACATTAAAACCTGGGGTTATAGAACAATCCTATGAGTTGTTAAGTGCTACCAGTCTCAGTAGGAGCTGCGGTGGTGCAATGGGTAAAACCCTTATGCCAGCTGAACTGTTGACCTGATGGTCGGCAGTTCGAATCCATAAGATGGGGTGAGTTCCCATCTGTCAGCTCCAGCTTCCCATGTGGGAACATGAGAGAAGCCTCCCATAGGATGGTAACACATCCTGGCATCCCCTGGGTAATGTCTCTGCAGACAGCCAATTCTCTCACACCAGAAGTGACTTGCAATTTTTCAAATCGCTTCTGACATGATTTAAAAAAACACACACACACAGTCTCAGTTTTCTTTCACTCAACTCTTTAGTAAAATTATGAACCAACCTGGCAAAGTGAGGTACATTTTCTAATTGCATATGAGTCACAGATGAGACACAAATTTTAAAACCTAAGTATAAACTGCAATAAGTATTTCAGATAGCCGAACAGTCAAGATTATATGTCATATCTTTAAAACCCAATAAGTATTAATAGTGCAAATGTGTCTTGGGTCACAAGAAGGAAAGTCACATGTGTGCATTTATATTTATATGGATAGTGTGCTGAGGGTGAACCCCATTATAGGTTTTAATGTAATTCAATAGAGCCCCGAGGAGTACTAAAAAAAAAGCTGGAAGATGGGATGCTTGCTTCACCTAACTGATACCCATTGATTAACAAGAAGGAAGGCATTATTTCCCCTTAATTAATTTAATTAAAAGGAAAATCTCATCCTCTGGCAATCCAGCATGGTCAAAGGAAGGACATCACCAACACTTCACTTTTCAAGGGCAGTCAAGTTCTTCACACATCACGGTTCACTTGTATATACATAATTTCATTGTGTATTTATATGGTCATTGTCCTAATGTTACAAGGCACACAAAAATAAACCATTAATTACAACATCCAATGCTTTAGTAAAAGATTAACCTTTGTCAGAATGAAAACCTGTTCCACCGCTGTATGTGTAATAATAGAAGAAATGCCAAACACAAGGGTTTTTTTCAGATTGTCATGAAAATATATTGCTGCTCCAATAATAACTCATATTAGTGTTATTAAATCTCTGAAAGCATATGTTTGTAATCCCCTAATGGCTAATAACTTAGTTTTCAAACACCACATAAATTTGACCACCAAACATGCTTTTGTGTAGGGCTGTAAAAATGCTGGCACTGAATCAGGTTGCTTAGAATTACAGGAATCTGCCTGTGGCGAAGATACTCTGCAAGGCACTTTGGGCTCATTCCTGCAGGGCAGGTTAGAGGAACCTTTGAATCCTCCAGATGCTGTTGGGCCCAGCTATCAACAGCCTCAACCAACACAACCAGGAGTAAAGAATGATGGGATCTGGAATCTAAGAACTTAACTGGTCAAAAGTTCCACACTCTTACAATGGGGTGGAGATACAACATTATTCTTCAAACATTTGATGTGATTCACTGATTGATGTCTTTGATTTCCCTCCCTGCCACTGCCAGCAAAAAAGGGATGCATATTTTCCAAAGAGAAGCCTTTGGATGTCTATTAAAATGGGAAGGAAATGCTGATAGATGGCTTTTGGCCAAAAGCATTCCCTTAAAAACATTTGTGCAGCCAAGAGCTCCAACGGTATGCCCAGAAAAGTGTTCTGGCTTGAAAACTCTTACACCATCCTATTTTAAATTAACTGACAATGAAGTCTGAGTCAAAATAATGGCATGGCATGAAGAGTGTACAAGACATATGTGGCCTCCTTATACAGACAGCAACTTCAAGCACTCCTAGTAGTCAGCATAGCCAATGAAGAAGAATTGTGGGTGTTGAATTTAAGCAAAATCCAGAGGGTTGTAAGAGTCCTACTCTTATGAAAAGGTGTGGTTTCTCTGTTAAAAGATATCTATAGAAAACATGGTCGAACTGTTCTCCGTGATCCAGTCATTATCAGGAACAGTTGCTATTACTCCTAATCATGGTGATGATCCTGTCACAGGGTTTTCTTACCTAGATCTATTTAGAAAAGGTCTCTCATCACCTTCCTCTAAGGCTGAGAGAATATGTTTTTCCATGTCTGAGCAGTAATTTGAATCTTGACCTTTCACAATCTTAGTTCAACACTCAAAACCAATACACCAGGAATCCTCAAACTTTATAAACAGAGGACCAGTTCATGGTCCCAGACTCTTGGGGGGCTGGGCTATAGTTTGAAAACAACATGAACAAATTCCTATGCAAACTGCACATATCTTATTTATAGAGCAAAAAAACAAACAAACCATGAAAGAACAATTCTAACCAAAATAAGTTTACCAGTATTTCAATGGGAAGTATAGCCCTGCTTTTGTTAATAAACTTGGAGGGCCACATCTGGCCTGCGAGCCTTTGTTTGGGGACGCCCTGGCATAGATCATGCTGGCTCCATTTTACCAGTCTCCAGTTTTGTTAATATGTTGAGTTTCTTTTCACTTCTGCTTTCTGCCCCACAGATGTATTCTGCTAACTGTTGGGTGCAATTCCAAGTAAGGATTGTGTTTTAAAAATAAACAGGAAACAGGCTTTGTTGCACCTTTATTTCACTACCCTTGGTGCAGACTGAAATCTATTTTCTACACCACAAGGTTTTGTTTAATCAATAACAATAATAATAATCTTTATTTATACCCTGCCACCATCTCCCCAATGGGGACTCGGGGTGGCTAACATGAGGCAGAGCCCTTTTAAAATACAACACAATAAAATGCAGAATACAAGAAACAAAATGCATCAGAAAATAAATTACAATAACAAAGTGAAATAATAAAGCAAATTAACACAATAAAATTCGAACAAGCGAAGTGGAAGAGATAAAATGATAAAACTCTGGGTGAGGTAGGAATAGAAAATATGGGGGAGCTCAAGAAAATAAAACAGTGGGGTAAGGCTTTCAGTTTAGAATGAGGGAAAGTGCATCATAGAGGCAATACTATAAATGGGGCAACAAAAATGGGATGGATGGTCACTCTCCAAATGCACATCAAGTCTTCATAACACCTCTTTCTCCACATCAGGTTCTTCTAAATCAAAGTTCTCTTGAATCCGTGAGTTAACAGCATTTCACAAGGGGTTCTATGAGAGATTTTGACTGGGAAAATGGCATTGGGAGTTTCCTAAGACCAAAATGTTGTTCAAAGAGTTACTCCAAAATAAAAAGATTGGGGAAAGGCTATTGTATATTGTGGACTTTAGGAATTGCCATCATACAAGTATTTCCTGCAATTGTATGAATACTTAACTGTGAGTTATTGTTCATGGGATTTACTTTAGTGTAGCACAGCAGTTCTCGTTTGTGCCTGGAGGGCAGGGGCTAGGACCCGGGGTCCCATTAGCATTAGGGCCTGCAGTACCAGAACCAGATTCAGAGGATGAGCTAGATGACTGGGGTGAAGGGCAGCTTTCCCCTGGTGGGCCTCCTTCGCCCACAGAGAGCTTGGCATGGGAAGAAATTTGTTTGGCCCTGGCGAAGACATAGATAACCAGGTGCAGATGGAAGACAGTGATTCTGGAAGCTATGAGCATCCGGGTGGGAGAGATTCTCAGGAGCTAGTGAGTGAAAACATGGAAGAAAGCGGCTGGGAAGTTTCTAGGGAGGAGAGCTCTCAGGGAGATAGAAACACAGCTGCTGAGAGACAAGGTCGAACCTTTGATAGGAGACGGAACATCGAGTCTAGTAGAAGGGGATGGTTCAAGAGCCTAGACCGGCCGAGGTCCGTCAGCAGGGATTGGAGATGAAGAAGCCTAGAGCGTCGGGGACCTCGGCCGAGAGATTAAGTATAGGATCCGTGGGAACGAATCCTCAGTGCTCCGGCCACGTTTCATCTGAATAGGCGTGAAGCGGAGTGGGACCACGAAGCTAAGCTAGCTAGTGGTCATCAAGCCTTGCCTTGCCTTTGCCTTGCCTTGTTCCTGATCCGCCTGGTTGTGCGGAGCCTTGCCTTGTTTCCTGATCCGCATAGTCGTGCGGAGCTTTGCTAAGCTTTTGGCCTATTTGCCACGTTATTTTGGACATTGTTACTTCAAGCCTTTTGGATTGCTTTACTATTCTTATGGACATTATCTTTGAACTGTTTTTACATTCAATAAAGTAGTTAGCCTTCAGTCCGTCTGTGTGTGTGTGATTAAGGGGCCGGTCAAGTCAGTGCATCGTGACATTTAGAGTTGGCATACTTTGGAATGCTCTATACAGCTTTTGGATTTGTTTTTTATTCAAGCAACTTGACTTCCTACATTTTTTTTCACTGTATGGGAAAATTGGTTTCCTCATCCACTTTTTAAAGGCCCATTCAGTTGTTATTATATGAATCTGAAGAAATCATTATATTCACTAAAAGTAAAGAACTTCTCTGACTCCTTAGAAACATGTTACATTGCTTGCCTAACCAACTCTGAATGTCTTTCTAAAAATTATATCACACTCTGGGGAGTCTTTGGTTCTCTGCAAAAATTAAACATAGAGACATTCTTAAAACCAGTGAATCATCTTTGTTATTGCACATCTGTTAGGAAAGAATAATTCATGTCTGATTGGATCTACTAAACTATTATTGTAGTACATAAAACCATCCGGTGCTTATTCTCCAGATTCCCATTGACAGTTCTCATGTTAGGAGTGTTCCCCTCCTCCCTCCTCATAATAATGTGACATTTAAAAAAACCGCCTTTTGGAAGGAAAGATGAACCCATCTACCAAAGAAAAATCTTTAGTTGGTTGCTATTCTACAATTATTTTTTTAGGTCCTGGAAGGTGTTTTAATGTTGCCCTTGTATTTGAAAACAGCATGAAAATAATTTTGTTTCTTTATCCTATCCACAGGAAAATGATAAAATTTAGATTTTCTAGTCACCTGAAAACATAATGCCCTTCACGGAGTGAGGCATAATGGGTGTATGACCCTATTTCTGAGATCAGAAAATATCTCAGCATTGCTCTTGAAGAACTGAATTTCTTTTCCAGTCTCTACTTCAAAAAAATATCTCAAAGAGTTTGCATCTATAAGAGATAATTCTATACTTTTTAGATACATTCCACACCATACAGTATTTTTGAAAACAATTTTGATGCTCAATATTCATGTCACTTTGCATTAGAAAGGAACATCAAAGGAGTCACAGTGCAAGAATATTATGACCTTGGAAATACTGCTTTTCAAAAAATGATAGCCCCTGTTGTTGATCTTTGATCTGAAGTTATTTCTAATTTATGGCAACTCTAAGGTGACCCTTTCATGAATTTTCTTGGGACGATTTGTTTGGGGGTACTTAAACATACAATATGGCTATTATAATTTACAAACATTAACAGACAATATACAAAATCAACAAAACAGCACAGGACACCACTAAAAGCCCACCACAGTCTGTTTCTAAAGGCCTGACAGAATAGCAGAGTTTTTACTAGCCAATGGAAGAACAAGAAGGGAGCCTCTTCTTCCAAACAATCACATTTGATATAGATTATATGCATTAAATCAATGTATCAAAATGTGTAAAAGCTAAAATAGATGAAGCGAATAACCCTCTGGAGACAAATGTATACAGCAATTCATGGATTTCACTGGCAAAGATAAACACAGGCATAAATCTTTTTGAATTCATGGGTTTATGACATATTTTCTTTTGCATGGGCTGTTCTCCATAAGACTGTACTGCAGAACAAATAATGCTAGGAACTAGAATTATAACAAAGTATGTCTAATGCCAGATAGCATAACATGACTTTCTTCAGAGTTAGCTGTTGAGCCTTTCCCTGGCCAACATTTTGGAAAAACTATCAGTTATAATTTGGTACCCTGCATGCATGGGACCAAGACTCATAATTTCACCTACATCCATCTGATAAAAGATGTAATCTCTAGGAATTTTCTAGGTTCTCCGGGCATGTTTTTCTGGAAGTTACCATGAGGCTACCCCCAGAGGAATTAGAACATTTTCAGAGCGGATACCTACCAGTTCGGGACCGGCTTATCTTTGTGACCACATCTTCGCCTACGAATTTACATGATCTCTAAGATCTTCTGGGGAGGTCCTTGTCTTGCTCCCACCCCCCATCACAAATGTGGTTGGTGGGGATGAGAGAAAGGGCCTTGTCTGTGGTGACCCCACAGCTCTGGAAATCTCTCCTCAGAGAGATTTTATTTATTTATTTATTTATTTGTTCCTTCTTATATTCCTCCCAGCAGGAGAGATTAAACTGGCACCCACCTTGTCCACCTTCCGGAAAGAACTAAAGATGTGGATGTTCCACTGTGCATTTGACTAGATAGTTCCCCAAATAATTCTGATTCCCAATTTGATCCATACCTATATCTTGCTCATTATCACTTTTCCCCTTTAGAGACATAGCGCTCTCCATACACTAACCCCCCCCCCCCCCGGTCCTACTCTTGCCATCTGCCTTTAACACTTTATCCATCAACCCTATCCTTTGATAAGTGATTAGCACCAGTCACTACCCAAACTCAGAACTGTGCACTACTCAGACCATTGAAGGTTGTTAGATATTCACTATGTATTATATTCTGTGATTGTTTTATATTGCTGAAATGTTTTTATGAGTTTTGTTGTTAAATTTTATTTTAACTATGTGGAACCTCGGGCTTGTCCCCATGTAAGCTGCCAGGAGATAGAGGTGGGGTACAAAATAAAGTTGTTGTTGTTGTTGTTATCCACTGGTTCCTGTTTTCATGGTAAGCTCATGGAACTTACCATAGCATGTTACCTGCAGATATGGTAGTCATATTTGCACTCTAACAAATAAATCAAAATAAGAACGAGGAGGTTAAGGCCTAGATCAACATTGCATTGCCATTACAAAGACAAGAATTTTCTCCTCTCTGGAGCCCTTGCTCAAAAGCTTGTTTGGGGTCTCTAGTCTTCCAGAGCAGATTTTGGGGTGTCCAGAGGTTCCATCAGGGAAGATTTAGCTCTTGTTGGGTTGTCATCTTCTGGCATCCAAAATCTGAACACCAGATCCCGTCAAAAAATTCTACCTCAGAATTTGGGTACAGTTTTCAAAACGGAATTATAGGTGTTTATGACCCAAAGGGTATTTACTCAGCATATGTTTCCAGTAAGGCCGATTTACAATGTTTGCTGAATCTCTAATGGAGCAGGGGGATATCTATTAATAGTTTCATACTTCAACAGGACTATTTTATGTAATGCAGTCATCTCTGAATGATTGTACTTGGTTTTTAATATTGCCCTACTATTTCCATTATTAGTTTCAAAGTGAGTGTGCACATACTTTGTGTGTTCAGAGTGAACATTGTTTAATATAATGCAATGTATTTGCCATTCATGGAGAGATTACATAATAAATTTGATTGCCATTTTCAACATTCATCCGATGTTAATAACAAGTATAAATCTGTGACTTCTAAGAGAGGTACTTCCATCATGAATAAAAGGTCAGTTTCTTCCTAAATTAGCCACAATATAAATAACGCTTATCAGAATTCTGGGGTTTGTATGTTATTGAGGCTGTTAAAGGATCATCCCTAAACTGCAAACCCCAGAATTCTGCAGGAGGCAGAAACCGGATTGAAAGTGGATTCATTATCTAGTGTGATGAGGTCATAGTTTCCAGGGCAGCAGAAAACAAGTTTAAGTGTCTTTGTGCATATACACATGGGCATATGAAGTGGGGTGGGTGAGAATCAGCCCAGTGGCAGCCATATGATGCATGGGATCTTCTCACCCCCAACATGGGACAAGGCTGCTTAACATGGGTTTGCCCTGTTAAAGTCTAAATCACATCACACTTTGCAAGATTATTATTCTAATTCTAACTGACTGTAGTTATTCAACTGAGGGTGGTTGACAGACCATTATCCCAGGAGCATCCATGTTTTAAAAATGTGACTGTTCCTGGGGCCCATCTTTACACACCCCAGAAAGCATGCGCTTTCTGGGGTGAGTGTCTGGATGTTCTCCCAGAACTTCCCTGGAGAACACCTGGACACTCTAACCCTTTCCCCAAAAGCCTAACTCGAACCCTCTCCCCAAAAGCCCTTTACAAAGGTACTTAACCGGCCTCCATTAGAGAGCGGCCAGAACTCTCCTGGCTCATAGAAATGAAGTGCCAGGAGAAGGAGGGGGATGGTACAAGTAAATTTCCTTCCGCCTTTGCCCTGGTGCATCCTTTCTATGTGCCAGGAGAGCACCGACAGCTCTTTAATGGATAGGGCTTTTAAAAGAGTTTTTGGGGGTCTTTTGGAGGGTTTTGGGAAGGGAGTTGGTATTCTCACAGTCTTCCAGGCTAATTTAGCCCGGAAAACCATGGGAATACTTCTGGACTGCAGTTCAGACATCAGAGGTAGTGGGTTTATTCCATGCTTTCCAAGAAGATGCAGAATAAACCCATGATCAAATTAATTTGACACAAACCAGGGTTTGTCCAGGAAGTTATCTAGGCAGCAACCTTTTTATTACAGTAACTCCCACATTATGCTGGGGAAAATTGAAGGAAAAAGGAAGAGGGGCTGACCAAGGGCAAGATGGATGGATGGATGGTATCCTTGAAGTGACTGGCTTGACCTTGAAGGAACTGGGGATGGGAATGGCTGACAGGGAGCTCTGGCGTGGGCTGGTCCATGAGGTCACGAAGAGTTGGAAGTGAATGAGCGAATGAACAACTCCCGCATTAAAGTGTCTATCTAGATGATCCCAGAGAGGAACAGGCACTCTACTCATGCCAAAAGTACTGTTGTTATATCAATTCTAAAGATGTGTTGTTGAAGGCTTTCATGGCTGGTATCACTGTAAGCTTGTTGGGCTGTATGGCCAGGTTCCAGAAGCATTCTCTCCCGACATTTCAGCTTCATCTATGGCACAAACTCTGAGGATGCCTGTCATAGATGCAAGTGAAATGTCAGGAGATAATGCTTCTGGAACATGTCTATACAGCCCAAAAAACTTACAGCAACCCAATTCTAAGGATCCTAGCATGGTTTTCTATGAAACTGCATGGCTTATGCCTAAAATTAAACTCCTTTAAACTGCAAAAAAGAAAACACAAACAAAACCTACACACATGCAAATGGAGAAAAATAGTACAGCGTTTTATAAAATAAGAGGTCCTATGGTGAATTAAATATAAGAATAAAAAGGTGTAAAAGAATTCTCTATATATGTTAGAATCACAAACCTGGGTGGGCACAGCACCCGGTTTCATCAGTTTCAAGAATCAAAATAGTTCATCCTTTGCCCATGCTGTCATGGGAATATATCGTTTGCCAACCAGAGCTATAGAGACATTGCACTTTTAATTGAATGTCATAAAATTCAGGCATTTCGTTTCCAAGTTCAAGAGAAAAGCAGATTACTACAAGACTCTGAGATTTCCAGAGGCAAAGCTGAAATACCCAGAATAGTAAGATCAGTGCTGGAATGAATTATTGCAGTCATCTGTATGAAGAAGTGATATAATACTGGGTGACAAAGACACAGCATCTGTCTAATAGCAGATGGCCTTTTGGGGGTTCTTTCATTTTTATGTGAATACATGCTGGACCATATAACAAGCAAACAACTGTGTTGAACACTTTGCCGTATGCCTGCTCTTCAGACTATGTCAGGATATTGGGAGTTCAGTTAAAGGGGATGTTCATTGCCATAATTTCCTTAGCGGGAAGTGAATAGGAGCAGGGAAGGAGGAAAATGATTAGATAGTTTAAGTGTTCATATGTTAAATTGGAAAAGGGTGACAAATAAGAAACCATTGGACACATCTTTCCAAAATATGTTTGTACGTGTTTGTTGAAACTGATGATGTTTCACTTTTCTATTTTCCCCTTTCACAGCTTTTCTGCTCTATAAAGAAAAGAAAGTAAGCTTCTGCAAGCATTCAGTCAAATATTATGTACACGTTAGCACACACCATTTCTCAGTTACAAATTGTTCTTGATGACCAACCTCAGTTACACAGTTTTTCCTGCCAAAGTTCAGCTTTAAAGCTCCATCTGCCCAACAGATGATTTCCTGCCTGCTTCCTGCCCTGCAGCACGATTTCTACTGGATTCCATTCCTGTGAAGAATTCATTTCCTCCCTAAAAGACAGGTGGCTTTTTGAATCTTCAGAACTGCACAAGCAGATGTGAGAGGACTTCTCTAGCTCAGAGTTTTATGTTAATTTCTCCAATGGCCCTTGAAAGTTGCACTTGGAACTTTCATCTACCTTGTGAATCTTTGTACTGTAAATCAAAGGGGGAGGAAGGAAGGAAGGAAGGAAGGAAGGAAGGAAGGAAGGAAGGAAGGAAGGAAGGAAGACCAGACCATACTTTTGTAAAACTGTAGGTGTTCACAGTTTTGGTTTTTGTTGTATTACTTTGTTGTATTACTTTTAAGAATAGGTGACAAAGTAGCAATTTTTGAACAAAAGATTCTGTAGACACAATTGCTGAGATGATTAGATTTGCCATTGATTAGAGGTGTGTTTTATTGGGAGGGGATATGACTACTTTAACAGAGGCTACTCCTTTATCTGATGGCATTTGCTCTTTGAAGGGCTGTCCAGCTGACGTCCACAAGGAAGAAAGTGAAAAAAGTTGAAGCTGCCCATCAGCCTGAACAGGTGACACACAGACCCTTTTGATGTTGCTGAGATGTACTGAATTACAAGTTGAATATACCATATCCAAAATGCTTGGCACCAGAAGTGTTTAGACTTCAGACTTTGGAGATTTTTGAAATACTTATATTCCCCTATACATACTAGGAGTGTGCAAATCTTCATTTTAAAATTGTAAGTTGTATGTAATTTGTAAGTTTTGTGTATACAGAGAGATATTAAGAAACATGGGGGTGCCCACACAAAAACTTAAGGATTAAAACTCACCCAATATTTTTTTGTTTGAATTCTGTAATGCTCAGAAGCCAGATTTTCAGCACAAGTGAGGTGAAGCCAAAAAGGCTGCCATTCCTCTTTAAATTAAGAAGAGATGAGGAGAGCAAAGCAGCAGGGTGGAATGAACTGGGAAAAGACCGAGAGAGCACAACATTCTGGGACTTGTAATTAGGGAAGATGAGGAGCCCTACAGCAAAGAATTCAAGAGGCCCTGTCCTAAACTACATTTTTCAGAATTCAGCTCAGCATCGGAAAACTCCAATTAGGATCGGAGAAAGATTTTTCCTTCCTAGTAGCAGCGAGAGTTCCAATAAATTGTTGAATCTGCAAAGAGAGTACTAGTAAGTAAATCTGTGCTGGGCTGGAAAATAATCCCTAAATTGAATTTCTATTGGTTGAAACAGACCTACATTCAATGAGATAGCTGTTGTAGCTTTAAAAAGGTTTTTTTAATTTAAAAAATCCAAAAAAAACCCAGTAGATGTATGAATATTTCTGAAAGTTGGTAGGAATTATCTCATTATCTTGCGTCATTCTACATAAAATTCAAGACGACAGCTCCTGTATTTTTTTGAGAAAAATGTTGTTTGTAAAAGACTGATAATTCCCCCAAAGTCTGTGGATGAGTGAAACATTCTGAAACTTGGTGGGCTAGCAGTGGTAAATGTGTTCTATAATCATAGTAAGTTTCATTCCAATAGCTCTAACAATGAGGGAGAAAGGAGCCCCTGAAGTTTCCCCATTGGCAGAATTACTTAACGAAAAGTAACAAAAAAGTAGTTAACTTTTTATAGTTATGATGCAGATCCCATCCAATTTTGTAAACATTTCAGACATGATTTTTCCTCCACCCCCTAATTTCGTAATGAGTATTGAAACAGACCTAAATATATAATATATCTTGGAGATGGGTCCTAAGTCTAAACAGAAAAATCATTTTGCTTCATATGCAACTTATACATATAGGCAATATTTTAATTATTTTATGTGTGAAATAAGGTTTTTTACACTAGACTATCAGAACGCAAATGTGCCACTATCTTAGCCAACTAAGTGGACAATTTCAGATTTTAGAATATTTTAGAATTGTATCAAGTTTAAACATATAAATCATTATGTGAAAAATGTATATAAGTCAGTGAGAACGATTGATGCTTTTGGGCAAACCACCCCCCTTTTTTCCCTGTTATTTAGAAATGACCACTAATTATGACCTTAAAAGCCAAAGATGCTCTATTAGGATCCAAATTTGTGCCCTGTAGAGCTATTGTAGTGACCTATCCAGAGTCTTCAACTCGATCCACTTGAAAACATGGGCACTAAAAGAATGACATCTGACAGAGGATTACACAGAATAGTGACAGTCTCAGTGTGAACTACTATGACATTATTTTGTTGAACAACCATATTTTCTGCATTAAGAAACATTTTTCTATACAGTTGTCCTAATGAATGTGTTTAAAAATAAGCTAGCTTACCTACATCTAAAATTAATTTATTAAGAAAGCAGTTCAAACTGAAAATACTTCCCTTGGACTGTTTTGCTTATATTTTGCTTATCTTGACCTTCACTTTCTTTCACAGAAATCACATCTCTTGATCCATTTCTTTGATGAGGGCACAGCAGATAGAGTTGCAAAGATGGGAGACAAGTGGATACTATCAGACTGTCCTGAAAAAAGTAAATTAAACCAGTGTAGTTTTACTTTTATATAAATTTTCAGACAGAATTTTCTTATTAAAAAGTATGTGGAGGTGGTGTTGCCAGGGGCACTTAAGAGAAATTGAATGTTTTCAAAGCATTAATACTTTTTATTTTAAGAGTTTCTGGTTCTTGGTTACTGTGTTGGCCTTGGTTACAAAGGCTATGGGGAAGTGGAGGAGTTAGTGACTCATCAGCAATGGTTCAACTGAGTCACCCATTGAATTCCTCCAACTACTCAGATACAGGTTTCAGACATTTTTTCCCCTTTCCAGCAGATGACTTCCATCAGGAAGAACCAATTTAAAACAATGTTAATAAGATCCAGAAAAAGAAAAAGAAATCATATACCCTAAGTCTAGAAAGTTTAGTCAAAAAATCAATCCAAAAACCTGAGTCATCTTATCCATGGATAAATGTGAGTACTGTAACTCACAAAAAGAACCATCGTCTTCTCTGAACAGAGTAGCAAAAAGCAAGACCTAAAAGAAGGAGCAACCCCCTCTTTTGCCACTTTTTGAATTCCTGAGCAGGAAAATGGCAGTGGTGGCCAGGAGCAACACTAGTCCTCTGACGTGACATTGGTGCTTTCTCCTCTCTGTATATGACGTATACACGGGTCATATCAAAATCCATCATTTTGGCTCCAAACCCTACCATCAACTTATAAATGATCATATGCTAATAAGCATATTTTAATAATATAGAAATCACATATAATCAATTAGGCTCTGAGTTTCTTGATGGCAGGTCTTGTTTTGTGTTTGTCCTAGAATGACACCACCAGCATTGGCCCAAATTTGAGCCTCCCAAGACATTCCATAAATGGGATACCACAGCAGAGGAGGTTTTCCTCTCTCCCCACAATGTATTGCCCGCCCACAGGAGAGGACACTTGATGACTGTGAATATGTATTACCTTGCAAGTTGGGAGTCTTATAAGGTGTGATATTTCCCCTTCTTTCTAGATTGTCATAGTTTAATTTTATTCAAAATTGTAAATTTTGGTGTCTTTCATAACCTAGTGCTATTTCGGCTATAATAAAACAAAAAATAAGCAATATATGGGAAGGTTGAATTGAGCACATTTTCCCTAAGACTAATACAAACTTATTAACATTGTATCATTGTCTGGGGAGCCAGGAACTGTCATTGAATCATGAGCTGAATCTTCATAGCCATGAAGCACTTAATATATGGGAGAAAATGCTTGATGCATCCAGTTAATCTGGCACTTTGGGGAGTCTTTTTAAACTGTCATGAAAGAAATGAAGAGGAATTTAACCA
Source organism: Anolis apletophallus (assembly GCA_030556195.1). NCBI lineage: Eukaryota > Metazoa > Chordata > Lepidosauria > Squamata > Anolidae > Anolis > Anolis apletophallus. The sequence goes on along the minus strand of JARBWK010000006.1, from coordinate 59,912,641 downwards.
CATATTCCTAAGGGAAGCAGCTACCATTTATATAGTCTTCTATATGGCTTGTTAATATCATGTGCATAAAAATAATTTGTTTTTTTCAGAAAGCAAAGGCTGACTCAATTTCTATATAAATTAGCATTTTATGCAGCCACCTCAAACTGACTGTAGATGATTTGAGGCTATTAGACTTGATCCAGTTGTCACTTTAAACTTTCTTCAACTTGTCGACAAGTTGGAAAACATCGAGAAATGTGTACTGTATCAGGATAGGGTTGGATCAATAGCTTGCCATGATTTCAGACTAGATTCAGGACCTTTGTGTACTCTACTGTGATCCTTTCCCTTTTTGTTAGCATCTTACAGGCATTTATTGGATTAAAGCATCTGAATCTAAAGAAGATTGTTTTTGTTAACATGGTTGCTCCTTATTTTGAAACTCATTACACTGCAGGCTTTGTTTTTAATGTTATTATCATAATGAATTTTACACCACCTCTGTTAATTATTAATCTAAATCTTCCATGTACAGTAACCGCAATTAATTAAAAATAATTAATTGCAGTTACATGTAAAATTAAAAAGAGATTGATTTCCAGAGTGCTTCCCCCCACTCTGCCAACATGGCATGCATGCATGCATCCATCTTACTCTCTGTCACTCTATCTATCTATCTATCTATCTATCTCCATTATCTTTTTTGTCCTGGTCTTGGGGACAAAGATTAAACACTAATTTAAACCAGCGTCAGGACATGCATGTAGGCAAATTGTCCATGCTAGCTGGAAGATTTCAGGAGTTTTGGTCCAAAATTATTTTCTAAGCTTTGAAAAAGATCATCATTTGTTTGACAATTATCAGTCAGTCACGTTTATTGAGTAACCGTCAGGTCATTTCAAATACAAGCTCCAACAGCAGTAGTAGTATACAAGATAAAAGATAAAATCAGTACCTAATGTACAAGGCAAACAATGTAACACATTAAAAAACTAACTTATTGCAATTGTCTTGCGTCAACACATAGGAAGGGGAACTATTAGCATAAGATACTTAAGAGGCCAGGTGATCAGTTGATGTTACCGCTGTATTACGGGCTGTTCCATGCCGCCTACTGGAACTCATCCCCCGCACAGTTGACTCCAATAGACTCCATATACCGCTGTCTCTTTTTGTATGCTCTAAATAGGTAAGCAGCTAGCTTATACACTGTTTGAGGGTTTGAGTCCGAGAGGAGGAAGTTAATTTTAAAGGTAGAGGGCCAAAATGTCCTTTTGGATAGTAAATAGCTAAGGTATTTCTCCCTCTCCTCTGCATATATGGGACAGATCAACAGAATGTGGACTAGATCCTTGACTTCTGGTAGGCCGCAGACACAGACTCTGTCCCTATAGGGTGTGGCAGCATATCTGCTGGCCCTCACCGTAGACTCGAATTGCTCGAACCTAGCTCCAGTTAGGGCAATCCTAAGGTGAGGTAGGAGTGGGCGAGCCAGATACGGGGCAGGATCAAAGTGGTTGGGTTGTTGGGCTAACCAGTGCATGGATTTAACCCTAGCCAAATGGGCTAGGTCATCTTGGGCACATATATCGAGTACCCTCTGCTTCACCCGGTTCATCATTGAAGTCACTCTGATGTTCGACGGATCCACCTGGAGCCCCTGTAGGTTGAGGTATGTCATTATGGAGCCCCCCCCCCCATGTTTTCTGAGAGGGAACTCTGAATTGCTCCAACAGGCACAACTTGGGCAGTCTCGCGTCTTCTAGATTGTTTACCTTAGACCAGTAGTTAATGGCTCTAATTTTCGCTAGGCCTGAGATTTGGTGTCTGCCTAATTCGGACCTGACTGCCGCTGCAGGGGTGTGATTATTCACCCCCAGAATCCGCCTAAAAACTTAGTCTGGGTGTGCTCAATAGGGGTGACATTGGTCAGGCCCCAAATTTTGGCGCCATACAACAAAAGAGGCAAAACCTTGGCGGCATAGACTTTGAGGATTGGCAGAAGGGATCCCGGGTAGTGGCGGTTAATTAACCTGGTAAGCTGAGAAAGCCTGAGGTTAGCCTTGATGGAAAGTGCATGCATATGATCCACCCATGACCCGTTAGCAGAGAAGGTGACCCCAAGGTAAGTATACTTTTTAACTTGTTCGATTGCCTCCTGTCCAAGAGACCACTTGTGCTTCCTGTCTCTCCTAGCAAATCTCATCACTTTTGATTTGTTTTTGTTGATTGTCAGGTCATTTGCACTGGCGTATGTGTTGAGTTTCCTCAACGCCCTTCTCAAGCCTACCTGGGAGAAAGCAATGATGACAAGATCATCCGCGTAAAGAAGGGTATTGAGAGGGCGAGGGCCTATTTTGGGCCTATGGAGGGAATTCTCATTTAGGCAGTCAGGAAGGTCACTAATAAATAAGTTAAACAATATAGGTGCTAAAATGCAACCTTGTCTGACTCCCTTAGCTATTTTAACTTTGTTGGTGAGCACGCCTTTTGCGCCTGTTCTAATCTGGATGACATTATCGGAGTGGAGGTTCTGAATCAGGGCTAGTAGTCTGCGATCGATCCCCCGGGATTCCAATTTTTTCCAGAGGATGTCTCTGTTAATGCTGTCGAACGCAGCCGAGAAGTCAATAAAGGCTGCGAAGAGTGGTCTGCCCTTATGTAAGGATTGAGTCACTAGGTGATGTAAGGATTGAGTCACTAGGACTAAACAGTTGTCCATGGGGGATCTTCCTTCCCTGAACCCTGCAAGTTCTTCCGGCAGTAGGTTGTTAGTAAGGACCCAGGTCTCAATCCTGTCCAAAAGAATTCAGGAGAATATTTTTGCAGTGATATCAATGAGGCTGATAGGGCGGTAGTTCTTAGGATCTTTTTTGGTACCATTTTTATGGATCAGGACTATTATTGCCATTTTCCAACCTGTGGGAATGCACAAAGTTTTGACAATGTGCGAGCAAAGTCCCGCCAGTAAAGTGGCCCACCACTGTATCCTGTCCTTGAAGAGCTCCCCAGGAAGAAAATCCTCCCCAGGGGCTTTTCCTGGTTTTAGTCTCTGGATTATGGATTTAATTTCCGCGGGGGAAATTTGGGGCCGTTCAGGAAGTTCTTGTGGGAGAGGCCTATCTTGGGAGTTACTGTGGCTAGTTGGAGGTTTAGCGAACAGTTGCTGGAAATACTGTTCCCATACTTCAGGTGGAATAAGATTGTCAGCCATAGATTTGTTCTCATTGAGTATTCCCTTCACTTGGTTCCAGAAAATTACCGTAGAACTATCTTTTGCCGAGTTTTCTGGATCCTTACAAACTGAGGCGTCATATAGCTTCTTTTTGAGCTTCACTGTTTGTTTATAATGCCTCCTCAAGGAGAGCATCTGAAAGTGAAATTCTGGGGCAGGGTTGGATTTAGATATCCTAAGCCATTTCCTGAGACTTTTCCGGAGGTCCTGGCACTCTTGGTCAAACCAGCTCCGGGGGGATTTCTTTATGTCCTTAGGGCTGGGTTTAATTAGGTGTTTTTTTTCAAAAGATGACACAAATCACTAAAAGCCTTGGAGACCTCTCCCCAGGAGGTGGAGGGCGACAGAACGGTGTTGGCGTAGGAGGTCACTTCCTGGGAGTTCATGTCATTGTTTAAGGTTGAAAGGTCAACCTTCAGCCATTTGATGCTATAATGAGAATGAGTCTCTAGATGGTCACGTAGCCATTGATCCCCAGATACTGAGGGTCTTAGGTCAGAGGAACCGATAAGGTGAACACCTATAGGTTGGTGATCACTATCGGCAACGGGGAAGACAAAAATCTGAGAGAAAAGGGGTTCAAAATCTGCAGTAGTACAGATATAATCCACAGTACTGCTTGCGGATGGTCCGTGGAAAGTATAAGGATATACAAAAGAAGTATCCTTACCACCCAAAAGGATCATATCACATCTACATACCAGCGACAACAAACTTGAGCCGGCCACATTCACCTTCTTGTCCCTAGGTGACCAATTAACAAGTGAATGGGGTGAAGGGTGAGACAGGCCTAGTGTTTTGGCATGGTCCCAGGGTTTGGGCCCCAGCCTCGCATTAAAGTCCCCCAGAATCACAGGGATGGCTTGTGGGTACTGATCTAAAAGCTCCAATATAGTCACCTCCAAGTGAGCCCACACCTCAGGTTTGTAATATATTGAAGTACTCGGGGGAATATACATGTTAATTATGATATAAATATGGGCTTGTGCATTCCCAGAGTGCTTGCATAGGATGGGTAGGAGATGCGGAGAATTCCAACCCTCTAACAGTCTAGTTCCCGTCCATCCCAGGTCAGCCCTCAGCAGTATGGAGAGACCGCCAGATGGTCTGCTTCTAGACTTGATCTTTTGAGCATATGAATGCCATCCCTCATAACCTGGAAGATCTATTTGGGCTTTGCCCTCCATCAGCCAGCTCTCCTGTAAAACTATCAACTCAAAATTAGAAATGAAGCCCAGAGCCGCAGAGTTTCTGATGGAGGCAGCTCCAGCAATGTTCCGGGATAAGATCTTTATCAAAGGGGGAGTTCCATTCAGGGGGTCTGTGCTAATGGCAGGGGGCTCTGTTGCAGTCCTTCGGGTGCAAGGTAGTCAGGGTTTCTCTGCAGCGATGGAAACTTTTCTCCGCTTGTGTCGTCTGAGGATAGTCTCCGCCTCTTTTTCCTGGAAGGGGGATTGGAGACCTGCTTTGTGTTAGAGGTATAAAAGGGAGACAGGCACCTGGAGGAGGGACTGGCTGTTGAAAGGAGGGAGGAGCTCAATAGTTTGATTTGTTTTGGTTTTTTTAGAACACACATTTTTTTCCATTAACTTGAAGGAAAAATAACTGCTCACTTTATCTGAAAGAGTGTAAAGCAATGCTTTTGGGTTACATTCTTTCAGATAAAGTGAGCAGTTATTTTGCTTTCAAATTAATGGAAAAGAATGTATGATCTAAAAGAAAAGTTGTCTTACTCAACTGCTGAATATGCCTCCCTGTCTGGCATAAATCTGCCCATACAAAACAGGTGAATATAGCACTAAGTGATACATGTAGAATAATCACAGGATGATTTAAACCTACACCTGTTGAAATACTCTACAAGCTAGCTGGCATTGCTTCCCCCATCTGTAATGGGAAGCTGCTGCCAATTGTGAGAGAAATAAGGTTGAACACTGTGAAAGCCACCCAATATATGGCTATCATCCTCCTCCCAGTACATTTAAATCAAGGAAAAAGTTTCATGAGAACCACCATTCCTCTAAATGCTCCCCCAGCAACAGCAAGAACAGCCCTGTAGGCAGCAAAATCAGGCAATTTCAACTGGATGGTCCCCCATGAGGGTCTTCCTCCAGGACCAAATCAAGAATGGGCAACTTGGAAGTCCCTTAATAGATTCAGAAGTGGAGTTGGCAGATCAAAAGACAACCTGGGAAAATGGCACTACCTAGAACAGGGGTGGGCAATTATTTTTTCCAAGGGGCCACACGAGAGCCAAAAAATATTATGGAGGGCCGCACCTAAAGGCTGAACTGCATTCTAATCTACATTATTTATTTATTTACTTTATTTACTATATTTACTATATATTACACATCATTAATATTAACATATTAATATATCAAGAAATATTCATATATTATTAGTATTAATATCATAATTATTATATTATAGTATGTATATATATATATACAGTATATATACATACATACATACATACATACATACATACACACACACATTATAATATATTGAAATTGTTCTCCGGAGTGGAGGGCTGTCTGCCGACGTAGGCCCCACAGCCCGCGATGGGATGGCGACAGCAGCAACGCTTCTCCCCGGGCTGGACAGAATCGGCTGGTGGGCTGCATCCGACCCACGGGCCGTAGGCTGCCCAGGTCTGGCCTAGAAGAATCCTCCACCTTTGTGTGACTGTGGAGCAGAACAAAACAACTCTGCATCTGTATGCTAGTTTAGCTGGTATTGCACCACCTGCCATCCACTGGAAAGTAGCAGCCAGCAATGAAAGGACCAAAGCATGGACATCATTGGCCCATCCTCTGTTTGGATAGCAGCCAGCATGCTAATGCCTTAAATCAGGAAACAGCTTCCTAAGATCCACAGAGATACTCACAGGAACACCTCAGCAAGCGAGAGTCCAAAAGTGGCAGGCTAAAACCCAGCACCTAAAACCCAGAAACTCCTTCCTGGGCACACAGAAGAGTGGATGACCTGGAAGTTGCCAAACAGCCTGTGCTCTGGCACCACAAGATGCAGAGTCTATGACATGCAAGTGTGGAGAAGAACAAACCACAGACCACCTACTCCAATGCAACCTGAGCTCTGCCATATGCACAATGGAGGACCTTCTCACAGTGACACCAGAGGCACTCCAAGTGGCCAGCTTCTGGTCAAAGGACATTTAGCATAATGCCAAGTTTTTTTAAAAAAACTTTGTGTTTTTTAAATGCCCTCAACTTGCTTTTGACACATGAAATATATAAATCTGTATGCTTGCTCACAATATGCTGCCTCATGCACAGAGGAAGAATTATTTGAAGCTACAGACAATGCCCATTTTTGGTCTAAAACTATCTAGCATTTTGTGATCCCTTTATTTTATCAGTTTTAGATAAACTATTTTATCAGTTTTAGATATGCAATGCTTTTGACACAAAATAAATATAAATAAATGAACGAAAGCTTTCAGCCATTTTACCTTCTCATATGCCTCTATTCTCCTCTCCTCCCCACCTCTGCTATTTATGACATGAGGCAGTTTCGTCCTCTCTATTTGGTTGAATGGTTTAAAGATTTCAGGGGACCTGCAGAACAAAAAAACTATAGAAGCTAAGGTTATAGAGGCCTTATGAAAAAATGATAAAACAAATTTTCATCCAGATTTTATCTTTCCTGGCTTGTCTTGAAAATAAAAACATGTGTTCGTTGTGTGTAAATTGTATGTACGTACGTACTAGGCATGGTTTAGAACCCAAAAATACGAAATCGGAAATCTAATGGGGGGTTTATTAGTAAAAGAAAGACTTACAAAAAATTTCAAAAATTTCTAAAATGTAACTTAATTACTAACGAAATTCGTTAGTAGTTCGTATGCCAGCGCATGCGCATTCCAGATGGTTTTGGCCTACAACTCCCAGAAATCCTAACAGCTGGTAAATTGGCTGGGATTTCTGGGAGTTGTAGGCCAAAACTTGAATAAATCACACTGAAGTCTAGATGGGACTCTCCAAATAGGAAGGAGGGAGGGAAGGAGGGAGGGAGGGGGTATTCTATTCTTGGAAGCAGCAAAAAAAGGAGGAGGAGCCCCCCCTCGCTCCTCGCTGCTCTCTCTCACCCCGATCCTGAGGGAGCGAGGGCCCAAGTTTGCCCAGGCTGAGAGGAAAAGGAAGAGGCCTGAGGCTGTGAGGAATGGTGTGAGTTGAAGTCCAAAACACCTGGAGGGCTGAAGTTGGCCCGTGCGATGGGGCAAGACAGAGCAACGGGGAAGAGAAGGGAGGGGGGAGAAGCATCTGAGAGAGTGCAGAGAGAGAAAGGAGGAGAAGCGTGTGTGTGTGTGTGTGAAGTTGGCCCCTGCGGTGGGGCAGGACAGAGCAACGGGGAAGAGAAAGGGGGGGAGAAGCATCTGAGAGAGTGCAGAGAGAGAAAGGAGGAGAAGTGTGTGTGTGTGTGTGTGTGTGTATGACGTTGGCCCCTGCGAGGGGGGGCAGGACAGAGCAACGGGGCAGAGAAGGGAGGGGGGGAGAAGCATCTGAGAGAGTGCAGAGAGAGAAAGGAGGAGAAGTGTGTGTGTGTGTGTGTGTGTGTGTGTGAAGTTGGCCCCTGCGGTGGGGCAAGACAGAGCAACGGGGAAGAGAAGGGAGGGGGGGAGAAGCGTGGAGGATTACACTTTCCAGAATGCCTAGCACAGCAGCGTCACTTCAATAATTAAGTACAATAATTAACTTCAATAATTAAGTACAATAATTAAGAATTTATTACGATCATAACGCAAATTGTTGGCCTCAAGGACCGTAAAAGAAAGTCTACTTTCTGGTTAGCTGCCATGATGCGTATAAACTAGAAAGTCCCATTACATACGAATCACTTACGATTTCTTTTAATTTTCATAACTTTTTTCTCATGCCTAGTACGTACAGTACATATTCTGAAAAACTTTTTAAATGAAGGGTAAAAAAACAATTGGAAGGTTTCAAATCTCTTCTGAAAGATGGTGAGAGATCCAAAACTGCAGGTAATTAGGAAATCATGAATCCTAACAGGGATTCTTTAATTCTGGACTGTGTCAAAGAACTATATTGTAGCCCATTCCTGTATCACTTTTTTTTAAAGTGTGCTTTGACACTTTCAAAGAACTCTAAGGGCCTTCCACACAGTCATATAACCCAGAATATCAAGGCAGCAAATCCCACAATATTTGCTTTGAACTGGGTTATCTGAGTCCACACTGCCATATATTCCAGTTCAAAGCAGATAATGTAGGATTTTATTCAGCTGTGTGGAAGGAGCCTAAGAAATTGATGTGGTAAGACTTAAGAAAGTGTGTTTTAAAATACATTTTATTAATTAACTCATTGCCATGTCAAAAAATATTTGACGAACACATATACCATACAACCCACAATACAACATAAGTTAAAATAAACAAGCTGTTAACAACATCCCAATCTAGATCAAATATCTGCATCACCTCTACTGTTTACCCCAATCGACTCTAAATATGCAGGTCTCAGCTGTTTTTCTTTTAATAGAAAAAGGGCCTCTTATATGTGATTTTAGCATTCTGGCTGGCCAATAAAATATAGTTTTAATATACAGATCCCAGTGTGTGTGTTTTGTACAATATATGGCCCGAGGTATTCGTTTATCTTTTTCTTGTACAAGTTACAACTAAACAGTACATGTGCGATATCTTCTACCTCTGATGCTCCACGAATACAAAATCATTCATTGTATGGAACTTGGTTAAACCTTCCATGCTTGACCATTGTATCCAGCTGTTCAAATCTAGTTCTGCTAAATACCCTCCTGATGTTTAGGCATTTCTGTCTTTAGTTATTGGGCTATTTGAAAAATATGTTTAAAACAACTTAGCCATTTCAATTCGCCAGCTTTACTGAGAGTGGCAATGTCTTTCTGAGCTTCTACAGTATATCCAGTATTCGTTATGCAACCATTTTTTTGATCTAGTTCATCGAAGAGTTTTGGATCCTTACGAACTATCAAGAACATTAAGATCCTCCGGAGAGGCCCTGCTCTTGGTTCCGCCGGCTTTGCAAGCGCGGCTGGTGGGGACGAGAGACAGGGCCTTCTCTGTGGTCGCCCCTCGGCTGTGGAACTCTCTACCAAGTGATGCTAGATCTGCCCCCTCTCAGTTGTCCTTTAGGAGGCTGGTGAAGACCTGGATGTGGAACCAAGCCTTCCCAGAATAGGCTGAGATTGGCTATTGTCTGAATGTATGACCACGTTTATAGATCGAGTGGAATTGTTTTAGTGGCGATGTGGTTTTATGCTGGGTTTTTATGTATTTTAATATGTAGTTGTAGTTGTTTTTAAATTATATAGCATGGAATTTTTGCTGTTATGCCGGTCTGAGTCCCTCGATAGAGGTGAGAAGGTCGGGATACAAAAGTTTTAAATTAATTAATTAATTAAGAAAGTGTGATAGAGCTGAAATTTGCAAAAAGTAAATCCAGTGGGGTGTGACTTTTTGCAAGGAAAATAGGCTCTGATCATTAGTAGGTTTGGTTTAGTGGGAGAAGTGTATGAATAATGTTGCAATTGGAGATTTTATATATTTTGGATGCTGTTAATAAAGTTGAACATTATGGAAATTTTTTCTTCTTTTTGTTTTTGGCTGTATTTTTCTTTGTCTTTTTTCTTCTCTCTCTCTCTCTCTCTCTATATATATATATATGTATATGCTTTTTACTTTTATTGTATTTAGAAGTTCTTCATAAAAGTATTTTTAAAGATTGCCTTTGTGCATGTTTCTGTTCTTTATTCATCTTATAGAACCTAAGAGCTTCTGAAGGAAGCCATTTGATCTTTTATGGTTTCCTTCACACTAAAGAAGTAAATCCTTGCTTGTCTCATGCTTGCTTATACCAATCCCACCCCCTAAAAAAACCTCTTCACCTGTGAAATGGTGAAATATTTCATGTTGGTCTTGACAGAGTGTTCACATCTGCAATAACATTTTGTGTGTGGATTGTGGATTGCATAAACTGTGCAAATTGTATGGCTAACCTATTATAGCTGCTTCCCTATTACATTGATTTTTTTAAAAGGGGAAAATTGGATGGGCTTTTTCTATAACCAATCCTGTTTTTTTCTGTGCTTGTAATATGTGTGTGTGTGTGTGTGTGTGTGTGTGTGCGCGCGCGTGTATTCTACTTTGCTTCACAAAGCGATAACCTATTATAGAGTGAGCATTTGCCTCATTCTTTTCTCTGGAGGAGAAAAATCCTGCAAATATTATCCAAACTTTGAATAGGCTATTATGGTGTTTTGGGATAGCTTATCTCTCTGAGAATTTAAAGGCAACTTTTCACATCCCTATTTCATCAATCTTATTTGCTATTCTTGAGCTCCTCACCACCTTGACCTGTGTTATATATAATGTAATAGTTTCTTAACAATGCTTGCATGTATAAATAATAGTTCTTCCCTTCCAAACACACAAATAGTGAGAATTAGTGGAAAGACCAGAGTTTGCTATACAAGGAAGAATTGTAAGCTTTCCCCAAAGTTAAGAATATTAGTAGAAAACAATTAGTTAAATGTTAATAAACTGTTGACATCCAATAACTTTTTTTGCCTCCCCAACTCCCCACCCCCTTTAACTAACTATAATCTAATTCAATTCTGTTCTTAGAAGGAGTGGGATAAAATTAACTATTAAGTTTATGTGAAATCTCCAGTTAAATGCAAAACAAAAGCCTACACTAAAAGCCTGAGCAAAGCTGGAAAATACTATCCATATTTTTATTTCCACCTTACCTTCATATTGTCCCCATTTTGAGGTTAAAAGATGAGAAAATTGTTTATTTATTTATTTACTACATTTCTATACCGCCTTTCTCAGCCAGAGGGCAGCTCATGGCGGTTTACAAAGTGGCACAATTAGATGCCCGAACAATATAAAAACAGATAAAACATTTAAACATAGTTAAATTTTCAATTACATATAAAACATAATAAAACCATAATCCCCATTTATTAACATAATAAATCCTCATTTCTCATCCACCCCACCAAAACCCTTCTCTTGTTCTCTCCCCCTCCCCCCCCCCTCTAATATCATCTCCATTCACACATGAATGTAGTTATAGCCATATGAATACCAGCAAAATCAGTGTCTGGGACAGACTAGAAGCCCCTATGCAATGTCTGGGATAGAACACAAGGGGACTATATTGATGCACAAAAGACTGCCTTTTTGCAAGATGTCTTGTTGATTTAATGTTGGAATTAATTAAATCATCATACTTCGATCCATGACCTAAAATAAATTGTTTGGATTTTGTTACTAAATGTTGTATTTTCCCAACCACAAGGAACTACAAAAAAATTAAGTCATTTTCTAATAATCTAAGCTATAGGCAAAAAACAAGCAGAATGCAACACTTGTTGGTTCTACTTTAATTCTGGAATTAAGTTGATGCTGAAATTCCAACTTAAGTCATCTAGCTTAGTTAAAAATAATATAATTAAGTTGACCCTTAGGAATTTAATTTAATTAATATCTAAATTGAGTTTAAATATTTCTTGTCTCTGATGTGGATATAGCCTCCATAATCAATCCAATTAATACGCACATTGGGAATTTGAGTTTAAAATGCCTATTAAGAAGAAAACCTTGGAAAAAGAGAAAACGTTACACTAATCAGAAGGGTGGTGCCTTAGTGTTATGAATGACCAACACCATCTCTTGATAATACAAGAGGCTAAGCTTCCTGCCCCCATTCCACATCATTGACTAACTCTGTTGAAGAACAAAAAAAAACATGATAAGTGCTAAATGTCATCAAATGTCACAAAGTAGCACTTGACCCATTTCTATGGCATCCCCATGGCAGATATAATATCTGCTCCTATTTCTAGTGGACCATACAGAGGTGTTCTTCCATCCTTTTTGTTTTTATTTTGTTCCATTTGAGGCTGCTAAAATGGAATATTTCTTGCCTTTTAACTCCCAAGATTACCTCCAGCATCTCAAAGTGTAGGAGAATGAATCATCCTTCAGCCACAAGAGTGGGAGTGTGAAGAACTGCAAAAAGAGGTGATCAATGTTTGGAAAAGCTTCCTGGCTACATTTGCTGTCATCTTGATTTTTCCTTCTTGGGTGCATAATAGGGAAAATGGATCCCATGGGCTAACTCTCACACTTGTTACCCTACATTTCCTAAGACTGACTGGGTGTAAGTAATGGAACAGCTTTTTAATGGCCCACTATCCCAAATGCCCTTATAGCCCTTCAGTAGAGCTGGTTTGTAGCTGACAAATATGACAGGCAAAGCTAGTGAACCCTTAGGCCAGCAATATTCTTCTCTCTAATTCATCATAGACATCAAAAAATAATGAGATCTCTTGAAACACTGCCAGAAGTGAGTTCATGTGACACTGAGATGATGAATTAAGTCAACCACTTAAAAGACAGTATGGAAGATCCTCGGAAATGTCAATAATTTCATGGGTTATCACTGCTTCTTTTTGTAATGTGATCATTGTTCCTGTTACAAAATCCAGACTATTTCTTTATTTAAAAATCCCAGATCGAGAGATGCAATGTTTTGTTTTCTACATACAGAGCACACATACGTGATTCAGACCATAACATCCTATGTATGGTGGTGATGGAACATGTAGCTGAGTCAATGTGTAGCATGTTATTGTAATGCTGGAGTATCACTATGTGTGCAGTTCAAAATATATCTAACATGACAAGCTGCCTCAAGGCTTTCCCATTCCCCTGAAGTATACATAAGATACTGTGTAATTTGGACATCTATTACCACATCCCATGCTAGGGATAGATGCATTTGTCAGTTCTTCTTTCTTCCATATTCAATTGTTTTTTTAAAAAAAATCTCTAGTAAATTTATGAAGATTTTTTGAATGTTGGGAGTGTCATTGAAAATGAATAGTATTCTCAACAATCTGCACTGGCCAAATTAAAAAGATTCAATGTTTACAGTATGGAGAGGTTCATGTTTAACTGCCCATCTTGCACCCGTTAAGAGAGTAGACTGGCAGGAAAAAAGAGGAAAACTGCTCATTCAACTCTTAGAAACATGGTGAAATATACAGGGATTTCATATACATATAGTTTAGTTTCATCTAAACTAAATTCACTAAATTATGCATAAATCTGAAAAGAAAGTTCTTATATATGGGGAAAAGTCCTCACTATGTGAGCAAACAATTCATTGGTACCAAGTCAATATTCTAGGAAGACCAATCTTGGGACATATATAGACGGATTGTAAAGTCCAAGATTTTGTTCTTGTTCTTTCTCACTTTATACTGTTCTTGTTCTTTCTCATTTTAAACCAACCTATGTAACTGGTGCAAAAAAGTATCTGATTGGACTGATGTGAACCGAAAACATTCTGGGATAAACAAAATGTGCATGGATCACCTATAAACATCACTGTACAAATCTGATATTGTACAAATGTTAGCATGAACACCTTAAATGTTATGTTTTAAGAACAGTCTCCAGCTCTGAAGCTGTTGGTTCTGTTCGGGAGAAGTTCACAAGTCAAGAAAGTAATAGGATGCAGTGGAACAGAATAAGACCATCAATGCCTTGATCATGCTGTTAGAGAAAGTCCTCACTGCTTGTTAGAATGTACATGCTTTAAAAAAGTGGTTCCCATGGACCACCAGTGGTCCGCGAGAACTAAAATATGGTCCACAGCCTCACAGTTACTACACTGTTGCAACAAGAGCGGCTGGTCTCGCAAAACCCTCTTATAGTGCCGAGGCTTATTAAATATGGTTTTCTGTGCTTGAGCAGATGGTGACTGCAAGATGGCATATGTTTTGTATCAGAAACTAGAGCTGATGTGGTCTATCCAATTTTCTGAATCAGCACCCAAATAACCAAACTGAATCTAAGGTTGATCAAAAACTGATTTGTAATCCCTTTGGTACTAATGTTGCACAGTGGTCCCTGATAAAAGTGGTCCCTGGTTTTTAAAAAAAGCTGGGAACCACTGCTTTAAAGTCTGGAGTCATATAATTGGAAAATCTCAGTCTGTCCTTATTTCCATGGGACCAGAGACTGAAAAAATAATTATTTGGAGTACAATTATCAGATCCAAGTCATGGGATTTCCAAGTTGTAGTAAAAAAAGTTACTATCCCAATGAATTCTCTCTCTTTTATGAAGCAATGGTAAAGCTTGAGAAAAGGATGGAAATTGTCCCGTCATTTCATTTAATGAGTCAAACCATTGTTCTGTTCCAATGCCATCTGTTCTTATTCCTGGTGGCTCTCCAAGATCGTATCCAAGGTTCTTTTCACTGCCATCCAATAACATTTTAATTTGAGATGATAGAATTCATGCAGTTACAAAGATGTGGCTTTCTGCTACGAAATCACCCTATCATCTGCCATTAACACCAAGAGTATGATTAACTTTTTCTGCCAGCTCAATTTCCTTAACATAATCCATCCTGGTTTTACTGTCTTATAATAAAGAGTTTCCTGAGGAATACGTTGTTTTTCACTAATTGTGACAATATGACATTATCCCTATAAATGTGTTTGTATATATGCATGCATGTATGTGATGTTCCTCTCTATAATTTCTCTGAAAGCCTAAAATTCAAAACTGACAAGATTTGGGAATTTTTGTTCTTGGAACTAATCTTAGGGACCTGTGCCAATCTTTAATTTCATTTAAAATATCTTGGTTTCCACAGTGCAACTAGGAAGCTTAGAAGGCTCCAATTCCCAGGAATCAAAACCCAACAGCAGGTCCTCCTGGGGAAAGAGATAATGCCGAAAGCTGAGACAACTGGGCTTCCCAAAACTCCAATTTAACGCTTGTCAAATGCTGGAGATCCTTAAGGCATGCCACATTAAATGCCATGTGATACGAGAAATAAAGCAGCTGGGGTCTCTCCAAACAACATGGGCTCGACCCTGCTCGGTTCATCCAAGAAGGTTCTCAATCCTTTAAGATTGCAAATGTTCACGTGAGCCCAAGGAAATAATCTGGCTACTTTTAAGATTCAACTCTGCATTTAAACTTTAAAGGGAAGAAAATAAACAAAGCATGACAGACATGTCTGGTAAGGCTTCTTTTAATGTTCTTTGGATCTTTCCAGAACTAGGAATCTCTCTCTCTCTCTCTCTCTCTCTCTCTCACACACACACACACACACACACACACACACACAGGAATGCATCAATAATATGAGCAAGGGATTATCTTGTTCATGCTGGGCTATTTCCAAATAACAGTGTGGCTTTCAAAGTCCATTTGCTCCATCCTTTCTCCCAGACAACTTAACTGCATATGCCTGCCTTTACCCCTCACCAGCTGTTTCATTGATATTGAACAATGCCATTCCTCCCTCCCTCCCCCTCCACGACCACTGTGAGAGAAACAACCTGGGACCACCACAGCAATAAACACAGACATGCAATAAGATAAAATTACGTTTTAATGGTTAAGGTTTCACTACATTTCTGTTGTTGTTTGGGAGGTGGGAAAGCGGCAAATGATTTACCATTCTCAAGTGAAAATTACTTTAGCCTTCCAGGTCTTACTGTTGTTCAGGAAAGTGGTCCATTTACATCCCCAACTGAGAGCAAAGGCATTTTCCTCCCTCTAAACCCAATAAGATCCCATTAGTTCATGAACTAGTAATATCATCCATAGCTGAGAAGGAAGGAGAGAGGGCTGTTCTTTCTGGTTGAAACAATACCACTGATTGCTTTATTATTGTGAGTATTACATGCAAGATGGCTTGCCATGCAGCACCTATTGCTCTGTACAGTTTCTTGTTTTCTTGATAATATATCTTGCAAGAAACAATGAAGCTATTAAATGCAATTAACTATATACAGGCCATTTAGGTTGTTTTGCATAATGAAAAATCTTGCAACGGTGTGGAAAGAAACAGGCATCATGATTCTAAGGGTGTAAACTTCCACAATAAAAAGTGGTCTTTCCAGATAACTTTCTGGACAATCCTGAATTAATTTGCCACAAACTAAGAAAACCCTGATTTGGGGGGTTTGGGGGAGTGAATTAATTAGTTAGTGGGCTTATTCTGCGTCTTCTTGGAAGACGTGGGATAAACCCACTATTTCTGGTTCTAGACTGCAGAATACTGATAGTAGTCCCAGTTTTCTGGGCTAAATTAGCCTGTAAATCTGTGGGAATCCCAACCCCCTTCCCAGAATTTATTATTTATTTACATTATTTCCACCCTGCTCTTCTCAACCCCCATGGGGGGACTCAGAAGCCCCCCTAAACTCAGTAAGAAAAGGAAATAACTCACCTGGCCTCCCTGGTACGGTTGCCAGAGTTCTCTTGGCATGTACAAATGATGCGCCAGGAGAAAGGGGGCGGGGGGAGAAGAAAATCGCCCCACTGCCTCCTTTCTCCTGGCATGTCATTTGTACATGTGATGAGAACTTCGGCAGCCGTCCCAGGGAGCTAGATGCATTCTTTTTCTTTTCTTTTACTGAGTTTAGGGGGGCCTCTGGGGAGGGGGATTAGTATCCCGATGTTGTACTGGGAAGTCCCAATACAACATCTGGACACCCACTCCTGAAAGTGCGTGCTTTCTGGAGTGGGTGTAGATAGCCCTGCCCTCCCCAGGAACATCCACTTTTTTAAAAAACGCAGATGCTCCTGGGATAAAAGGCTGTCTGGAAGCAGCCTGTCATCTGAACAAAAAGAGAGAAGGACCTGCTCTCTGTATGTCCTGATTTCAACAACACTGTTTTTCTTTTTAAGTGCTCCATTCGAACCCCATTTTCCAGTCTCATAATTTTAATGAATTTGCAAGATATCTTCTAATTATAGTAAGGACTAGTGTGATATAGTGGTTGCAGAGTTGGACTGTGACTCTGGAGACCAGGGTTCAAATCCCCACTTGTCCATAGAAAGCCACTGGGTATTTTGCTACAAGTGTACTATCTAGATTAAGGATGGGCAAACCCAGGCCCGGGGGCTGGATGCGGCTTCTTAGATTCTTTTCTCAGGCCCTCCCCCCCTCTCTATTCTATCCTTCATTCCTTCTCTCTTTCCTTCCTCCTTCCATCCTTACCTTCCTTCCTTATTTCCCTCTTTCTCCTTCCTTCCCTTGTACCATTCTTCCTTCCTTTCCTCTTTCCTCCCTCCTTCACTCTCTCCCTTTTATCTTTCCTGCCTTCCTTCCATTTAGTCTTTCCTTCCTTCTCTCTTTCATCCTTCTCTTCTTGCTCTCCTTCCCTCCCTCTCTCCATTCCATTACATCCTTCTCTCCCTCCCTCTTTCCCTTCCTTCCCTCCTTCCCTCTTTTTCTTTCTTTCCCTTTTGTCTTTCCTTCCTTCTCTCTTTCCTCCCTCCCTCCACACCCTTCCACCCTTCCTTATTTCCAGCCTTTTCTTCCAGCCTTCCTTCCTTCTTTTTTGCCTTCCTCCTTTCCTCCTGGGGTTGTTTAGCTGGTTAAGAAGAGATGGGAACCATGTTTCAAGATTTTAAAGGGTGTGTCATTGAGGAGAGACCAGGGCACAAGGGAGCAATAGATTGAGGTGGCTTTGGGGTAAGGCAGAAGGACAGAATACTGTCTGGCAAGTGTTACCATTTTTAAAGCATACCCAGTGCTACTTCCTGGGGTATGTTTTCTGACATTTTAATAGCAGTCTTGTTTTTGTAAGATTCAACAACAATAACAACAACAACAACAATTTTATTGATTAGCCAGAAGCCATATCAAATACAAACAGAACACAGACACATTGCAATGATTCTAAAAACAATCTGAGGAGAATTCTAGACCATTACATCAATTAAACCCCTGTTTTGCCCAGCAGGAGGGATTCTAAGGGAGGTGGTAACAATTCACAGGTCCTCATCTCCAACACAATTTATTCCAATTGCATCTATGTAATCAGATCTTAGTTTCATGGCTTTACAGAGAGAAAACGAGCAGTAGCATCTGTTATCAGCTTGTTGGAGCCGGCCAGCAGAAGTGAGACTTTTGCTAGAGGGTCCCAATGATTTTTCCCACGAGAAATATATCTAGCAGTTGTTTTCTCTCTATTTGATAGATTTTACAATAAAGCAGAAGATGAGTTAGATCTTCGATCTCAGGGCACCACAAATACAGATACGCTCTTCATAGGGAATTTTCTTGAACCTCCCATATCTCACCATTGAATCTAATTGCTCAAACCTGGCTCTAGTGAAAATTTTCCTTAGGTGGTGTAACCTTCCTTGCTGTAAGTAAGTGGTTAATTGGAAGGATTTCTTAAAACCACTCAACCATCTCAGGGAAACAGTAGAACCCAAAGAGTCTATATCGGTTTGGGCCGCAATGTCATTAATTCGTTGACGCACTTCTTTGAAGTGCTTACTTAACACTTGACCAGATAGGTGGACTGGGAATATTACCTGAATGCCACACCTTCTGATGTAATCAAACAAATGGTCAGCCCCCGATTTATAAGAACTGCTAGATTGTTCCAGCAAACATAATTTTGGGAGGCGAGACGCCTCCATCTCCATGACCTTGAGCCAGTAGTTAAAGGCTCTGATCTTAGATTGTGTGCTAATAGAGAACATTCCCAACTCCGCCCTAACTGCCGCTGCTGGGGAGCTTCTATCGACCCCTAAAAAACCACTTCAGATGTTGAGCTTGGGCCTTATCCAGGAGGGGAGTATCATTTGCACCCCAGATTTCAGAACCATAAAGAAGCAGCGGGGAGATTTTATGATTGTAAACTTTCAGAAGGGGAACGAGGGAGCCCGGTTGCCGTTGATTCAGCAGCTTTAAGAGTAAGCTCGTTCTGCCCTTGGCTTTAGTTGAACACCTGTGGAAATGATTGTGCCATAGACCATTTTCTGCAAAGTCTAATCCTAGGTAAGTGAAGGATCTAACTTGTTCTAATTGTTCGCCGTCTATTTTCCATTTCATTTTGGAGGGCGTTTACCAAAGATCATCATTTTTGATTTCGTTTTGTTTATCTTTAGTGCATTTCTAAGGCAGTAGTCACTAAGTTTTCTTAATAATCTCCTCATCCCTATTTGGGTGTAGGAGAGTAGGATCATATCATCTGCATACAGAAGTGAGTTGATTTGCAAGTTAGCTACTTTAGGCATATGGACATCCGCCCCTCTAAGCAAATTTGGAAGGTCATTTACATACAGATTAAATAGCAGGGGGGCAAGAATACATCCTTGTCTGAGCTGGTTGTTTAGCTGGTTAAGAAGAGATGGGAACCATGTTTCAAGATTTTAAAGGGTGTCCCATTGAGGAGAGACCAGGGCACAAGGGAGCAATAGATTGAGGTGGCTTTGGGGTAAGGCAGAAGGACAGAATACTGTCTGGCAAGTGTTACCATTTTTAAAGCATACCCAGTGCTACTTCCTGGGGTATGTTTTCTGACATTTTAATAGCAGTCTTGTTTTTGAAAGATTCAGAATTATGGCATTTCAGACAGTAATTGAATGCCTACTTTCAAAAATAGACAATCAATATTCAGTGTTAAACTTTTGATCATAATCGCTATCAAAAGGTCAAAATGAAAGATCCTCACAAAAGAGAAAGGGTAAAGTTCCATAGTTTTCCCCTTTCCCAGGCTGCCCCTTCCAAAGGGTGAGGCTTTATTTTCCCATTTGAGCTTCTCCACATTATACTTGCTCAGTAGCATTAAACACATTGCTCAAAGTCAAAAGAACCAAGAATTGGTGATCAAAAAAACTAAACTACAAAACTAATTAAAGCAGCTTATTCAACATTCTGTTTTACGTGATTTCATCTGAATAAGAATCATTTC
The DNA here is from genome assembly GCA_030556195.1 of Anolis apletophallus. Classification (NCBI taxonomy): domain Eukaryota; kingdom Metazoa; phylum Chordata; class Lepidosauria; order Squamata; family Anolidae; genus Anolis; species Anolis apletophallus. The sequence goes on along the minus strand of JARBWK010000006.1, from coordinate 59,892,637 downwards.
TTCTAAAAGCCATCTGATTTTTAAAGTTTCATTTGACAACAACAAATATGAGAATCTACAGTCTGTGTGTGTCAATAACACTCCTTTCAGTCAACCAGAATCATGCAAAGGAATGAACAATGAATACCTTGCCAAAGTTGCCACATATTGGAAATGTAATTAAAAAAAATCTTGCTGAGCAATGTTTCTATATGAGCTGTTTGGGCCCAAAGTTTTGGTATTGCTTAGGTCTGGTCTTTTGTCTTCCTCTTGGAATCATGGATTCCAATTTGCTGGCTTTTCCACAAGGATTCAATTACACTGTGCCAGCCCAATTTGAAGGTAACACTCTAAGCCTACAAACAGCTGTGTGACACTAAGGAGAATTTTAGAATGTAAGCATATGTGAGCGTCCTGCCTGTGTTATGGGAAACTATGCTGTCTGTTAAAATGACAACCAGCTAAAATTATCAGAAGTGCTATTTTGGGAGAAAAATTCAGAGATTAATATGTGCCTCCTTTTTCTCCCTCTCCCTACTTATTCTTCTTCTGATAACTTACTGTAAATGATTGGTAAGACAGCTGGAAAGTTTTAAAGATTTTTTATGACTACAATTAACCAAGGTCTTCTAAAAGTGCATTCTGAAAATGATGCCATCAAAGTTCTCCAGTCTTTCATCCAAACTAATCAGTTTTCAAATCAGACAGCAAGAAAGTGGGGAAAGGGGTATTTATTTGCAAAACATTAAAAATGAACACTCAACCAGAAGCACATTTAACTAGAAACATGCTTGTAAAGAGCTTAGAAACAACTAAGTACAACTAAGTGCGCTTCCACACAGCCCTTTATTCCATACACACCTCAGAAAACATGTGCTTTCTGGGATGGGTGTCCAGATGTTCTCCTGGAACTTTCTGGGAGAACACCTGGACACTCTAACCCTCTCCCCAAAAGCCCCCAAAAGCCCTTAAAAAACAAAAAACGTACCCGGCCCCATTAGAGAGCTGATAGAGCAATCCTGGCACATAGAAATGACACACCAGGAGAAAGGGGGGGCGATTTTCCTCCTCTCCCCCTTTCTCCTGGTGTGTCATTTCTACATGTCAGGAGAGCTCTAGCAGCTCTCTAATGAAGGCTGGGTAAGTTCTTTTGTTTTTTCAAAGGACTTTCGAGGGCTTTTGGGGAGGGATTGGTGGCCTTGTGGATTTCCAGGTTAATTCAGCCTGGAAAACCATGGGACTACTGTCTGGACTGCCCCCTCAAAACTGCTGAACTTTAGAGGAAGCAGTCCAAACTGCTGAAGTAGTGGGTTTATCCCTCACCAGTAGTCAGGGTAGGGAGCCAGTCCCGAACGCTAGGCGGAAGAGCCAGGTCTTCAAGGCTGGCCGGAATCCAGATAGAGTCGGAGAGGCTCTGAGGGTGGGCGGCAGTGAGTTCCAAGTCGAAGGGGCCGCGACGGGCAGCGCCCTTTTAATTGTGGGAACTCCCACGTTAAAGGGGCTGTCTGGATGGGCCCTTACTGCTGACTTTTTTTTACACTTTTTCCAGTCACCAAGGCATAACATATTAAATTATGCTTTAAATTTTTTATCTATTTTCCAGTTTATTATTAAAAGGATTATTTATTTAATTATTTTAAAGTTCTGCAATATCTATTGTTTTAATTGCACCTTGTTTTATCCTAAACTGTGAGTTGCCTTGGGTCCCATATTGGGAGAAAAGGAAGATATAAATAAAATACAGCCTAATTTACTGATAAGGTTGTATTTGGCACTTTACCTCCAGCCCTGTCCCTATAGTTTGCTTTTTTCACACGTCCATGCCCTGCTCTCCCTAATGTGATCATGCCCGCCATATTCCTGGTTACTGGTTGTTGAGGTTGGGTTGATACACTTTTACAATAGTCATATACTTTGCTGTTCTTAATTTTTTAATTAAATTGTTTATCTTATATTGTGTTAATATGTTTAACCACATTTTAGCTGGTAAATTTTGTTGTATGCTGGGCTTGATCCCTATGTAAGCCGCCTCAAGCCCCTTCAGGGAGATGATGGTAGGGTATAAAAATAAAGTTATTATTTTTATTATTATATTGACACAAAAACACAATATGTCTGTCTGCCTTAAAGAGACAAGCCCAGTAGAGTGTAAAGTAAAGTTTATTCAGAACAGCATAAAGAACTCAAAAAAGAGCCAAATTGACCCAAACACACTTCAACTTAAGTGCAGGCGTAAAGGTAACTCAAAATAGTGACCAAACTGGCCAAAAAAGTCTCAAACACAAAAACTCAAATCATCTCTCCTAAAAAACCGCAATAAACTCAAAACGTAGCACAACACAGGGAAAAAGGGCACACAATGTTGACATCAATTGGGGGGACAAAAGCCGAAAGCGAAGAAGCATCAGTGAAGTCCAGAAGTCAAAACAGGCAGGCAGCAAACACATAGTCAAACCAATCCGGTGTTAGCGAGGAGGAAACGGCAGCAACAATACACTAATCCGAGTCAGAGTGAGAGAGAAATAGCAGCGTTGATAATCCGGTCCAGGTCAGCATAAAGCAGGCAGCAGCAAGTAGCACACAGAGAGTAAACATTGTGTAGCCTAAAGGACACAAGATGTGGAACCCAGCTGACACAATCCCCAAATCCACAGAGGTAGAGCAGGATCCAAACTCACGTCCAAGAGTCAATCCACAGGAACACAGGAAACACAGCACACAAAGGCAGGACACGGGCACCCAGCAACACCTTGCCAACTGCAAGGAACCCCCAATTCCAAGTCTCACTTTATTCACAAGTCCTCATCAGAACTCGAACGAGCCGACGCCCCATCATTTAGCCCTCTCAGCTGCTATTGCAGCTTCACGTGCAGTCCTTTGCCTCCCTTGCCAAGCTCTACTTCTCCTGTCATGACTAAGCTCTCCCCAAGACAAAGTTTGGTCATCTGTACTCCAATTCCCATCCCCAGAAAACCCCACAAACGTATTGCTGCTAGTTGGTTCTGCACAAATATGCACTTCCTGTACTTTGCTCCAGGCCATATCGCTAGACACATCCTCTGAATCCCCATCCCCACTTCCCATAGTTGGCTCATCATGGTCAGATCCATCATCCCCAGAGAAACCCTCAAAGGAATCCTCATCAGTAGGTTCACTAAGTATATGATGGATTCTTTTCCTCTCCCGTTCCTCATCTGACTCCTGCTCTCGAGTAACCCGCTTTGCCCTCCTCGCTTCAACCTACATGCTTTCAGCATTGCTCAAGGACTCATCTACAACAATCTCACAGCAAACAAGATCTATATGCTGGATTTCGTATTAAAAAATCACAAGTCAAACACTTCCCAAACGTCTAGGACTGTGTGATGTATTTTTGAATGATCCAAGTATTTTTGCAGATCCAAGTAAGGTGGCCCCCTGCAGTTGACAGATCATGATTTTGTTTTTGTTTTCAAATGTCGGCTGAGATCTTTTGGCATGGCACCCAGTGTGCCAATGACCACTGGAGCCACCTGTACTGGTTTGTGCCAGTACAGTACGATTGCAGTACGATTTTGAGGTCTTGATAACGTCTGAGTTTTTCCTGTTGTTTTTCGTCAGTTCGACTGTCACCTGGTATGGCAACATAAATAATCCAAACTTTTTTCTTTTCCATAATCATGATGTCTGGTGTATTGTGCTCCAAATCTTTGTCAGACTGGATTATTATTATTATTATTATTATTATATTAAGATTAAAGAATTTTGAATTTCACTGCTTACCGCTAGGAAAGTAGAAATATTGAATCAATTAGATTTATTTACACTCCCACCAATTGAGTTTACTCTAGTTTGAACAAGACAATCAGAGGTAGGATTTTCACTTTTTGTGGTGTAAATATAAATGTTACATTCATGCCCATAGGGGAACTGATTCACTAAACGCTTTAGAAATAATATTACCAGATTCGAGTGGTGAGCTATGCTTGGCTTTATCCTGCTTTCTTGTAATCTCGGGAACATGGAGCCTATGATGAAGTAGATGAATATATTATATTCCAGGCCAATGGCCTATAGCATTGAGAATTTTAAAATAGTAACAGTTAAATGGACACTATTTTCGTTATTTTAGAAAACTAGAAACAAAGGTGCTACTTTTTGAGAAATTATAACTATAATGGACACCACAATTTAAGAGAGATGTTGACAAGCTGGAATATGTCCAGAGAAGGGTGACTAACATGATTAAGGGCCTGGAGAACAAGCCCTATGAGGAGTGGCTTAAAGAGCTGGGCATATTTAGCCTGAAGAAGAGAAGGCTGAGAGAAGACATGATAGCCATGTATCAATATGTGAGGGGAAGTCATAGGGAGGAGGGAGCATGCTTATTTTCTGCTACCCTGGAGACTACGACACGGAACAATGACTTCAAACTCCAGGACAGGAGATTCCACCTGAACATTACGAAGAACTTCCTAACTGTGAGAGCTGTTACACTCTCTGCTGTGTGGTGGAGGCTCCTTCTTGAGAGGCTTTTACGCAGAGGCTGGATGGCCATCTGTTGGGGGTGCTTTGAATGTGATTTTTCTGCTTCTCGGCAGGGGGTTGGACTGGATGGCCCACAAGGTCTCTTCCAACACTATGATTCTATCATTATAACTAACACATGCTTAGAACATTTGAAAATGTATGCAACACATTCCTTTCCTAGCTCTGGGTTTGTCACATAATAGTCATGCCCTCTGTTTCTAATTTTTGTGTTTTGTAACAAAAATAGCACTATTCAGGCACAAGAAAGCAATGTCAATAAGATTAGGAAATAAAATTTTTGAGAGGAAAATCACCCAAATTGCCCAGGAAAACTAAGCTTGTTCAATGGACCGAGTATGTAGGTGACACTGCATCCTGAGTGGAGAAGTGGACCAAAGAATAAAACCAAGGGAGGAGGTGTGGAGCAGATTGTCTAGGGAAAGGGTAAGGCTATCTCTTCCAATTGTGATTACACATTAAAAGCTTTATCTAGAATCCCCCTTTCTTTGTCAGTGTAATGATATGAGCCTGATGAATATATTAGGTCCGCATCATATCAAAACTATGCAGGCGCCATCATATACCACAATTGAATTTGTGTCTAAAAAACAGGCTGGGGTCATTGAAATACTGAAATAAAGAAAAATGATAATGCAAAACTTCTATGATGACATAATTGAGTCTGAATTATATCTCTACTGCATTCAAGGAATGGAAACCTAGATGAAGCAGACAAGTCTTCAGGTAGATGAAAGTCATACACAAGTCATTCACCAAAGCTCTTCATACCAATACAACTCAGCTGTTTCAATATATTTTACAAACGGACATCAACTGATGTGTAAGGCAATAACAACATATGCTACAGTCCATCCATCACTTTAGTCTTTTATTTAAAAGAAAAGTCATTTTGGCTAGTCAAAGGATGTTATATGTTGTTAGACCTTTTCTGAGTTCTCAGAGCAAGGACAGAATATGAATGTTCTTGTAGTTTTCACCCATTTATGTTCAGTCTATTTGCCATTCTTTTTCCGCACATGTCTTGCATGTCGGTGATAGTACAGTCGAGAACAGAGCCTTTTAATGGACTAGTGTATTTTTCGCATTGCACTGAATGAAAATAAATTGCTGTGCTGTGACCTCTTGGTACATAATGAAATGACATGTCAGTTGCTGAATCTGATATAACTTGGCAGTTGAAGCAAAATGAAATGCCCTCGAAGGCCGTGCGGTAGGTACAAAATAGCAGTTACACTGAAATAACTTTGAGTTTGAGATTTTAGGTAAAAAGGGAGAAGGCAAAGGAATTTAGTGAACTAGAGGCAACCCATTCCATTCAGTTTTAAATGCAGGGTTTTTTTGGTGTGTGGCTACTATTTCCCCCCCTAATCATCCCTGAAAAATAGGAAAATCATGAAAGGGTCATGTGTTTTTCTCAAGTTTTGTTTCACACGTTTCTTTTGCCAAAAGTCATTACAGGTTATATAGAACTGTCCATCAAGCAAATGGAAAAAGGTAAGCAGTTTGTTTCTCCATAGGGGAAAGCAAAATGTAATGTTCATCTTTCAGAATATCTTTTTTGCACAAGTAAGAAAACCACTAAGAAGCAGAAGGATCAAAAGTAAATGGACATATTTCCAGGGAGTCTCCTAAGAAAGGAACATGATGTACTAACCATATGCATACATTTTTTTTCAAAAAGTGGGGGTATTTATGAGAAAATTTTGGTTCCAAGCAGTCAATTGTTGTCTACAAAAATCAATAATGAAAGGAGAAATGTGTTGGAAAAGAAAAATAAGCCTTGATTTCCAGTGTCGTGCCATCATCTATTTGGTGGCTAGTTCTGGTAGTGTGTTTCCCAAAAACTATATTGTAGAACCAGAAAAGTACAATCCAATTTCAGTGCTGGAAATAATGAGTTAAAGTAATGTATTTACCTGGAATGAATAATTCCTTTGGATAGAAAGAGCATAGTAATAGATCATTTCTATTAGGAAAGTAAAGAATGGAAAAAGAGCTTATTTTGGTGTATTGAGTAAAATATTCAAGTTATTTTATCAAACTTATGAGAGAGGATCTTCTCTGCTTTGGCAATCCAGTTGTGGAATACTCTCTCTATAATAGCCCAACTGATGGCTACGTTGTTTTTGTTTTCATACTAAGTGAAAACAGGATTGTTGTTTAAGTTCAGCTTGGACTGTGTTGGAATAAAAAACATACTTTTGTTTTAAAAAATCATTGAAGTTTTTATTACAGGGGATAAGTTAAAAGAGAAAAAGGGGTAGGGGAAAAGGGGTAGGATAATATGGAGGAGAATGTAGAAGGTTGAGTTTAGGTGGGGATGGGAATAGAGGGTGAAGGGAGATAAAAAAAAGAGGGAAGAGGCTGGGGGAGATGGGTTAAAGGCTTTGGCTTCCAATCATCTTCACCACTGTATGTAATGTTCATTTGTTCAAAATAAAAAAGGATTGTTCATTCACTGTCTGCTGTCTTTCTTGCAGTACTTTTCTTTGAGAGCATTGTATTCTTGTTTTCACCTTAGATCTATGATCCATTTCCAATTTTCTTGAATTATATAGTTCTTTACCAGTGTCCAATCTATTTTTATTTTCTTCAGATTTTGGTTTTGATTCAATAATTGGGTTAATCTATCCATGTTCATGATGTCTGTAATCTTTATTAGCCATTGTTCTTGATTGGGGGTCTTCTTTGTTCTCCAGAATCTTGTATAGTTTATTCTGGCCGCATATACTTTTTATTGGTTACAACTGTAGAGGCTTGGATCCAATATGGGTTTGGGTCCATACAGCTTTTAACACACTTACTGGCAAATGAGAACCTATCACCCAGCCTGTCTGCTTTATATAGACTCAACTCACCCAATCTGCCTGCTAAGTATATTTCTGAAATAACAGACTTAGGATCCCAAATGAGTGTAAGCGACTGTGTAGTTCCCCTACCCATTGGTAACCCACATCCAAGGTTGTAGCCAGGGGGAGGGGCTTAAAAGTTAAACCCAGCCCTGAAATGTGTCAGATTAAAAAAGAAACCTGGTTTACTCATAACTTGGTTAACCAGTTAAATTCTTGAGTAAACCAGGTTTTAGGGGAGAGGGGGGTTAGAACCCTTAAACACCCCCCCCCTTCTTGGCTATGGCCTTGCCCACATCCACAATGTCCCAACGAGTTTAGCTAATTTTCTTCTGTCTTCGTTTAATTTATTAAACTTGTTTATATATTGTTAACTTTTAAATGTTTCAATGCTTACATTGGTTCAAAGTGGCCATGTTGATTGTATTGGATGCTGTCTCAAGACTGAGGTCAGGCTGCTCTTTGAGTTGTTAGAAGCACTTTGATAGGATATCCCCTTTAAATTTTTATGCAGTTTTGTCACAATCCATACACTTTGAAGAGTGAGTGATCATCATATATTGCTGGAGGTGGGTGAGAGTGGAAGAACGTGAAGAGATGCAACAGATTGTCCAATATGCCTAATTTATACCACAGTTTCCCGTGCGACCCGAGAGCTTGCTCCTTTTAGGAGAGCGTGCAAGACTGCCCTCTTCGTACTCGCGTTTGGCTAATTCCTGGTAATTTCCAGACGACCATGTGTTGAGTTTTTAGAATTTGTAATCATGTAACCCTGGTTTTATTACTGTTGTATTCTGTTGTTTTTATTGAATGTTGTTGTGATCCGCCCCGAGCCTGCAGGGAGGAGCGGAATATAAAATTGAATAAATAAATAAAATAAAATAAATAATCTAAGAATGCTGAATGGTGGACAGTTCGAAATGAGCAGTATTTCTTTTTTTAAAAAATGCTTTATTTATTTCGTTTTTGAAAACACAAAAGTTAGATAAAAATAAACATTAGACAAGGTGCCAGACAAGGGTAGCAGAGGGAGGTGTGCTGGGGATAGGGAGGAGGGGGGAAACGAGTAGGGGTTGTGGGTAGGGGAAATGACAGGGAAACAATACATTGCAAGTACTTCCATCCCATACAGATTCCCTTGTATATTTTAAATTAAAGTCAGACTCGAAAAGAGTCTTTTTAGGTCTTATCTCATGCCCGTCTAATAACAACTCTGTAAAAAGGAAAAACCTCATATTACATATACAGTTTGATTAACCATTCATGTTTTTGTCCTTTGAGATAATTAATAAATTGTGTCCAATTAGTCTTGTTCATATTTGTATTCTTTCTTAGGGTCTGAGTTAGGCAGTCCATCTGCATCACCTCTAGGAGCTTCATCGTCCAGTCTTCAAGTGTTGGGATATCTTTTTCCTTCCACTTTCTTGCAATGACTAGCCTTGCCGCTGTTATACTGTAAATAAATAGTTTCTCATTATTTTCCTCTATTTGGAAGTCTAATAGACCTAGTAACATGTATTCTGGTCTAAAATTAAATTCTTGTCCTATAATTTTTTGTAATGCAAAGTATATTTTTTTCCAAAAACTTTTAATCTTATCACAGCTCCACCAACTGTGGTAGAAATGAGCAGTATTTCTTAAAACAGAAAATAATTAAATTCTGGAATTCATTACTATGGAATTTGAATCCTTTAATATGTCAGCTTCTTTTCAACAGACTTTCTAAAAAGATCTGCAAACTTTGGAAAACTCTTGTTTTAAATCAACCAAATCAAAATACATTTTATTACCATTCCAACCTGGGAGAATGCCCCACTGTGGTCAACTGTACATATTTATGTAAAAAGATAAAGATCAGTGATAAATTGATTGTTTCCTGTAGCTACATCGTAAGGAAACTGCAATGTAAAAAAACCCCTAGAGGAATCAAAATATTTTAAAAGGAAACAAACTTGTACATGGTGTGACAAATATCAACATGCCATATCTTGAAGTTGAAGCATCTCATGTAGAGGGATAAGCTAACTAAGTGATATGCAGAAGATACAATACATTTTATTTCTTACCCACCTCTTCTCGTGGCTTGAGGTGGATCACAGCACAGTCAAAACACATAAACATTGCAAAATTTCTATAAACACACATATTAAAATGTAGTTATATAAAAGATACATATTAAAACATATTTCTATAAAATACATATTAAATACACAGGACACGAGTTTAAAATTCATGCTATATGTTATTTATTGAAGTCAAAAGTGAATGATTTATTGGGCACCTTATCTGTCCTTTATTCCATATCAGCGCCTGATGGTAAATATTGCATTTATTGAACACTCTTGGAAAAACTGTAGCACACAACCTTTTTTCAATTTTCTTTATCTGGTTCCCCACTGTAGTTTTGTATTATCTTCAAAGACCTGCAGAAGGGAAATTAGGTTTGAGTTCCTCTGTTGGAATCTAGGCAGACTGGTCTTCACCAATTTGGCTTTCTTGAGGCACCCTGTAATTCACAAGGTATTTTCCAAACAGTGTTGATATAGCTTTATAACAACTTTATGGCTTGTCTCTCGACCTTTTTTTAACTATCGGAGGAAAGTTTTCTCTTCTTTTTTCCTCCTTTTTCCAGGAACTCATCATGTTCTAAGCAACCTTTCCAAAAGTCAGTCAAAACTCTACTTATTTCTTTATGTCCTCTCTTCCTCATGGATTCTTGCCACCTGGAAATCAACTAAGTTGTTCCCAGTCATGCCTGTGTCTTTTACTCAGAGGCAGGAAATGTCTCCAGGCAGTATTTGGCAACTGCTCTGCCTTAAGGTGGGGGAAAACCATTTACCTTCCAAAAATTGCAGTTACCTTACTGTTGGAACTAAGCCTTTTTAGCATTGAAAAAATTAGTTAACAAAATTGTCACAAATGATTATTGATGGCCTGGTTGTAGTGAGGTGCGTGCCTCAGGCAGCAGATGTTTTGAGATGGCATGATGAAGATTACAATGATGATGCTTTCTTTTTAACCCTCCCCCCCCCTTCCCCAAGGGGACTCAGAGAGGCAAACATTCAATGCCAGCACAAAACATAATAGACAGACAATTAAATGTAGATCAATCAAAAATATCATATAAATCATATCATATAAAACATATCAAAAGACAAAACTATACAGATTAAAATACATATAAAAATATAGGCCACCATAATTCAAAATTATTTGTTGTCAGTAATATCTCAAAGTAGTCTCCTTCTTCTCTATAAGTTAATTGGCAGATCAAAAGACAACCTGGCAAAATGGCGCTATCTAGAAGAATCCTCCATCTTGTGTGACCGGAGCAGAACAAACAACTCAGTATCTGTATGCTTGCCCACAATGTCTTGCCTCATGTATAGAGGAAGAACTGTTTGAAGCTACCTACAATACGATCGCTGTTGCGTGGTTTTAGTCTAAAATTAGCCACTTGTGTTCCCTCTATTTTATCAGTTTTATACTAATTTATTTTTGGATTGCTTTTGACACAAAATAAATAAAGCTAGTTCACACAAATGGGTTTTCAGTTGTTTTTTAAAAAGGAAAGTAGAGATAGAGCAGTTTTCCCACATGGTCTGCCCTTGATACCTACCTAGCTTGCTTGCTGCTTTTACCTTTGGGGGAGATGTTCTCCAATTACCAATATTGAAATCCCATTGAGGTTTTTTTTTTTACATAGTGTGGAAGAAAATGTCATCCTATTCTTTGTTTCAGGTAGCAAAATATATTGGGTTGGTCCGAACAACATCAAGGTAACTGTTTAATCCAATGCACCTAATATGTCTTTTTATTGGTTTAAATATAAAAAGTTCTCTCCATGAGCTTTTCAGGTAACCAGATTGCTTGTATCAGGAATTATATTGGCACTTATCATCATAACTGGAGACTTACCAGAAGCAAAAGGATTCTCCTTGAAGTAATACACTGTCATCCCACAAGTCACCAAAAGGGCCACTGTAGGAAATTGGAAGAGTAACCTTCTACAAGGAGTGCCTGTTAATTCCACACGTCCCTCAGATTTTAAAGTCTTAGAGCCCATTCAGATAGTTCCTTTATTGCAGAAACTTCCGCAATAAAAATGGGGCTGTCCAGATGACGTTCTGGGCAGTCCCACATTAATTCACTACAAACCAGGAAAACCAGGAAAAACCCTGGTTTGTAGCAAATTAATTTGTTAGTCCATTAATGTTGCACCTTCTTGTAAAGTGCAGGATAAATGCACTATTTTTAATGTCTGGACTACAATCCAGACACCATTCCTACAGTTTACCAGGCTAAATAAGACCAGTAAATTGTGGGAATGCCAACCCACTCCCCCCAAGCTCCCAGACCCTTTAGAAGAGTAAAAAAAACCTTACCAAAGTGCAGTATTCCCTCCATGCAGCTCTCCTGGCACATACAAATGACACACCAGGAGAGCGAAGGGGGGTGAGGAGGAAAATCGCTTCTCCCTTCCACTCTTCAGGTGCATCATTTGTATGTGCTGGGAGAGCTGCACGGAGGGAATACTGCAGGCTGGTAAGTTTTTTACTTTTCTAAAGGGTCGGGGGCTTGTGGGGAGGGCCTCCCCATGTTATCTTGGGCTAGTTCTGAGAGAAAGTGTGGACAACCCACCCCAGAAAGTGCGCACTCTCTGGGGTGGATGCGAATAACCTTCCCAAAACAGCCACTTTTTTAAAATGTGGATGCTTTTGGGATAAAGGGCTGTCTGGATTTGCCCTCTATTTGATTGTGTAGTTCTTCACTGATTGAAGTTCAATTCATCAAGGAGCTACAGCTGATCATGACCCAGTTGCCTTCTAAACCTGACTTTACAGTGGTGTTGTAAAAATAATGTGAGGTATAGAATAGCTGTGTTCTTGAAGCTCACTGGAGGAAATCAATCAATAACTGTATTAATTCAATACCAATAAGTGTGTGTGTGTGTGTGTGTGTGTGAGAGAGAGAGAGAGAGAGAGAGATGCCCTGTAGAATTAAAATAATGTGACCACCACTTTAATAGCCATGGCTCGGTGCTATGGAATCATGAGAATTGTAGTATTACAAGGTCTTTAGTTTTCTCTGCCCAATAGTTTTGGTGCCTTGCCAAAGTGAAACTCCCAGGATTCTGGAGCATGGAGCCAAGGCAGTTAAAGTGGTGCCAAACTGTATTAATTCTATAGTGTAGGTACCTCCAGAGTCCATCTCGGAACCTTGTCACATGTACTGCCGGAATCGGTCAATATCACTTTGGACCTGTCACCCCATGCCCCGCATCGCCCAAGTTTCCCCCCACCTCATCACATGGGGGGAAGCCTGTTTAAGCCAGCTTGACCCTTCTTTCCCAATAAAAAGATGAGGAGGCTTCTGTTGTCCACTGGTGGCAGCAGGGTTTTTTTTCCAATTTGGCCATGAAGCTTCCCCGGAAGTACTTTTCTGGAGTGTGATGGGAGCCAGCAGGTTCTGTGGTGAAAGGTCAAGAGCTCATTGCTCTTTTACCATGAAATGTAGACATATGGAAGTTGCCATGCATACTGTTGGCATACTAGTGGTGTGCAGCTTTATAAACGGATTAATGAATTCTCTCTGTAGTTTGCATTACCATCTCCAGACACTAGGTAAAGGACTCACTTAATCAGGTGATAAAGAATTGATGCCAGAGGGGACTTCTGTGAACCTTATAGGAGCCAGAATCATGTTAGGGAAAGCGATATCATAATAGCTGGTTAAAAAATCAAACAAATGATCAGAACAACATATTATATTACAAACATGTATAAAAAATGTAAATACCAAGAGCCCACTCAAATAACACATGAATAAATAACCCTAGAAATGCAGCCTTGAATAAAATTCCAACAGTCCATAGCATGACCACATCCAATTATAATATATATGATTATAAAGGGATACAGAAAGAAGCAAGGTCCACGCATACACATACACAGAGTCTTGTATGATGGCAAACAACCCAAGGGTTTGAATGATAAATTAGATCTATTACATTATATGGCTTTTACTATTCTGTTGTATATTTCTTAAAAGGCTTCTGCATTGTGTCATGAAGTTATTCTTCTCTGTGGACCATTTACACATTTTCCAGTACATTGTTTTGTTTGGATTTAATGGGTTATGGGTGAGTTGCATCGTCTCTGAATGTATGATTAATGAGCTCTTTGTTGCATTTGGATGACATGACACAGGTATTTTTGACAATATTATTTATTCCAGCTGTGTAGCCTATCAGCTTCTGTCAGTGGGAGTGTAGATAAAGTCATGCCTCTTTGAATTTACTGTTCCGTACCTACCATGGAGCTATTTATATGACTCAGCAGTATATCCGGTAAGTGCTGCCTTGGAAAATGCTAGCACACTGAACTGATGCAATTATGTGGTGAGACCATGCAGTACGTTGAACAATAGTTATATTTTCTAATTGATTTTCAGCTTTCTTATTACAGATTCTGTTTATATTGCTTTTATTTCTTCTCAATGTAGCCACTTGAAGATATCTTGAATATTGGAAATTATACTTATAGAAAGACCAAGGAATGGCAGTTTGCCATCTTCCAACATATATAAACTGCACAAATACATACCTGACTTGGTGAGTAGGGCACTGATTATGCATCCAGCCCTGGTCTACCAGAAACTGTTGTTGAGTTGTTATATCAGGATCCTGCTACTGATTACACTATGTAACAACATTTGAAAAAATCTGTTCCTGATTTGAAAGTGTTATTTCCTGTTTAGTTGTGTGGTACTTGCTTTGAAGGTAGTTTTTATAATTCAGGAACTTCGTTTTGTGGCTGCCACAAACTATGTTGAATTGGCTGAGACTCTGTGGGCTACTCATTGAAAAACTATAAGAAAATATGCTGCAGGATGTCCCGCAAAAGTTTTGCAGTTTAATAAACTTTTCCCATGTATTTATGATAGAACCAATTAAGAAATGAAATTTATAACCCCAAAACGAACATTGTGTTACAGAGTGTTATTACACTCCAGCTTGAAGGAGGCTAGACACATCATCTTTCAACATCCTACTGGCCAGTGCCATACAGAACCCCTTTGGTGGGTAAAGCTGCCTGGCTTTTTAGGTGGGATTTAGTTGATCAAATCAAGAAACAAATCATAGCTATGTCCCCTATGCAGAATCTCAACCATACAATGTGTCCCCTGTATCTGCGGCCCCTCATGAATATCATAATCTGTTGAGATTCTACACAATGATGTAGAAAATGATATCCCTTGCAGGAAATGACAAAATCAATGTTATTTGGTGGTGGTGGCAGCAGCTTTTGAAAAGCATCTTCAAACTGTGGATAATGGAATCCATTAATGCAGAATATGTGGATATGAAAGACAAACTATAGTTGCTTTTCATGCCCATGTTCTTGTTATTTATATTTCTTTACTTTTTATCTTCACCAGCTGTTAGTATTTTCAAGTTTTATAGCTGGCTGTAATATCATATATGGTAATTATTATTTGAGCTTATTCTTATCATCTTAGGTTGTTGTAGGTTTTTTGGGCTATATGGCCAAAACTGAACCACCTAAACTGGGCTTTACAGGCCAATGGATACTCCACTGCAGACATCAGAAGAGCTGCAAGACTGAAAACTAGCCACGAGACTAAAGACAAAGATCCATCCAGAGGAAAAGTGTTCTTACTATACATCAAAGGAACCACTGACCACATAGGGAAGCTGATGAGAAAACACAACCTACAAACTATCTGCAGACCCACCAAGAAAATCCAACAATTGTTATGTTCAGCAAAGGATATCTCTGCAGGAGTCTACCGTATACCATGAAGCTGTGGACAAGTCTACATAGGGACCACCAACCGCAGCACCCAAACACAAATCAAGGAACATGAAAGGCACTGCAGATTACTTCAACCAGAGAAGTCAGCCATAGCAGAGCACCTGATGAACCAACCTAGACACAGCATATAACACAGAAATATTAGACCACTCTAACAACTACCATGTCAAAGAAGCCATAGAAATCCAAAAGCATGTGGACAATTTCAACAGTAAGGGAGAAACCATGAAAATGAAGAAAATCTGGCTACCAGTATTTAAAAAACTAATTAAAATTATAACAGTAAATAAAGAACAACACTTAAACATGGGGGAACTCCAGACAAGAAAGTACAGCTAATCACCTCTCAACAAAGGATTCCCCCAGGCACTAACAAGCCACATCTGAAAACTATATATAGCCCGAAAAACCTACAACAACCCAGTGATTCCTGCCATGAAAGCCTTCAACAATACATTTAACCTAAATTAGTTAAAGGAACTTCTGAGAAGCTACATTACTACCAGCAATGAGCTCTGCCGGTGCAACTAGTCAAATATAGATAGTGAGGTACTAGGGGTGAACAGATTCATGGTCCCTAGGTTTCACTTTTGAAAGAATATGTTTCTTGTTGCCGGAGGAAGCTGCTGAATCTTTTTATGAAGACAAATGAGAACGCTGGAATCAGCACTCACTGTGGGAGCATAGGGGTTGGTCATGCAAATCCATTCGCTGTGTACAGCATATAAAACTGTACTACATAATAACTGCAGTGGAGGTGTGAGATCATTAAAAATCATTAAACTTAACTGCCTTTGGAGAACTGCAGGTCATTATCGCCTATCTTGACTGACTCCATTTGATGCATCAGCAAAAATATTAACAATTAACACATGCACGAGCTACAGTGTATTCAACACCAGGCAAGCTAAGAAAATACTGACAACTGCTTTTGGATAACGTACCAACTCACTCCAGCCTCTTTGGGTGACAGCTAATTAGGAGAGCATGTGCACATAAAAAGGATTAGCTTGCCTTTAATGAAGCCAGGAGAAAATCTCTGTGCAAACTGCATGAGATCTGGCTTTGACCCAGAGTCATTTCTGCAGTACATGCCATATGAGGTTCACACCCACATACATTTCCTTTTTTATTAGGACAAATTGATTTCAAAGCTCAGCCCAACCATGAAAAATGTAACCGATTCTAAGTGCAAACCTCAACAGAGGGATCACCGGTTTGTTCATTCATTATTAAGAAAAGTGACGCTGCAGTCCTCACTCAAAGATGCATAAACTATAGGATTAGACAATAGCTTCTTCAGTGGAGAGGAAACGCCTTCTGCCATCAGAAATTCCATTCTGTCAACTGATCTCCCAGTTCTTTTAACAAACTGGGTTGCTAGTTAAGTTTCTCTGGCAGAGGAGTCATTATGGGGGTAGGTGGGGGAGGATATGGCACCCCAGATCCAAATTTCCTTTAGCACACATTCACAATATTTAGCCCAAGATGCTCTTTAAGTCCCAGCTTCCCTGATCTGGAATGCCTTTGGATTTACCCCCATGGAATGAACATGCATAATTGTATTTTAATGTTCTGTATAACAACTAATGCAATGTAAAATTCTGCCCTGACAATTTAATGCAGTTTGAAACTAATTTTAAATTGTAGTGCCCAGACAACAAAAGCACACAAAAGAGAGCCTTAAATGTGCTTCTGTGGTCTGTATAATCCCCATCCGGGTTTCAGACTGGTTCCGTAAATATCTGCACAGTGAAACCACTTTCTTTAATGCCAGTGTAGATGGCCCCTCAGACTGTGATGATAAGGGAAGGCAAATGAATTGGACAATTTTTGCATTTCTATAAGATTCTGTTCCTGAGACATTGGACTTTATGACTGTGGCACTAATGGTAAATCTGCACAATAATAATAATAATAATAATAATAATTCAGTCTGACAAATTTTTGGAACACAATACACCAGACATCACGATTGTTGTAAGGAAAAAAGTTTGGATTATTGATGTCGCATACCAGGTGATAGCCAAATTGACAAAAAACAACAGGAAAAACTCAACCATTACCAAGACCACAAAATTGAACTGTAAAGTCTCTGGCATAAACCAGTACAGGTAGTCCCAGTGGTTATCGCCACACAGAATGCCATGCCAAAATATCTCAGCCGGCATTTGGAAACAATAAACATGGACAAAATCACAATCTGTCAACTGCAAAAGGCCACCTTACTTGGATCTGCACGCATCATTCAAAAATACACCACACAGTCCTAGATGCTTGGGAAGTGTTCAACTTGTGATTTTTAAAATACGACATCCAGCATATAGATCTCGTTTTCTGTGACATACTGTGTTTTTGTGTCAGTAAAATAATAATAATAATAATACTTTATTTATACTCCGTCACCATCTCCCAGAAGAATTCGGGGGGGGGGGGGCTCCCAAAGCACTCAAAGGTGCAAACATGTAAAATACAAAAAGTTCAAAGACAATAACACAAAAGCAATAATAGCCAACATAAACATCACAAAGCCCATTGGTTAAGATCAGTAAAATGCAACAACAGCAGCAAGTATAAAATAACTGCAGTCAATATCAGTCTCATAAAGTGCATGGTGAAATAATATCTAGGTCCTCAAGTATGTTAATTAAGGCACTCTAAACATGGTCAAAGGCTTGTCGAAAAGCCATGTCTTCAATTGTATATGGAAGGCTTGGAGAGTGGGGGCTAGCCTAATCTCCCTTGGGAGGGCATTCCAAAGTTGGAGGGCCACCACTGAGAAGGCCCTCTCTCTCATCCCCACCAACCACACTTGAGATGGAGGTAGGACCAAGAGAAGGGCCTCCCTGGTAGATCTTAATGGCCATGCTAGTTCATAGAAGGAGATGTGGTCTCAAAGATAGGTTAAACCTGAAGTGTATAGGGCTATTCATATATTAAAAGTGTGCAACCCAATATGTGTTCATTATCTGTGATAACACAAGAGTAGTAGAATAATGGATTGTTGAGATAAAATCCATGTCCTGTGATTTTAATTTTCCTAACTGATTGAGTATGTGTGAAAAGCATCAACATTTGTAGAAAAAGAGGTAGTTGTGTGGATTTTTGTGTGTTTACAATAAAATATGGTCAGACACAAATTAGTCTACACTGAACACCATTTAAAGCAGCTTAAACAACATTGCTCTTTGTAGTGCTAAATGTTACTCCCCTTTTTGGGGTTGGTTGTTCAGGTGGATCTGAACATTCCCCTTGGAATCAGACAGACTGTTCTCTGTACAGAATCTCATTTGGCTAGTGGCCATGGCTGATTCATTTACATAGAGTCCACATTGAAATGCTTATGTGCATATTTGCATGAATATTATAGCACAGAAAACCATTACTTATACCAATTATCTTTGTGCTGGCAGACACACAGTGTGAATGGAACAAGGGCAGGTTGATTAAGGCTCTTGTGTAGCATTTCCTACATGAGAAGGAAATAACCCCTGCAGACTAGTTTTTTAAAGGGTTGTCTCATGAAAATTATGGAATGTGGAACATCTAAGCCTATCTCCATTCATTTTCTATTTAGCTCCAAATCCATATTTTAAACTTTTAACACAAAGGAGACGATGCAAAAAAAGGTGCTCTTTCCACACCTATATTTTTAGCACTTTCTTTGTTTACTGATGGCAGAGGAACTGAATTGTGCTGCTCTTCTATTACACTATGTAACACATTTTTTGTTTCTGGTTTATGTCATTTCCTAATTGCTTCTATCATATAAAAAACATGGAAAGGTTTATTAAGCTGGATGGTTGTGAGTTTTCCAGGCTGTATGGCCATGTCCCAGAAGCATTAGATTACTTTTATGTTGTGTTTATTAAGCTGCATTAATAACTACTACTACTACTACTACTACTACTACTTTATTTTTGTATCCCACCACTATCTCCCAAGGGAGACTTGGGGTGGCTTACCAAGCCCAGTCAGACAAAGTTAAAATATAACACAGTTCCACCAGTACCCGGGGAAAATCCTGCCTGCCTCCATCAACACAGAGGTGGCACTTGGATGTCCATTTCAGTAACTACTGATTCCCTTGGTATCCATGAATCTGTCTAATCCTGCCTTGAAGCTGTCCAGGCTGACAGCTGTCACAACCTCCTCTGGAAGTGAGTTCCATAACCCAATGACCCTCTGGGTGAAGAAATATTTCCCTTTATTAGTCCTAACTTTCCTACCTTGGAGCTTTAGGGAGTGCCCCCTAGTCCTAGTGTTGTGTGACAGAGAAAATATTTTTTCTTTATTCACCTTTTCTATCCCATGCATGATTTTATACACTTCGATCAAGTCACCTCTTAAACACCGTCTTTCAAGGCTGAAAAGACCAAGGCGTTGCAACCTGATTTCATAAGGGAGCTGCTCCATCCCTTGGATCATTTTTGTTGCCCTTCTTTGTACCTTTTCCAGTTCCGTTATATCCTTCTTGAGGTGCGGTGACCAGAATTGTACACAGTACTCCAGATGTGGCCTCACCATAGATTTGTAGAGAGGCAATACAACATTTGCCGACCTATTTTCGATTCCCTTCCTGATCATGCCAAGCATAGAATTTGCTTTTTTCACTGCTGCAGCGCACTGGGTTGACATCTTCATTGAGCTGTCCACCAAAACCCCAAGATCCCTTTCCTGGTTTGTCTCAGAAAGCTTTGATCCCATCAGTTGATAAGTGTATTTGGGGTTCTTTGCCCCGATGTGCATGACTTTACACTTGTTTAGGTTAAAATGCATTTGCCACTTTGTTGCCCATTCACTCAATTTCGAGAGATCTTTCTGGAGCTCTTTACAGTCAGTTTCATTTTTAACTACCCTGAACAGTTTAGTGTCATCTGCAAACTTTGCTACCTCACAATTTACTTCTACATCCAGATCATTTATGAATAAATTAAAGAACATCATAAAGACATAATTAAAACATAATTCATCTTACAAAAACCAGTTGTCGAACATAATAGACATTTCTGAGCTAAGGGACAAGAGAAGACTTGTGCAATACAACTGCCAGGACAAGGGCTGATGGCAAAGTGTAAGAGGTAGGTAATAAGTTAAGGCTGAAAGGGCCAATCAGATTAGTACAGTACAACTCCAGGGCAGGGGCAATAGTAAAGTGCAAGAGTTAAGAATGAAGTTATGGCTAGAAGGGCCAATTCATTTAGTGAACTGATTAATCAAAGGCACATTGGAACATGTTTTTCGGTCTTTACAGTAAGTGGAATGGGTGGGCACTAATCTAATCTCCCTAGGGAGAGAGTTCCAGAGTTGGGGGGCCACCACCGAGAAGGCCCTTTCCCTCATCCCCACCATCATGCTTGTGATGGAGGTGGGAACAAGGGAAGAGCCTCCCCAGCCGATCTTAGAGCTCGCACAGGTTCATAGGGAAAGATATGATCACAAACTTTGTTTTTGCAGGATATCCTGCAGCATGTTTTGCTATAATTTTTCAATGAGTCTCAACCACTTCAGCATAGTTTGTGAATGCCAGAAAAACAAAGTTTCTGGAGTATAACAGCTATTTTCAAA
Organism: Anolis apletophallus; assembly: GCA_030556195.1. Lineage (NCBI taxonomy): Eukaryota > Metazoa > Chordata > Lepidosauria > Squamata > Anolidae > Anolis > Anolis apletophallus. The sequence goes on along the minus strand of JARBWK010000006.1, from coordinate 59,871,873 downwards.
GTAAGTACCACACAATTAAACAGGAAATAACACTTTCAAACCAGGAACATTTTGTCCCAAATTTTGTTACATAGTTGCTCTGTTTGGTACAATAGAACATCTTGACATTAAGTTGCTACAGCATTAGGGGAACTGAATGTAAGAGCATAACTGGCATAAATGGCAGAAGTGATGGGAATAGAACAGCTAGCAGCAGCAATCCGGGGGAAACACAACAAAAAAGCAATCTAATTGTATAATCCTGCATTTGATTATTTAATAGTAAGTCCCATTCAGTTCCAAAGAACAGTATGTCAGGTATGCTGGGAAAATAAATACTGTCTAAGTCTTTGGTGGCTGGTTTTCTGGGATTGTATATCACAAAGAGCGCCTTTACAGATGCAGGAAACTTTCCTTTTCTACATGAAGACGGTATTGAAAATGAAAAAGGGAGTGAGGCATCTCTTCCTCCTGTGCTTATTTAACACAATTCAGTAATGACTGAATATGGCTCATGTTTCAGCTGAATCAGGCCCTTTGTGTGATGACATCCCATTAAACCAAGTTGCCATTTAGCGCAGGAAAAGGTGCTGCACTGTGTTAGAACTCTTAACGATAAGGAGTTCAGACTATCTTCCTCCACTCCTATCTGTGCACCTCACAAGCCTCATTACAGAGTGCAATCAATGTTAGCCTTCTTCCTTACCCTTATCTTAAGCTACTGCAAAGTATCAGATCTCTCATTTTACAAGTCACTTTCACTTCTGGCAAGGCAGCAAAAGTAGCTCAGTTTGGAGACTGGCTTTGCCTGCCAAAATCAAGTGGTTGCATCTCTGTACTTGGCTCTGTTGCCTGCTCTAATTAGCGGCGCTGGCTAACACTTCCTTCTTAGTCCAGAAAATGCAGTCTAGGGATCCTTTGTGTTCTCCAGTATTTGCTTTGTTTATGTCATACATCTACACTTTGCCTTTCCAGTCCACCATTACAAATCATGCTCATGGCAGCTGACCTTAAAAGTCAATGTTTATAAAATGCATGAAACTAGGCAAGAAAGCAAATCAGTTAAAGATCATAAGTAATGTTAAGAAAGAAATACACCTGCCGTTTGTAAATCAGTCTAAAAAATCTGTTTCAGCATAATGGACAAAGGTCATGTCTGAAATAAAAGCAGCTTGGTTTGAAGATCAATTAACTTAAAAAGTGGCACTACTCTTGTATTTCTTGGAATACAGTGGCAGGGAGGAGCAGCCACTTTCTTATGTTCCCAATACAGGCAGTCCCCAAGTAATGAACAAGATAGGTTCTGTAGGTTTGTTTTTATGTTGAATTTGTATGTAAGTCACACATACTGGGCATGGGCAATCCATGGTTCTAAATGGTTCTAAAGTACTTGCAGAACTAGGGGGTGCTGGTGCTTTCCTTCTGCAGTGTTGCTAAAGTTCTGGTGGTAAAAATTTCAGAACTTTAACAAAACTTTCAAAAATTCATTATTATTTCCATATTGGCAATTTTTATGACAGAACCAATTAGGAACTGCCATTTATAATGAAATTTTGAAAGTTGTGTTAGAGTTCTGAAATTTTCACCACCAGAACTTTAGCAAAGCACCAGCGTCCCCTAGTTTTGTAAGTACTTCGGAACAATTTCGAACAATGGATTGCCCATGCCTAATACATACATAATATTTGGATAGCATAGGGAAGGGTTAACATCCATGTGTTGTTTGTTTTGCTGTCTGTGCCCTTTTTCAGAAGATGTTTGTGTGATAATTGGATTTTGGAGGGGAATGGCTTGTTGTGGAAACAATGATTGGTAATAAAACCCCAGTGGAGAGACACCTTTTTCCCATGATAACTCTTACAGGGGTGAATTTTCCTTCCGAGTGGTATAGTTCTCTCAGTTCCTTTTGTCTTACCCTCATTCTTAACTATGAGTTTTTTGTAACTCATCAGATGCTTGTAACTTGGAGACTGCATATACAAGTGATTCCCATTGGGGCAGGACAGAGAGAAGAACACCCCTTATGAACTTAGGCAGGCTCCTGGATAAGACAGGATTTTCAAATAGCCGTTAGAGGCCATATAACCACAATTTCTGGATTATTATCATAAATAGACTGGTAGTCTTTGAAGAAATAGAAGCAAGGGGATTATATATTCCTGATATCCAATAGACCAGAGATTGTGATTATGCAACCCATAGTATATAGCCCTTTGTGGGGGACTATTGTTGTTGGGGTTCCAACAACCTGACAAGGGCTATGGCACACCTCCCCTGTCATTTTGGCTGGCCAAAAAAAGCAAGTATGGATAAAAACCATTTTGAATTGCTGTAAAACACTGTTTGGGGAGGGAATTTCAAAACTGAAAGTATCTCAGTCAAAAAATGGTGACTGAGATCATGTGTAAGAAAACAAAAGTAATGCATTATCACTTTCCAGACACCTAAAATGAAGATTTAAAAAATAACTACCTGACCCGGCCACGCGTTGCTGTGGGTATGTGTGTGTTTCCTTTCCCTCCTTCCTCCAGTTCATTCCTTCCTTCCTCTTCCTTCCTTTCTCCCCCTTTACCCTTTCCTTCTCTCCTTCCTTTTCCCTCCCTCTCTCCCCTTCCTTCTTTCCTCCATTGTACCTCTTCCTTTCTTCCTTCCTCTTCCTTTGTTTCTCCCCCTTCACCCTTTCTGTAGCAACCCAGTTCTCTTTCGTGCCTGGGGGGCAGGGGGCAGCACCGGGGGTCCCACTTGCATTTGAGCCAGCCGCAGCTGAGGAGGAAATGGAGGAAGGGGTTAACGAGCTAGCTGGGCCTTCCTCTCCCACAGAGAGCCTGGCTTGGGATGAGGGATGGCCGGATGCTTACGAGGACTGGGAAGGTCAGGCTGAGTCAGAAAGTGCTGATAGCGATGAAAGTTATGAGAAACCGGGGGTACGGATCCAAGGAAAGAATTTGGGAAAACATGGGCGATGAGGCCATGGAAGCTGAAAGGGAGTTCGACTCTCATGAAGATAGTGAGCCAGGTGCTGGGAGGCAAGGACGAAGCTTTGATAGGAGACGGAGCATCGAGTCCAGTAGGAGGGAATGGCACCGCAGTCTAGAGCGTCAGAGAAGCGCTAGATCCCGTAGCACAGATTACCACCGAAGCCTAGAGTGTCGGGGGCCTCGCCCCGGGGTTTAAGTATAGGACCCGTGGGAAAGGATCCTCAGTACCTCGGCCACTTCTAATCTAGCGAAGTGAAGCGAGCGAAGGATCACGGAGCCAAGTTGCCGGCTCGTGCCTTGCCAAGAAGTTTCTTGGGCCCTGTTTGAATCTTGCTTTGTTCCTTGATCCGCTTTGTTTTTGCGGAGCTTTTGCCAAGCCTTTGCCAAGACCTTTGCCTTTGGACTTTATTATTGCTAAGACCCTGCTTTTGGACTATACTTCACATCCCTGATTTTGGATTGATCTTTTCTATATTTTGATGGACATTTATCTTTTGATCTGTTCTTTATTACTCAATAAATAGTTAGCTGATTACCGTCTCTGTGTGTGTGATTAAGGGGCCGGCCGAGTCCTTGCATCGTGACACTTTCCTGTTTTCTTTCCTTTCCCCTCCTTCTCTCCCCTTTCTTCTTTCCTCCATTCCCCCTCTTTTTTCTTCCTTCCTCTTCCTTTGTTTCTCCCCCTTTACCCCGTCCTCCCCCTCCCCCGTGCACATGTTTGTATTCCTTCCTTTCTCCTTCCCCTCTTCCTTCTTTCCATCAATATATCCATCCTACCTTCCTTTGCTTCCTTCCTTTTTCCTCCATCTTTTCCTTCCTCCCTTCCTCTCTTAGTAGGAGGAGGAGGGCCTGAGGAGGAGGGAGGGAGGAGGGTGATTTCCGTCCCAGTCGGGCTTCCGCGCGGGCCACGGAGTGGAGTCCGTTCTCGTGGCAATCACTGATGACATCCGTCGACAACTGGATCGGGGAGGCTCGGCAATCCTAGTCCTCTTGGACCTTACGGCGGCCTTTGATACCGTCGACCACGACCTGCTTCTCCATCGCCTGGCGGCCTCCGGGATCCAAGACAGAGCTCTGGCCTGGCTGGAATCGTTCCTGCGAGGCCGCTCGCAGCGGGTCGAGTGGCAGGGTCAAGTCTCTTTGAAAAACGAATTGGAGTGTGGAGTCCCTCAGGGTGCCATTCTATCTCCCACCCTCTTTAATATCTACATCCAGCCCCTGGCTAATATTGCTAGGAGCCATGGGTTCTCCTGCTACCAATACGCAGACGACACGCAGCTGCTCTTGAAGCTTGACCCAGGGTCATCATCAGTACCGGACAGTTTCAGCCTAGGATTGAGGGCGGTGACGAGCTGGCTCAGGGCATATAGACTCAAGATCAACCCGGCTAAAACGGAGATCCTCTGGCCGGGTCGTCCCGACCCCCGCCCACCACTTCCACTCTTCGAGGGCGAGTCCCTGGCTCCAGCCCCGGCGGTGAAAAGCCTGGGAGTGATCCTAGACGAAAATCTCACGATGGAGGCCCAGATCCAGGCTGCAGCTAAGGGCGCCTTTTTCCATCTCCGTAGGGCCCGTCGGCTGGCTCCCTACCTTCCACCAGAGGCCTTGAGAACAGTGGTCCATGCCACTGTCGTCTCACGCCTCGACTACTGCAACGCCCTATATGTGGGCCTCCCCCGACAACAACTAAGAGGCTGAAACGTATCCATAACGCCGCAGCCAGACTCATTACTGGGTCATCAGTGAGGGATCACATTTCCCCCATTCTTAAAGAACTTCACTGGCTGCCCCTAGAGTTCAGAGCCCTTTACAAACTCCTGGTGCTCACCTTTAAAGCCCGGCACAACATTGGGCCTTCCTATCTGAGTGACCGGCTGACGGCCCAATGCAGCGAGAGGCCAGCACGCTCCATCAACGGTGACCGCCTGACTACCCCTGGAGTGCGGGAGGCTAGACTGGCGGAAACTCGGCGGAGAGCCTTCTCCGTCGCGGCCCCTTCGACTTGGAACTCACTGCCGCCCACCCTCAGAGCCTCTCCGACTCTATCTGGATTCCGGCCAGCCTTGAAGACCTGGCTCTTCCGCTTAGCTGCGTTCGGGACTGGCTCGGTACCCTGACTACCTGAGCCACCCCTCCTGTTCATATTCCATGTTTTTAAACTGTTGTACATTGTTCACCCTAGGGTTTTAACTGTTGTAAGTCGCCCGGAGCACCGCCGGTGGAGGGCGACTCACAAATATTAAAGTATTATTATTATTATTATTATTATTATTATTATTAAATACAACATCATCTGAGCTCAGTGAGTGCAGCATTTTTCTGAGTGAAACAGGGAGTATTTGAGGAACGGAACATTCATAGAAATACCAATATGCTTATTTATAAAGCTATTTCCTCCCAACCCTGTTATACGCCTGTGAAACATGGACCATCTAGAGCAGGGGTGCTCATTACGGTGATCGGGAGCACCTAGGTGATCTTCAGCCCTCTTCCAGGTGATCTTTGGGCCTCACCAGCCGGATGGTGTGCTCCTGCCATGTGCGCGCACGTGCACTCCCACCGCTGCCTTTACGGGGTTTCTTTTGCCAAAATGAGGCTTTGGTGGGTGGGCCCTGGCACTCGTCTTGCCACGCATGGTGTGGTGACATGACCGCCCATTGGTTGCTGCTGGGGGGGGGGGGAGCAAGGCGAAGGCACGCGCACAGATAGGATGCGAGGCTGTGGGAGGGATGGAGGGAATGTGTGTGTGTGTGTGTGAGAGAGAGAGAGAGAGAGCCAAGGAGAGAAGAAAGAAATCCGGAGAACTTTTTTGGATCCTTTTGGAAGGCAGGCAGGCGGGCGCTGGAAGGAGAGAGGGAGAGAGAGAAAGAGGCGAAGGAGGCCAGGCAAAGTGGGGCAAAGCCAAGCAAACCCCACCGCAAACCCTGCTGCTGCCCTCGGGACTCCCATTCCAAGCCGAGACCTGGGCGAGCGAGCTGTGTGGGGCTGCTTTCTTTCCTTGGTTGGGGGTGAGGAGGGAGGGCTCCGCCGTGTTCCTTGGGCTGAACTCGAGGAGGAGAGGGCTGCGGGGATGGAGACTCCACTTGCTGCTGCTGCTTGTGCCCTCGCCGCCTTTCTCGAAGGAGAAAGGCGGCGAGGGCCCACGGGAGAGAGGGGGGGAGGCTCTTCAGAGCCGGCTAGGAAGAGCCACCCTCTCTCTCTCTCTCTCTCCTGTGGGCATGGACTGCCACAAGTGGGAGGGGTCTTCCTTCCTGCCAGCCGTCCACTTGGGCGTCCTTTCTGAGTGACACCCTCGAAAGGAAGGAAAGGCACCCCCCGCTGCATCTGTCACTTTGGGGAAGCACCTCTTCCACTCTTCATTCTCCTGCCCAGGTAAGGAAGCCTTGAGGAAGCAGGGAGGGGGGAGGCTGCCGTGGGGAGGCTCCAGCCTCATGTGGGTCCCTCTCTCGGTTGAGTTTCCCAGCCCAGGCAGCAGCCAGGTGGCCCCTCTTCCCAGCCCTGCGCCTTCCGAGCCGCCGCCGAAGCCATATATGGCTGGAGCGCTGGTGGGTGCACCTATAAATACCCTCCTGCTGCGTGTGTGGGAGGGGCCTGCTGTGCACGCAAGAAGAAGGACAGGATGGGGACTTCCTGCTTCGCGAAAGCATGCAGCAGGAAGGAGGAAGGCAACAAAGACATTAAGAGAGAGCGCACATGCAGGCAAGGAGGATCCCCTTCCCGAGTGTGCGCGGCTGCGAGTTCGTGGGCAGGCAAGAAAGAAGCCCCGCGCAGACGAAAGGCTGCAGTAGGAGCATGCGCGTGTGCGCACACACTCACATGCACAACAGGTGATCTTTTCAACTTGATTGTTCATATAGTAGCTCGCATGATGAAAAAGTGTGGGCACCCCTGATCTAGAGTCATCGCACGTCTGGTTGTTGCCTCCATCAGTGTTGCCTCCAAAAATCCTATAAATCTCTTGGGAAGACAGTCAGACAAATGTCAGCATTTTGAAAGAAGCAAAGATCACCAGCAGAAATTGCAGAGCCAAAGGTTATGGTCATGTATCCCTTATATTCATTTATTTACCCTATTTGGTCATAACACTTGATTATGCCTGAAAATAGTATTTATTTCCATATTACTTTCTATTTACCAGCCCATGTTAGGTAGATGTATTCCCTGCTATGGCATTTGTTAGGCACTACTAACAGAAATTCCTGAGGTTACCATGATTTATTTTATTTCACTTTTGCTGCTTCCGTTCCCTACCATACAACTTGCTCATCTGGAGAAGGATGAGGAAGGAGGTAGAAAAAACCTTTTCACATACAGTATGAGCCCATACTCATAGGACTGAGTCTGATACCTATAGTTTCACCTACCCATTTTTGACTAAATATGCCTTCTCTAGGAATTTTCTAGGTCTTTGATTTCCAGCAGAAATTAAGCAAACAAGAGTCAACTGAACATTCCATTTCTAGGTTCTTTACATTGTACAACCATATAGCAGAATCAGTTATCAGGAAACTGACCCCCCCCCCCCTCATAATTAAACACAAATGGACAGAGATAAATAAAGAATTAATTTCTTTAATTTTTTTCCTTGTAACCAATTTTACAATGTCAAAAGACTGCTCCCCCACAACTCTGGAAAAGCCTGGCCAGCTATATCTTCCCTTGTTTATGAAATCTGCCTTTATGAAATTGTATAAACTGTATCAAATGAAATTAACCTTTAAAATGTTACTAAAACTCTAGATCTATAAAGATGCATTCCTAATTTCCTATGCCTTGGAATAAGAAACGGGCTAAAGCCGGCTAATGTATGCAAGCCTAAAGGTGCCCAAGTCTCATTGATGGAATATCTATTGTATTTCTATGAACCAAAACTCTTTCCCATTAACAAAACTCTTTCCTATTGACAAATTCAGTTATTGTGTTGGAAATCTTCCAGGCTTCCATTGATGAGATCAGAGCTCTTGGCTGATAGGTATCCATGGACCTGCTATGGGCAAGATCAGCCCATTATTCCATCAAGTAACCCCAATCATCCTTTTGTGTTTTCTGGACTACCTCTTTGTGTTGTCCTGGACAGAACATTAAGTTAATAACTATTTGCATTTGATATCAATACATTCCTGAGTTCATGCTCCTCACAAAGGCAGATTTTTAAACAGACTTGGACTTTAAAAAATTAAACAGCATGTTTCTCTTTTTTTTTCTACAAAGAGAACTCTACAACCAATGACCTCAGTAGGAATCCCCAGCCAACAGAAGCCTGGATCCAAACTGGGCTGGCTTTTCATCCAATCAGGAGAGGTCCATGTGTTTTGAATGGCCATCAAAGTGAACAAATTGCTCTGCATCTCTATGCATGCTTTATGTCAGTATTTTTGAGCACAGACTCAGTATTGACATCCTTTCTGGCCAGAAGGAATAAATTTCTGTCTGTTTTGCTTTCAAACCCAGTTTGTGTCTTGATCTGGCCTTTGGAGAGGAGAACCACACCGGGCTCCGAACCTACATTTTAGCTATTAGCTGAAATCACTCAACAAATCATTGTTACCTTTGGTCAGACTCTTAGTGTTGTCAATAATAAACTTACTAGCCATCTTAATGAGATAAACATGATTGTTATATCTATGTATTTCTCTTAGTGAAAAACGAGCACATAAGTTAAATATGCAAACAGGCACACAAAGAGAGAAGTAATTAACAAACATAACTTTAAAATGTAATATGAGCAAAACATAACTTTTACATTCTTCAGTTGGTAAGGATGCAACTGAGCAGCATGCAAAGTAGCAATTATATCACTCCATTTTCAACATGCTTTTAATGCAGGGGTGCTCATTAGGTAGATCGCGATCTACTGGTAGATCGCGTAGGGCGTCCTGGTAGATCGCAGGCAGAGCGGGAAGAAGGCTCAGTCCCGCCCCGCAAGCTCCCATCGCTTCCCAAGTGCTGCCAGCCCTGGGTTATCTGAGGTCCTTTCCACACAGTTGAATAAAATCCCATGTTATCTGCTTTGAATCAGATTATATGGCAGTGTGGACTCAGAAAACCCAGTTCAAAACAGATATTGTGTTATATGTTTCACATTTTTGTAGTGGGTAGGTAGATCATTTTGACTTGGTTGTTTTATAAGTAGCTCACATGCTGAAAAAGTGTGAGCACCCCTGCTTTAGTGGATGATGGTATTATCCTCTAAATAGAGGACATGTACACATTTGTACACATAACATGTCTCATGAATGCAAATGATTTGGAAATAATGTAATCATTTTTAGATTTATGATATTGTGGAGGAATGAGCAGAAAAGGGATGGAGAGAGAGAGAGAGAGAGAGAGAGAGAGAGAGAGAGAGAGATCATTCTTTCTCCATTCCAGAAGACCTTTCTTTATCCCACACTTAACTCCTTTTCCTTCTAAATCCTAAATATTTAGGATAATATAGGCATTGGCAACAAGGAAGGAATCTGCATGAATGTTGCACTATACTCAGAACCCTGACAGCTGTATCTGACCATCAGTTTAGGGGTAAACATGGTGCATATCTGAACCCACTCCCCGTGTTTCCATAAAACCAATGCAGCTGCTATTTTGAGGATTAGTAAAGCCATCAGTCATTATTATTATTATAGCTTGAACAGACTTCACAAGAAAGAGAAAGTAGGAATCATTTCTGTGCCATGAAAACAAATGAAATGAAAGTACTGTGTGTCATTCCTGAATTAGAGAAAGGATAGATCAGCATTAAAAGAGTGACAGAAGCGATTGTTATACCCCCAGATCTATCATGTAAAGGGGGACATAAGGTTGAAAGAGATTTTGTAATCTGTTAGTTTCCAGTAATAAACAAAGTCTTTGAAGCTGAAGGATAAAGGCAAAATAGTGAACTGAAACAGAGAACAAGAGAAAAGATCAGGAATGTTTTTCAACTAGAATGCTTTAGAGGCTGGTGGGTAATTAGAGCTCTCTCGCATTCATGTGTATTTCAATTAAGTAATAAAACATGACAGGGCGTATATATCTGGTTGACGGAAGCCAGTACTGTGAGTGTAATTTTTTAATGGGAAGTCATTTAGGAGTGTAACAGCTCCTCTCCATGTACAAATGATCTACATGCAAAAATGCCATATGTTAATTTGTTCCTAGATTTCTATTAGGTGCTCCTAAATTTTTAAGTGTAGAGGTGTTGAATCAGAATGACCCACAACATGTGCTTTTATCGATCCAGCATAGATCTACTCTGGCCTTGATTTCTGTGTCCTTTATTTGTTCTGTACCTTTTGGTTAGAATCACTTTATTATACTATGCTTGAGATAGTACTTTTTCCTGGAGGCAGAGAAGAGGTGGGCAGACACCTCTTGCCTTGCTTTGTTTCCAGCTGCAACACTAGTGGTATTTTCCTCCTGCCTTCACTGTCTCTGCTGCAGTGATTCTGCTAGGTTCTGCTACTACATCAGAAGGAATTCATTCCAAGTTGAGCAACTACACATTTAGGTGGCCAAAGGCTCCCTTAGGAGTTTATGCCCTAGACTTTTCCTATCCTCATCAGCCACAGGATATATTGTAATACAGCCCAATTCTTGGTCTCTTGGTTTTTAGGCCTGTTTCTGGGACACTGATTTGGAAAATTAAATTGAATAGACTGCATCAGTTCTAATTTCTAAGATATGGTTATCCTGCTTTTCTATGGGAGAGCAGGCGTATGTTTTTGACATATGTTCAGTATCTCAAAAACTAGTGCAGATATGGGGAAACCCATGCCATTTTTAAATTTAGCAGATCAAATATACCCAGAAACATGGCTAACATTTGAGACCCCAAAATGTATGTTGGTTAGTTTAATGGCTATGACTCTGTTGGCTAGTGCAGAGGATCAGAGGTAGCATCAGCATGCCAGAAAGGGTTTGGCCTTAGGAGTCTGGAAAGTCAGGAAGTTGTGGCAATATATGGCTAGACCAGTGGTTCTCAACCTGGGGGTCCCCAGATGTTTTGGCCTTCAACTCCCAGAATTCTTAACAGCTGGTAAACTGGCTGGGGTTTCTGGGAGTTGTAGGCCAAAACACCTGGGGACCCCCAGGTTGAGAACCACTGGGCTAGACACTGTTTCTACAGGAGAGAACGACTGCCTAAATGCTCAAAAGTTCTAAAATCTTTCCTTTCTCCCCACTTCTTTATCATGCCAGTTGGTACAAAATTCAATCAATAAGAGAAGTAAACATGTCCACAAATGAAGCTAGATATTATGGTCACCTACTCAGTATTTTAGACATTCTGAACCATATCAGCTTCAATTATTAGTTAGAAGAGTGAATTTCAGCAGGTGTTGCTTATCAACAACCAAGTAACTAGCAAAACCTGCACATCCATTAAAGGTATAGGAGTTCTGGAAACCCTATTACTGCTCAGAGCATAACTATATGTTTCCATTGGGAATGGTTATATTTGTATTCTAGTAAAGTGAACATGACCTTTTAAGGACAATTCACTTCATTCTCTATCTCCCCTGGTTTACGATGCCTGCCCAAAAGACATTTCATATTCCATAACTATAAATGCTTCATTTTTATTGCTGTGCTTTGTGGTGGGAAAGAAGGGTTACCACCAGATGTGCATTGTCCAAAATTATGTTTTTATTTCTGAAAAACTGTTATATCCAATTTTGGGGGAAAGGTAGGTTAATAATAATGTCAGTGGTAATAATAATAATAATAATAACAATTTTCACCAAGGATTATGCGGTTTTAATCCTATTGCACTTTGTTAGAGTTCATTATTAGAAGGAGCTGTTGCTGTAATTCTTAATTAACACCATCTTTGTTCTTGACTGAGGCTTGAAAATGAAACTTCTGGGTTCCTCACAAAACAGTACTATATATTAGGGGGTGGGGGGCAACTTAAAGCAAAAATATTTCATTTTTAAAAATACAATCCCAGAAAAGAGTAATTTGAGGTTTTCCTACACACTCCTTAAGCTTCTATGGAGTTCAATATTTGCCGTTTTTGTCCGGCAGTACACAAATGCCACAAGGCATTAATATTAGGCACGGGACAAATCTCATTAAGCCATTAGGTCCCAACAGGGGGTAATTATATTTTTATCACAAGACAATCCCAATTCTGAGGGAAAGATGTGTACCCAGCTGGGTCCAATGCCCTTAGGGCATCATTATGGCTTGATAATCTCACCTGTGCAACTGTCAGGTTTCATTGCCCAATTAATTTACCTCCATAGGCTGTTCAATAAAATGCCCCCTACAGTAATTCTGAATGATTTAATGACTTTATGTCTTTTGGATTAACATAACGAGATGCTGTAGGTCTTGCAAACTCACTCTTTGTACAGTTGGGCAGTTTCCGTATCCCTCTGTCTGTTGTACGACACTGAAAGTACAGAAGACGGTGGGAGAGCCATTGACAATGAGTCAGGCTCATCTCAAACTCATTTTGAGTAGGTTGGGAATTTTCATTTCCCATCTCCTTCCTGCTCATTTCTAGGCACTAGAATGCTGTGCATGGAAATTCAGAGTGTAACAATTTAGAGCCAAACTAAAGGGACATGACAACATTACAGAAAAGAATCTCAGTCGGAGTGAAGTATTGAAGGGAGAAATAGTCCACTCTCTTCTGCTTTGATCATCTCTCACTTAGAATGCTATGTCATGTTCTGGGTGCCACAGCTCAAGAAGGAGTCCCCTAGCTCTATGCAACACTCTAACAAATTATTATTTTAATCCCCTCTATTTATGTTGACTAAACATTCAGCTACTAAATAGCCATGGGAAGAACCTATCTTCATCCAGATTAAGCCACCAGTCACTTTCACATCAGTGTTCCCCCTTTTTTCCTTTTTCTTCCCTATCATTGCCAATTCTTTCCCTTTGTGGCTAATCTTTTACCTAAGTCATAAGTTCCTTTCTCCACCCCCCCCCCCCCAGCCCTCAATGATGTGCCTCATCTCTTTGAACACATCTACACTGACCATTTAGTGCAGTTCAAAGCTAGCTTCAAAGTGCAGTGGTCAGACAACAAACTCCACAAATGCACATAAAAGAAACCCCTTGATGAGCTCCAATGCTCTGTTGGTTGTGTAATCACAATCTGAGCCTCAAACTGGTTCCAGAATCTTCTATGTAATCATCTGCACAGAGAAACTACTTTCTTCAATAATGATTTGAAACTGCATTAAATGATCAGTGTAGAGGGAGCCAACTTTCTCACTAGTCTATCTCTATCTCCATCTCCTGACTCCATCTCTAAGAAGTTACTTAGTTGAAATGTAAGTAAACTGAACCTAGGTGTGAAGTGTTGTTAATGAGAAGTGTGAAGAAAGTTATTAGGGATCCCCCCCATATGCAAATAATTTCCCAGATGAAGTGAATTTAACACAGCCTTCTTTGATAAAAATACAAGCAAAAATTAGTGATTCAATAAAATAATTTCTGAGAAAAACACTCAAGTGTTCAATATTTTGTTTGTAAAGGAACCAACATTGTACTAAAACCCATGAAAAATTCCATAAGTGGTATAAAGGCAGATAAAGCTAGAAATAGATATATTCAACACTGAACTTTCTCAACATACCAGCCAGGAGGGGGAAAACTGGGATTTGGTGATATCTTTAATAGGTCAATTAAAATCATGTATTTTTTAGGCCTGTGAAGTCTCTGAGGATGAGGAGGGGACTTTTTGGTGGAGTCTCTGATTTTTACTTCTGAGCCTGGTGATAATGAAAGTGTGCCTCCTGATGATGGGAATATTCCAGTTAGATGTGTAACAATTACAGTTACAAAGAGATAGTGTGAAGAAGAAAAGACAAATTTGTTGTGCCCAGAAGTTGAAACGTAAGCAAAGTGAACCTAGGTGTGAAGTGATGTCATGGGTAAGAATTAGAATTCTTCAGTGTTTTGAGATAATGTTCATCATGAGATCAACGTTGAATTTTCAGGGGTTAAGTTGCCTGTCTTGGGAGCTCCGAGTTAAGAGTTCTTGTATTTGGTTCTGCATTTTGTTTTCCTATTTAAGATCAATGCCTCTTGATTGCATTACAATTATTGGTTCAAGGTTTAAAGTCTTTGGATTATAGTTATGTACAAGTTTTCAAGCCTTTGGAGATAGTTTTGGTTTAAGTATTGAAACCCCTGGATTTCTTCTTTTTACCTTTTGGGATGGTGGATTCATATTCAGAGTTGGTCGCTGCTATTTGTTATGCTCAAGAATATCAGGTTTATGGATATAACTTTGAAAATACTTTTACAGCAAGGTTTTTTAAAGATACCTTAGTGATTGCTTAGTCTGCTGATTTTGAAATGACTTCTTATAATTGTGTACTCATTTTTCTATTTAATAAAATATATTAGCTAGCTGTAAATACCCCACAACATTAAAGTACTGAATTAATTTGTTCAGAACAGAATAACTAAGTGACAACAACACATATTAAGTCCAACTTTCAGAAGCAATACTCACACTATATAGATATAAACATCAGAGTGAAGAAAAAACTCTTACTTCCTCACATCACACAAAATCTCTGGATGTGTTTAGAAGTACAATCCATTGTGTAAACAGAATTTCAGTTTGCATTGTTGTAAAATTATTGACATTTGCCAGCTCTCCTTTTCAAACTGAGAAGGCCATATTTTCACATTTTAAAAGTGAGAAACTGAAAATCTATAATTAAGATTCCTAATCAGCTCAGCTCAGCTCAACATTATAATTTTAGCAGAGGGTCAAAGCAAAAAAAATTCAAATAAAGCTTTGATCTGCTGAGATTTTTTTAAAAGCATAACATAATATTAAATTTTCAGGAGCCAACAGCTTAAAAATGTAGTTTCCCACAGACAGCTTAACTTTGATCCTCATAGTAGAGTGGAATACTGTAAATTAATATACAGAACCAATCAACCAAATGGATCGGCAGCTCTGGAGAAGTATTGCAGAATGTAACAAGCTTTGGATATACATATGTTCTAAAATCCAACAGCTAAACGATCTTCTCTGAAATGTTTAAGATTACACAATAACACACTGAACGCACACATAGGCAATCAAATACAAGGGGAGGGGCGGGGAATATAACATCTCCAAGATATAGACAGAAAGGAACACAGTAACATGTATTTCTTTTTTGGTTCACCAATTGTTTACTCTGTCTGAAAGTATGCTGTACAACGCTCCTACACACCGCTATCTTTTTGAACCTGCGAACGACACCTATTAGGGATTGAACTTTAGACATATTGCATGCAAAACATAAGATTTTAGCTACTGAGTTATGCCCCTTCCTATATATTTTATAACTTCTCCCAAAGGGAAAATTTGAGTTCCTATATTAAACAAAGATACATTCCAGCTGGAGAAATGCATTCAGGTGTTCATCTCATGGCTTTTTCAAGGAAACAAATCCCTAATATTTATTCAAGTGAACGGCTTGTATTTATTCATGCCCAGTAAGGAAGCATTGAAAAAGAAGTTTATGGTGAGATTTGGTATTTCCACCCAACCAAGAGTCATTGGCAAGGAATTCCGGCATATAGCGCTTTCAGCCATGAAAGGGTCTTGTCGAGCATAATGTATGAATTTCATTTGAGCAGAATAATACTAATGATTCCTTTTCACACTTCCCAGAATGATATAAGGAAACTATTCCCATATTGGAAAGAAAGAAAATATATGACAGTAAGCAAAGAATTATCATATTAGCACTAAAAACACTGATTTTTGAAGATGTAATGCTACAATATTATCTACATGATTCTTACAGTTGTAAATCAGGAGTAAATCCTAGGATTTTTTTTCATGAAATGAAAGTAGGAGCAGGATGTTAGATTTTACAGCAAGAAATTTTTACCTACATCAGAATTACAATTTCTGGGATTTCACTTTTTTCTCCTATGAATTTCTCTTGTTCTTTTTGTGTATTGCTTATGTGGTGTAAACAAAGTCTTTTTTTGTG
Organism: Anolis apletophallus; assembly: GCA_030556195.1. Lineage (NCBI taxonomy): Eukaryota > Metazoa > Chordata > Lepidosauria > Squamata > Anolidae > Anolis > Anolis apletophallus. The sequence goes on along the minus strand of JARBWK010000006.1, from coordinate 59,855,966 downwards.
GGGAGAGGGAAATGACTTTTGCTGGCATTTGTTAATGACACCATATATTACATGGTGCTGCATGAAAGAGTGTGCCAGTTGATATTTTCAGGTACACCTAGATGTGTAGATCTTCCATCAGGTCATGATTCTAATTATGTTGAATCTGCAAGTACAAAATAGTGGCAATACTAAAGGGCATGACCAACAGAGTATGGCTGGATCTACACTGCCATACAATCCCTTTTCTGAATTGCCATTATCTGCTTTGAGCTGAATTATATGTCCACCCATAACATTTCACACATCCTCTGTGGATTGGTATGGTTCCTTCTGTTTCTTATGATTTATGTGTTTGGCATATGTGTAAAGGCTGGCAAAAGTAAAGTTAAGCTAACTGTACGTAAAAGAAAGTGTACTATTTCTCCCCAATATATAACTTAAGAATAAAAAATATATAATATCCCATATGTGCTTGTGTCAACAAAATTGTTCCAATCAGGTTGGATCAAGTTATGTAAGTCAATGCTGGAATAGGGACCTATCTGAAGGCAGAAAGAAAGGCAGTCCCTTCTCCTCTCCTCTTTCTTCACCTTTTTATTTTTGACCTGAGTAGAATTCAGCAGCAATTTTAAAGCATTTAAAATATATTTGGCAAAGAAAAAAGATCCAGTTTCTAGATCCTCCTACTTTGGAGTGTTGAAAAGTAAGCTGAAATTAAGGTAGCTTGCAATCTTCATGGACCAAAGGAATGCTTACGAAAGAATGTATGGCTGTAATGGTTTTGTTATCTCTAAGAATGATTCTTAACATGGTTTCTGACAAACTACTTCCTGACACAACAAAAATATTCCATAATCGTGTAGTTGTGTCTAATAATGGAAGTACTCTCAGAGCATGTTTTTGTAATAAGATGCTGCCATAAATCAGAATCAATAATGCTGACAATGATCTATCTCAGAGTGAAATGCATGATATTTTTACAAAGCTGAAACATCATCTCTGCATTAAGGAAAGGGAACAAACTACATATTTTTGAAAGGCTGTATCCAGGTTATCTGTACAGGAAACATTCAAACTGCCACCAGGATCATATAAATACATTAAAAATGGAGTGAAAGTATTTTTGCAATTAAACTGTAGACATCCCGATGTCTTTGGGATCACCTTCTCTTAGGCAAGACAACAGAGGTTTCATCAGCCGCTGCTTTCATAATACCTCCAGGGAGGGGAAGAGCTTATTTGGAATTCTTCTCGGCTATCACATAAAAAGCTTGATCTTATCAGTACATGTGCAAAATCTTGCACACGTTGCAACATCTAACAGCTATAGGGAAGGTCAGGGATCAAAAGGGAGCCCAACCCAGCTGTGCCTCCCCCCCTTTCTTTTCTCAACTCCTTGCTATTGAAAGAAAAGTCAAAACAAATGACACCTTATTTAATTCATGTATTTAGTGTGTTCTTTTTGTTTATATAATGATGTCTCTCTTGACTGCATTTCATCTTGATCTCAGTAATCAGCACAGTTGGAACATGATTCTACACTTCTGAACTGAAAATGTGCGTGATCCATCCACCCGATTTCCAGGAAGGGAAGAAACTTGCAATCACATGTATTGATGTGGGTTAAGCAAAATGCTGCAACTGCTTCGATCTATGTTGGAATAATTCATGCTGCTTAAGGATGCAGCTGCATTCTGGAAAGAAAGGTGTTTTGTTTTTCTAAAAAAGAGAATGCAGCAAAATTGTGATTCCCTCCTTTGCTTTAAAAAAAATCATTATTACCTTTATCCAGAACAGGCTTCATGACACTGTAGAAGCTATCAGCATACTTCTTTTGTTAGCACTAGGTTAAATGCGAAATATATCATATGGACCATACGTATCAGCATCCAGGGGAAGAATATGCTAGCGCTACACAACTTCTATGCAGAATAGCAACATTGTGCGATTTCTTTGTTTTGCGCTTTTATGTTGCTCTGAAGAAAACTTATCCTGGTTTTTCTGAAACCGGCTAGCTACTCCAAAGATGGAGAATCTAGCATCTATTCCAATGAAAAAACTCTTAATATGTTGGGAGGGAGTCTCCCACCTACAGCTACAATGCCACAATGATAGACCTGGAGCTGATCACCTGCCAATTTCACTGATTTCAGATTTTCAGTATACTTTTTTGAAGATAAGAGCATGGGATGAAATAATTATTTCCTGCCGTGAACAGTTTCAGAAAGCCAGCAGGAAGCCCAGGATGAACCAATTGCTTGGAAATATGATGGTTTGGGGGACTGGTAATGGAATAATGCAGTGCCTTTCATCTAAGACAGCTCAATATTGTGTTGAATTGGGGAAAGAAGAACGTGTAAAATAAATCTTTCTTTTTTTCGGAAGGAGCAATGGATGTGGGCAAAAGATAAATTGCAATGGCATACATTCGATACATGGCACTGTAAATCCTTACAATATTATTGAGTGAGTAGATGTCGCCATAAGTAAAATGAAGCCGGATAAATGCCCAGGAAAGGACGGAATAAGAATAGAACACCTAAATGCAGGAGGTTATAACCTTCAAAAGGCAATCTCAGAACATTTTATGCAATACTTTCGAAGTGCCATTTTACCTAAAGATTAGACAGCATATGAAACTATACTTCTACGAGTATATTATTACTTCTCGTAATGAAGAAAGGAGACACAGAAAACCTTGGCAACTATCATCTTATTACACTCCTCTCTCAACTATATAAAGCTTTTCACAAGGATCCTGCTGCAAAGAATATCAACAGGGAACAAGCAGGCTTCAGACGCAACTACTCTCGATCATATCCATGCTACTGGCAAAAAGCAGATAATATCAAGTTCTGTTTTGTTTTGCTTTCATTCATTACCAAAAGGCTTTTGTTGACATCAGTGCTGCCCTTAACGCTCTGCACCAATCCGGTGTAAATCCAGTGTATGTGAACATAATAAAAATCATCAATACAGGGTGGACAATGGATATGAAATTGTTGTCAGAAGTGTGTCACATCAGAATGAACAAAGCAGTGTGTCAAAGAGACATTATATCACCAAAACTGTTTGCAGCTACTTTAGAAAACCTCTTCCAAATTTTTTTTATCAAATTTAAAGGTGGGATTTCAATTGACGATGAACAACTTTCTCATCTCCTCTTCACAGACAATTGTGTCCTTTTTACCAAAAATCCAGAAGATTTACAACATGATCTCCAAAAACTACCTTAACTCTCAAAATCAATAGGACTGGAAATGAATGTGAAGAAAACAAAATGGATGAAAAATGACCCATGTGTCCAGGACTGCATAGTTATAAATGGAGATGAAATTGAGGAAGTGACTAAATATGTATATTTTGGACAACAAGTACAGTTGATTAAATTGGCAAATGGAGAAGACGAAAGGCAGCTTGGACGGCTTTTAATCAAAACCAGACAGTGTTAACAAATGCTAAGCTGCCAATGAAAGCCAGAGTAGATATCTTCAGCACTACAGTTCTACCGGCAATGTTATATGCATTTGAAACATGGGCAACAAAAAAGTTAGTGGAAAAACTGGAGGTGACTGAGAGAGAAATGGAAAGAAGGATGTGTAGCCCAACATTAAGAGATAAAGTCAGCCACAAAGAGCTGTGTCAAAAAAACAGGGGTACGTGACGTGGTCAATGAGATCTATCAGGCAAAAAGAAGGTGGACAAGGCATATAACACAAACAAAAGACAACTGATGGATATGACAGCTAACAAACTGGATACGATGAGACCACAAGTGATCATTGGGAAGACCTCGTACTCGATGGAATGAACCAATGGTTAAGCTATTTGGCAAAAAAATGAAATCAAAAGCACAGAACTGTCTATTTTGGCAAATGGTAGATTTATGTGGCACCCCAAAGGAGCGGATAAGTTGAGGATCTTTTCACATTTGCCTTTGGCTTGTTCAGTTGGTTTGGATGGTTCAGAAGCCCATACTGGCATGAGCTCTGCCACCATTTTTTCCCCAGCTGCAACAGAACAGTGGATGTCAAAAACCCGCTGCTTTTGGTTACATGTAGAGTGCAGAGAGAAAGGCAGCTGCTAGAAGGAAATCAAGAAGAGGAAAAGGGCACCACTCTAGCACCTCCCAATCAAGCGAAAAGAGAGGGCTTTTTAAGGAAGCCCAAGGTAGGATATTTCCAAGTTGCTTGCTCTTCCTTCCCTGGGAAGTGGGGAACCTCCTTAAAATGTCTGCTGCAGGGAGAGAGTGCATGCATCTACAGCTCCTGTCTCCTTTAGCGTAGAAACAGATTTGATGAAGCATTAAACTCAGGCTCCTCTACAGACAGAAGGGAAAGGATCACAGATAAAGTGGTATCTTAACTTTGATGCTTTTAATCCAGATCTTAACAAAGGATATAAAAACAAATTATGCCTAAAATGATGGGAAAGGAAGCATGTGGAAAGTCCTGCCCTCTCCCCGCATCCCCCATTGCCACCAATGGGCTGGATAGAAAACAAATCTTTTCACTTCCCAGATAAAAAATGGATTTCTGTCCTCCTGAATTCAGGAAGCCCCCGAAAAACGAATCGGGACCCCCTGACAAAATCTGGGACACCAAAACGGATTTTGGTTTACTGGGATTGGACAAGCCTAGGTATGGAGTTAAGGTACAGCTCATGGATGAGTTGACCTAGGGGTTTTTTGGTTGATTTTTGATTAAAATTTATAGAATTATGCATGGGTATATCAGGTAGTCAATGGAATGTATACAAATACCAGTTCTTTACCAGAGGTCGTTTGTCTCATAGAATGTGAAATAGTAAGAAATGCAGGACGTATACTAATGGGAAATTAGATTGTTACATTTTCTGCTTTAGAAATTAAGCATAATTGATTAATGCATTTAGCATGCATATAAAAGTGTTAAAATAAGCCATTTAACCCAATTATTTTATAGATAATTTAATAGATTTCAAGTGCCTCATAATTATTGCTTGCAGTAGCTCTTCCCAAGTCCTTGGGCTTTGCATATTTTATACCTCAGTGAATGATAATCAGAAACCTTGAGAAGAAATATACTTACCTTGATATGCAAGTGTGTTTTTCAGATAGTTTTTTGAGAAGGTCATTGCAGTAAATGAACGCTGGTAATCAGATCAACACAGATTTTTTTTGCTGCTTTAAATTTATCTTTTTAAGTATTATAGATTTCAGATGAGAGTCAATTTGGCATAGTGATTTGAGCACTGGACTATGTCTTTGAATATCAGGGAATGAATTTCCATCTGAACATGGAAACCGAGTTGGGCAAAGTACACTTACCACTTCTTTACATGGGGCATTTTTGCCCTGTTTTGCCACTTTGCTTCACAGGAAAAACAGGGCCTGCCATGCACCATCACACAATGCATGGCAGGCCCTGACCACTTTCCTCCCAAAATTAAGGGGAAGAGAACTTTTGGAAAAAAATTTGTAAGTCTTCCTATTACTAATAAAAAAATCCCCCCCATTAGATTTACGATTTGCTATTTTTGGGTTCTAAACCATGCCTAGGAAGAGCCAATAGGTGATTCCTCCACGACTATGGGGAGAAAAGTGTTTTTTGAGTAGCTCTGGTGGAGCTCCTCGCACTCTCCCCCCACCCCCAATTACCCAGTGTGATGGAGGAAAGGGTGGCAGGGCAACATGCATTGCTATGCGTTGTCACCCTTTTTGCCATCTGATGGAGGAAGGCAGGAGGGTGTATGGGGGCCAGAAGCCACCCTGTGCATCTTCCCTTTTGCCAGCAATTGCCAACATAATGGTACAACCCAAAAGGGCCATGTGAAGAAGTCCTTAGAGATGGCAAAGACACTCTCCCACTCAAACAAATCTTGCCATGGAAACCCTGTAATAGGTTCACTTTAGGGTCACCATAAATCAGAAATGACATGAAGGCACATAATAGCAACAAAAGGTAGACAGTGTCAGTGATCACACTAGATTAAGCTGAAAGGTCACTAGTGTACTTCTCAAACTTGAAATGGGAGATTTTACAGGAAAAAAATTCTTTTAAAAGTCATCACTTTTGTAACTTTTCATTCCTTGTTTGAACCCTAGTAGCAGTAAATACAGTCAGACCTACATATCTACAGATTCTACATCTATAGATTCCACTATCCTCTCCACAGCTCGGATTTTTAAAAAAAATATCCAAAAAGTAAACTTTTATTTTGACATTTTATATATTGTTGTTGTGGGGAGCAGTTTTCTGTTCTCTCTGTTTTACCCACAGAATGCCAACATTATGAGAAAAAACATCTTGTCCTTAACTGGGCCTGGCTTCAAATGGATAAGATTTATTATTTATTCAGAACAGTGTTTGCCAACCAGTGTGCCGTGAGTGATCATCAGGTGTGACGTGGAAAATTGGCACTCTCCCCCCTCCTAGCAGCCCCCTCACAGAAACAAATTGAGCCTCTCTGCTTGGAAATGGTTGGGGTTTTTAAAAACTATTCTACTGGATTTTTTGAGAGTGCCCCCCCCCCCAAGGAACTGTTTATAACAGCTTCATGACATCCATAGTTAACTGGAAGCAAGTTTCACTCAGGGTGAAATTTCACAAAGGTCTGGAGAACAAGTTTTATGAGGAGTGGCTTGAAGAGCTGGGCATGTTTAGCCTGAAGAAGAGAAGGCTGAGAGAAGACATGATAGACATGTATAAATATGTGAGAGGAAGTCATATATATGTTGTGTTCATCGAAACAGGCCCAGGTTTCACATTGAGTGTATAAATACTTTTAAAAACATATTAACTATATGTATTACTGTGTTAGAGTGTCATTTTGTGTCATTTTGGTTGGAGGTGTGCCCCAGGATTTTGTAAATACAAAAACTTCATTCACATCCTGAGACCACTGAGACCCCCAAACTTGGCACAGAGAAGCCCCATTACCAACTGAACCTACTGCTGAGGTTTGTGGTAATTGAATGTGCCGCGGCTCAAAAAAGGTTGAAAAACACTGATTTATAATATTATACCCGACCTTTTTCTGTGTGTGGAAGAAATGCTGATGACTATATTGCATTTCAATGAAATCAGATCTTATTGGCTGCTCATCATCACTATGAAATCAAATTAGAACAAGATTAATTCTTCCTTCCTGAACCCAGTGTAGGAAATAATGCAAACAAAGCAGACATTTAGACTTTTCTTATTGTGATAGAAGTTACTTCCAAACATTTTCCACTCCTACTGAAAGTTCATATACCATCAGCCATGAATTGTGTGTATACAATATGCATTGCAGATTTTAAAAATCAACTGAGTTTCCATATTGTCTTGTATCTCCTAGAATAGAGGCAATGGGAATAAATAGAGAGAGAAATAACTGAGACAGTTGTTCTCACATATTAATGCTTCTCAATTCCAAATATTAGTTTTTAACAGGCCAACAGGAGAAGGAGTATCCACTTGTTTGGCTCAAGGAAAGGTGGTCCCAACAATGAGGAAAAAGAAGAAAGCATTAGAAAGGGACTGCAAAAGACAAAAAAAGGTGGTGGGGATAGTGAAATGGCTGGAGGAGCTGGTTGTCTAGCTTTATACCCTCTCATGGAGCCTTAGCTCTCAGGACTCTTCAAAGCTAGATATCCAAGAAATAGGTAACACAAATCATAAGCCTTTTTTCCAATTGCTGCCACTGCTGGTGCCTCCTTGTACAGACATGGAGAGTGTTTAACCACTTCAATTATCAATCATTACATAAATGGTTTGTTACTATAGAATTGTGACCCAGATGTTTTAAACTGCAACTTCTGTACGCTCTGATCATTGGCCATGCTGGCTGGGTTGGATGAGAACTGTAGTCCAAAATATCTTGAATGCACCAGAATGACTCAACCTGCTGCCTCAGATCACAGGGTCTGCTTCAAAGAACAAAGTATTATCTGTTTGGCTTTGTAGCTCAATTTCTCTTTCCCAAATTTTCCAATTTGTGGGACCACAGACTGGTTCAAAGTCCTCCCATGCTGGGCTATAATTTGTGACAGCTGCACATCACCATTGTCTGTTGAAGCATGTTCTCCACCACCCCTGTGCTTCATTACAGATAAATCATTTGGATTGTTCCATTTCTTCATTCATGAAGGGAAGGGGTGATGTCTACTGCCTCGCATCCCATGGACATTCTGAAGAATTTTTCAACCCAAGGGAACAAATTTGGTGAACAGAGAAAGCACCAGAATGAAATGGAAGGGAAAACCCCTTTCTATGAACATAAAATATGCTTTGTTGAAGGAGGAAAATGTAGGATCCATGTCCGTATTGATGGATGAGTGTTTAGAGATGTGTGAGAGAGTGAATGACTGCTTTTTAGATTTCAAAGTCACAGAAAGTTTGATCTTTCACTCAAGCAATAGAATTGCATATATTATATCCCCTATCCTAAACTGTAATGTGCATTACACCTACATTTTTATTTTTAGAAACAAGTTTATGTGGTATGACAACAGGAAAAACATTATCAGTTCATCAATGGTGGTCCCAGTGGTAATCGGCACACTGGGTGCCATGCCAAGAGTTCTCAGCTGGCATTTGGAAACAATAAACATTGACAAAATCATGATCTGTCAGCTGCAAAAGGCCACCTTACTTGGATCTGTGTGCAACATTTGAAGCATAACTGAATGGGAATGTGTATCATGTAGGTGCAATGGCTCTGCATATGCAATTTTCAGTTTCTGCAACTTTGAACTGAATGCAGATGTTCATGTTAGACAAAAACGCCCAGCTACTTCTAAAGGGGTAATTTAGGCATGTTCAAAATATCATAATCTGACCAATATATTGTTCATAGTAATATGGGAGTCACAGCCCCGTGTTTCAGGGATGAAGGTTGTTTTGGAGACCATTCGCAGTGTAGAATTGTAGAGCTATAATTCCACATTAATTTCCATGGTTTTATCTTATAGAAGGCTGGGGTTTGCAGTGTAGCAATTAGAGTTTTTGACCTCAGAGTTCTTTCCCAAACAGGACAGAAGTGAGGAAATGTTAATCAATCCAAAATATAATTATTCTATCATTTTGGTGATATCATTGAAACTGATCTACAACTTTGAAAATATTGAAGCTGTTATTTCAGACTGAAGAAGCTAATTTGAATTGTGAGTTTCCAGCCTTAATTTGTTTGCAATGTGTTAACTTAAAGTGTGGATGTAATTTATATTTAACTGATCTCATAAAACACTTATTGTGGTTCACTGGCTCAGTTTATCATCCTTATTACATTTCCCCTTGTGTTGTAAAAAAGTGTTTCATATAAATATTGATTAAATAAATATTGATTATATTATTATGTGCAAATGAACTGTGACAGTATCACATCTACTGCAATATTGAGGTCCTGGAGGGGTCAGTCTGAAATATTCATCATTCCATCTCCTATCAGTGATGAGACCCATAGGAAATGAAGTAAATAATTAAAATGTCAAATGGAAATCAATGTGAATGGGGAAAACATCAGATTCATTTTCTTAATATAATTATCCACATTAATTCTGATGAAGTGGTTTTTGTTTGATCCTTTGTATGAAATTGTATGACTGATTTATTTTGCAAAAGAAATTACAGCCATTTGTATCGACCATCTTAAGTGATGTGTTCATAATGTTATATAATTACAGTTTTTATTCTGCAATAAAAATCATTTTGGGAATTTATGCTAATCAGCTTTTGACAGCCCTGATCACAGTCCTTCTGTGAATCCAGCAGGTCGCAAGTCCATATTGGGATGTAATCTCAAGTCAACTGACTCTCAACTGCCTTGCTCAGGTCTTGCAGACTCAGAGCACTTCCAGACAGACCCTATAATACCAGGATCTGATCATAGGTTTTCTGCTTTAAACTGGATTATATGAATCCACAATACCAGATAATCTGGAATAAACAGAAAACCTGGGATCAGATCCTGAGATATAGGGCCTGTCTAGAAGGGTCCACAGAGTTGTGGCTTCCTTAGGTCTATCCATCTGGAATGTGGTTTCCTCTTTTCCTAATATCCCCCACTTTATCAAGCAGTATCATCTTTTTAGGGAGTCATCTCATTTCATGAAGTGATCAAATATCACAGTTTCAGTTTACTCATATTGGGTTCTATGAAGAATCCAGGCCTGAATTATTCAAGAATCCATTACTTTTTAACACTCTACGGTATCATCCACAATTTGAATCAGTTGACTTTCTGCCTGCCAACTTTTTTCCACTGTCCAGCTTTCACAACTATGCGTAGAAATGTGAAATGCAATTATACGGACAATACTATCTTTAGTCTTCAATAATATATCTTCATACTTCAAGATTTTGTCTAGTTCCTTTATATGTACTTATGTTTCCAGGGAATAAAAGAGAACGTCAAAAGGGGAAAAACTGTGAGAGAAAACATTTATTCTACCTCCTGCTTCTGTGATTTTGCATTGTAATCTTTTTAAAACCTATATATTAGACCCGAAGGAACTGTTTTATTATATAAAACTTGTAAGCAAGTTTGCATAGAGTTACAGTACATCCTAAGGCATGGACACATTGAGCCAAACACAATAGGCAATCCTGCACTGATTTTAGGCAGTCCTGCACTGAGGACCGTGAATGATATCTTGCATCAGAGGAAGTATGTATATGATAGTAGTTAATGTCTCCACAGTTACATCTCCTCATGCTGTCCCACAAAACCCATCTTGTAAACAGTATAGCACCTTCAAAATGGCCATTATTGAGGAAAATCAACATGTATTTTCTTTCTGCTGGATGTATTGTGGCAGCATCTCTAGGGGTCTTTTAGAAAGAAAATAGCTGGGCAGTGGGCACATAGTCATGCACCCTCCATTTTCAAATACTACAGATGTGTTCATGTTGTGGGATATTGTGTTGCTTACAAAGTGGAATTGGGGTGGATTGTTATATGATTGGAACACAATTCTGACCGGGTTGTTGTAGGTTTTTTGGGCTATATGGCCATGTTCTAGAAGCATTCTCTATAATTGAAACATTCACACCTAGCTCCAACAGACAAGAGTTCTTTCTCCCATCCTGGACTTTCCACAGATATATAAACCCAATTTTTCTAGTTTTCAACAGACCTCACAACCTCTGAGGATACCTGCCATAGATGCAGGTGAAATGTCAGGAGACAGTGCTTCTAAAACATGGCCATATAGCCCAAAACACTTACAACAACCCAGTGATTCCGGCCATGAAAGCCTTCGACAATACACAACTCTGACCTCTAAAAATTGCCAAAATAATGAGTTCTGATTACATACATCTGATTTACGCTATCATAATTCACAAACAGGATACAAGAATCTATATTTTTCATGATTAAAGGTTTGAGTGTTAGGCTATGACTCTGGAGGCCATGGTTTGAATCCTCACTCAGCTATTAAAACTCACTGGGAAACCTTGTCAACTCAAAACTCTCGCACATTCGGAAAAAAAGGCAGTGACAAACTCCCTCTGAACAAATCTTGCCAAGAAAACTCCATGGTGAGTTTGCCTTATGGTTGCCATAAGACAGAAATGACTTGAAGGCATGCAGCAACAACAATCACCACCACCACCATTTCATTTTCAACAAAAATCATTTTCAGCAACAAAAAATCTAGCTATTAAGAGATCCTTGATCTAAAAGTAAACTAAAATCTGCTTGAGACTTCTCTCCCCATTTTGGCTTACAGAAGGAAAGAAGAATATATTACTATCCCATATATGTATTGTATATATCTATTGATACCCCAGGGGACTTTTTTTCAAAACACCATACCTCAGAGAAGCTCAGATTTTTCTGTAATAAATGATGTGCTGTTATGAAGTCTGATAGCGCACTTTGAACATCAAGCTATGCTCACTGTGCAACGGTAGTCCACAGGGGTTATTCTTCATGGTTTATGGGAAGAACAGAACATATTATTTCCATTGATCTCTGCAATTGCAATTATTTCAAGTAATTGTACAAGTACAGATATGAGAGTTTTGCCATTACACAGTTCTGATGGAATTTTGCTGCAAGATAAATTAACTCCATGGGAAGTAATGGTTTCAGAACCTAAGTTATTCATCTCTCTCTTCCTGAGCAAACATGACAGGGTTCTTCAGTGTTATCAAAGAAAAGGGAAGGAGAGTTTCTATTACTGTGTACACAGATGCTATTCAGGGCAAATATGTGGACTCCAGATGTTGTTAGACTAAAGTTGCCATTAACTCTAGACAATACTATTTGTAATGAGAGAAAGTGGGAATTACAGTACAACTACATCTTAAAGTACACAAACTGTTCATCACTGTGCCAGACATTAGCACAATCTAGTCTTTCACTCATTCACACAACTTGAATTACCTGACAAAGTATGAGACTGAGACTTGCTTGCTGTTGCATTTGCCAGCTTCAGTGCCATCCCCATGTTGGCCAGTGAAGAAACAGGAAGCCTGGAAAATTTCCAGAAGAGGAAGCTAATATTTTGGTGAGCTTCAGGGTTCCAACACCTGGTCTTCAATGTCATTTAATAACTTGCATTTGGCAAGCAATAGGTGTCAATATTCATCAGTACTGTCCTTATTCTTTTAGCCCAGGAATATATTGGAAAAGAGGGACAAGGTTTCTTTTCCTTCTCAGATCTCTAGTTGCGGTCTGTTTTTTTCACCCACGTCAGAGGCAGAAAGGAAATATTGCAATGTACACCTTCAAAAGTGTGCCTGTTTCTGTGGTGCATCTACATGGTAGACATAGTGCAATTTGACACCACTTCAACTGTAATGGCTCTATGCTATGGAATCATGCAAACTTCAATTCTACAAGGTGTTTAGTCTTTTCTACCAAAGGGTACTGGTTTTTCCTCCAAATTAGAAATCCCAGAATTCCACAGCATTGAGCCATGGCAGTCAAAATTGCATAAAAATTGCAATATGTGTCTACCATGTAGAGACGTAGGTGTACATTGAGTCTGTCCCTTGTAATGTAAAAAGATTTTGCTCATAGATACCAAGTTTTAGCACTGCATTTTAGGATCCCAGTACTCACTTGGCTATTCTACTTTGGGATCCTTTCTTGGTGTAAACGCAACAACCAGCAGGAGATGCAGGGAGGGTCATTTCCAGTCCCAGGAAATTATCCAAATGGTTGTTTTATCTCACCAGACAGCTGTACACACAGAATTATAGTTTCCTGGTTCAAGGCCCAGAAACTCATGTCAATATCCTTGCTCCACCTTATCCCTTTTAATCCTGAACTATTAGACTAAACAAATACACATAATATTTTCCCCAAAGTGATCTATCCCTATTGGTTAAATTTACATTTGAGACCTCATTCTTCACATTAGTAGTAGGTTTTATTAAATGTAAATAATTCTCTGGGAAAAAACATACAGTTCCCATAGACACCTGCCACTAGTGCAATAGCTTTCCCATTCAGAACAATTGTCAATAATTCACAATGGTGGAGGGAAACTTTGATTCTGCTCCATAATTAAATACCAGTAAAGCTATGAAACTGAGAGCCAATGAAAAATTAGCCACCTGTGTCAGGTGGGGGTGAGGAGGGGGGCTAATTTCATTTTATGTCAGAGGTCGGCACATCCTTGTAAATTAGTAAGGCTTTGTTATTGTTCAGACACTTCATAGGCAATAAAATAAAGCCTATTGATAGTAAAATGGCTCGTACAGAAACAATTAAACTACAATTATATTCCTGAACGAGGTTGATAAGACGTGCAGGCATTTGCCATCTGGATGCCCTGCAATCTGAACAAGATGATGTATTGTCCTGAACTTCAATAAAACTCTGAGACACAAAGCTTAAAATGGGGCAGAAGTCAACCTTGTCATCTTAGATAGAAGAGTTGTCATTTGTAACTTACCCCATTCGCAATTGTTCCAGACATATAACTTTCCTTTCATCAATAGATTTCAACTGTGTTGGTAATCATCAGTACAATTAAAAAATATTAAATGTATTTTATTGCTTTAATTACATTGATTTGATTTAACCTATTTGTTACCTCAGGGCCATTATCTGCAGAAAGCCAATAAATATTAAAAACAAAAATCATATAAATGTTCAATGGTTAGTTAAATGTGCCTGTGAACATGTGACTATAGGCAACTATTTAAAAAATCTAACCAATACGTTTCTGGTCGATCAAAAAAAGACTCACTTGACAAAGAAGATGGTCAAGCTTAGATTTAAAGAATCTCGTGGGAATGGAATTTGAGACTGATGTCAGAGTTAATGTGAGAAGTGTTGTAACTGTTACTAGCCGTGCCCTGCCACGCGCTGCTGTGGCGTAGTGTTGTGGTATGGAAAATAATGTAATGAGAACGTGTTGGTCTGTAAAATATGTTATTTGTGAATGTTTGTGGGTAAAGAATATTTCTTGTTGTTCATTTGTCAGTGTTGATGTAGAGATTGTGTGGTTTTCCTAATCGGGAACATGGAACATATAACTGTCCATGTGTGAAGTATTAGGTATATAGATGTATGTCAGACAAATCTAATGATTGAACAGAGGAATTCCAGACATGAAGCAATCAGGGCCAGGTCACACCTCCCAACCAAGGTTTCCCACAGTTTGGAAGAAGCCTGGGTTTGAAAATGTACGGTTATTCAGTGGTAATGGAGGTAGACATTTGGAACATTTACACTTGGTTGAAGTAGAAAAGAGTTCTTTCTTCCACCCTGGACTTCTCAGATATCTATAATGAGAAGGTTCTCACAGGTTGTGAAAACATCTGGGTGCCCTCTGGGGGACATCTTTGGAGACAGGAAATTATCTTACACAGGAAGCAATTTGTAGTTGCTCAAGGTTTGGGAGATATGATGTCCCCACAAACGGACATTATATTTTTATTTATATGGAATGTATACAGGTATGTGTGTCTGTGTGTATATATGTGTGTGTGTATGTGTATGTATCTGCAGACATGTGTGTGTGTATGTGTGTCTGTGACTGAATGGGTTCCCTGATCTATCATATCTGTCTGAACCATATTTGTTATCTTCCATGGCTATCTATCTATCTATTGCTGGGTATCTGTTGGGAGTGATTGGATGGTGCCTTCCCTGTCTGGATGGGCCAACTATAGGCTTCTTTGATATATTATTTATATACAGTGTTCCCTCATTTATTGCTGGGGTTAGGTTCCAAGACCTCCCACAATAAATGAAAAACCGTGATATGGGGATACTCTATTTATTTTAATATTTACACATTATTTTAGTAGTTATACACTATTTTAAGTCTTTATAAACTTAAAGTAAAGTGAAGGAAAGGAAGGAAAGGCCCTTCAAGGCTGGAGGGAGGGGAGACTGAGGAGGGAAAGTGCCTTGGAGAGCGGCGTCGGCAAAACCCCACAAAACAGGGAAAGTACCATGATATATATTTTAAACTAGCTTGGGGACCCGGCGGTGCCCGGGTTAATTGAGAAAGGCATTGTGTGGCAAGGTTGGTCTTTATCAGTTGGTTATGTGGCTTGCAGTGGTCTCTGGAAGTGAGTGGAGGTACTTCAAGTCCCATCATCCATGGTCCATCCTCCTTCAAACTGCACCAGGATGTAGAGTGGGTCATGGGGTCTCTGTGTGGCAAGTTTGGTCTGCATTGGTCATTGGATGAGGGTCGCAGTGGTTTCAGTAAGTGAGTGAAGGTACTGCAGATCCCATCATCCATTGACCATCCTTCTTAGTACTGTAGCAGGATGTAGAGTGGGTCATGAGTATTCTGTGTGCCAAGTTTGGGCCTGGTCTGTGATTTGTAGGGGCTACAGTGTTCTGTGGGAAGTTCTGGGTGAAGATACTGCAAATCCCATCATTCGTGGCCCATCGTGCCCTAAACCACACCACGTTGTAAAGTGGGCCATTGGACATCTGTGTGCCAAATGTGGTCCTGATTCGTCATTGGTGTGGGCCACAGTGCTCTAAGCAAGTGAGTTAAAGTACTGAAAGTCCCGTCATCCATGGTCCATCCTCCCTCAAACTGCACCAGCATGTAGAGTGGGTCTTGGGGGTTCTGTGTGCCAAAATTTGGTCTTGTTCTCTCATTGTTGAGGGTCACAAAGGGATGACAAAGTGTTTTGGCCTTAAACTCCCACCATGCCTGACTGCCTCAGACCTTTTCCTGCCCCCCCCCGCCACTTTAGAGTGTCGTAATGTTCATGTTGGAGGGCCAATCAGAGGCATTATGTAAATAATCTCATAGTGGCAACCAATCAGAATGCTGCCACATATCCCTCTGCACGCACCCACGCCCGTCCGCACGCACGCACACAAACATTCTGTTTTATTATATACTAGCTTGGGGCCCCAGCGGTGCCCGGGTCATTTGAGAAGTGTAGCAGGATGTAGAGTGGGTTATGGGGGCTCTGTGTGCCAAGTTTGGTCTTGATCCATCATTATTGGGAGTTGCAGTGGTATTATAAAATTACTGAAGGTAGTGCAAGTCCCATCATCTCTGGTCCACCCTCCCCCAAAGTGTAGTAGGATGTAGATTGGGTCATGGGGGCTCTGTGTGCTAAGTTTGGTCTGTATTGGTGAATGGATGAGGGTTGCATTGTTTTTAGGAAGTGAGTGAAGGTACTTCAAGTCCCATCATCCGTGGTCCATCTCACACAAAACTGCACCAGGATGTAGAGTGGGTCATGAGGGCTCGGTGTGCCAGGTTTGGTGTTGATCAGTCATTGGATTAGGTTTGTAGCAGTCTTGGAAAGTGAGGGAAGGTGCTGCAAGTCCCATCATCCATGTTCTGCCCCCCTCCAAACTTCAGTAGGATGTAGAGTGGGTCACTGGGGCTCTGTGTGCCAAGTGGTGTCTTTATCAGTGTTTGTTGGGGGCCGCAGTGGTCTGTGGGAACAGAGGGGTGTGTAAGTACTACAAATCCCATCATCCATTGTCAGTCCTCCCCCAAATCTCACCAGTACGTGAAGGCAGTCATGGGAGTTATGTATGCCAAGTTTGGTCTCAATCAGTGATTGGATGAGGGTTGCAGCAGACTTGGGAAGCGAGTAGAGGTACTTCAAGTCCCATCATCCATGGCCCACCCTCCTTCTATCTGCACCAGGATGTAGAGTGGGTCATGAGGGCTCTGTGTGGCAGATTTGGTGTTGATCAGTGATAGGATTAGGTTTGTAGCAGTCTTGGAAAGTGAGGGAAGGTACTGCAAGACCCATCATCCATGTTCTGGCCCCCTCCAAACTGCACCAGGACGTAGAGTGGGTGATGGGGGCTGTGTGTGCTAAGTGTGGTCTGTATTGGTCGTTTTTGGTTGCCTCAGTGGTCTGTGGGAACAAAAGTGTTTGAAAGTACTACAAATCCCAAAATCCGTGGGTCATGTCCCCCGAACCCCACCAGGACGTAAAGGGGGTTAGGGGGGTTATGTGTACCAAGTTTGGTGCAGGTCCATCACCTGCGCTGGTCGCTGTGGCCTGTGAAAGTGCCCGCGCTGGTCGCTGTGGCCTGTGAAAGTGGCTGCCACATATCCGCCCTTCCGCCCTTCCGCCCTCCACACACATACAAACATTCCGCTTTATAAAGGTATACAGATTAATTTATTGAAATCCGCCAAACAGCAAGTTCGCAATAAGTGAACCGCGAAATAGCGAGGGAGCACTATATATAGGAAATGATATTTGTTTCAAGCATACCTGTCATTATTATGTAGAGGATGGCCATCTTTCAGCAAGGATCGGATGGTACCTTTCTTTCTGGGCCAAGGGGTTTGGGCTTGTGTTGTCACAGGGTGTGGCCGGGACCAGGGCTGCTTACAGTGGCAGCAGGAGCAGCATGGTGTCTTTGCCAAAGGGAAGGAGGAAGAAAGGAAGGCAAGAGGGAAGGAGGGTGGAAAATGGAGGGGGTGGGAGCTGGAGAGGGGTGGGGCCTGAGCAGGGCCTCTCATTGCTCCTCCACCACATCCCCCTCCCTTGTTTGCCAAAGGGAAACAAGGAAGGAAAGAACACAAGAGGGAAGGAGTGGGTGTGCAGCGAGGGAGAGGGGGCGGGGCTAGAGCGGGACAACGGAGGATCTGTATTTTGAGTGCGCACTCCCACCCCTGCATGCATGCGCAATGTCCTTTCAACAGTTTTTGGATTTTTAATTTAATTTCGAGGGGTTCTTTGGGGGGATTTTTATTGTTAGTCACTCCTTGGATTGTCTGGCATTTTGTTGCCAAATATAGTGTGTTTTGGCCCAATTGTTTGTGGTTTTTTTGTTTTTAGCGTCCTCACAACGTACAGGCCACACACACACACATACATACACATATATGGCTCGTGTTTTCTGTGCACCTTGCTCACATTTAAATTTCATCATTTTTATGTGTTACTAAATATTTGTTCAAGCATTTGGGAATTCTCTGCAAAGACAGTAAGCTGACATTTTGTAAAGGAAGAAGTGCCCATTGGATGAAAATGGGGAAAAGATTAGGAGCCCTGGTACTATCTACAACACAACCGGTCAAGCCTCACTGTTTGCTTTGAAGAGAACTAACTATATGCCCCTCGTTCAATGCAGAAGCAGTGATAGCTTGTTTGTGCATTTGAAGGTCTCAATTGTCATTCCTTTTATCAAGAAGCATTTGGCTGCCTATGTGACAGCTGCCATCCATGCTTGTAATTCATCTGATCAGAGAATCCTTGGAGGGAAAATACCTCTTGCATCTCTTCATCTGAACACACTGAACATTCACTATGGGCAACTGCCTTGCATTTGTGTCAGATGGGCATGAATATGGAAAGGAGGGAAGGGGCAGCAATCAGCCTTAATTTATCAGTCCTGCAGTGGCTCCATGTTTGATCTAGAGTTCTATTGTTCTGTTGTCCTGATAGAAATTATGTTTTCTAATGTTACCGTCATTTTGGGGTCAGTCAGCATTTTGTTTATTTGATTTTTCAGAACAAACAAACAAACAAAAAACAAATCATTTTTACAACAGTGAAATTGTTTTGTTGAACTAAAGTCAGACTGGTAAGGAAAAGTGTTTGGCATCGACAAAGATCCTGAAATACTGTGACTCTTTGAAACCATATCTATAGACAATGAGTTTAGTGTAACAATGGAGAACATTTCAGGAACAGCAAACCCAACCTGGTCACTCAGCTAGGGAAGGCTGAGTTGTGATATTGTTGCATTTACTTGATTGTATTTTTTTTAGTTTTAAATCTTTAAACCCTAGACAACTGGGACAAAGCTACTAGGGAAAAAACTCAGAGTAAGGATTAGATCAGAGGTGGGCAAACTACGGCCCTGGGGCCGGATGCGGCCCTTTGGCTAATTCTATCCGGCCCTCCTAATGTTATATTATATTATAATTTCAATATATTATAATGTCTATATATAGATATACTATAATATAATAATTATGATATTAATACTAATAATATATGAATATTTCTTGATATATTAATATGTTAATATTAATGATGTGTGATATATAGTAAATAGAGTAAGTGAATAAATAAATAAATAATGTAGATCAGCATGTAGTTCCGCCTTTAGGTGCGGCCCTCCATAACATTTTTTGGCTCTCGTGTGGCCCCTTGGAAAAAATAATTGCCCACCCCTGGATTAGATGAATCTTTATCTTCACACATCCACACACACATCCACACACACACACAGAGAGAGAGAGGGGAGGGAGGGAGGGAGGGAGGGAGGGAGGAGAGGGAGAGAGAGAGAGAGAGAGAGAGAGAGAGAGAGAGAGAGAGAGAGAGAGATTCCTAGTTCTGGAAAGATCCAAAGAACATTAAAAGAAGCCTTACCAGATATGCACCAATAATATGCTTAGGTTCATAGGGATTTAAGTCTGACTTTGAACAGCTAAGCATTAAGAGCCCTCTACCTGGAATGGTTTTGTTTTCCCTAGAGATTTTCAAATCTGAAATACTTTTCATAAGTTCTATAAAGCAATATATGCTTTTGGATTTTATTCAAGCTAAAAAGAGATTAATATTCTCATCCCCTTGCTAGTCAATCTGTGTATCACAGCCTATATAAAAATAGTTCATATCTGAGTTCCAGTTGCTGAGAAACATAAACAACAGAATGATAATTTACTCCTGTTGTAGTTCTGGGCTTCCTACTGATATCTCATGTGCTCATGGTGACAAAATAATGTTGCATTGTAGGCTCCATCACTCTGATCCAGCAGAGTTCTTCTTATGTTCTTAGATTAGTCCAGAAAGTAAAGATGAAGCCACTTTGTGTTAGAAGAGCCCCCGGTGGCGCAATGGATTAAACCCTTGTGTCGGCAGGACTGAAGACTGACAGGTCAGAGGCTCGAATCTGGAGAGACTGTGGATGAGCTCCCTCTATCAACTCCAGCTCCCTGTGGGGACATGAGAGAAGACTCCCACGAGGATGTTAACACATCAAACATCCAGACGTTTCCTGGGCAACATCCTTGTAGATGGCAAATTCTCCCACACCAGAAGCGACTTGCAGTTTCTAAAGTCACTACTGACACAGAAAAAAACTTTGTGTTGGAAAGTCATAAATATTGAATTTCCTTAGTCTCTCAGCTTTCAAACTGACAGTAACCCTTGACTGTATATGCAGCTCCGAAGCAGCTTAGGAGCTGCTGCAGTTCTACACTAAGAAGGAAAAGTGTGCATGGCTGATATTTTTGTAGCCAATATGTACAGTGAAATTGCAGGTGATAGCCCAGATGCCTGCATTTGCCAAACTTCAGATATTACTGTATCTATATATCCTTTTAACATTTGTAGGTAAGGATGGGAGAGAAAGACTTCTCTATAGCATATGTTTGTTTTAGTCTTTGAAATGCGCATATAGCATATATTTGCATGAATATATGCATTTGGTCAGAAAACCCTCTCCGAAGGGTTTGAACGTTGATCCTAGCAATATATGGGGACAAAGAGAATGTGCTGGGAAATCTTCTAATCAAATGTTTTTGGAACACGCATCAACCTTTTTGATCTTTTGCCTTGGAATATCAATTTTGACTATTTTGGAAGGACAGCATATTTTCTGTTAAACAAAAAATGGGATGTTAGCCAGAAGCAGGGATGGAAGCCCAAACAAGAAAAAAAAAGAGAGGTGGGAATTCATTCCCAAGATTTGGCAAACATTGTGGTGCCATCTGCGAAATACTGACAAGCGCTCTCCTGCAGTACACACATTTCATGTCACATATAGTGGAACAGTCACTGAAACCTTAGTAACTATTAGTGTGGGAATAGCTTGCTCATACGATGTAGTTTTCATTCCATGGAAGCCAATTGCAACTTTCTGCTTGATTTTGATGGATTATGATCATATTTGATTATAGTTGGTCAGCCTTAGAGTTTCCATCCTTATAGAGGTTGAGTTTTCTAGTTAGTATTGCACACAGCACTGGATTTAACATTGTTATGTTGAATTGTACCCTGGTGCTAAATTCATACCCATCTTATTGACTAAGTTTGAAGATTTATCATCTACTTTTCAATCAAATGATCCTCAAGGTGGCTCACAACAGACTACACAACAATAAAACTCCACTTACACAGATATTCATCTTCTGCCTGTATTCACATGGGCACATATTGACTTTAGAAACAATATTGATTTTAGAAGAAAAACACACTGTCTTTGTCATCGTACTCCCAGGCTGCACTAGCACATTGATATTTTCGTTTTGAGAAATGCACAACTAAAAAAGCATGTGCTTAGTTCAACACATGAATCAAATACATAGTTAACTGTGCATTTAACCAGTTGATTCTAGTAGTTGCTCAGCCATGCCTTTTTTTGAATGAAGACTGAATGTTCACATTCTTATCCCTCAAAAAGCTTTACTTTGAGGAAGAAAGAAGAACTTGGAATTCACTCCCTGTGTTTCTATAGAAAGTAAACGATCTTACACTTTGTCCAATCTTATACAATACATCGACTGGCAGTAGCTCTCCAGAAAGGAGATGGCAAGGATCAAATCCAATACCATATGACATTTGTGTTGTACCACTACCAAGCTAATTCTGCACTGCAGATGCACCCTTACTCTGTGTAACTGAGAATGCCTTAATGATCCAATTCTATGTCTTGTATGTTGAACCATAGCTTTGAAAAATTATTTTTTGGACTACTACTCTCAGAATTCACAGCTATCTTGGACCATGGCTAAGCTGCTCAAAGGTTTCTAAGGGTGATAGTCCAATAATGAAACCTTGTTAAACAATGTATTGAATTCATAAGACATATAATGCACCTTTCTTAGATCCAAAAAAGATAACTGGTCCACTTGGGACACAATTTCAAACTGGTGGTAATTCCTTTAAGAATTATTTGAGTTCATCATCAAATTTCTTATTGACAAAGTAATCTACTTCCAGAAATGGGAAATCTCTTGTTCAACAACCTTCCTGATTGGTGAATATTACAGAGTGTCTTTGGTTTCATCAAGGCTGTAATCAATTACATAATAATAATAATAATAATAATAATAATGGTAGGTTACATACCTGTGACCATCTTTCTTCGAGTGAAGCTCTGTGAATCCACACTTATGAAGTTTGCGCGCCAGCGCGGGCTTCCAACGGAAACTTTCCCAGTTTGAAAAGTTTTGGCGGTAGCTCCGCCCAGCCGGCCCGGAGGGCATAAAAGGCGCCTCCATGCGCGCCCACCCCATTCCTACGCCACAATAGCAACTAGGAAAGGGTGGTTTGAGATAGAGGGGACGGCCGGGCGGGTTCGTGTGGATTCACAGAGCTTCACCGAAGAAAGATGGTCACAGGTATGTAACCTACCATTCTTCTTCGAGAGCTCTGTGAATGCACACTTATGAAGATTTACCGAGCTAAGGTAAAGGAGGTGGGAACAAACCAGCCAAATATTGAACAAAATGAACAGGTTTATTACAACCAGCAATACGAATAAATAACACATCAATCATATAAATATGAGTGGAAGGTATGCTCCCACTTGTAAACACAGTGCAACAAGCACCATTCATGTCAGGCACACAGGCCTCACAGCATAAGTGCAACAAGCACCATTCATGTCAGGCACACAGGCCTCATAACAGTGAGTGCAACAAGCACAACTGAGAACATAAGTGCACAACTGGTGCATCTTGAACCCGTGAGTGGGTAAAGCGCGCTTTAACCGGTAGACTGTGCCCCTACCCGGGGCACGGCACACACTTGAACGTTAGCTAGTGCAACCTAGGGGAAGAGTTCGAACGACCGTAACTGTCGACCGAACTGTGCATAGAGGGGAGAGACAGGGCTGCCTACTCGGCATCACCCCGAGGGCCCTTGGGGTTAAGAATTGACCGACCAAAAGCCGCCTCCCTTCCAAATAGGGTGTCTACCCGGTAGTGTGATGTGAAGGTGGAGGTTGGCCCAGATGGCCGCCCTACAAATTTGGTCCAGGGGATCCCTTGAGAAAAGCGGTCGACGTGGCTACTGCCCTAGTCGAGCGACCCTTGACCCTAGGGGGACACGGTTGACGTGCTATCTGATAGCACAGTTCAACCAAGGATGCCACCCAATTAGAGAGTCTTTGTGACGACACCGGCAAGCCCAGCTTGTCGGTGGCGTAAGAAACAAAGAGTCTGGTCGACTGACGGTAGTCCGCCGATCGGTCCTTGTAGACCCAGAGGGCTCTCCTGACGTCGAGGGCTCTGAGCGTCGAGTCCTTGTCCCCGGATTGGGAGGGCCCCATGTCCGGGAGCACAATGTCGGTGTTTACGTGGAACGGAGACACCACTTTAGGCAGAAAGGTGATGTCTGTCCGCAAGATGGCCCTGTCTGCCAAAAACAGCAAGTAGGGCTCGTCGACACGGAGCGCCGCCAGTTCGGAAGGCCTACGCGCCGAAGCAATGGCGACCAGGAAGGCCACCTTCCAGGAGAGGAGCCGCAGGTCGATGGATGACAACGGCTCAAACGGCGGGGATGTCAGGCAGGACAGCACCAGGTCGAGGTTCCAACCCGGTGTAGGTGGATGCACCGGGGCGGGTGTTGTTGACACCCCTCAGGAATCTCTTGACCATCGGGTACTGGAACAGCGAGGGACCATCCCTCTGCTGGTTCTGCCAGGTGAGGGCCGCCAAGTGGGTCTTCACCGAGGACATGGACAGACCCCTGTCGACCAATTCCGCCAGGAATTCCAGGACCGCCGGGATCGACAATGGGAAGACGGCGGCGGATCGAGAAGCCTGGAACTTCGCGTGCAAGCCGAATACGCCTTCGACGTGGCCGGCTTGTGGGCTGCTGCCAGGATCGCTGCTACTGCTGGAGAGACGTCTGGCGCCGGTGGATCCTCCATGCAGTTAAGTGCAAGGATAGAAGGTCCGGATGGAGGAGCATCTCCTTCTCCCGGGTCAGCAGATCTGGCCGGTGAGGGAGTGGCATGTGGTCCTGGCCTGCTAGGTGGAGCAGGGTTGGGAACCAGACTTGTCTCGGCCAGTAGGGAGCGATGAGGATGCAATCGGTCCCCGAGAGCTGGATCTTCTCGATGATTCGGAGAAGAAGCGGGAACGGCGGGAAGAGGTAGAAGAACCCCGTCGTCCAGTCGAGCAGGAGTGCGTCCCCGAGGCAACCCCGGCGTGCATCCGGGGCAAGCCTGGCACCGAAAACTGGCAGTTGGTTGTTTTCCAGCGATGCGAAGAGATCTGCGTCTGGGAATCCCCACCGTTGGAAGACACGGTGGAGCTCGTCCGGATGCAGCATCCATTCATGGGACGACCAGCCGGTTCTGCTGAGGGAGTCTGCCTCCACGTTCTCGACTCCCGGGAGATGAATGGCCCTGGGGGTCACTTGATGAAGGACGCACCACTCCCACAGGCTCTGGGCCAGGGCCAGGAGTTTCCTCGAGCCCGTTCCGCCCTGCTTGTTGACGTAGTACATGGCCACTATATTGTCTGTCCTGACCAGTACTACATGTCCCCTGATGAGGGGGCGACGGCCCGAAGAGCCTTGGCTATGGCCAGGAGCTCCAGGTAGTTGATGTGATGGAGCCTCTCCACCGTCGACCATTGTCCGTTGATCGACAGGATGCCTATGTGACCTCCCCATGCTAGCAGCGACGCATCGGTTGTCACTGTGAAGGATGGGTTCACCGTGTGGAAGGGGACTCCCTTGCACACGTTGATCTTGGAAGTCCACCACCGAAGGGAGTCCTTGACCGGCTTCGGGAGGGAAAGCTTCTTCGAGTGGTGTTCCGTGACCGGTTCGAAATGGTCGAGGAACCAGCGTTGCAGTGGCCTGAAGCGCAGTCGCGCTAGGGGAGTCACAGCCACCGTGGAGGCCATGTGGCCCAGGGTAACCTGAATCTGCTTCGCAGTGATGCAGGGCCTGGTGCAGTTGTTTACCTCGCTTTGAAGTGCCTGAAATCTGCTCTCTGGCAGATAGGCGAGCTGATCGACGGAGTCGAATATTGTCCCGATGAACTTGATGGTCCTCGCTGGGACCAGTTGGGACTTCTCTTCGTTGAGGCGTAGGCCTAATGAAGAGAGTAGCCGCAGGGTCGCCGAAACCTGTTGCTGCAGGAGTTCCGGAGACTGAGCTGCCAGCAGCCAGTCGTCCAAGTATGGGAAAATCCGGATTTTCTGCCTTTTCAAGTGTGCAGCCACGACCGACATGCACTTGGAGAATGTCCGAGGTGCTGTTCCGAGGCCGAACGGAAGGACGTTGAACTGGTATGTCTTTCCCGCTACCTTGAAGGCCAGGAAGCGTCGATGAGCAGGCCGGATCGAGACATGAAAATATGCGTCCCGGAGGTCGATCGAGGCGAAGTGGTCGCCTGACCGGAGAAGTGGGAGAATGGACGACACTGACACCATCCTGAATTTCCTCGGCGAAACGTACGCGTTTAAGTCTCTGAGGTCCAGGATGGGTCGCAGGGAACCGTCTGGCTTCGCACGGTGAAGTACCGTGAGAAGAATGCCCTCTTTCCTTGCTCTGGGGAGCTGTGAAATTGCTCCCTTTTGAAGCAAGCTGTCGACCTCCTCCAAGATCACCTTGGACGGCTCCGTCTCGACGATGAACCCCCGTTGGTGGAAGCTCGTCGAAGTCCAAGGCATAGCCGTCTTCGACACTCTGGAGAACCCCTGCATCGGAGGTGATGCGTCGCCAGGCATCGATGTCGCGGGCCAGGCGGTCTCCGAATGGCGGGTGAGGTGGTGGAGGTCGAGGGCTGGGGGGAGGCATGGTGGTGGCAGCGGTACCTAGCGAGGAGGCGGCGTCATCCCTCGCCCCGTCAAACGCGGCGGTTAGATTGTCCATTGCCGTTGTTATGGCGAGGCCTTGACTTGTTACCCTGACGGGGTCGATTGGCCTGTTGCTGCTGCTGTTGCCTCGGCTGTTGTTGTTGCTGCTGCTGAGGGGCCGAGTATGGCCGTGGGGCTTGGCGGTACTGTGGCCTGGGCTGAAACTTCGCCCGCTGGTAGTACCTGGGCTTTGGCTGTGGCTGGGGCCGGTCCAGTTTGGCCGTCAGGACTCTGAAGTCGTGAGTGGCCTTCAGTTTGTCGTCCGTGCCCGCAAAGAAAAGTCCCTGGGCATCGAACGGTAGATCCTCGATGGTCTTCTTAGAATTTGAAGAGAGACCAGAAGATTTCAACCACGCGTGCCTCCGGATGGCGACACCGTGGGCCAGCAGCTTTCCTGAGGTGTCCCCCGTATGGCGGGCCATCAGGATTTGGTGGTGTGCCAACGACTGCGCCTCTTGAGAGATGGAGAGAAGTGCAGCCTGTTGTTCCTGGGAGAGATCCTGGAAAAAGGGTTGAGCCCTTTCCCACAGGATCTGGTGATAAGCTCCCATGCACGCCCCGTAGTTGGCCATTTTGGTCAGCAAGAGTCCGGCCTTGTAGATCTTTCGGCCAACCGTGTCGAACCTCTTTCCCTCCAGGTCTGAGGGGGTTGCAGACTCTCGGCCCGAGGACTGGGAGGAGGTGACGATCATCGAGTTGGGGGTCGGATGATCGTGTAGCCAGCTCTTCTCCCTCTCATCTATCTTGTACCATGCCTCGATACGCCCGGACGTAGGAGGAATGGTCGATGGAGTCATCCACGAGGCCTTCACCACCTCTTCCAGTGGCTCTAGCATGGGGAGGTGTGGTTGGGCCGCTTCCTCGACCTGCACCCTGCTGAAAACGGGGCAGGCGCTGGATCTCGAGGGAACGTAGGTCTGCATCCCCAGAGACCTTGCCATCCGGCCCACTTGCTCACCGAAGGCTCTTGCGTTGTCGGTCGGTGAGGACGAAGGTTCCACTTCGCATCCTGTATGGGAAGGCGTCCTGTCCATGTTGAGGGACAGGATGGAGCCCGATCTCGTCGATCGAGGGACCTCGCCATCTTCCATCTCGTCTCCCGACCAAGGCCGAACCGTGTCCTGGTTCGCCGGAGGCTGTGACTGTGGCGGCGACCCAGAGTTGAAGGGGCCGCAGTCATCACAGGAGGGAGGTTTCGCTCGCCAGGGCCAAGGCGAGCCTCGTGGTTTGTCTGCCTTTGTCAGGCGAAGTGACGAAGAGTTGTCGGACCGAGGTCGGCCCCGATGGGACTCGGACGACGGTCTGGACTGAGTCCTCTGGTGACACGTGGTGCTCTACCCCTGTCTCCACAGCGAGAACAGGGATAGGCGAAGAGTCGGGGCAGGAGACTGAAGACGATGACGTCAGAGTCCTGCGCCGGGGCGATGGAGGTCTCGAGGCCGCGGCCTCCAGAGACTTGCCCAGAGTCACAGGAACCAGGCCTCTGGTCTGGGCTCTACGGGCTTCCTCACTCGACCTCCGGAAAGCTATCTCCATAGCCCGGTCAGAGGGAGTCCTCGAGATGGCCGACCTCTGGGAGAGGCCCGACGCCATCGAGCTTGTCGAAAGTCGACGAGGCGGAGGCAGCTGGACCGTTTCGGTGGTTACGGTGCAGGGCCTCTTCGACGCCGAAGTCTTCGAGGAGACAGAGGCGTTCTTCTCCTTCCGTGGATGCTTCTTCCCGGCCGGGTGAGCGGTCGACACGGTGGGGGCCGAAGCAGCCGCCTCGGACCCCAAGGAGACAGATGAGACAGCCGTCGCCATCTCCGGAGGGCAGAGAGTACGCTCCGTCAGGTAGGCCTGAAGCCTGCGGGCTCTCGCTCGCCTGGTGGTCGACGAGAAGGCCTGGCAGTGTCGGCAGGTCGGAACGACGTGTCCCTCCCCGAGACACCGAAGGCACTTCGAGTGACCGTCGCAATCCGGGATCTTGCCACCGCAGGATAAGCACCTTTTGAAACTGGTTGTGGACATGCTATGCTCACACAACCAGCCGTATTTCCGATGTTGCCCAAGTGGCGGAAAACAAAGGAATGGGGTGGGCGTGCATGGAGGCGCCTTTTATGCCCTCCGGGCCGGCTGGGCAGAGCTACCGCCAAAACTTTTCAAACTGGGAAAGTTTCCGTTGGAAGCCCGCGCTGGCGCACAAACTTCATAAGTGTGCATTCACAGAGCTCTCGAAGAAGAATAATGTTTCTTACCTACCTCTCCTTGTGGCTCGAGGTGGGTTACAGAAAAATTAAAACACATAAACATTGTAAAAAAATTCCACAAATACACATATTTAAAAGCATTTGTATAAAATACATATTAAAATACACAGAACAGAGATTAATATATAACTGTGACGGGGTGGGGGATTACTCCCAAAAATATTGGCTGGAATCCTCTATGGCAGTTTTGAACCATGAAAATCATCCAGTCCCCATATACTGGGCAGCAGCTACTTCAGTCAATGAGAGGGGGATCTGTTGCCCTGTGGATTGGGAAGCCACGTAAGTGAACTCTAGTGTAAGGAGGATTTGTGACAGGGGACCTACTTCTGCCTGTCTCACCAGAGATTGCTCATGGGACTCAGGTGCTTCCCAAAAACTAAGGAGATAGACCACCACTATCTCGTTTGTTGCAGCAGGTTGAATTCACTGTAATTGCAGTACTTGCACATATGTAAACCCTATACATAATTATCTCCAATATAATTAATCATACAAAAATAAAAACATAAATCTAAAGAAGATTAGAAAATGCAACACACACATAATTCAAAAGCAAAATGGAACCCAGGCTTTAATTTAGACACATTCTTGTAGAATCATAGTTTTAGATTATGGTCATACCTTGTATATTTTCTATTTTCTTGAGCCATGTACTTTTGTTCTTCCCAGTGCTGAGAGACATGTATGCATAAAAAGCTAAATTAAAGCTGGTGATTAATACAAGAACTATGCACAAATTGCTCTTCAAAATTATCTGCCCTGATTTTGGGAAAGAACTGAGGTCAGTTTCACTGAATTTCTAGGGAGACTGAATCAATTCCTCAAGAATTTCTTGTAGGTGGTGTCATCATGACCAGCAGCTATGCCCTAATACAGTGAGGAAATGAACTGCTGTGGTAAATGCCGGATTACAGAGGTGTCAGAAGCCACTTGCCACATCCCTGCAGCCTGTGCCATTGAAGGAAAAGAAGGGGGGAGTGAGGAGCATGATAGTATGGAATCTAATGGCATGTTGCACATTAAGACAAGGGGACTAGTCCAGGGGTGGGCAATTACCGGCTCTCCAGGTGTTTTGGACTTCAACTCCCAGAAATCCTAACAGCTGGTAAACTGGCTAGACTGTGTCTGTCTTCCTTCCTTTTCCTTCTGGCATAGATAGTACACTGGTGGGAGGACATATTTATAAGTATACATAGGCATTCACTGGTAGAGAGACTGCTATGGAACAGCCAGTTTTAGTGGCTTCCCTTTTGGAGATAGCTGGTCCTCTCAGAATGGCAGCTTGAAATGGAGCCATGAGGGATGTCTAATTCTCGCCTCAGGCCTTTAGCCTGTGAGCATTGCTACTGCCTGCAATCTTTGGCAGGGATTGTAGGAACTCAGCCAACATGTATTTTTCAGTGGATAGAGATAAGAAGAAAAACTGGGGGGGAGAGAAAATCTGCAGAGTAGCCTATTTCTAGGTTGGGTAGGTGGGAATAATAATGAGCAGGATTGATCCAGCTGTATCCATTATTGCCTAGAATTCAGTTCCTTTCCTGTGGACTCCCCAATGTTAAATGTCTGAGGAGTGGTTATACATACATCTTGCCTCTGAATAGAGACGTGCATAATGCTTCTTTTTCTCCATAAATCCATAGTGAGTATAAACCACCCAATGTTGTCTCCAGCTCTGGAAAAGCAGCAGCAATGGTGTAGTGCCAAAATGTGTCCTCTAATTTTCTACAGGTTACCTCCACTTATCCCATCAGACTTGTGTGTGTGTGTGTGTCTGTGTGTGTGTACAGCAGAGTCTCACTTATCTGACCTTCGCTTATCTGACATTCTGTCTTATCCGATGCTCTTATCTGAACCCCCCCTTTCCTCTAGATTTCTCCTTCCATTAAAAGACTGCTCTCCAACTCTCTCTCCATTTCCAATAAGTGAAAAGGGCAAGACGAAGAGGAAGAGGAGGGAGGAAAGTGGGGAAAGAGACAGGACTGAAAGTGGAAATGTTCTCCCTCCTTTCCTCTGTAATTTCCACACTCCTCTTCTGTATCTGAGTACTTCCTGCTGGGCCGCTCTAGCCCCAAGGTGTTGTTACCTTAATCCTTTGAGTCCCTGTTGTTAGTATCCGATGTGTCTAGGGCTACATCGGATGGGTAACATATTATCTGACATTTTTGTTTATCCAATGTTCTGCCGGCCCATTTTTGTCAGATAAGCGAGACTCTACTGTATTTTCTTTGATGCTGTTTTGAGTTTACCTAGTCAGCTGATTGCTACAGTAGCCATGGCTGCTTGCACTTGTTGATCTGAAAGACTCAAGAAGTGTTTTCAGGAAACCATCTCCCCTTGTCATCTTTCTCTGGGCTTTAGTTGGAGTGGTTGCAGATTACAGGAGAGATGACTGAACCATGAAAGATAGAAGATCCTGCATGTACCTGTGGGCTACCTCATAATTCAGCAAGAAGAATTAACTCGTGTCCTACCCATTATCTGTGATAGTGTCCTCTACACTTTTCTTTTGTAATATAAATGGTTTTCTTTCAAATAACAATAGGCCAAAAAAAGATATGGAAAAATTTAATCATCGTGTGGCTCTGTGGCCTTGCTCAAATCAACTAGAGCAGGAGAGCCTTTGAGAAGAAAGAAAAGACACCAGAGACCCCTACAGGTGTTGCAGATACTGTGACATGGAATGTGTTTTCTTTAGACCAGAGGTGAACAATTTCTAGTCCATGGGCTACATTGAAATTTTTGCATCTCACCCCACAGCACCAAAATAAGGGACACCATAGTTTTTAAAATGCAAAACAAAAGTCTTTCCCTGCCCTTTCTTCATTTTTGGAACAGAAGGGGACAATCTGACCTATCATTTTTCAGGGCTCTATGTTGTGGCAGAACATTCTGGCATCCTCCCAACAATAATAGAAAGCCACTGCACTTGCTGCCAAATTCAAATAGTAACAGTAGTGATAATATCCACAGCAACCACAAAATTCAAATTTCAGCAGTGGTGTAGTCCTTAGTTGGTCAAGAATATCCAATGCTCTCCTCTCCAAAGTGCTCTCCTCTCCAAAACAGCTGGCCATCTCTCCATTAAATGAAAGACAGGACATTCTGCATACGTTGTTGTATGCCTTCAAGTCATATCTGACTTATGGTAACACTAAGTGGAAACGATTCCAGGATGGTTTTAATGGCTGATTGGGATTTAAACTCTTATCTCCAGAATCATTGCCCAGCGCTCAACACACTATGCCTGCCATATGTATTCTGTGTATTCTTTTTATTTGTTTGTTTGTTTGTTTTAATGTTGTGTTTCCACCCAACAGCAGTATTTTATTATCTCTCGAGATCCAAGTCAATAAGAGTGGGGCCTGCTATTCGCAAAAGGACAGCCCTCCGGTCTGGTAGCTGGGACGGAAGTTGAAGGTGTTGCAGAAGGTGATGAAGTTATCTGAACCCATCACTAGGCTCCTCACTATCACGGTGTTGATGCCGCTGTTGGTATAAATGCCTAATGCCGCCAGTTTGACCGTGAAGGTGTGCGGACTGACGTGGAAGCAGGTCGGCATTTCGTGGACAGTGGGAGGTTTTTAGTTAGTGGTTTGGAATAAAGGATTTTGTTCTTTCATCCTGTAACCTCGAAACCATCCCAGCCGGTCGAAGCGGGCCAGTAAATTCGGATGGATGTAGTAATAGTCACTGGTCCTCTCCTCTTTGCCTTCCTCTTTTGCTGTTGGCGGTTCCAATTGCAGAACAGGTTCTTTTTGGGCCATTTCGGAGAGATCTGAACCTCTGTCCCAAAGGATGGACTGGCCAGGGATCAAAGTCTGTGTATTCTGTGTATTCTTTACATATCTTTTGCTTTGTTCAAATAAAATGACAGACTACTGCAATTTTGCTTCATCTCTTATAAGACATATACTGTCAACAGAAACAACACTATATCCCTGATTCACTTCCAGCATTTCCTAAATCATTTCCTGACTTGAGGCCCATAGTTAAGAAATGTGGCAGCTACTAGATTTTTTTTAAAAAATCCAAGAAAATCTGCTAGAGAGATAAGTGTACTGATCCAGCTAATCGGCTTTAATTTGTAGCATTCTTCCAGATAGAGATGACACTGCAAATAACACTTTTATTTCTTTGAAACAAGCTCAAGTTTACCCCTTCTATAAAAAAAAGGCAACGGATGCCAGATTTTGTTGTGTTTTGTTTTTAATAAAAGGAAAAACCTGAATGGCAGGTATAGGTTGTGTGAAGATGGATGTCAATTCATTTTTATCTATGCTAGCTAGCTCCTTGCTGTCATGTGCCTGCAGTTATACCTGCTGAGCACAATTTGTCTCTAGAAAGGCATCTTAGTAAAACTTCACGAAAAAAATTACTTCTCATAGTCTTTCTTAGAGAATGAACAACAGACTAAAGGTTTGGTGGACTTGTTGGCTGGAAAAGACAGAAGTCATATTTATTTATTATTATTATTATTTATTTACTACATTTATATACCGCCCCTCTCAGCTCAGGGGCAACTCAGAGTGGTTAATAATCGGCAACAATTTGATGCCAGAGCAATTACAATAATTAAGACAATCATAAAATACTATTAAAACACTAGCAAATATACAAAACCATACAAAGCCTAAATACATTATCATAAGCATCTCCATATCAAGTCATTATCCAGTTGCGTCGTCAAGTGGTGTCATGATATCGTATATCTATGTCGTATTTGGGAAGGCCTGCTCGAAAAGCCAGGTTTCCACCTTTCTTCGAAAACTCAGGAGGGGGGGGGCGATCTTATCTCAACCGAACGTTACAGATTCCAGACCCTGGGCTGATTTGGGCAGCCAGCTGTCAGCCCTGCCTCTGCTTACCTAAGCAGTCAAAAACAGCCTAAGCTGTAAGTAGAGAATTTAGGAACCACTTTGCGGGGGAGGACTTTTATGACGCCAATAAATAAGGAAGACTGATTGCCAGAAAGGTGGAAGTCCTAACAGGCTCTTCGTCATAGGAGGATGAAGCAACAGCACCCCCTGTGGCACAATGGAGCAACAGCACCCAGTGATATAACTGAAAGAACCTGGAAGAACCTGGCTCAAGTGGAAAAGAACCTCTTACTGTATATGTTCTAATCTATGTGATGTATGTCAAATATAAAAACAGCAGGGATTGTCTGCTTGTATGTGTACTGTAATTGGCTCTGAGTCCCCTTCAGGGTGAGAAGGGCGGAATATAATAAAGTGTATTATTATTATTATCTCTCTAGGCAGGGTGTTCCACAGTCGAGGGGTCACTGTTGAGAAGGCTCTGTCTCTCGTCCCCACCAAACGCATCTGTGAGGAAGGCGGGACCGAGAGCAGGCCCTCCCCAGAAGATCTTAGCTTCCTAGATGGTTCATAAGGAGAGATATGTTCGGATAGGTAAGTTGGACCGAAACAGTTCATGGCTTTATAGGCTAAAGCCAGCACTTTGAATTGTGCCTGGAAGCAAATTGGCAGCCAGTGGAGCTGGCGCAACAGAGGAGTTGTATGCTCCCTGAGCGACGCTCCTGTTAACAACCTGGCTGCTGCTTGTTAGACCATTTGCAACTTCTGAGCAGTTTTCAAAGGCAACCCCACATAGAGCGCGTTGCGGGATGTAACCAGAGCATGGACTACTGTGGCCAAGTGCTTCTATTCAGATTTTAGAAACTATTTTTTTAGACTACCTCTTACAGAGGTCCATTGTCATCATGCCCACAGAGGATCTACAGCCCACAGCTTTGCATGTAGGAAGCCAACCTCCAGCCTTTCACTATACTGTAACTCTAGGAAAGAATCCACCCCCAGCCACTTAACACATCTGAGCTAGCTGGACCAATTGATTCAGAACTGAGTGAAGGCAAATAATCAGCCTACCACTGTTACTCCCATCTGCCCTGGCCTGCAAAGGAAAAGGTGATGTTCAGAAAGATGTGGAGAGTCATATGATTCCCATCCTTGGTGCCAACAGCCTGTAATGCGGGGGGTTCAAACAGGGGGTTCAAGCATTGCCCCCTTCCATGAAATTTTCACGCTGTCTCCGCATTTTTAGTATTGCAGAGTCAGTCATTGAAAATAATTTACTCCTAGAACTATTGTATTAGCACTGCTTGCATTTCCTTGATAACATAACCTTCTCCTTTGCTTCAGATGCCTACACTCTATTTTAAAACACTGAAGTGAAGTTTTAAGTTACTGCAATGCTAGAAATTTGAGGAGTGAAGGCAAATATTGTAAGGAGATAAAAGCATAATGTGTCTCATCTGCTATTGCTGCTACTGCTACAATTATGACTGCTAGAAATGGTTAAAATTTGCTCTTGCATGTAAGTTTATAGCCCATCAATCATCCATGGTTGCTCATGGCCTGAATAGAAGGTGCAAGTTGGTCCACTGCTGGACCAGGTCTGGAATTGACTATGCTAATGATATGGTATCTTCAGCAGTGCCTTTTCTTCCTGAGCCTCTAACATAATGTGAAATCCCTTGGAGCACAAACCTGAACTGGGACAATGTGTTAATGTTGGCTGTTTCTACATGGTTTGGTGGGACTGCTATGTTATGCATAGAGATGAGCAATACAGCTGTAGCTTTCTTACTAGCATAGTAACAGGAGCAATGGGCCTTTGATGACAAGGTCAGTTTCTCCCTAGGTGTTGTAAGCTTGGAATCTTCTAATCAATGAATTATTGACATTCAAGCATAGATGATTTCCAAATGTGGCTGCAAGCCATTCAGTCAAAATGGAAACAAGGCAACTGTTACAAGACAGCATTTTTGGTGCGTGAATTTCAGTCTGTTTATGCTCTGAATGCCCACTATTCTTTAGCCAACATTTGCATTGTATAATTGATTGCATATATCACAGGAGATTGTGTCTCTTCCCTAATAAGATGAATCAAACCTTGAGTCAGCTTTGAGACATATGGTCTTGCGCACATATATTTAGACATTATAGTTTGGCAATGCCGATTTGTACAGTTATGGACATGAATATTCACAGGAAATGCTGAAAATGAAAAAGAAAGGAAACGCTGTTCAAGAAATCACATATGCTTTCTTCAAATAAATGTTTAGAAACACACTTTTCAATATTGACCTAGTTCTCCACACAAATGTAAAGCTATATTCCCTGTAAGCTGTAAAATGCACGAAAATTCTGTAAACTGAATCATTTCCAGGCTTATAGTATAATCATTCAACATAAATCTTTCCTTCTCCAAAGCAAACAGTGACAACTCATGGAACTATTTCTTAAACACCTGTCCAGATGTGATTGTCTCTTGGAACTGGGAGGCTATGAGAACATTTCCATTTGAAAATGACCTTCCTTAGTTTTTGCTTTGCCTTTTCACTGAATGTCTTTGTTTTCTGCACACGCTTACTGAGAACATATCCCATCCTTCCTCCCCCTCCACCACTATTTGTTCACATTCCTCCGACAGCTGCTGCACAAGAGGGACATGTGAATAGTGCCTTGAAAATATTTGAATCCGGCCCCCTTTATTTATTTATTTTTACAGCTGTCAACTTTTCCTGTCTGGCTTGTAACAAGACCTTTCCCTCTGTTTCTCTGCTATAGGGTTGTTGGAATTTTTTTTCATCTCAAAGAAGCCAAGAGCTTCCTGAATGCTATTATGAGAAATGTCATTACTCCTCAGGCGCCATGACTGAACGCTGGCCCTGTGATCAGGTTCTGAGGCTAGGCCTAGCAGGCCTCAGCTGCAACAAGCCCTGCAGGTAGGACTACCTCACCCACTCTATCTTATACTTTTCACATCCCAGTCTTTTGACTTCACAAGTCTTCTGGGTCAAAACTCATGATTTTAACATTATAGCTGCACTTCACAAGCTGCCTGCTTTGTATATCTCCTTCTCCAGCTAGCTCCCATAATGCTAACTCCAGCTTCTTGATGCCCCCCTGCTTTTTCATAAAGCCTTCTGAAGTTCCCTTCTAAAACTGGTATCTGTTGCCCATGAATATTTATTATTTCTACACTGGAGGGATTTTGAAGCCCTCATCTTTAGATGAGAAAGTTGCCAGATGAGTCACTGCCATCCTGGTGGATGAAGACGGAAGCCTTTCAGTATCTATCTTACTGTGGAAAGTAGTTATAAGAATAAAGAGAGAGAGAAATCTTTCTTTCCTAATAGAAATAAACTAAGTGTGAAATTCTTAGACTTCTCATAAAGCCTGTGGGCCACTTAACTTCTATTAAAATCCAACTGAATAGAAATTTCCATGTTGCAAGATTACATCTGGTATAATTAATATTCATATGCCTTTCAAGAGAATCGGTTTTGAGGAGGAATGGAAACGATATTAGAAACAGTATTCACAAAATTATCAAAAATATGTTTTTCAAATACCAGGGAAGGCTGATGAGAGGAATCTGCATCCAAGATGAATCCTCACAATTCAAGATTTTCTGTGCACAAAATTCATGTTTGCTTGTTTTGTGCAGAAAAGCAATATGATTGGGAATTCATTCAGTGCAAAATTGTCACATGCATGATTTGCATAGAAAAATGCATGCTGTGCAGGAAATTATATATATTATGTATATTCTTATATATATGTAAAAGGCATAGATAGATATAGATACCTCAAATATAAAATTTTAAATATAATTAAAGTTTTCTTAAATTAAAACCAGTTGAATATCCTAGGTTGGAAATATCAATAAGTCATTTAGCTATGTAACCATTGTAATTACATACTTATATAGTGACTTCTGGCCTAACGGCAGCCACTGCAGTTAATGAACATCAATTTTGCTGTCATTCAGAAAGCAGCTGATTGACATTCTTGATCTGAGCTAATTCCATTGCAACAGGTAGAAGTGGAGTTCCGCCATAATTGCCTCTTGTACTGGGAGTTCTATAGTCCCTATATTATTCCCTAAATATGTATGGATTGTGACTATGAACCAATCATAATTGCTTAACTCTAGGTAACCCATTGATAACTGCCTCGTTGGATTATGATTATAGCTACTAATAATAACAAATGAAACATAAACACAGGAAGAGGCTACAGCAAGTTTCTTTGGGCCCCAGTTCCCCTGAGCAATGAAGCTTCAAAGGCCTGCTGATTTTTTTAAGTCTTATCCTGCCTGTGGAAAACAGCAAGGAAGTTGCCAGTCTAATTCCATAGCCAGGGAGCAGCCACCAAGAAGCCTATGTGTTCCCAAAATATACCTAAATAAAGAGTAACACTCAAAAAGCATAGGAATTTCAGACAAGAATCAATCAGGGCCAGCTACACCTCTCAACAAAGGATTCCCCCAGGCAAAAATCAGCCAGGCTTTGAAGCTGCAAGGTCATTAATGCTAATCAAGGTGGAAAATTGCAACATTCTCAAGCTCAGAAGAATTCTTTCTCCCACCCTGGATATTGCACAGATATATAAACCTCAATTTTCTAGTTTCCAACAGACCCCTCAACCTCTGAGAATGCCTGCCATAGATGTGGGTGAAGCATCAGGAGTGAATGCTTCTGGAACATGTCCATACAACTCACAGCAACACAAATATACCTACAAATGCAGGGGGACCAAAAAAAGGGATATTCAGGGGATCTTAAAACATGGTCAGGCTCATATGGAGAAATATGATTCTTCAGAGACCCTGGGTTTGAGTTATTTAGAAATTTAAATGTCATAACCACTTTGAATTGTGCCCTGAAATGAACCAGCAGCCATTGCAACAAAATGACCATGGGTTCTCTGAAGCTGGGCGCACATAAAAATCTCACTGAAACTATTTGGACCAGGTGAAATTTTCAAACACTCTTTAAAGGTAACCTTATATAAAGTGCATTACTCCTTTACTTAACTCCATTTTCTATTTTATGCATATGATAATGAAATAGCTTTTCTAAATTATATTGACCACCAGTTGAGAACAAATACCAAGTGCATTACTAATGCAATCTTATTTTTAAAACCCCATAAATATATCACAGTAGGCATCCATTCTTCAATCATAATGCTAAAGAATTTATCTCCTCGGGGTTTTTTTTAAAGCATGCCATTATTCCAGGTGCAGGATTAAGCACAGTTCTCCTTATTCAAACAACATAATGTTAAATATTTATCTAGATGAAAATGTCTTTTTAATAGATGGTACAGGAGGACAAAGAGAATAGGCTCTTCAGGTGATAAAATTTGGACATAAGAAATCGAAGAACTTCTGTTTGAACAATCAAAGCAATTTGCATTGTAGTTCACATTGTTTCACAGCTACCATCAAGAAGGTGTGCATAAGAAGAGTCCTACTGGAACACATTATCTTCCAATATTTCAGAAATAAACCAGGACAGCAACAAGAGAGTCAGGAAACATCGTGATGAAGATGGCAAAAAATGCAAGCTAGAAGGGGCTGCAGCAGTTTATGCCTAAACCTACTGGAGATGAAAAGATTGTTTCCCCCTTCGTT
The DNA here is from genome assembly GCA_030556195.1 of Anolis apletophallus. Classification (NCBI taxonomy): domain Eukaryota; kingdom Metazoa; phylum Chordata; class Lepidosauria; order Squamata; family Anolidae; genus Anolis; species Anolis apletophallus. Next base: position 59,817,071 of record JARBWK010000006.1, on the reverse strand, counting down.
TCTCCCCTTCTTTTCTCCATTCTCTTGCTGAGTTAATTGAAGGAAAATTACATTCTGCACTTTGAACTCAGTTTGTGAGGGTGCTACCTCAAATGAAAGGGAAAGAGGACAGGTGGGGTGAATGAATTAACTCTCCTCACCTGCCTTCTTTCCCTTTTGTTCTATGATGTTTGACTCAACTCAATTCAAGCCCCACAGTGCCAAAAGGCCAGTTGCCCTCTTGGTTCACTTGTTCAGGAGAGTGAAAAAAGGGTGCAACTATTATGCAGGCAATGGCAAAATATATTTGCCTTTCCCAAAAGGCAGGTGCGCCTATGATGCAATTGTTATTATTATGTGTCCTCACTACCTCTGGGGATGCCTGCCATAGATACAGGAGAAATGTCAGGAGATAATACTTCTAGAATCTAGAATCTAGAGCAGGGCTGTCCAACTGGCGGCCCCAGCCCCTTCCCTACGCCCCCCTAAGCTTTTTAATAAAAAATAAAAATTGAAAAATAAATTAAATAATAAAAATTTAAAAAATACCTACTTCCGGGTTCGGAGCAAGTATCGCGAGAATACGCAATCCACACGGGATTTCGCTGTCAATGCAAGATCAGGCCGGCGTTGACAGCGAAATCCCATGTGGATTGTGTATTCTTGCGATACTCTTCGGCTACTCTACTACTGGATCGTTGAGGCCCACAGACGCGATTAGGACCTTCTTCGACCCAGTCGGTCATTGCCTCTCTCGTTGTCCAGGTACTCCTGGATCCTGCGCGTTTGGAAAAGGTAGGCCGAAGCAGGGGGCTCCTCAGGGGGCTCCTCATTCCCTCCCCCCATCTCCCCTCATGTATTAAATAGAAAATTAAATATATTTAAAGATGAAATAAAGGGAGATGGGATACATTAAAATAAGGGGAGAGGGGAGGATGGAATTAAATATATTTAATATTAAATAACAATAAGGGGAGAGGGGAGGGTGGAATTAAATATATTTAATATTAAATAAAAATAAGGGGAGAGGGGAGGATGGAATTAAATATATTTAATATTAAATTAAAATAAGGGAGGCAGGGAGAGGGTGGAGCTGGGGGCGGGGGCAGGCCCTATGGCCCCCCAGGTAATCAGTGACTGGAATTCAGGCCCCTGGGCCGGTAGAAGTTGAACAGCCCTGATCTAGAGCATAGCCATACAGCTCAAAAAACCTACAACAACCCAGTGATTTCAGCCATGAAAGCCTTCGACAACTTATTATTATATTGTTTATATCCTGTCATAAAAACTCATTAGAAGATCTAGGGGCTCCCACAGAAGTGGACTCTCCAAAAATCTCTAGGTCTTTCACCATGACTAGAGGAAGTTGATCATAAAGTCACATTGGAGGACTTATAGATTTCTAGAAATAGCAAATCTGTAAAGAATCAAATCCACAAAAGTCAAAACTACAGAAGTGGAGGGACAGCTGTATTCTCTTGTTGTGAATACTTAAAACACCTAAAGCAAAAACATAATTAAGCTAATACTGGTATTTGATTTCCACTAACATGAAGACCTTGAGTCCTCTAACTCAGTGTTTCCCAACCTTTTTTGAGCCGTGGCACACCTTTAACATTAAAAAAAATCTGGGGGCACACCACCAACCAAAATGACACTGGGAGCAGCTGCTGGGAGTGCCAAAGCTGGGGGGGGGGAGGAGCCAGGCCACGCCATGCCCCGCCCCTCCCCTCAGCTTCAGTTCTCCCACAGCTTCGCCAGCCTTGAGTGGGCAGTGCCAAGCCAGCATTGTGCTCTGCCACTGCTGGCTTGGCACTGCCCCCTCAAAGCTGGAGAACCTGTGGGAGCGCTGAAGCCGGGGGAGGGGGTGGAGCCAGGCCATGTCATGCCCCTCCCCCTGGCTTCAGTTCTCCCACAGCGCCCCAGTCCTTTCTTCTTTTTCTTCGCCACTGCCCGGCCCTTCCTCCTCCTCTCCCAAGCAGCAGGAGTCCGGCAGGAGGGGGGGAAGGAGGGGGGCAGAGAGCTTTTCTCGCGCCACACCTGATGATCGCTCACGGCACACTAGTGTGCCACGGCACACTGGTTGAGAAACACTGCTCTAACTTCACGAGATAGATTTTAAGTTCAGCCTTGAGAGGCGTGCAAGACACAATCTAATAACATTTTAAACATTGGAAAAAAGAATGTGCTTCATATGTGGAATAGGGTAATCTTGAACTAAAAGGTTTGTCCTTCACTACTTTAATGCTTAACTTCTTGAGTTCCCACCTTAGTGTTGTGAATAACTTTCCCACATTGAAAAAGAATATCCCACTTCTGACACCAATTATGTTGTGAATGACTTTTCAATAACTTTAAAGGATAGGTTCTTTTATTGCAATTTCCAGTGAGAGAGGTTATATCAGATTACAGAAAAACATTTAAACAAAGAATGACATTGGCATTCAGATATACAGATTCTATGCAACTACATTGGATTCACAATTACATTGGTTAACAAACAAACAAAGGGGAATTACATTTTCACTCAGCATTCACACACATGTACACACATTCATCCTCACGCACCCAAATATTATTAAATCCTTTTCTCCTTCCTTGGAGAAGCACCTGTTAGGCCAGATGCTGCTTTCCTGCAGCCTGCCAACACATTGTTCCAAAACTTCCATATGACCAAAACTTCTTCCCTAAGAACAATGCCAAGGACCAGATCTCTGTTTTCCATACAGCAGAACCTGACTCCAAAGGCGCACTTCTTCCTCTTCCCTTGAGAAAGAAGCCCAAAATGACCAGACTGCTCCCTTGCAAATCTGTCACTCTCTGAATACACCATCTCTCTCCTTCCCATGGAACAGAGCATGGCAGGTGGAACAGACTTCTCAGATCTGCCACACTTTGACCATTATTAGACTGAGTCTTTTATAGGAATATTCTGCTGATGTAGTCCCAAAGTTGTAAATTAATGATAGACATCTTCTATCCTGGATCCATCTCAGTTTCCTGGCCATATGTTGACTCTTCTTGATTTGTGTTGACAAACACAATACTTGTGTTGACTTCCTTCTTAACATAAGGAAAGTTGCAAACATTTCCTTAACTTGAAAGAACCATTGTCACAGTTCTTATTAGCAGGTTTTAATCACAATCCAGCAAGCAGGTAGTCATTGCAGGCCTTAATATTTTACTGGTGTTTCCAAAAGTATTAATTCATCCATACATCCCTCCATTCATTCCCACACATCATATTAAATTCATATTTATCAAATCCACACCTTGAAATTCTTATTACATTAGCACTATCAAAGTCTCATAATTTCCTGTGACTAATTGGGGTTGAATCCAGTGCTGTACTATAAAACTTCTGCTAGCACAGTGGCATGTGTCCCTGTGCCTTTTTCCCTTACACTTCTATGTACTGTATGAAAACATGTGACAAAATATTCCCAGTGCTCTCCTGAAGCATATTTTGAGGGCAGGCAATGGACTACAGGAGAGAGGAATTAGATTATCTAACAGCAGAAGAGATTTTGGACTAAATATATTTCAGACGACCTGGGGGCTCTATGGAGCAGATTTTTAGGAGAGCATGGGATCCTACAAGAAAAGAAAGAATTCCTGAAAGTAAAGTACCTCCCCATTAGGTCAATAAAATATTGTCAGTGGGAGGGCAAAAAAGAGGATTCCCCCACAAATGTTTACTTTACAAAATATATCATCTCTTCAAAAAGGAGAAAAATCTTGTTTTTAAGAATATACACACACCCATGCAACATGAATCAATTTAATTGACTAAAACTCTGATGATTAAGATTTCTCTGAGTGACAGTTGTAATTTAAATATAATTGATTAGTTAATTCATCCCCTATAATCTGCACTTTGAGGCAGAGAGAAGGAGTCTAATAGAATAGCATTAAAGTTTGTGTTATTTATCAAGTAGAATTATGGCTGCTCTCAACTTCCTGGTGTCCTCTAATGCCGCTAGCACTCCTTGCCATTTGTCTGAGCATTTGCTGAAACCTCATTGTAGGATCTCACCTTTGTGTTAAGGTTGACTGCATCTTGATTGAAGAAAACAGAGTTGATAGATTTGCACTGAATGACACTGGTTTGCAGGGTGCACAATAACTGATTAATCGAGCCCAGGGGGGGTTAATTGATTAATTGTATCTGTTAACAGATTAACATGGAAATCTTGGTTTTATATGCCTTAGCCACTTCTGAGGTGGCAAAACCTTCCTCAGAGTTATCCTTTTAAGCAGCTTTTCACTGCAATGCTTATTTTGTTCCCAGATTTACCCATAGCAATTATGAATATTTCCTCCCAATATGTGTATTGTAATGTGTCTTTGAACTGCATCACTTGTTTCAGAGAACATGACTGCATTCCAATCTACTAGACCAGGATGGAACTGAGTTGGCTCTGCTATGAGCTTTCAAAAAGTAGTCAATCAATAAGTTTTTCACTTTGTAAAGATTGAAATCTACGTCTTCACTTTCACTGCTGTGGTTCCATTTATGGAGGGATATGTAGAATTATGAAAATTTGAAGGCCTCAGCTAGGGCCTCAGCAAACTATCAGATTCTATCAGGTGCAACCATGACAATTAAAATGGAATCATAGTGTCATTACTATGTGCTCTGGAAGGACTATTATTGTAGTTTGGAATACCAGCATGCCTTCTCCAATTCAATGCAATGAGATGAAAGCAGGAACATATATCTTTATTCTCCAATAGCCAAAGTGGATGTCAGAGGACAAGGTGATACCAGATCTGACATGCCCCACTGCTACTAGCATAGACATTTTATTTATTTTTTCAGGCATTAAAAGTGATTTTAAAAACTGTGATGACTGGTGCAGTATCAGGATCTGCTATCCCATTTGTTGAGAGGGTCATCTGTTTTTGGTCACTGATGGGTTGAAAGTTTGAAGGTCTGTTCACCTTGGCTGCTGTTTGGCGGAGAGATCTGGTGGGAATTTCAATAATCTGTCATTGGTTAAACTAGAGCTGCCTGCTGCCTGGTTTGTCTGCTCACTCTGGAGGTGGGCAAGCATTGCACAATCGCGGACGCTATTTCCAAATGCTTCCGAATATCGGAATACATTCAAAATTCATTTCGATAAAATCACTAAAAAAATTGGAAGTGATTCACATCCAAAGCCAGAGCAAAACCAACATCCGAATCGACTTCCGAAACGCATTTTTCCGTTCGTAAACAGGCCTAGTATTTCATGATCAAGGCATTAGGAAGGTTGAGAACCACTGATGTAGAGGGATTGGGAGGAAGGATAAAATAAGGACTGTCTCTGTGTGTGTGATTAAGGGGCCGGGCCGAGACCCTGCATCGTGACAGGAATTTTGGCATTTTTTCTCCTTTTTGTGTTTTTTCTTTTTTTTCCTCTTATTGTTGTAGTGGATGTGTCATTGAAGCTCAATAAAATCTCTTTGCGTGTGCATGGGTGATACACCTCGCGCCCAATGATAACACTGACACAAAGGGTTGGATGAAAATGGCCACAACTCATTTATTAAACAGAACAAAGGGTTGGCGGCCACGCATGGATCCTGGATCAAGGTAGAACAGGCCCCCGCGAATGTCCAAAGGCACTTGCAAGCCTGGGTGCGAGCGGCCCAATGCCTCTCCTCGGAACTCGGCACCCCAGGGGGGCCAGGGCGTTATCCCCCTTACAACCAAGGGGCGATAAGCCATCCTGATCCAGGGCCATGCCACCTGCCAACACGGAGTTGCGACAAATAACATGGTAACACATAACCTTAACCAGTGCAACAAAGAACAGATTAAATGTGCAGTGAGAACACAAACAAACTGTGTGCCAAGTAGGGAGGGAGGGAGGAAAACCAAATTGGCCCCTGCATGTGCCAGAGGAAGTCCCAGGCAGAGGGAAGGGCCAGCTAGCCACATGGAGGAGAGGCGTGGCCAGCTCCTCATTGGCCATCTGGCCCTGGCGGCGGGAAACCTTCCCACCGCCCCAGGGGCCTCTGGGAAGAAGAAGCCCCTGACCTCCCCAAGATGGCGACGAGGACAACCCGCCCCGCAAAAGGGGTTGGCCGGTAAGTCGGCCATGCCCATTGCGTGTGCATGGGTGATACACCTCGCGCCCAATGATAACACTGACACAAAGGGTTGGATGAAAATGGCCACAACTCATTTATTAAACAGAACAAAGGGTTGGCGGCCACGCATGGATCCTGGATCAAGGTAGAACAGGCCCCCGCGAATGTCCAAAGGCACTTGCAAGCCTGGGTGCGAGCGGCCCAATGCCTCTCCTCGGAACTCGGCACCCCAGGGGGCCAGGGCGTTATCCCCTTACAACCAAGGGGCAATAAGCCATCCTGATCCAGGGCCATGCCACCTGCCACAAAAGGGGGAGGTAAGGAGGCAGCCTTACACCCCTTTTCCGCCAACCCAAACTCCTATCCTCAATACCAGAACTGTTGCCTGGTAGCCACCCCGGTGCCACATGCAGATCTCTGTGAGATATCCACCGCTACTGAGCCGCTGCTCCATGGCCCCGGCCAGTCTCAATCCCGGGCGCTTGCAATGCGTGCTGGCCATCCCCGTGGGAGGCGTAGCCAAGTCCACAGCTCAAATTGCAGTTACGTGACACCCGTAAACTTCACCCCGTCCACAGGGGCCACGGCAGCAGCTTACGCTGTGACAGGCAGCCACCAATTCCGCCCGCAGGGGCCACGGCAACAGCCTGGATGCTCCCTCCAGTGAGCCATTGTTGCATGAAGCCAGGCCAGAGTGACAAGCAGCCACTGGTCCCCATCCACAGGGGCAACGGCAACAACCTGGATGCTCCCTCCGGTGAGCCACTGCTGCATGAAGCCGGTCCAAAGTGACAAGCAGCCACTGGTCCCCGTCCACAGGGGCAACGGCCTGGGTGCTCCCTCCGGTAAGCCACTGCTGCATGAAGCCGGGCCAAAGTGACAAGCAGCCACTGGTCCCCGTCCACACGGGCAACGGCAACGGCCTGGCTGCTCCCTCCGGTGAGCCACTGCTGCATGAAGCCGGGCCAAAGTGACAAGCAGCCACTGGTCGACGTCCACAGGGGCAACGGCAACAGCCTGGATGCTCCCTCCGGTGAGCCACTGCTGCATGAAGCCTGGCCAAAGTGACAAGCAGCCACTGGTCCCCGTCCACAGGGGCAACGGCCTGGATGCTCCCTCCGGTGAGCCACTGCTGCATGAAGCCGGTCCAAAGTGACGAGCAGCCACTGGCCCCCGTCCACAGGGGCAACGGCCTGGACGCTCCCTCCGGTGAGCCACTGCTGCATGAAGCCGGGCCAAAGTGACAAGCAGCCACTGGTCCCCTTCCACAGGGGCCACGGAACAGCCTGGATGCTCCCTCCGGTGAGCCACTGCTGCATGAAGCTGGGCCAAAGTGACAAGCAGCCACTGGCCCCCGTCCACAGGGGCAACGGCCTGGACGCTCCCTCCGGTGAGCCACTGCTGCATGAAGCCGGGCCAAAGTGACAAGCAGCCACTGGTCCCTTCCTCAGGGGCCATGGAACAGCCTGGATGCTCCCTCCGGTGAGCCACTGCTGCATGAAGCTGAGCCAAAGTGACAAGCAGCCACTGGTCCCCGTCCGCAGGAGCAACAGCCTGGATGCTCCCTCTGGTGAGCCACTGCTGCATGAAGCCGGGCTAAAGTGACAAGCAGCCACTGGTCCCCGTCCACAGGGGCAACGGCCTGGATGCTCTCTCCGGTGAGCCACTGCTGCATGAAGCCAGGCCGAACCTCGCCCATGAGGCTCCAACCTCCTGGCGCCACGGACTGCTTGTCCTGCCTTCCACTCAGGTCCTGGCAGCCTGGCTCCTCCCTGCAGCTGAGCCATGCCCACTCCAAGCACGTGGGTCCCGGTACCACTTTACGTCCTGCCCATGGCCCTGCGAGAGAAAGAGAAAGAACAAAAGGCAGCCTGTACACCTCGAGGAGGTGGCCCGGTCTGATTTACAGGTAAACACTGATGATTCAAATGGCCCGAGGCTTAGAATACGCCTACGGGGACACCACCAGCAGCAGCCATAGACGCTGCCCCAATCCTGAAGGAGTGCCCTCCATATGATTATGCAGTAGGCCCAGCACGTGAATGAGGGCTCTGCGGAACTGCCATTAACTGGTATCTGGTGAGGGGGAGAGGTTCCATCAAGATGCACAAATAAGCAGCTTGGGGAGGTGTCCCTGGAGCTGAGGAACCCGGCCAGTATCAAATGGGCACAATTGAACTCGCTCACGGCCCTGAATGGGCAGGGAGGCAACCTACCCCCCATATGCCACCTTGGACTTATGGAGCCTGTAAGACCTGGAGTTCCCATGGATAATCGCATAGTTGAGCTGCCGGGCCCTACCAGAGGAATCCGTCTGGAGTTGGCCACAACCTCCCCTGGACATATGGGCCCCAATGAAACATTAGAGAAAGCCGGAGAGAAAACTATACCTTGTAATGGGATATGCATATCCTCTTAGAGAGTTGCTGTAAGCTGCTGGAGGGGGGGGGCGGTGGTGTCCTGCTGCCTGGGAGACTGCTTCTTCCAACTCTTCACAAACTTTGTGCTCCTATGCAACTGGTAAGGCTCCTCACGGGCTGCCACCTTGCTGTCCAGTAGGCTTTGAAGGTAGCTGCCGTGATAGATTGCATCAGTTCTATCCAGGCCTCCCATTTCCAGTGGTCCAAGTTCCAGCAGGATGTCTGCGTCTGGAGCTAGGAACCGAAAAACCTGCCTTCCTTGTAAGCGGGCAATGCATCTACCAATTCATTGTTTACACCTGGAACGTCATGCGCTGAGGTTGTTAGTCTGCACCCAATACCAGGGCCTAGTGAACCCTGAGGCCCTGGCAAACTTGAATGCCGGCCTTACGATCTGCAGCAAAACTTAGCAGGCAAACTTGGGTGGGAGTACTGGGAGTTCCCTGAAAGTGACCTACCTCCTGGCCGAGACGGCCCAAGGTGTGCCCATAGGTCAGCTGACCTGGCTGCCGGTGCCGGGGCCCTCACCGTACAGGAACTGATTGACTTCCCCAACGACAATGGAAGTGGGGGGTCCAAGTCTTCTCCTGCACTAGATGGATGACAAAATACTGGCCATGGCCTGGCATATTAAGCATCTGTATGCACCCAACGCTGCCCTGCCTTCCCCCCAGCCGGAAATAATCCGTTAATGTTGAAGCAAACCACAGCAATGGCTTCACATGGTCCTGCTTGCTGTTTGCATACAGAAACGACCAATAGGAGTCTAGGAGACAGTGAGGTGTCTAAAATGTACCAAACAGAGAGACTCGGTCCGCCACTAGCACATGCGGATGCCAATTATCTATTGTGGAGAATGCTTATGTATAAGGATTTTGGGGGGGGGGGGGCTAGAAAATTGGAAATCAGGAAGTATGGTTGCAGATATCCTGCCAAAGCCGTGAACCAGACGAGCTCATGCTGACTGCACAAGCCTCCCACTCTGATGATTGGCTGACCCAGACGGAGGGATCCATGCCCCCCCCCAAAGGGGTGTGTGTGGTCATACGCATCTATGCGTGCCACAGTCTCTTCCCTACGTCTTTGACCCAGGAACGAGATCTCTGAAGGAAACATATTACCTCATATATAGAAATGGCCTGTGCTGGCCGTGAGGCTGACTCGCTCTCTGGCTGGCTCTCCTGTTGACTTCCTTGGAGACTGTCCTGGTTGAATGCAGGGGGACTGTATCGGGGGCAAGTTTTAGCTGTCCGATTCAGTGCCACAAGAAGGTCAGTAATGACAATCCTAAGGACATAATACAGGGTCCTCAGGACACCTAACAGGAAAGGACCTGTAATCCGCCATGGGGGCAGGCACTGCTCAATGGCGACTGCCTCCTGAGAGGAACGTAAATGGTAAATAAAGGTCAACAACAGGCTACACAATAGGTCAAGAGCCCACCTCGACCCAGGCAGGCCTCGAACTCATGACCTGGTCAATAGAGATCTAATGCAGCTGACACCCAGCCAGCTGCGCCGCATTCCCGGTGAAACCATATGGGGTGCTAATTAGAAATGAACTGCCTCCCCCATGAAAGGGGAGGGGTCATGGTGTCATCCTACTCTGCGATGGACCACGCTTGGAATTCGGACCTCAGTTCTGAGCACCATGGTTCAAAAGAGATATTGACAAGATGTGAGGTGTCGGGATGAGAGAAACAACAGATGCAAGGTCTGGAGACCTCCCTCATGAAGGGGGGCATGGTGTTATCCTATTCTGCTTAGGTTAGACCTCACATGGAATTCTAGCTCAAATCTGTGCACCACGGTTCAAAAGAGGTAAGGCAAGATGTAAGGTGCCGAGAAGAGGGAAACTAAACTGATGCGTTGTCTGGATGCCATGCCCTTTGAAGGACATCCTAGAGAACTGGACATGCTTGCTATCATTGGAAAAAGTTGAGAGTATCCGTGATAGCTATGAAAATCTGTGAAAGGAAGCCAGGAGAAGGAGGGAGCAGGTATGTTTTCCGCTGCCCTGGAAACTAGGACACAGTGCAACGTTTCGAATTCCAGGAAAGGAGATTCCACCTGGACATAAGAAGGGCTGCCTGACTGCAAATGCTGTTCCGCAGTGGAACTCGCTGCCTTGTGTTTGATGAAGCTCCTTCCTGCAGGCCTTAGCTGTTTTCTCGGCCGACCTCTGGGTTGTTCTTTCGCATGGAGCCATGATTGAAGAAACCTGTACACAGGACTGCAACTGGACAAGAACAGTTAGCACCACAGGGCAAGCAACGAAGGCACCCAGAAGGGCAAGGACACCAGAAGGATATGGGAGGATCATCCTGACAATGGGATGGTCAGAATTCACACACCAGGGTGCCCATGGGGGCTAATTGTTGCAGGGGCAAGGGGGTGGGACTAGATGGTCCACCAGATCTCTTCCAACTATTCTAATTTCAAAATGAGTATAGGGTTCTCAGCCACAAACTGTCTCTGTTGATGTAGCTTGAGAGCCTGCCCCAGCAGGTGGTGCCCCACGCTAAGTAGGGATGGAAGAACAGTAGAAACTCAATGCCATAGACACACAACATGTATACCCAGCCACTCAGAGGCTATTACTAGCAGCAAAGGCAGCTTGCACCAGCAGGGAGTGCCCACACAAAGGAGGGATGGCACGAACAGTAGGGACACTCAATGCCATGGACACACAACATGTATACACAGACACTCAGAGGCTATTTAGTAGCCGCATTGGCAGCCTGCACCAGCAGGGGGGTGCCCCACTAAGGAGGGATGGCACGAACAGTAGGGACACTCAATGCCATGGACACACAACATGTATACACAGCCACTCAGAGGCTATTTAGTAGCTGCATTGGCAGCCTGCACCAGCAGGGGGTGCCCCACTAAGGAGGGATGGCACGAACAGTAGGAACACTCAATGCCAAGGACACACAACATGTATATACAGACACACAGAGGTTATTTACTAACAGTAATGCTGGTATTTGACATTCCAGCTACTGGCCACCTGGAGAGCTGACGCTTCCTAACCTCAGGACACTGCCTGGAAATTGGAATGGCCTCGTAAATCAGTTAAATAAGCCTCCCCTCAAATAAATAATTGAATGAATAAAAGAATGAATGAATGAATGAATGAATAAGTCGTGTGGAGGCAGGCAAGCTGCAGGCCTGCAAGCTGGGTAGCACGGGCAGTGGGCCAGGTGGCGAGCCAAGTCCCTCTCCCCCCAGCTGCAAACCCCGTGTCTGCCGGGGAGTGGGTGTTTTTCACAGACACCACCGGGATAGAATGGCCTGCATGACTGCCTGGCGCGCAGTGACCCAGGCGCGACCCAGGCGGGAGCGGGAGGCAGGCCGAGTCCCTCCCCCTCCAGGGAGCAGGCAGCGGCACGCAGGAGCGAGCATGGGGAGAGAGCTGGGCCCCTCCCCCACCGGAAGCAGGCCGGGGAGCATGGGGCAGGAGGGAGAAATGGCCCCCAGAGGACAGTCCCCTCTACACCCAGGTCAAACAGCAGCCCTGCGCACGTGGACGGCAGCCCCACACCCCCACAGGGAACAAAGGAAGCCTGTGCCCAGGCGGAGGCCATAAGCAGAGGCGGGACAGGGCGGCCAGCAAGGGGCCAGGTGAATGAGGCCTGTGCCGTGCCCGGCGCATGGCGGGGAGACGGGGCAGAAGGAGCAGCTGCCATGAAAGAAAGGCAGCTGCTCGGAGAGGGCAGGGAAAAACCCATCTGGGCGCTTGGAGAGAGGCCAAACCGCCCCGGAGAAACAAAGCACCATACTAACCGAAATACTGTAGCCGCTCCTGCTGAAAACCAAATTGGCCCCTGCATGTGCCAGAGGAAGTCCCAGGCAGCCTAAATAGGCTGCCTGGGCGAAGAGAAGGGCCCGCTAGCCACATGGAGGGGGGAGGCGTGGCCAGCTCCCTCATTGGCCATCTGGCCCTGGCGGCGGGAAACCTTCCCACCGCCCCAGGGGCCTCTGGGAAGAAGAAGCCCCTGACCTCCCCAAGATGGCGACGAGGACAACCCGCCCCGCAAAAGGGGTTGGCCGGTAAGTCGGCCATGCCCATTTTCAAAGATCTTTTTCAAAGGACTTTCTTCCCACTGCCTGCTCCTTGCCTGTTTTGCATATGGTTTTAAAGAACATTCCACTTTCTGTGTTTCTTTGCTTCAGAAGCTGCCTCTGGAAACATTTCTGCAGCCTTTTCACCTTTCCAAAGAGTGAAGGACAGACATATTAGCATGGCTGTGCAAAGGCATCAACAACAATAGTGGCAACAAATGACTGCTTAGCAAAAGGCCCATTGTGCATATTATTGCCTCTTTCATTCTGGAGTTCACTGGAGAAATTATCTGGGTCTCTTGGCACTGCAAATGCAAATTCTCCTTAAAAGAATTGCTCAGATTTTTAAAAGGAAGCACATCAGTCAAAAGCAAAATATAATAAACTCGGAAAATCTTCATGAGAAATGCTGCATTTATCTTGTTTAATGAAATAAATCAGAAGCAAATACCTTCCAGTTCTGATTTTAAAAAAAAACAGAACTGCATTATGGCACAGTGACCTTTCTGTGATTTCATTGCAAACACTCACAAAAGAAGCATCTTTCTTCCCTTCCAGCATTAATCACACAAGTCCCACTGTGTCACCTGTCTTAATTAAAAAGAAAAATACAGACTCCACTATGAGCCTTTGGATAATAACAGTACATTGAGGGCTGTCGAAGAGAAACGAAAATGCTCAGCACATTTCAGGAAAAGAAGTTGATAAAATAAATCTTATTTCGCCACTGGCAAAAAGAGAAGAAAGATTTAGGTAGAAAAGCCCAGAAAAGTAATAATTGAACAACTTATCTTTTCACTGGATGTTGCTGAATCTTTCCCCTACACTAACCCCTCGTAGATATTATGCATGTTCTTTTAAGGAGGCTTAGGGGAGGCATAGCTGCTACAGTGAATGTGGCAGCCTCTCCAAGGACATTAACTGAACAATGTGGGGAAAGGAGGCTTGGAAACACCAGCTAAAGGCTAACAGAAGAAGATGATGAATCTTCCTCCCAATCCATTCAAATTATTCATAGTTTTCGAGTACATTTCTAATGCTCATCTTCTTAATCTAAGAGGTTTCTCTTTTTCTCAGCCCTCTCACCATTTTAATTGACCTCAGCTTCTCTTCTCTGCATGAAATATCTAAGAGTGAAGAACTTTTAATAATTTTGGTTGGCTGGAAAGACTATTATCTTCCCCATATATATTGTGACACTGTGTATTTTATATTCCATAGATGTATTCTCTCTGGGTGCCTACAGATTAAGTAAAAAGATTTTGGTCCTATTATTTCTTATTTTATTTTGGATATCCATGCACATTTTTTTAAATCCCAGAATATTTTCTATCAGCTTTGAGAACAATGAGAGATTTTATATACCGGTTCCCCAGGTTGTTTTAAAAATAATAATAAGTTTTGGGTGGGGCTAAATGTGCATTTTCTTCCCCTGTCATCCCCCCCCCCCCAATATGATGATATACAGAAAAATAATATGATATACAGTGTTTCCTCACTTATCGCAGGTGTCACGTTCCAGGAACACCTGCGATGAGTGAAAATCCATGATGTAAGGATTCGTGGCTCCCCCTTCACTCCTCATCCCTCTCCTTTTCCTCTTCCTAATTCTCCATCGCCTTTGACGGGCTTCGAGGAAAGGCTGCTGAGGAAAGGCCAGGCCCAACTCTCAGCCAGGCACGGAGGGAGGGAAAGAGCGTGTCTGCCCAGCGAGGCCTACTGTTGCTGGTTACGATGACTCCCACGAGCTCTCCCTCCCTCCGCCTCCTGGCCTGCCTGCCTGCCTGTGGCACAGGCCATGGTGCCCAGCCAGGAGAATCAGCTGGTCCCCAAAGAGGTGAGTGGGCCTGAGGCCGGAGGCCCAAAGATGCTGGAGGCATAGGGGACAGGGTTGAGAGGGTGAGGACCTGCTCACCTCTTTGGGGACCTGCTGGTATTCCTCGCTGGGCAGTGTGGCCCATCTCATGATGCAGAGGAACTTCCAGCAAGGCTCCATGGGTAAACTAGCGTGGAGCTGGCATATGCCACCACCACAGCAACACGGGAGATTTCTCGTGTCGCACAGGAAGCAATGGGGTGGAACCCATGGGATCAGCTTCCTGGTAAGCTGGAAAATGTGGGGCATGGGGTGATGGCAGTCACCCTCCAATGGCAGTCACCAGATTTTCCAAAATGCGTGGCAATTCCAGCAACCTATGTGAAGAGGTCATAAGTGCTGCTTCTCACCACCTTCTCTTTCCTCCTCCTTCTGATAAATGCAAGAAAATTTAATTTAGATGCTGTGAAAAAAGCAGGAGTAGCAGTGTCCTCCCAGAGCAAAGACCCTTTCCCATGCCTCCCTCACTGACCAAACTTTTTTTATTCCTCCCAAACCCTACCCCTTCTTTGCTTCCAAAATCCTATTTCCCTTCTACCACTCAGGGAGTGCTTTTATTGTGCTATTCCTGCACAGCAAAAGGGAGTTGAACTGGATGATCCCTGGGGTTTCTGTTGTTGTTGTTGCTGTTACTACAAAGGCAAGGTGGTCATTAGGCATGGTTTCGAACCCAAAAATGGCTATTCTTAAATCAAATGGGGGGGGGGATTTTTTTTATTAGTAAAAGAAAGACTTACAAAAAAATTCCAAAAATGTCTAAAATGTAACTTAAGTACTAACGAAATTCGTTAGTAATTCAGATGCCAGAGCATGCGCATTCAGATGGTTTTGGCCTACAACTCCCAGAAATCCTAACAGCTGGTAAATGGTTGGGATTTCTGGGAGTTGTAGGCCAAAACTTGAATAAACCACACTGAATTCTAGATGGGACTCTCCAACAGGAAGGAGCTGGGAAGAAGGGAGGGAGGGGGAAGCAGAGGAGGAGGAGCCCCCCCTCACTCCGCTGCCTCTCTCTGATCCTGAGAGGGGCCCAAGTTTGCTCCAGGAGGAAAAGGAAGAGGCCTGAGGCTGTGAGGAATGGTGGAGTTGAAGTCCAAAACACGTACCTGAAGCTGGCCCCTGCGTGGGGCATGGCAGCAGAGCAACGGAAAAGGCATCTGAGAGCGCAGGGAGAGCAGAGCAACGTGTGTGTGTGTGTGAAGCTGGAGCATGGCAGCAGGCAACGGGGGGAAGGAAGCGTGGAGGACTACACTTTCCAGAATGCATTGCCTACCTAGCAGCAGCGTCACTTCCAGTTCCCCATAGAAATGCGGGAAAAAGAAGAAGCTGAATGAAGGCGGAAGGAAATGAGGGGAGAAGACAGGTAGAAGTGAGTACGTAGTACAATAATTAATTAATTAATAATTAAGAATTTATTACGATCATAACGCAAATTGTTGGCCTCAAGGACCGTAAAAAGGAAGTCTACTCCGGGTTCGCGGCAGCGATCCGTAAAAGCTCAAAAGTCCCATTACATACGAATCTCTTACGAATCCTTTTAATTTCCGTTTCATTTTTCTCATGCCTAGTGGTCATCTGTTGGGTGTGCTTTGATTGTGTTTTTCCTGTGTGGCTGAAGGAGCTTGACTAGATGGCCCCTGTGGTTGTTCCTATTATTAATAATAGTAGTAGTAGTGGTAGTATTATTATTAGAAATGCTGGATGGATGGGAGGCATCTAGTGGAAGTTTACTTTTTTAAAATTTGACTCTCCAAGATGTGTTAGACTTCATCTGCAGTCATGCGGATATCAAAACGTACACACAAGCAGATTTCTTATTATCTCTTCTCACTCTGTTGGGGGTGCTTTGTGCTTTTACTGCATGGAAAAAAGAGGTTGGACTAAATGGCCCCTGTTGTCTTCCACTGAAATACAAGTTTATGTTGGTTAAAATTGTTCTTCATTTTATATATTGTATTGTTCTTTCTTCTTCTTTTTTGCACTACAAACAAAATATGTGCAGTGTGCAGAGGAATTAGTTTTTTAAAAAAAAAATAGTTCACACAAATCCTCACCATCCATCTACCACTGGCCTGGACTGTCTGTGTCCAAAAGTTTGCCCATGGCTGATATATGTATATTGATTTCGTTGTCTATGACGCTCATAGACAACGAAACTATACATCGCAGAAGCACGAAAATCAGCAATCCATATCACCATACCCTGAGGTACCTATACGGCCAAAAAACTGGATCTAGGTACCTCGCAACACCCCCAAACACAAGCCCCCAAGAACGGGCAACGGAACCTGCCATCCCTGCTTCTTCGCTGCCAGCATGCGTTTCGAACGTTCGCGCATGGCAGCCAACACTCACCCTCACCTCCTCCTCCTCAGGAACAGCAGCGGGGGCACTGGGGATGGAGGGAGGGGGCCTGGCAGGGAGGAGGAGCCGGTTCCCTTTCTCCTCCTTAGGCCCTCCTCCTCCACCTCCTCCTTCCACCGCCCTGATCCGCCAGCTTCAATCTGGACGGCGGGGGGCAGGGAGGAGGGAGCGGTCCGGAACGGCAGGGAGGCGGGAGGGAGGGGTCCAGGCAGGGAGGCTCCCTTCCTCCCTCCTCCGCTTCCTCCTTCTGCCACCCTGTCACCGCTCCAATCCAGGATGGCGGGGGGCGCCGGGGAGGGAGGGGCCCGGGCAGGAAGGAAAAGCCGGCTCCCTTCCTCCTCCGCCACTTCCTCCTTCCGCCGCCGCTCTGATCCGGAATGGCAGGGGGGCGCCGGGGAGGAAGGGAGGGAGGGGCCCGGGCAGGGAGGAGGAGCCGGCTCCCTTCCTCCTCCTCCGCTTCCTCCTTCTGCCGCCGCTCCGATCCGGAATGGCAGGGGGGCGCCGGGGAGGAAGGGAGGGAGGGGCCCGGGCAGGGAGGAGGAGCCGGCTCCCTTCCTCCTCCTCCACTTTCTCCTTCCGCCGCCTCATCGCCGCTCCGATCCGGAACGGCAGGGGGGCGCCGGGGAGGGAGGGGCCTGGGCAGGGAAGAGGAGCTGGCTCCCTTCTTCCTCCTCCGCTTCCTCCTTCCGCCGCCCCATCGCCACTCCGATCCAGAGCGGCAGGGGGACGCTGGGGAGGGAGGGAGGGAGGAAGAGAGAGAGAAAGAAAGAGAGAGAGAGAGACAGAGAGAAAGAAAGACAGACAGAGAGAGAGACAGACAGACAGAGAGAGAGAGAGAGAGAGAGAGACAAAGAGAGAGAGAAATAGAGAGACAGAGAGAGAGAGACAGAGAGAGACAAAGAGAGAGATAGAAAGAGAGAGAGATAGACTGAGAGAGACAGAGGGAGAGGGAGAGAGATAGAGAGACATGGCACAGCAACGCATGCACAGATACAGCTAGTATCATATAAAATGTAATAAACATTTCTTGGGGCTGCACAAGAAACTTTTGCTTCAAAAAGAGTTTTGTGGCTGAAAAAGTTTGAGGATCACTGGCCTAAAAACACCAGTTTGCTCCCTTTTGCATTTTTTTCAAGTCTAGTGCTAATTTAACAATTCATTTGTTAAATAAGTCAGATAAAGTGACCTTACTAAACCTACCTGCAAGTTCAGTCCCCTTATCTCCTCTTCCCTCTACATCTTAGGCCTGCAAATACAGAATCCACTTTGATCAGTAATACATTTCTATATGTGACATGTTATATGAACCACAATTTCTAGTGAGTCTCTTACCAAAACAGAACAAAAAGTTATGTATCTCAAGAAGAAAGGAAAAAGGATTATGGACTTTTCGAAGCAGTAGCTCAAAGGTAGAATTAGTTCTGTTTCCATAGAAACTGTGTATTATGAATGTTAGCAAGTGGATAGAAATTATTGTGTCTAAAAATGACAACACTGCTAGTCACCCTGCTGCATAATACTTTGACCATTTAATAATGAGATCTCTTTGGGGAGAAAAAAAGCAATTATTTCTTATAGTTGTTGTTTGGATATTGAATCTTCTTTTCCCCCCTTAAGACTCTGGTGTGTAAATGTGGGCTTTGATTCTTACCAGCTTTTTGGGGATTCTCCCAGGTTTTTCCTTTGTTCTACCAAAAAGTCAACATTCTGTACTCAGTGCCATTCTACTCCACCGTCAATTTCACAATTCAAGATCTTGGTAATTACTCCACTTTCGACACCTGCTATCTAACAATGGTTGGGACTACTGCCCAGTCGATCCTCTTGGATGTCTTAGCATGGACCCTGGGATCTTATGAAACAACTTTGAACAATGGGCAGGGTGC
Source organism: Anolis apletophallus (assembly GCA_030556195.1). NCBI lineage: Eukaryota > Metazoa > Chordata > Lepidosauria > Squamata > Anolidae > Anolis > Anolis apletophallus. The sequence continues at coordinate 59,798,401 of JARBWK010000006.1, read as the reverse complement.
AGTGTTTTAAGGGAGGAGATCTTATTTACTGGAGAAGTTCCAGAGAGTGATATGGTGGAATTCCTTAGCTGTCAAGTTGTGGGCTAAACATGGTTTAATCTTGTACTTCATAATGTGAAATCACAGGGTGAGATTTTTAGGTGTTTATGGCTGCTATTATAGCATTTAAGTATATTTCTTCATTTTGTTGTAATCAATTGAGACTCCACTGGTGCTGAACTATCACAATGATGTATTCGGTTGGATGAGGTTCAATCAACTGAATCCAAAACCTGATAAAATTATAGCTTTGTGGATAGGTGGCTCCTGGAACTGGGAACAGAATAAACAATCCACCCCCTAGACGACCCAGAATAGAGTCTGGCATACTCCTGATCCATTTCAGCCACATGGAGACTCATGTGGATTCCACAGAACTTATGGGGTCCACTTTAACTGGATCACCAACTATAGTTATTTCCATTACAGGGATGACCTTTTACCAGCAGTTCATGTACTGCTAATCCTTGAAATCAATCAACAGCTGTTAAAATATGCAGGAGCCTGGCATGTAGCCAGGGGGGGGGGCTTAGGGGGCTTCAACCCCCCCCCTGAAATTCTCAGGGTGGTGCGCGAGAAGGCCTTACTGGTACATTATTTAAACTGTTATGTTTATTCATATCATGATCTAATCACCATGCTCATTATATCCCACATTCATGGGGTTATTGGGATAACAATACAAAAGGTTTGGTAGGGTAGTCCCTCTCTTACGCAGACTCAGCCCCTCCCGAATCAAACTCAGCCCTCCCCGAATCAAAGGAGCTTAAATAGAGGAAGATGTGTTTGATACCATATGATGACATTTTAAAGGATATAAACTGACTGTCGAGGTACAGGTTGAGCTTCCTTTATCTAGAATTCTGAAATCCAAAATACTCCAAAATTCAAAATTGTCCACATGGATGGCTGAGAAAGTGACATTTTTTCTGATGGTTCAGTGCACACAAATGTTGTTTCATGCACAAAGTTCTTTAATACATTGTGTATAAAATATCTTCAGCCTATGTATATAGGGTTTGTGTGAACCATAAATGAATTTCTTCCCATCTCAAAAAATATTTCATTTACATATATGAAAATACAAATATGTCAAAATGGGGGGGGGACACTTTTGGTCCCAAGCATTCCACTTGAAACTGTATTGTCAAAAATATTAGAAATTTAAATGTTTTGGAACCCTTAACACTTGAAAAAGCACTTCTGTCCTTACATATCTGTCTATTGACTCTCCGAGATGTGCTAGACTTCATTTGCAATCATGTGATTATCAAGCAGATTTTTTATTGTCTCTCCTCACTCTATTGTAAATTCAAGCACAGTTTAATTTCATAAGATCAGAACAAAAGAATGGTTGAGGAGATCTCATGGAAATTGCTTTCCATTGTGCTTCCATTTAGCCACCTGTGTGTCCAGCCAAAACCAACTGTTTCGGGATTTTAAAATGCACACATGCACTGGAGCAGTCCATGCCAGGTTTTAGTCGAAAAATGTGTGTTTTCTCTTGACTGCAGAGATATACCATCATATGAATATGTGTATTTTTGGCCGAAATCAGGTTTTAAGCACACTTTTTAAACTCATGTTTTTCTGCTGTAAATCCGAACAGCGTGAACACACAACCATTTTATCCCGCTTTCTTCCACATGTCTAGAAGGGCCCGTAGACTGTCCTCTCCAAGGAGGTCATACTCACTTCATTCCAAAGTAAAATTAAAATGCAACTTTTATTTAAAAGAAAATGAAAGGTGCCTAAATTTGACAGATTTGTGGTATTAAACTGTTTTAATTTAATTTATTCTTAAATTGTTTCATGAATTTAGATTGTTTAAATTAGTTATTCCTGTTTAGAAATTTCAAAGTATTTTCACTTGTTTCAAATTGATTGAATATTGGCAGTGGGTTGCAATTTTGTGACAAAAGCTGTGACATAAATATTTAATATATTGTAATAAAGATCCTATAGAATGCTTGCATTTGTAGTTGGAAGTTTCTTTTAAATGTTTCTCATGTGCTCTCTTGAATATTAGGGAAAGAGACTGGGTGTGCTTGGAAAACGTCAAGGAATCAGAAGAGACGGGTATATAAGGTATATTTCAATGGTTTAATCTTCATATAGTCTTCATATAATAAAGTAAATTTTCATCCAAAGGTTAACTGAGAAGTGGAATGCAAATAGTTGTTGGTCACTATGTGAGCACTCTCTGGCCATGAAAAATCCCAAAGGAAATCATAGATAATGTCACATCAATAATGCATTCTTCATGGGACGGTCAGAGAGGGAGATGGGTCAACGGTCTGAGAAAGGCCTCGCCGTTTCGCCTATAATTAGGCTTCTTCAGAACCCAGGTGTGTGAAAACAAATAATGTGACCATTCCACTGATCCGGGTATCCTAGGATATACAATAATACATATTTTGAGTAACTAGTGCATTTCTAAGTGAGTAACACAGTACAACAGTAAAAGAATAACAGTAAAAGAACCCAAGCACAGACCCAACAGTACATTCAATATCATAAAGTACATACCAATATTATAGATGCATATGCATAGTCATCATCCTGGTATGGGTGGACGCAGAATTAATTCGTTCTGCCCAAGTATTGAAATAATCACTGATGCGATCAAGGTCACCTCGTCTGCCTAAGAGGAAAAAGATATCATCAATGTACCTGTAGTAATGCCTAATGGGTAGAGTAATTTCAAAATCGGGAAATAAAAATTGTTGTTCTAGGTCATTAACATACAGGTTGGCCACAGATGGCGCTAGACTCAGGCCCATGCTGACTCCACCCTTCTGAATGAGTTGCCCTTAGGCCTTAACGACCAATTAAGTCTTAACGAGGTTCTGATGTAATCCTTTGTCCAATCAATACTACTCCATTACCTTTTACTCTGTATTTAAGTTGGCCCTCCTCCCCAGCCCTTTGTCCGGGCGTCTGGTTACACCGGTGGCTGCGTCCACCCATACCAGGATGATGACTATGCATATGCATCTATAATATTGGTATGTACTTTATGATATTGAATGTACTGTTGGGTCTGTGCTTGGCGGGTTCTTTTACTGTTATTCTTTTACTGTTGTACTGTGTTACTCACTTAGAAATGCACTAGTTACTCAAAATATGTATTATTGTATATCCTAGATACCCGGATCAGTGGAATGGTCACATTATTTGTTTTCACACACCTGGGTTCTGAAGAAGCCTAATTATAGGCGAAACGGCGAGGCCTTTCTCAGACCGTTGACCCATCTCCCTCTCTGACCGTCCCATGAAGAATGCATTATTGATGTGACATTATCTATGATTTCCTTTGGGATTTTTCATGGCCAGAGAGTGCTCACATAGTGACCAACAACTATTTGCATTCCACTTCTCAGTTAACCTTTGATGAAAATTTACTTTATTATATGAAGACTATATGAAGATTAAACCATTGAAATATACCTTATATACCCGTCTCTTCTGATTCCTCTCTTGAATATTAAACAGAATATCCTAAGTACTATATCAAATAAGACATCCTACAGAATCCTGTAGGATGGCAACCACAATACCAATACACCCCTGAATTCAACCGAATTGTTCTGTATGTTTGCAATGAACCATTTGAGGATCAGAAAATGTTTTGCTCATCAGATGTTTTGGAGTGTAGTCAACCGCCATTGGCTGTGTTTCCTGGTGTTTTGAGCAGTTGGGGCCGACAACATCTGGAGATAGGTTTTCAGAGATTCAATGCCCCTGAAGAATATTGTAAATATTCTGATGTTGAGCAGCTATAATAAATAAATACTATTTTTGGTTCTACCTTCATTTCCAGTATTACATCCTGGGCTTTCATCAATTATACTGTCAAACAGAAATTTGTGTTCTGGTACAGTTACTGCTCATTTTAACTATCACCTCAAAGAAAACATTCAGTGTACCCTTTGAGAATGGGCAAGGGTTGTTTTTCGTTTCTGTTTTTTCAATAGATCCAAATTCTTCAGGCTAAGACTGTGTGGTTATTTGTTTACAAAATAATTACCAAATGAGTAATTATTATAACATGACATTCACCTTTTTCACCCAATGAAAGTACTTAGGTGAAATGAGTATTCAAGCTACATTTCACCATATAAATCAGACCGGGAGAGTTTGTAAATGATTCTTCCAAAATCTTTTTGCTTGCTGAGTTCTATCTATTTTCCATACATAAGACACTCCCTATCCTCTCCTCCCTCCCTCCCTCCCTCCCTTTTGCCTCCTATTTCAGCCATTCAATTTACTAACATAAGATAACTGGTGAAATATCATGGAAGTAAGCAGAATTTTATGAACCTCTTTGGTACAGGGCTTTCTGTTTGTCCTACTGCCTTCACCGGCTTGCATGGTGAGCCAAACGAAGGAAGTTGTTTCAGTGGCTAGGGTATGAAACACTTTTATGAAACACTTTTAATAGAAAGCCCCTCTCTATTATCTTTTGGCAAGCAGACAGATTTCTTTTATTTCAGCAGCCTTCAGCTTTTAATGAATTTAGTTAATTTAGTCACAATCGACCCAGGGTCTTCTGCTCTCATACACAAATAGGAGGTGGAGACAATGGGATCCTCAAACCCTATACACCTACCAATACCAGCATCTAGTTGCTTTAATAATGTTTGTTTGCCTAGAGTGGCAAGTCACCTGTGCCACAAGACAGAGGCATAAGATTTTGGCTGCATCCTTTTTCTTCCATGTGAGATATTGCTGATCCATTGAAGCCACACCTTCCTGCTTTCTGGGCAGGTGGTGAGGCTGCTTTGGCGGGCAGAAGCAACAAATTCTTTGATTAACACCTGTATGCGGGAGTTCACCAGACAATGCATTCCCCTTCACTGAATATTCTACCTGACAATCTATTCAGTTTTTCTTGACATATGTGCTGTCAGATACAAACCCATTAGTGTCACTAGTTGTGGTAAAATTTCTATCAGTAATGGGTAGTGAGAAGGCAAACTGTTAGTAAAGGGGGAGAGTCATGACTATGGGGAAATAGATCAATATCAACTCTTCAACAAATGATTTCTACCATCTTGTGATAATGGATTATTGTTTGCCTTTGTTCAGGTCTGTTGGCTATAGTGAATTATCCTATTCTCACAGCAAAATCCAGTCCTTCAGAACTATCCCTGCATTAGTCTTTAGAATACATTCTACAATGTAGAATGTGGAATCATCTATGACTGTCTTAATATGAATAGTTTATATGAATGTATGTATCAAGCATCCAGCTAATGACTTAATTTCAGTATGCCACTTTTTTTCAATGATAAATCTATATCCTGAGACCTAATGAGTGAAAATCTGCTCACTGGACCCTGCTGTTATGAAAGGGGCACAACATTCCCTTTCGCCCAAGAAGTATAAAGAGAATGATCCTCTTTGTTTGCAACAATAGAAATAGAAGGCATTCCACCACCTTTACCAATCCTATCATAAAATAAATTTGTGGCAGAATGTCACTTTTCAGATACAGCAGTTTGCCCTTCCAGATGTCTTTCAGATGTCCTTCTATTCTTCTTCCTCCTCCATTATGAGTCTCCTATTCCCTCCCTAATAGTACCTTCTCTTATAAAATCCTCAAACTTAAGGAGACAGCAGTCTTAACAGCAGCTACCCACTCTCCTTCCCCAATTTCTTCTTTCTAGAACAGTGCTTCGGAAACTTTTTCCACTTGCAACCTTTTTCCAATAAAGGCATTTTAATGTGATGCTGGTTGTATAGATATATAAAATAGGTATAAAAACCAAACATACACTAATAATAAATCAGCATTTCCAAGGTTTTCCTTTTTATGGAGTACAACTGAAGCATTTTCAGCAGAGTCCAGTGCATGTTGCTGCTAACAGGTTTCTGTAAATGGGTAGCATTCAGAAACCTTTTACTATTGCCAAATTTTTCATACCTCAACATTGACTTAAGGAGGCCACATTTGGAGCCAGATCCACAGTTCAAAAAGCAGTGTTTTAGGATCCTATTCACCAGCAAGTCTTGCTTACTTCATTAGCTCCTCCAACTTCCACGAGAGTCTTATTATGTTTTGATACTATTTATTTGATTTACAACCCAATTTTCTCTCTATACTATCAAAAACTATATGGGTAAAAAAATGCCATGACCGCTGTAAAATAATGACTGAACTCAGCTCATAGTAGATTGCAGAAAGTCATTTTATACTAGGCCAGATTTTTTTCCATCAGTACTATTTACTTTAATGTTGGTAGCAGCTCTCTAAAGATTGTGGCAAAGGTCTGTTACTTCACCTGGTATGTGCTCTTTGAAAAGTGAAGGTATTAGGGATTGAGAGAGCCTACATGGTATAGTGGTATGAGTACTGACTATGACTCCAGAGATCAGGGTCGGAGTCCTTGCTCAGACATGGGACTTTTGGCAGGCCACAGAGATGAACTGCCTCTGAACAAATCTTGCCAAGATAGATAGGTTTCCTTTAGAGTCACCACCAGTCAGATACGACTTGAAGGCACACAACAGAAAAATCAGTCAATAAAGGTTTCTGACAATCTGTACATAAAAAGCCTTTCAAAGCAACTGAAGTATGTTTCCTTAGTAGGTAATTTGGTGCAAATGTTTTAATATCTATTAACTCTTGTTCTGTAAATAGCACATGATTATATTAATAAGAAGGTGGGGGTGAGAGGGGAGTTATAGTATCTAACATCAGAATGCCCCTGTAGTATTTACTCACCTGTGCCATTCTCTTCTTGGAATGTGTCCTAATTGTGTAATATGAGATCTTACATTGACTTGCACTTTGCAGTACTAAATGCTTTTAAAATGTTTGATCTGGCATTCAACACTGAGTGTGAATTTTAATACTTTTCACTTTTAATATAATTTAATTAATGACCATTACGATAAAAAAAGCTCTACTACAGAGCTCCAGATGCAAATGTTAGCCTCACTAACTTAACCCCTTTGGTGCCTCAAACACCTTTAACACAGCACCTACCATTTAGTCATTTTGTCAGCCTCTTCCTCTACAACAGGGGTGCTCATTAGGTAGATCGTGATCTACTGGTAGATCGCGTAGGGTGTCCTGGTAGATCACAGGCAGGGCGGGAGGAAGGCTCAGTCCCGCCCCGCAGGCTCCCGACGCCGCCCAGGTGCAGAAGGAGGTTGGACTGGATGGCCCTTGGAGGTCTCCTCCTATTCTAGAAATCCGTTGTTGTTGTTGTTGTTGTTGTTGTTGTTGTCAGAGGCTGAATGGCCATCTGTGAGGAATACTTTGATTGTGTTTTTCCCTTATGGCAGAAGGAGGTTGGACTGGATGGCCCTTGGAGGTCTCATTCTACTCTAGGTACCTATTGTTGCTGTTGTTCTTGTTACTATTAGTAGTAGTAGTAGTAGTAGTAGTAGTAGTAGCAGAGGCTGAATGAATATTATCATTATTACTATGAATAAATTCAGGGGCTTATTATACTCACATTTAGTTGAATTCAGTCTCACTGAAATAAATTTCCAAGTATTTTGCTTTTATGGCTCTCTGAGTAGTGGGTAGGGATATCATTTTGACTTGGTTGTGTTATAAGTAGCTCTCATGCTGAAAAAGTGTAAACACCCCTGCTCTACAAAATGACTAAAAGTGGGGTTTTGCATACTCCTGGCATATGATGCAACTATCATTTATGTTTCTCCTTCTGTTTGTTTTCTCTGTTACCTGTTTCAGAATTTAAGTTTATATCGTATTTAAACAAGGATTGTAGTTGTATATTTGTTGGTATCCTTTGCTGCCTGGCTGGCTTCAATTCCTATTTTCCGTGTTCTGCACACATGACTGAGCCAAGAAATAAACCAATGTAAAATCTGTCTAGGTCCATTGAATTTGATTTACACCAGCTGACTATCTGACTTGATTAACTCTTAGTCCATCATCCAGGAAAACAGGGAAGGAAGGAGGAGATTGCTAGTAAGATGGAGGCTTTGATTCAGCGAAACCCGATTCAACAGAAGAAGGAGCTGGCTCTGACTGTGCAATTATATTCACATAGATTCCCACTTGGGTCAGGAGAGTTTCCCCTCTCCATTGCCTGTGTGCTCAGAGCAAGCTGTGTCTATGCAAACACACACACACAATGTATGTACGATCTCAGAGACTGAGCCCTACATCTAATTCCAGATGTTAGCATTGAACCAAGGAAGAAACAAATGTCTGGAAATGTAATGTCAGAAGCAGGCGGGCCAGCCTGTGGGAAGCTTCACTGATATATCTGAGAGGACTTTTGAGAGCCACATCTGCTATGCAAATTAAACAAAGAACGGCTGGGGATCTTGTAGGGGTATGACAAGGAACAGTCTAAGATCAAACCAGATCCCCGTTGACCTGATATTATTCTACATCTGCACCTTTAGCCTGCAAAAAGGAAATCTTTCTGAAGGTATTTGCTTTGCTGCATCTGAGGGGATATCACACTCTTGCTGACTGAAATAAAATCCCACAATGTGTTCACACAGATGAATGATTATATTCTACAACTAAATCTAAAACCAATATTTGTACTAGAATCTTTCCCAATATTTTTGAAAATACAGCAGCCAAGGCTAAACTGTAATAGCTAAAGCTGATAAATTACTATGGTTGATGTAAATGTAGTTTTTTCGTTTTATGAATAGACAGTTCATGGGTTTGGAATGGACTTTAAAACTGAATAATTTTGTTGTCTTCTGGAAGATAGGCTCATATGCCTATCCACCTGTCCCCTACACCTCAGATTATTCAATCCTGTTTCAATGGCATACAAGACCTTTGGAGATTTGAGGGGAGGTCTGTAGCCAGAGGGGACTTGAGGGGCTTCAGCCCCCCCCCCTTAAATTCTCAGGGTGGTCTGCAAGAAGGCATTGCTGGTACATTATTTAAACTGTTATGTTTATTCATATCATGATCTGATCACCATGATCAATATATCCCATATGCATGGGCTATTCAATGCAGGGCTGTCTAACTTCTACCGGTCCAAGGGCCGGAATTCTGGTCACTGATCACCTGGGGGGCTGCAGCGGGGGGCGGGGCCGCTCGCGGGGGTGGGGTCACTCATGGGGGGCGGGACCGCTCGCAGGCATGCGCCAAACTCTCAACAGACCTCTGAAGATGCCTTTTTAGCCATAGATGTGGGTGAAACGTCAGGAGAGAATGCTTCTGGAACAGGGCCAGGCAGCCATACGGAAAACTCACAGCAACCCATTATTATTATTATTATTTTTCCAAGCCTGGCTTTGGGAGCTGCAAGGCCGTCCAGCACTCATCCAAGTGGCCAAGGGCAACATTTCCAAGGGCAGCCCTGAGGCAACTGCCCCCCTCCCTCCCCGCCTCCAGGACGTGTTTGGACTTCAACTCCCAGAATCCCTCGCAGCAGCCGCCTCAGGCCCTCCCCCCCCTCAGCCGCATAAGCCGTGAGGAACTCTGGGAGTTGGAGACCCAAGCACGTCCTGGGGGGAGGGAGGGCCGAGGCCTGAGCCGGGCCGGCACTCCAAGACCACGGAGGCGGCTTCGGGATGGCAGGCAGGCAGGCCTGTTCGGGGAGGCCGTGCCGCCTCTTCCTCGGGCCCAAAGAGGCCACTCCACCCCTTCCTACCTCCTGCTTTCTCTTCCTCTTCACTCACCTCAGCTGTGCCGCCTCGAACTCAGAGAAATGGCGGCGTTTGCTGCCAAGGGGGCGGGGCCCGAGAGACATCACTCCCTCCCTCCCTCAGGAGAAGAGGAGGGGGCCAATGGAAATCCAAGGGGCGGGATCCAAAAAAATTAATAAAATAATAATAATAAATAATAATAAATAATATATTTTTTAAAAAAAATTAAAAAAAGATCTTATTTCTTGCAGGAGGGTAGGGGGCTGTATCCAAGGGGCTGGCGGGCCATGGGCTATTGGGATAACGATACAAAAGGTTTGCTAGGGTAGACCCCCCCCCCCCCGGAATAAAAAACCTGGCTACGGGCATGGTTGAGGGCTATTCAGTTGAGCCTCTAACTGTCAATGTTATCAAAGGAAGGGTACAAAAAATGGTAAGAGAAAGCTGGTTACTTGAACTGTCTCACAACGTGGACAGCTACCAAGAGTCCAATATTCAATTTTCTTACCCTTGAACACTCCAAGGGGCACACAAACTACCAAGTACCCCCAAAAGAAGCATAATGTGAATCAATCATTAAAACATCCCTGAGATATGACTATCTATTTTTTGTTTAAAAACCTTCAACAAAGGCGAGTCCATCATATTCATACATGATCTGTTTCACTTTCATTGTGAATTGGGGAGATATATATCCTCAGGTTCACAACTTTCCTTCTACATGTTGTATAAGGAGAATTCAAATGTGAAGGGTGAGGCAACACACTATAGCAGTGGTTCTCAGCCAGATGTTTTGGCCTTCAACTCCCAGAAATCCTAACAGCTGGTAAACTGGCTGGGATTTCTGGGAGTTGTAAGGCCAAAACACCTGGGGACCCACAGATTGCGAACCACAGCACTATAGTATCTTCTTTTTCTTAAAACAAAATGACAATAGAGTACTTTATTGCTGAAATTGACAAATGTTCAAGTTTTTTCTTTCTTCCCTTTCTGAAACATCCTCCTGCACTACCAGTACTAAAGGGCTCCTGTTCCAGCATGGTTGGAGACCAGTTGACAATCATTTCTGCAAGGGGCTAAAGATACTGTGGAATATGAGGTCTCACAGGCTCCCTTTGTTCTAACACCAAATTGAATGAAAGCCATACAGGGATAGCTCGAAATTTAATAGTAGCTTATGCATGCTCTTTGGATTCCTTAGATACAAATATTCATTTTTAAATTCAAAGAAAGACCTAACAAATGCCTATTCTCAGTAATCCTGGTGAGATGTTCAGCCTAGACACAAGAGGGCTGACAATGAGGAGGAAAGATATCTGTGCAACATCCAAACCAAACTTTCCTTTCTGGCCAGACCCAAACCTTCCCACTTTGGGAGTTCAGAAGGGGACTTTTGCACACTTATTTTTGAATGGGAATAGAAGCCTGCATGAGAACCTTGTTCTGCTTTCAACTTTTGCATGAGAAGATTAACACATACATTAGTGTTAAGGGCAGGTTTGGGGAAGTGATTGTGGCAGAAAGCAGTTGGGCGGGGGAGAGAAAAGGATAAGACAGAATTAGGCATCTTGAGCTCCTAGTCATAAAGGTTAGGGTTGAACAATAAAGTAAACAGAGATTAGGAATGCATGGATGGGTTATGAAATTAAAAGTTTCTCCCCTCAAGCCTCAAACAGTTCCAAAAGCCTCCTGTTCCAAATTGTTTGGCACCCCATGTGACATACTGCAATATTGTGTCAGGGCTTGTTCCTCATTTGTAATAATTCTCGCATGCCACAAATGAAAGAATAAGCAATCTAGCAGCTAAAGAAAACATAATGAAATCAGTTTTCAAGCCATATGCGGTGAAAGTAATGGCTCTAATCTGCTGAAAGGCTATCATAAGATTGAGGGAGAAGACTTTTTTGTAGGACTCAGAGCAATGGATTCAAATTATAGGACAGGACTTTAGGGAGTTTTTTTCTTTCACAGTTGTGAGATTAAAAGTATTATACTCCAAAACTCTGTCAGTCTGAATTTGGAGGTCCCAGAGTAGTTTGACATGTTCATTTTCTGTAACTTTTTCAGGCTTGTGATCTCACCAGTTCTTTGTCGCAGGCAAATGGTATTTGTGGCACAAGTTCCAATGGATAATCTGAGCAATGGTGTTATGCCTCTGCATTAAGTCCATCTGTGCAATCTTCTTGCAGCAGCTGAGTATGTGATCCATTGTTTTGTCTACTTACTTGCAGAGTCTACACTTGGAATCTGTCGTTGACTTTTCAATTCTGACTTTGATGGCATTGCTTCTAATGGCTTGTTCTTGGGCTGCAAGAATCAGACCCCCAGTCTCCTTTTTTAAAAATTGCATTTGTGAGCCACATCCATGTTTTTTCCTGGTCAATTTTGTTCTCAGTTTTCCCCAGGAACTGTCCATAGAGGGCTTTCTTTTGCCAGTTTTCTCTTCTCCTCTGCATTGTATTTTTAGGGTATTTGCCTTTTACACTTTAAGCAGTTTTCTACTATTAATTTCCACCAATGTTGGTTCTTTGTTCTTGAATTATTATCATCATCATTATTTTCATCCCACTTTCCTCTCTTAAAATGAGAGACAAAGAGGCTCAAAACTAGACTTTTAAAAGCAGGTGGAATTTTCCTTCAACAACTTATCATATTAAGTAAAAACCATATTTTAAAGGATGAAATGCCAGAAGGCTTCTCATCTTTCTTTTCTTTGCATAAGACTGTGTTGCAAAAAAATATCCAACTTGCTTTTGCATGGAGCATAAGCAATCTGAATATTCATCTAAGAAACATGAGATTTAACAGAATTTTCAAATTTCATTTTAGTGTATATCATCATTACTGAATTCTCTTCTCTTTTGCTCTTATTACAGTATCCATATTTCAAAATTCTCTGACTATGGAATTTCAGTTAGAATCGCTATATTCGTAGGCGAATCTTGTGTTTTTCCCTTTCTTGTTATTTTTCCCTTTCTGTCCCTCCCCCTTTTCCCTCTGAGTCAAAGAGCAGCCCATATTACAAGGAGTGCAGGGACCCATGACCTCCACCTTCATCTGGCTGCAAAAAAAATTTCTGAACAAAGATTATTCCGCTATTAAAATAACAAAAAATCAAGTCACATTAAGCATTCACACTCATATGGGAAGGAATGGCTCAGTGCTTTTTTCCCCCCCCCCCCACCCCCACCCAAAAAAAAGAAAAGAAAAAGAAAAGCTGATTAGCCAAGCATGCTCAGCCGAGGCTGCTTGCCTCTATTGTGTGAAGCCTGCTGGATTCCTGCCAATATTCACCTTCCTATGACACAAACCAGCAGGGACCTCTGTGCATCCAGACTGAAATTAATTCCACATTACAGTGAACAAAAAAGGGAACAAAGCCTTATTACAACACACATTAAGTTCATTATTATAGAAATCCCTTTTTGGAAGATGGAGCTAATCCTCTGTCTCTAAATATTAAACCTAACACCGATATTACAGTAGAGAGATAATACCCTTTCTTATTTCCCTTCTTCGTGGCTGGCCCTTGTCATTCTAATGAAGCAACAAATGTAGGAGCCTGGGTGTTCATGAATGAAAGAAGCCTTACGCTTGATGGGGACTTAGATATTCCTTTATCAGACTAGTCCCTCGTTCCCACCCAACACTGCTCTTCCACTGAGGGATGATTAGATTTTTTAAAACAACACAGAAAACCAGCACTGATATTTTAGATTGCACATCAATATTCAGTGTCCTTCAATAATTCTCTTAAATCAAGCAAGATGAGCTCAGATTGCATCTTTAAAAAAAGAAGGGAAGTACAAATCTCTAGTCTACACTACTTTTTGTATTTTAAAAAAATATCTATCGAAGTACTATTTTGCTTCCACTTTATCATTCTTGAAGTCCTCTCAAAATTATTTTTTTTAATAATGTTTAAATTTGGATGTATTGTATGTATGTATTATGAAGGTCTATATGGCACTTGCATCAGAACATTAATGTACAACTTCAATCAGATATACAGTATGGTGCTACACAACATTGGCATTCTTAAATGCATGTTTGAACGCAATATCAGAAAGGAATGGTTGCATAAGTATATGCTCATGCATTTTAATACTGGTTGAATATCCCTTATGCAAAATTCCTGGGACCTGAATTGTTTTGAATTTTGGATTTATCTATTTATTGGATTTTGAAATGCCTGTATTTGAATGTACATATGCAATGAGATCTCTTGGTATTGGGATCCAAGTACATGAAATTAATTTACGATTTTTATGTACCTTATATGCATAGAATTAAGGTACTTTAATATTTGTAATTATTTTGTGCATGAAACAAAGATTGTGTAAATTAAATCATCAAAATTACCCATAAATTCTGAATAAAGGATATGCAACTTTTTTTTTAAAAAAACATATTTAATCATTTAAAGGCATATTTTGATGCATTATAATTACTGAGAATTGTGCCACAGATTTCACAAATATAGAAAATAAGTTCCAATGCACATATTTGTCCATGAAAGTACAATCAAGCTTGGATTTAAATTCTCAAACATCTTTTAAAAAATTAGATGAGTTCTCACTCTGGATAAGGGCAAAAGGAACATGTCACTGAGTTTACTGAAACCTGTATTTCAATTTTGGATGACAACATCTGCAATAGTTTTACAACTGCTTGGGATAAAACACATAATGCAGGACTCATTTGGCCATGGACAAGAGATAAAGTAATTACTTTACACCTCAATGCAGTGACGCCTCTTCAGGTGCTGATGAAGACCAATCATCTTCAAGTTGATAATCTTTTGTCCATTCCCAATAGACCTATACTAGCATCAATGGGTTTCCTTTTCCCATCTCAATTTTCCATATTTTGGAGTTTTGGGAATCCATTATAATGGTGAAGATTCCTCAGAATGGTCATTTATATTCTGATGTATCCGTATTACTTTCAAACACAGTCCTGCATTGGGGATTTTATTTCAGTTTTTAATGAAAATATTCACAAATGTATTCAGAATTTAAAGAATTTTGGATGGGAAGATGTTAATGTAGAAGATATAATTGAAAAACACCAGACATTCAATTTAAACACTGGGTTTAAATGCCTGGATTTTCAAGTTGGTTAGGTTACTTCTAAAGCAGAGTTGCAATTTCTTTTCCTTTTTCCTGAGAGCCTCCTCATCTGTAATTACTATATAGTTGGTTTCTTTAAGTATGGTTCTGAAAGCTGTGCAGTGAAGAAATCAGATAAGAAGAGAATCAACCCATTTAAGATGTGCTATTGGAGCTACTGTGAACTGCCAAAAAGAGCAATGAGTCGTTACTAGAGCATACCAAACCCAAAGTATCCCTACAAGCCACGATGAATTAGCTGAGTATGTTGTACTTTGGCCATATAATGAGAAGACATCACTCACCAGAAAGGACAATAATTCTTCATAGGATAGAAAGCAGTAGGAAAAGAGGTCCACATTCCAGATGGGTAGATTCAATCAAGGAAACTACAGCTCTGATTCTGCAAGACTTGAGAAGGGTGTTTGATGATAGAAGATCTCTCATTAATTAGATTGTCATATATTGAAGTTAATTTGATGACAATTAACAACAATTCATCTTTGTTTAGACTTCACCTGGAGTACTAAAGGATATTAGCATGTGGAATTTCTCAGGGAAAGTGTGGTCAAAATTATAAAAGGGCTAGAAATTCAGTGATATAAAGACCAATTTATGTTGCTGGTCTAGATAAAGGTATGTTTAAACTGGAGAAGAAAACATAGAGAGGTGAAACAATCTGAAGGATTATCAAGCAGAAGATCAAGAAAGTTTGTTTTCTGTTGTTCTAGAGGATTTGAACTTCAACCAATGAATCTAAATTATAAGAAAAAAGATTTTGACTAAACATCTCTTAGTATGATCTATCTCTTGTACGGGGAAAACCTCCTGATACTAAGAGACATTTGACAATGGAGAAGATTATCTTGGAAGATGGTTCTTTGAAGTTTTTAAACAGCTGTTGGATAGCCACATGTCAAGCATGTTATGGATTTCCTGCATCGGGAAGAGGTTGGAGTAGATGACCCCTAGAGTCTCTTCCAGCTCATCAATTCTATTATTCTATGAAAAGGACAGTGTATCCCCCTCAATCTGCCATCTTGTTGCAATAACAATGAAATGATCAGCTTCTTCAGACAAAAGATTCATGAGGCATGCAGTTCATATGAAACAGCAATTTGGTTTCAAGGGAATTGCTGTAACTGGCTCAAAGAGACAAAACATTTCTCAAGCTTTCATGTAATACTGGATCTTGTTTATAGTTCATGGATCTCTATATTTATTTTTGGTGGAAAAAACTATGTGCAAGAGCAATGACATTGGTTCCTATACTTTACACATAGATAGCTAAGCTTGTTAACATTGTAATAGCCCTTTACAGCTGAGCTGCTGCTGATAATGACTTTTGATTATATGCCAGTTCAATTACAAGAAGTGTCAGTCTTGGTTTTTGGCATGTATTCTTTTCCCCTTTGGATTTTTTTAAAAAAAATTCAACTGTGACTGAAAATCCCTATCTTGGCTAATGAATTTGGGTTAGATATTGTAAGAAAGATAGAAACTTTTCTGCTTAAAACAAATAATATAAAAGAAGAAACATCAAACTTCCTCCTGAATCTTCACAATATCCATTGTCTTAATAGTACAGACAATGTGCGGTTTTCAACTTTTACATATTTGATTATTCACAGGTTTTATTAAAAATCTGCTCTCTAGGTCCTCCAATGAGATTCTGTGTTCAACTTCCAGTGGAAGTTGACTACAAAGTCATGTTGGAAGACCTTAAAAGCCTGAGAGAAGTATTCTCTCAGGTTTTAAAAAAGTAACTCATTTATTTGCAGGTTTTAATTTCCTAATCCCAGTAAATATGGAGGGCTCACACTGTACTATGTTGTTTTCCTTTTCTTGAAATATTTTAAATGTTCAGAATAAACAAAATTCATATTAAATGGTGCAACCACAGTGGTATTCTAACAAGCTGGGCTGCCTTTTAGAGTTTATTTGACTCAATTAAGCTTTTGGTGCAGTAAAGATGTTACCATGAAAATAAGTGCCTGTTTGCTCCAGGAAGTGTAAACAATGATAGGATGAAGATAATAACTGGGCTTATAACTACAACAATCCTGACAGTATGGGGTTTCTGGTCTAATGCCAACAAAACAGCTTCACACCTGTACACCAAAAACGGGCACACCAGTAGGTTGGGAGAGAAAATAAACTGCAACACTTACACATCCTGAAACAAGTAGAATAGTAATGATGCATCCCTTGCCTTGGATGCCTCATTTGATTGGATGGCAAAGCAGTGGAGAAGTGGCTAAACAAAGGCTAGATAAGATATAAAGTCTGACTTGGCCACGGTAGTCTATGCTCTGGTTACATCCCGTATAGATTACTGCAATGCTCTCTACGTGGGGCTGCTTTTGAAGACTGCTCAAAAGCTTCAATTGGTCCAATGGACAGCAGCCAGGTTGATAACAGGAGCGGCACTCGGGGAGCGTACAATTCCCCTGTTGTGCCAGCTCCACTGGCTACCAGTTTGCTACTGGGCACAATTCAAAGTGCTGGTTTTAGCCTTTAAAGCTCTAAACGGTTCTGGTCCAACTTACCTGTCCAAATGCATCTCTCCCTATGAACCATCAAGATGCTTAAGATCATCCGGAGAGGCCCTGGCGGGGTTGAGAGACAGGACCTTCTCAGTGGTGGCTCCTTGGCTTTGGAACTCCCTTCCTAGTGAAATCAGATTGGCCCCCTCCCTCCTGACATTTTGGAAGAAAGTCAAGACTTGGCTTTTCAAGCAAGCATTCACAGACAAACTTTAATCGAGATCAAGGATTAGTATGACAATGAAACGGAAACCGATTTTAAGATTGTGGAGCTGAGATTTGTATTTTGTAGTTTTTAACTGTTAATTTTATATGGTTTTATATGACTGTTTTTATTTTGTGATATATTGTATATGGGCACTTGTTGCCGCTTGTTCACCGCCTCGAGTCGCCTTCGAGCTGAGAAATGCGGTATAGAAGCATGGCAAATAAATAAATAAACTGGAAACATTTTAAGGAGCAATGCATTAGGTTATACTCTCTACAAACTGGTCTTTATCTAGGATGCTTCTACCAAGCAATTGTTGATAACCAGAACACCTTCAAGTATTAAGATTTTTCTTTCTTGATGAAGCTTCTTATTTAATGCCAGTGTATAGATAAGTTTAAATCAATGGTTCTCAACCTGTGGCCCCCAGGTGTTTTGGCATACAACTCCCAGAAATCCCAACCAGTCTACTAGCTGTTAAGGTTTCTGGGAGTTGAGGGCCAAAACATCTGGGGACCCACAGGTTGAGTACCACTAGTTAAAATAGACATGCTAGGAGAAAGGGGGGGGGGATAATGATTTGCTCTATAATCTTCATGGAAGTGTATGACTGCACCTTGATTATTTCAATTCAAGCTATACTACAGAGGATAGCATATATAACTGTGCCATTTGTGTCACTAGAATAATTGCAACTTAATGTCCTGTCAACTTTCTGCTAGACCAACACTCAAGAATACTTAAGAGAAATTCTGCTGTTGATCTGGCTACTGTATAGAATTGAGTTTTGTAACCTTGGGAGTTTAGACAATCAACATGACAATTCCTACATATTCCAAACAGATTCAGATCAACAGGTTTAAAGCAAAGAAACATCAAACTTGTTTAAGTTATAGGGGTATAGGAACTATATCTGTGTCTATATATCAATATCTGTTTTTGAAATGTACCACTCTACCAGTGAAAATCAGCTATGAATTCTGAAAGGAAAAGAGTCAATGGCAATACTTAATTTCTAGAAAAAGAGATGACAGATTTCATATCTATCTAGAACAGTGGTTCTCAACCTGTGGGTCCCCAGTGTTTTGGCCTACAACTCCCAGAAATCCCAGCCCCTTTAACAGATGTTAGGATTTCTGGGAGTTGAAGGCAAAAACATCTGGGGACCCACAGGTTGAGAACCACTGATTTAGAAGGTCATTTATGTAATCCTCATTTGTGAAGACTCTATTGTGAATTTGTGGTCGGAGAAAAGCAATTGGTGTTATCTATATGTTCTGAATTGTCCACTGTGGCCCTGCAGGTGTTTTGGACTTCAAATCCCAGAAATCCTAACAGCTGGTAAACTGGCTAGGATTTCTGGGAGTTGAAGTCTAAAATACCTGCAGGGCAGGCAGTTGGACAGCCCTGTTCTAGAGGTTAATCGTGGGTTTGGAGGGGGAAAACCCAGGCTGAAAATTGGTGAGTTCTGCGTGACACAAATTAAGATCATAATTAATAGGCTTTTCTCAGATTGTGAATGCATGTCAGTCTAGAACAGTGGTTCTTAACCTGTGGGTCCCCAGGTGTTTTTGGCCTACAACTCCCAGAAATCCCAGCCAGTTTACCAGCTGTTAGAGTTTCTGGGAGTTCAAAGCCAAAACATCTGGGGATCCACAGGTTGAGAACCACTGTCTAGAACATAATCTGGACCTGAGACCAGAATTTTGTTTAGAGAAAAAACTGAAGAAAAGCTGGGTGTGCATGTCAGAAAAGCATGGGATTGGGACAAGAATGAGCAGACCTAAAGAAAGCCAGAAGTTCTATGGCTCAAGAGCTACCAAAAGATGAATCTAGAAGGATAATGAGAAAGGAGAAAACAACTGGAGCCCATAACCAGTGCTCAGATACATCAGGGGTGTTGATAAGTGACACAAGGTACTTCAGGTCTTGCCCTCTATGGAAAATACATGTCCAAATAATAAATTGCATGTATCCCAACTTTACCAACCATGCAACACAGTCACTATTAATAATAATTAACCTAATAACTCCGATTCGTTTACAAAATCTGCTAAAAGAAACAAAAGGTCTGGATTAGCCATTGGGGACTACCATGATAAATGCTTCTTACAAGAGAGGACATAGTCTTCTGATGTAAGGACAGTGTTGTCAGGAATCACTCTACCTCAACTTGCCCTCTGTTCAACACTACTCTTGGGATGCACTAAATGCTTCCTCAGCTGTAAGAAGTGAATAATTCATCTATTTCCTCCCACACCATAACATGAAAGAGTAAAAGGTCTTAGAAAGTTCACCAGCTAGTGAATAATGAAAGTGCTTACATATGGGATGCACTGCAATGCTTATTAAATATGTAGCAATGGTGTCATGAATCTCATTGTAGACAAAGTTGGTCACTGGTTTCTTGAAGTCTGGTACCTGGATTCATGCACACTGCTTTCCTTGTGATCGGTCATGAAATTTAAGTTAGCCAAGAAAGGGTTAATAACCTATGAATGAAATAAAGAGCAGACAGAAACTCAAAGAAATGCGGAGACTAAAGGATATTCAACTGATTGTCAAGGGATTCATGAGCCCCCAAAGGAAGAATCCCATCAACCTATGTGCAATTTTCTTTACGAATTTCATTGTGACAAAATGCAACCATGACCTTTATCTCTGATGATTTTTATAGAGAAAGGGAATTCTTGAACGTTTGGGCTATCGTTATAGAGATAAGCTGTGAGAGCTAAAATTGAATCTCTTTATTCTACAATTTTTGGCAAGCACAGCCTATTTCGCTGCCTCCGATAGAATAGCAAATAGCTCTCCCTACCTGAAGTCAAAATACAGCATATCCAGAGGCAGCCAAATCATATTAGTACAGGAAACAGAAAATTCCACAGGGACTTACTGTATTTGTGGCAGGGGAAAAATGCAGATACTAGGGCCCAGTTGGGTACATCTCCTAATGGAACAGCTTCTATCAGAGGAACTGAGATTGAATAATCCACTTCCCACTATAGCACTTGCAGAGATTTGTGAAAACCTCTGGAGCTATATTTGAGCAACATGGAGAACTGCAGAGAAAGGGGACAGGAAGAAAATGCTACCTTGTAGGCAATTAGACAAAACCATGGTATTGGATGTAAGCTAGTAATAACTAAGTAACCCCAAAGGTAGGGATAGACCTCTCTCAGACATTTTTGTGAACAAATAGCTCAGAGGCTCTGTAATGCCATGCTTATTGTAAACTTTCAAAAAAACATTTGGCCGACATTAGAATGTGCAGGTTCTTGGTTTGCTTTCTAGATTAAGTAAGATAACTGACTAAATCTACTGATGTCAGACAATATGGTTTTGAAACTTGGGGTAAATACCAGCATTTAAAGAAAAGGAAAGAAAATTTAAATAACAATTCCAACATGTTCAGGACTGTGGCGACGTCGGCTATCTTTTCAATCCCAACACGCTTTCTACCAATTTGTGGAGAAGCCAAGTTTACTGTTCCCTTTTAAAACTATGGAGACTTGTGAAGATTTGTGGAGAGGCTATTAACTGGGCAGGGTGGACCCTCTTTTAGAATCCCACCACTCTGTCCCTAATTCACTATATAAATCCTTGTCTTTAAACTGCTGCCACCATTTTGTGAGAGAGAAGTAATCTGGAACACTTTTGTGAGGGAAACTCTTTGTGAGGTAATGAACGCTTTCATGCGACAGGAATACACTTTTGAAACGAGGCTTGACTTCGAAATCAATGGCACAGAGAGGTTTTTAGATGAAATAACAATAGTTTATTCTGGTACAAAGCTTGGTTTGGTATAACTCTTCCGAGGAGGCACAACTTTAAAAGGTTACTAATTCTAGTTATGGCAAAACCAAAGTTTCAATAGCCTAACTATTGTCATCAACCAGCTAGATTAGCTTTTCACTCTCTCAATACATAGGCACACTGGCCTTCTTCAGACACTTTGTCTTCCTTTAGCCTTCAGGCTTTCTCTAAACTAACTGACTCACAGGTTCAGTTAACCAAGACTGTATTCTCCCAGCCTTTAATTAATCCTAACCCCGCTCTCTCTTTAGAGCTGGTCAGACTTAACCACTCACTTTGAGCTCTTCCCTCTCTAAACTCTTAACTCTCTCTCTCTGAGCTGCTCACACACCGAGCTCCTAACCCTATCTGACTAACTTTCCCTCCTTGGTCTTGTCAGAAACCTTTTGACTCCTCCCACTACAGCTTCAGAGCCAAGTTGCTATGGCAACTTTGCTCTCCCTGCAGAAATGTGCTCTTAATATCAGCTCTCTCTCTCTCTCTCTCTCTCCTATTCACTCTCTCCCAACATTACAATACATATTCATTTATATAATACAATTAACCACTTCAACACAAGGACAAAGCAGTAACTCCCACTTTGTTACTCCATGGTTTGCATAGATTAAAAGAACCCCCCAGGGAGAGTACACTAAGACACATATAAAGCAAGATAAATCTTCTGTACAATATTGATCACTAACTATTGACCCTTTTGTCTCAGGCAAATTTTCTTTCAGCTTTATCTGCACAGCCTGTGATTGAGGTTGCACATTTTAATGATCCTCTGGTGTATTACATCATTTGCACTGCGGGTACAGGCAGGAACATTTAATATTTTTTTAAAGTTCTTATTTGTGAATTTAGTTAGGTACTAGTCAATATGGAACATGTAATAGTTTGAAATAAAAACCATCAAAAATGTTTTCAAAGCTCTGACAATCCATTTGCTGGCATCAGCTCATCATGGTGTACCTTCCAAAACTTGTCTAGAGGGCTGGGAAGTCCTCCACAGCAAGTTCTGAAGCAATGCAGGAGTAGCTACAACAGTTTACTTTTGCCTGAATCTACTAGGAATGGTTAGATTCCAAGCCAATTGAATGTAACCTACTTTGGCACTTTGAACTCATTTCACATCAATTAAAACAAGCTGAAGGGAAAATGGGAGGAAGAAACAGAGACTGGGACATTTTTAAAATAGCTGAAAAGTAGGCTGACAAATGATTAGTTGAGACGGTCCCTGCCAAATCAAGTCAGCTGGGGATGTGTACAGATGTGAGGCCAGGGCAAGAAACTTAGACTTCTATTAGTTCAATGCTGGATTCAGACTAGATGGTTTTCTTTATTACAAAGACATGCGTTCTGGGCTCTGTCTTTTCCAGAGAGACTAGGATTATGAAAGAGTGAAAAAAATTAAGGACTATTCATTATCTCTGTTATGTTACATCACTCTTCACCTAGTTAAGAATAAGAAAAGCCAAACATCGCTAGAAGCCCAGAACTCATTTGACATGCAAAGGAAGGGGCACATCTCCACAAATTCATTGATGGTCTATATTTTAATTCTATAAAAAGCCTTAAAGGAGATTCCCTTTTATTGTTTAACAATCCAGGTTATGGAGATACATTGTTTTGTCAGCTCCAGAAATTCTTCTATTGATCTATTAAGTGTGTAGCTCCTGAAGAAGTCCACTCAATTGTAAAGGCCAAAACACATTGGGCTGTTACAAAATAGAATATCCATTAAGGCTTTTAAAGAATTTAACTATACACAATCAATAAGCATGTGGGGACTCATTTTTTCCTTTGCTTGTGGATTCTTCATTACTTATTATTGGTTCCAATAGCTAATTGGCAAGAAAGTGTGGCGAAACGGAAATTATGCGTAGTTCTGGTTTGACCAGTCAACACACTGTCTTGCCAAAGAAGAGACATGCTACACATGGGATCAATAAAGAACAAGAAATTTACAGGAGGGAAACCTCTAGTTCATGTATTCAGACTGGAGAGAATGTCAGGAAGCAGTTTTGTATGAGGATTCTGCACACTTAACAGAGTTATTTCAGCTCTCTGTGTAAGCAAAGTCATCAAGTCTTCAAAGCCTGTCAAGCATTTAAAAATGAGCCATGAAGATCAGGCAACTGGAGAGATAAAATCATCTGTGGGGTACACAATGATGAAAAATTAAAGAGAGAACCAGCACATAATCTGAGAAAATTTATGAAAAATTCCTGAGGGGCCTCTTAGCAAAATGAACTTAACCAAAATGCAAAAGCTATAATATGACAAGTTATCATTACAATGTCCAAAATAAGTTAGCTAATTACATTGTTCCACTAGGGCTTCACAATTCAGTTCATAAAAAAGCAGTTAAATGATTCAGAATGGTTGATCACCATCAGTCAAAGAAAAGAAAACATCTCTTCCTTCAGAAACGGTTCCCTGAAAGAGTTAGTTTATCATTTCTTTGCATGTTTCTATAATAGCAGCCAAAGCCAGTTTTCAGTCTTTGTTGGTAACTAGAAGGGAATGGCTTGTTATAATTTTATCTTAATAGGTGTTGGGACAATATCAGAACAAATGAGGTAACAGTTGCAAAATGAATAAAGTCATACAATGAGCAAATTCTTAGAAGTCATAGAGCCAAGGGTTCAATTAGCAGATGGTGGAAGCATCTGCTGAAGTACTTGGACACACTCCAAGAGGAGGACTTTCCAACCTAGAAAATACATTATTTGTATCCAAGAAAATCTGTGTTTCTAAAGTAACTAATAATGTTTAAAACGACACTGTAGCCAGTTTTTACCGATAGGCAGATGAGCCATTGCTCTAAGTGTTGTGATTTGAGAACCAGAATTCTAAAGACTGTCTCTGAACCTTAATGGATCACTCATACTATTTTGTTTTCCTGCAAAGCAGCATCCAACAGCATGTTCTCCAGACTGACCTTAGACGCTATGGAGAGCTACATGGAATTACTCCAGTCAGGAGCAGAAATACTCCAGAGCAGCCCCATATGTTCAGATGCACCACACCCAATCCACAGCAGCAGTGGATTTTTGAGTGCCTTTGCTGAAGCCAGAAGGCACTGGATATGATAGAGCCATAACACTGGTCCATGTGGACAGCAGATTGGTTCACTTTTAATCAAATCACTGTTAACACTCAACCCAAAGTGCAGTGTTGCCCTGGAGTTTTAGCAAAACTCCAGAGCATCCCTTGACTTTGCTTAACATGGAGTTAAACTAGCTCAGCCTGGCTTACTCCACATTAAGTTCTGGAAGTCCCTGAATGTCATCTGGACATCCAGGTTTGACTTCTGGTTCACTTTAGGATGGTTTAGCCAAGCCCATGGTTGCCAGCAAAAATATTTTAATTTTCAGCATCAGTGACTGGAGGAGTTAATGGGGTTATAGCCCAGCATTTCCAGAATGCACTGGCTTGGAAAAGGTTGGTTGAATATGTGATTTATATGATCTCACATACAAAGTACACAGTATGTGATTTGATGTCATTTTATATTGCGCTTTTCAGCCCCACAAGTGTCAGTCAATGACATGGAGCAGTAACAGACAGACTGTAACATATTGCAGAAGCTATAACTTTCTTTGGTGGCCATGAAGCTTTCATACACCTTCTAACTAGAGAGGCTGTTTAAAACAGTATGACACACAGAACCATCGCTCTCGACAAAGATGTGACATGGCACCAAGGTGGATATTTTTATTCATTCTATAACTTCTCTATTCATCATCATCTTGAAGTCCGCCATATGCTTTGCATTTTTCACTTTCTCAAGTCGCTCGACAAGAAAAAAAAGACATACCATAAATATTGTGAATAAGATGTTTATTTAAATGATGCAAACCAGTTCGCTCCAATGAATTGATGATGATAAGCATTAAGCATTAGTTTAATTCCCATAAATAGAAGAAAGGGCAACAAACCTGTGCTTGAATTTAACAGCTTCAGCTTTTGCCTAGTGGCATCTCAACACAGATGCTTGCTCATACTCGTATAACCATCCTTAGCCAAAACAAGAAAACTCACATGTCAGGGAAAAGGCTATGATAGAACAAGGGATTTGAAAAGTTCCTTTTTTTCGTAACTGCACTCCAGGAAAAGAAACTTTTCAAAGGCCTGGATAGAAAACGTTGCTTGCTACTAAGTGATATAAACAGTTATTTTCCTCCCATAGGGTTCCCAATATAGTCAATAAATGCAGTTTCAATCACTCCCCACTTACAGTCTGAAGAGAAACTGTCTAGACACTGTTTTATCACCTCATCTACAACTTATAAGAATCGAGCCCCAGTCATACCCCTTTATTTCCAGGCTTAATATTATTGCCTTAACATTCTGCTTTTATTGATTCTCCAAAAATCAGAGATGATTGCTGAGATCTTATACATGATATAAGGGTACAGTTGACTGCACAGCCAAAGCCTCAATAACACATGGCTTCAAATCTTCAAATCAAAGTGGAAATATCAGCCAATATTCTTTGATAGATCTATTGGTCTTCACTATATTGACTCTTTAGTTACTGTAGTAACCTCATCACGTGTGAAAAATAAGTGTCCTACCACACTGTCACCCCATTTCATCCACAGAGCCCTGTGCTGCCTATCAATGGCATAGGCTGACTTCTGGCAGGGTTCTGTGGGTGAACTGGGGTGGCAGTGTTGTAGGATGCTGCACCACCAACACAGTAGCCTCCTCGTGTTCCATTAGGAACAACAGAACTACCACGGGATTAAGCTGCACAGTGGCACTTCCCCACGTGTTATGGGAAAGTGTGAGCTGCCAGCTGGGGTGCCAGGATTTTAAGGGCAGTATTGCACAGGTGGGAGGGAAGTAGGGGAAGTGTTTGGAAGAGTGGGAACTCATCTTACCCTGGCAAGATCCATCTTTGAGGATGGCCAGCCATTTCACATCCATTCTCCATCTTCTTTCCATTTCCCCCTGCTTCCCCCCCTCTTTCTTCACCCAACTCCTGAAAACTGAGTCCTTTCTCCATTTTCACACACTGGCAAGACAGATTACCATGGGCAGACACCAGAAGTGGCCATGCATCATGGGATGGTATCCATGGGACTCCATTTTTCCTGCATGCGAAAACAGGAAAAAAAAACAGAGAAAAAGACACATAGGATTATTTATTTATTTATTTATTTATTTATTTATTTATTTATTCATCGTATTTATACCCCATCTCTTCTCTACCCCAAAAGGGGGACTCAGGACGGCTTACATAGGCAGTAATTCAATGCCGTTACATACAGTTAAAACAATAACTATAAACATAACCATTAAACATTAAAATGCATAAAATACATAAAAATACATAAACATTAGTTAAAACAGTATAAAATCTTAATTATCAATAAAACCGTATCCTCGTATAAATAATCCTTACCAGTCCATTTCTGCCAAAGTACTGCTTTATGTCTGTTAACGGAAGGTCTGGTCCCACAACCACGATTTTACTTTCTTTCTGAAAGCCAGGAGGAATTGGTCGATCATATCTCACTTGGGAGCACGTTCCATAGGTGGGGCGCTAGCACTGAGAAGGCCCTGTCCCTCTTCCCCACCAGCCGAATTTGAGATGTTGGCAAGTGTGAGAGCAGAGCCTCCACGGATGATCTTAGGTTACGAGGTGGCACATAGAGGCAGATCTGTTCAGACAAGTACGCTGGACCAGAACCATATAGAGCTTTATAGGTCAAAACCAGCATTTTGAATTGAGCTCGGAAATGGGCAGGCAACCAATGAAGCTGACACAACAGGGTCAAGGTACGGGCACTGCTGGTGCACAAGCTTTAATTGTGCAAAAGCTCCCCTGGCTACCACTGAAATCTGGGTTTCCAGGTTCAGTGATGAATCCAGGATCACTCCCAAGCTACAAACCTGCATCTTCAGGGGTAGTATAACCCTTCAAACACAGGCTGTAAACCTATGCCTTGTTCGGCCTTTCGACTGACCAGGAGGATCTCTGTCTTGTCTGGATTCAATTTCAATTTGCTAGCCCTCATCCAGTCCGACACAGCAGCCAAGCACCAGTTTAAAGTCAGGACAACCTCCTTAGTGACAGGTGGGAAGGAGTGACAGATTTGGACGTCATCTGCATACAGATAACACCGTACTCCGAAACTCCGTATGATCTCTCCCAGTGGCTTCATGTAGATGTTAAATAACATCAGGGACAGTATTGAACCCTGAGGGACTGGGACAATGGTTGTGGAGTTGAACAGGTGTCACCCAGTAACACCTTATGGGACCGACCCTCCAGGAAGGACTGGAGCCACTGCAGAGCAATAATGCACTCTACGTGGGGCTGCCCTTGAAGACGGCTCGGAAGTTTCAATTGGTCCAACGGGTGGCAGCCAGATTGCTAACTGGAGCAACCTACAGGGAGCGGTCAACCCCCCTGTTTAAGGAACTCCATTGGCTGCCATTCATCTTCCGGTCCCAATTCAAGGTGCAGGTTCTTACTTACAAAGCCCTGAATGGTTTGGGACCTGCCTACCTGCATGACCGCATTTCTGTCTATGAACCCAGGTGATCTCTTCGATCATCTGGAGAGGCCCTACTCTCACTCCCGCTGCCTTCGCAGGTGTGTTTCCTGGGGACGAGAGAGAGGGCCTTCTCTGTGGTGGCCCCCCGACACTGAAACTCGCTCCCCAAGGATATTAGACAAGCCCCCACATTGGCAGTTTTTAGGAGGAGCCTGAAAACATGGCTGTTCCAATGTGCCTTCCCTGAATAAAGTAAATACTGCCCTGCTGTGATCAATTTCTTGCAAAATGTCCTCATAAGCACTTTAATTACCTGTTGGGTCATCTGCCCCACATTATCCTTTTAAACCTTTCCTGTTACATACCTCTGTTCACATCCAGTGTTATTTATTTTAAAATTTTAGTATTTCACATTTGGCCCGGCCAGAATGGTTTTAAACTGTCTGTTATTGCTTGTGTGTAAGTATATTGATTGTATTGTTGTTATTATTTGCTGTTATGTTGTTATTATATGTCATTGGTCTTGGCCTCATGTAAGCTGCACCGAGTCCCCTTGGGGAGATGGTGGTGGGGTATAAATAAAGATAATAATAATAATAATAATACCTCCAAGTCCCATTTCTGCGAGGTGTCCCAGAAGGATACCGTGGCCAACAGTATCGAAGGCTGCTGAGAGGTCCAGCAGAACTAACAGGGACACACTCCCCCTGTCTAGTTCCTGGCATAGATCATCTACTAAAGCGACCAAGGCTGTCTCTGTACCATGTCCCAGCCTAAAGCCAGACTGTGCCGGATCTAGATAATCGGTGTCTACCAAGAACCCCTGGAGCTGCAAAGTCACCACACGTTCCATGACCTTGCCTAAATAGGGAAGATTGGAAACTGGCCGATAGGTCCTTACTTTGAGGGCACATAGTGTCCTTTTGGACATTTTTGTGGCCTGTTGCCCCCTCCCCCCAACTACTCTTTTTCTAATTTGGCCCAAAGTTGATTTGCTTCTCCTAGAAGGCTCCAGGAACAGCAATGCATCTTTTAAATACGGTAGACTGCAAAGACTGTCTGCAGGGTTTCAACATCAAAATCAGAAAAAGCAGGTTCTTTGTTTTGTTTGGGGGGGGGTTGGGGGGGGTGGGGGAGGTTCTTTGTTTTGTTTGGGGGGGGGGTTGGGGGGGGAAGGGTTGGAAAGCAGGTTCTTTGTTTTGGTTCATATTTGCAATTTTCACAGGCCATGTGGCCCTCAGAACATCCTGAGGCAGAACATTTCCTACAATCTAACTGAGGTATGACTCTCATTTCAATATAGCAGACAATGCAACAATTATAGCAAAAGCTATGGATTTGTTCACAGTTTAATCATATCGTTCATCTGATTGCTTATTCTAAATACATATCCTCACAGTAATATTCATCATCTCAATCTCCTGGGATGTCTCCTTTAAAACAATCATCATTCGTGAGATGCCTAGCAAAAGTATGCAAGTTAGTCAGAAGAGTCTGGAAGCTCACTAATGATTTATAGTTTAATTTGAAGAGATTTTCCTGATGCTTTTTCTCTTTTCTGCTCAAAAAATCTCGATGAGCATATATATCTGTATGACATTCACTGCCTGTAATATTAGATAAAGGTCAAAACCAATAATATAGAACACCACAGGAAAAAAACCACAATTTTCTCCAAATACGTATTATGGTTTGTATGATGTGAGTCTATTTCTCCAGCACTATTTACTTGAACAATTCAAGGGTCTAAGTTCCCCAAGGGGTTTCCCCACTCCCTTGCATCCCACATTTTTTTTAAAATTCTATCTTCCTTATTTGCTTCCTCGTGTTCTTATCAGTCTTGTATTAAGTTGACATTATCACTTCTAGCTGGACAATCCACATTCCTTCTTTATGACATTCTATGGGGAAAATAGCTATTTTTCCCCATTAAAATTTGAAACTTTTATTAAATGTAAAGTTGAAGTTCCATTTCCCGCTTCATTCACCTGCTTCATTGTTTTTAAGTTTCAAAACAAATAATTATTCCTCTTTCTACTAAGTACATGGTATGTTTATAATTTTGGAATCTATTTCATCTCTTATTTATTTATTTATTTGCTATATTTATATACCACCTTTCTCAACCCAGAGGGGGACTCAGGGTGGTTTACAACATACGAATGGCAAAATTTCAATGCCAATGTACATGTAGACAAAAATCATAATAATTACACACTAACATATAACTATACATTAAAATCATTACAACAGTTGAACATAAGACATAAACATTTAAACATTAAGGCAAAGCATTAAAAACACCCTGGTATAAATATTAAAATCACATGATCCAAAAATCGTTCACTGTGGCCATTCCGAATTGTCATTGCATATATTTCCTAATTATTCTTTGCACTGCATTATTCTTAATGGCCAAAGGCTTGGTCCCACAACCATGTCTTTCTTTTCTTTCTAAAGGCCAGTTGTGAGGGTGCTGATCTAATCTCACTGGGGCCTGAGAAGGCCCTGTCTCTTGTCCCCACCAACCACGTTTGCAATGGAGGCAAGGCCAAGAGCAGGGCCCCACCAGACAGTCTTAAGCTCTGTGATGTTCAGACAGGTAAGCTAAGCTTTTACTATTTCATAGTAAATACATTGACATTTAAATTGTCGTTTCCATCTGTACAGCATCTCTAGAATCAGATCACAGTGTGGGGAAATGATTACTGCATTGTTCTCCCAGTCACAGGGCTCATTAAGATGGATAGCTGAAGAGAGGTCCTGTTATAGTTACGAGTCTTTGTGTACTCCAAGACTAAGAGAGAACTGCAGTTGTATTCCCAGTGCCCCTATATGCAACTGCTCAGAAACTGCTTGGTTTAAGCGGTAGGCTTTGGCATCTTATTTGGTCATTTACTACCCTAAACATGAATACCAAAAGGTATACTATTGTACATTCAGCTTAGAATCTCATAAATATTGAACAGGGTGGCAGCTTATGAAACTATCCCTAGATCACTTATCTTCTGTCTTTGAGCAAGCCATTAGTAATTTACTAATTGATATGACATCTCCACTTGCCTTGCTTATATTTTGCCTTATCAGTGAGCAAGGATCATTCTATGTATAATATCTTTATTTTGTGGATACGGTAGGTAAAAAATACCTATTAAACTGTAGAACCAGTATAAGGTACCAGTCAGAATGGACCAGGATTTAGGAAGTTTAGGTTTTAGTAACCACTGAGCCATTAGCTTCACTTGAGATATTCCCTCTGTACCCTTTCACATACAGTTATAGCACAATAATTCCACTTTAATTGCCATGGCAACTACTGCTGTTTATTTATTCAGTCACTTCTGACTCTTCGTGACCTCATGGACCAGCCCATGCCAGAACTCCCTGTTGGTTGTTGCCACCACCAGCTTCTTCAAGGTCAAGCCAGTCACTTCAAGGATACAATCCATCCATCTTGCCCTTGGTCTGCCCCTCTTCCATTTTCCTTCCATTTATAATTATCTTCTCCAGGCTTTCCTATCTTCTAGTTATGTGGCCAAAATACTTCATCTTTGCTTCTAATATCCTTCCCTCCAGTGAGCAGTCAGGCTTTATTTCCTGGAGTATAGACTGGTTTGATCTTCTTGCGGTCCAAGGCACTCTCAGAATTTTCCTCCAACACCACAGTTCAAAAGCATCTACCTTCCTTCGCTCAGCCTTCTTTATGGTCCAGCTCTCACATCCATAGGTTACTATGGAGAATACCATTGCTTTAACTATGAGGATCTTTGTTGCCAGCGTGATGTCTCTACTCTTCACTATTTTATCTAGATTGGTCATTGCTCTCCTCCCAAGAAGTAAACGTCTTCGGATTTCCTGGCTGCAGTCTGTAATCTTTTCACCTAGTTATGCAAATTCTGACACTGCCTCCATATTTTCTTCCCCTATTTGCCTGTTATCAATGAGTCTGGTTGCCATAATCTTGGGGTTTTTTATGTTTAACTGCAACCCAGCTTTTGCATTTTTGCAAAACTTTTGCAGATTTGGCAGCATCTTATGAAATTCTACAGTTCATTGCTTGAGCAAGCTCTATTGCTCTCTGACTGAGAATTCTAACTCGTCTTCCCTAAACTGTAAATCTCAGTGTTAAATCGAATATTGCCATGCCTGCTGAAATGATATCATAGGGCTATCAATGTTTAGTGTGAAATGCCAATTTGTCTCAATGTACACATAGGGCTATTGTGAGAATAAAGTGAAAAGTAGAACAATGTATGTCATCTTGAACTCACTAGAGAGAATGCAAGCATACAAATGGTAACAAATAAATAATGTTCTACATTTTGTTTTCACCCAGTTTAAGAGGTTACAGAGCTTACTATGAGGGGATCATTCTACTTTCTTTCCCTTAATTGTACCCCAGTCCTATGTTCTGAAACCACTGTATTTTATCAATAGAGGGAGAATGAAACAAGTACATATGTGTCAGCCACTGTCAGATGAACTCATTCCCATATAACATTGTAGAGAGAAATGGGAAGCTGCCAATTTTTTCCACATTAAATAACTTGCTTTTCTCAGTTAAACCTATCCTTTTGTTATATATCTGTCAGATTAAATAAATATTGGCTTTTTCTATGCATCTTTTGTTTCAATTAAGAGTGACTTGTTTTGTTTTGTTGGGGGTTTTTTTGGAATACATTAATCTGCCAATTCAGTTATACCTTATGGTCTATTTCAGTTCATTTTATTGGCAACTCTAGTTGAACAGAGAAAGAAAGCCACAAAAGTAAAGTATTTTACAATCCCAAATATTACAAGAGAGCCATTTTCATGGCACTAAAAACATGACCTAATCCAATTCTGAATAATCTGTAGCTCCCGGGATAGAATACAAAATATATCATTCTTGTTTCTCTTTTATTCATCAATGGCTGGGTGAACCTGTTCAAATAAAAGTGCACATAGCTGTTATTGATAGTGGACTGCAACTTGCAAACAAACCACAGTCTTTTGGGGTGATCTGCTCTCTCCTTCTCCATCTGTGAGCTCCCACTTAATATGGCACTAAAGAAGGATCTTTGTATCAGTCTGGTTTTTTAGGGGAATTTTACAAAAATATCCTTCTCAACTTTACATATGCACATTAATTGTGAAATGTAAGGAAACAAGAGAGTAATAGGACATTTAGTAATATTGTCCCCCTTTTAGAAGTCTTAGTCCACAAGGCCTTCCTATAGCTTATGAGGCAGTGTTGCAGAGAGGTGGGGAGCTCGATACAAAAAGAAGGTTGCACATTGAATCAGAAAGTGCTTCCAAATTAAATATATCTAATGCTTTCAATTATTCCTTATAGGGTTGCTTCTAGATCTTATACAACCACATCACATGGGTCTTTTTCCCTGTCCTAGGATGCTGCCAAGACACAGCCTGGACAGAGCCCATCACATGATGCAGGGCTACTTCCAGCAGGGCTCCGTTCTGGCTGCATCTTGGCAGTGTGTTCAGAAGCTGCCCGGAGAACACAGGTGACTGCCCATGTTCTGATTCAAGAAGCCAGGGACATTGCAGGGCAAAGCCATGGGCAAATGGGAAATACCATATGATGGTAAGGGGGCAATGTAGGGTGCTGCCTGACAGTTTCCCCCATTGGCCCGCGAATTCCCTGGGTATCCCCTGGCTTATGGACCTCTGATGAGGTCCTGACCCGCTTTGTCACTTTCTTGTTACACATTCCAGCTTGACAATATCACTGGTGGTTGGAACTACAATATTATTGAGTCTTATCTCACTAATACTCTATGAGGGAGCAAGACGCTTTCCCCTGTTGCTCCAAGGCAAGTTCTTCTGTTTTGTTTATTTTGCTTATTCGTTCTCTATCTGAAACATTTTTTTGTTTACTAATACTCTACATGTGCATCCAATTTTTCTTGCCTAAATTTCTCTTGTTAAAAACCACATTTTAACTTTTGGGCCAGTTTCCAAACTATTAAGTTTATCTTATTATTTATTTATTTTCCGTTTTTCTCCCCCAAATGGGACTCAAAGTAGACTAACATAAAAGCATAATCATAACCATTTAAAATATATAAATATAAAACATTAAAACAGGATTAAAGATAAACAGTATTTTTAAATTTCCCAGATAAAAGTCAGTAAAACAAAATCAAAGTTAAAAAACCACAGCGCCCCCTGAATTGATCTTAAACACCTTCATTTTTAAAAGCCCGCCTAAATAGAAAGGTTTTAGCCTGCCACTGGAAGAACAGCAGGAAGGGAAGCATTCTGGCTTCCCTGGGTAGGGAGTTCCAGAGTCTAGGGGCAACCACCGAGAAGGCCCTCTTTCATTCCCACCAACTAATCAGGTGGAATCGAGAGAAGGGCCTCTCCTGAAGATCTCAGGGCCAGGCATGTTCGTACAAGGCATGTTCGTCTCAGGGCCAGGCATGTTTCATCAGCCAAATAGCCTAGAGCTGAACTGTCCAGGACTTTAAAGGTCAAAGCCAACACCAGGTCGGACTTCTCAAGGAATGGGTGCAGTTGGTGCACAAGTTTTAATTGTGCTAAGGCCCGCCTGGCCACTGCCAATATCTAGCTCTCCAGGTTCAAAGCCGAGTCCAGGAGGACTCCCAAACTATGAGCCTATATCTTAAGGGGGAGTGTGACCCCATCCAGCACAGGCTGAATCCCTATTCCCTGACCTGCCTTCTAATTGACCAGGAGTATCTCTTTTTTGTCTGGATTAAGTTTCAATTTGTTTTCTCTCATCCAGTTCATTATTGATGAGAGGCACTGGTGTAGGGTCAGGACAGTTTCCTTGGCATAAGGTGGAAAGGAGTAGTAGAGTTGGGCATCATCTGCATATAGGTGGCACTATACTCCCAAACTCTGGGTGTCCTCTCCCAGTGGTTTCATATATGTGTTAAACAACACAGGGGACAAAATGGAACCCTGAGAAACCCCACAGGTCAACAGCCAGGGGTTCAAACAGGAGTACCACTTTCTGGGTATGGCCATCTTGAATTGCTTTTCATCTGAAATATTGGTTACACTTCTCTGTAAGGTGTCATCTGCAAATTTGATGAGTATGTCTTCTATTCCTTTATATTTTATAAAGATTCTAAATGTACAACAACCCTGTATTGATACTTATGTCTGTCTAACTAGTCAATAGTGACCCAGGACCTTATTTTTGGTCCAGATCCAGTCTGTTCTCCAATAATTCTCCAAGAATATATACTAAATCTCTAAAATTGTGTTTGGAAATTCTTTAATATTCTTACCAGACTCTGGAGATTTGTATTTATTAAAAGTGGCTACATGTTCCCATAGCAACTGTACAGATTTTAGGCTACAGCTCCAAATTATATTACTCATTCTCTTTCCATCGCGGTTATCGTTGTTTTCTCTTTGGGAGTTAGTCGGTGAAAAGCAGCTCTGCTGTCTGTCACCCTTTAGTATTGTTCTTTCCCTAAGGGACATACTATTCCCTTGTTCATCACCTTCCTTCAAATGTACCCAAAAACAAGCAGGCAGGCAGTCAAACAAACAAGGAAGCAAACCATTTTAAAATTATTTTTAACCTCAGTTACAAGCTGGTGGCTTGCAAAAGAACTTAAAAATGATATCATGCATTATCACTATGGCAAACATTCATGTGGGATCTCATCTTATGATGAGCAGGCTCATTATCCATCTGGATGGCTAATATGCCAAATGACTTAATGCCAAATTGTTGATAATCAGCCAGAAATACATGATGAAGCCATTCATGATAAGATGGCTAATGGACAGTTCAGCTAGTTCTGAACATAGCTGCCAAATTGTTAAATGAGGTTCACAGATTTTATTTGATTAAAATCAGAGTTGGTTACAGGTGTCCTTTTGTAAAAAGAAGAAAAATGCTTCTTTAGTCTGTAACAGTTCTAAATTACCTGGGACCATGGTTTCTTAAAGGCCTTATACTCTTATATAAACATAATAATAATAATAACAACAACAACTTTCCTTTCATATCCTGCCTCCATCTCCCCAAAGGGACTCAAAGTGGCTTATATAGGGTCGAGCCCAAAACAAACATGGTTAAAATACACACTCGCATATACAATACCACAATATAAAACAGAATAAAACAATAACATTGTATATAAAAGCAACCATCAAAACAACAACCAGTGAGCCTGCAGTAATAAACAATTCCTGGGCATGGGATTTGTTCCGATTTTATTCCGAATAACGAAGATTCCGAATGAACCTACCCATGCCTAGTGATGAGATCAGTTAAGTGGTGTGTGTGTGTGTGTGTGTGTGTGTGTGTGTGTGTTAAAGACTGTTATGTCCAGTTTGAGTTATGGTGTCCTTTTGAATGAGAGACCTCCAAGACATCCTGTGATGAATAGCTTTGCTAAGGTCTTGAAAAAGCAGGACTGTGGCTTAGTTTAGTCAATTCACTGGTAGTTTAGTCTTCCTCTTTTCCTAATAAAGTGAACATTTAACATCTCCAGTGTTAAGGAACATCACTTCAACACTGCAATGATACCTGCATCAAAAAGCCCCATAGTTGATGCATGCTAGTTTTCTCCTCTGTCACCATATGACAAGTTCTATATGACTAATTATGTAAACTGGTCTCAATGTGCATTAAATATTTGGTTAGCATGCAACCCTATATTCAGTTCTAAACTGGTAAAAAAAATGGTGTCCTACCATTTTTCATCCAGCCCTGTAGCCAAGCTGGGCTTTTCATGATATACGTGTGCAGGTAAATATTTTCCTCTCGGGACAGTATGTCTTGACATTGCAGCACATCCACTCTTTTATGCTATACATTCCTGGTTCATTTGGAATATAGTACTAGAATAGGAACTCAACCAGTTGGCCATTGGTATTTAGATCACTACTGCCAATGTGTTTTGAAGTTTCTCAACAAATATAGGCTACATGTCCTAAAAGACAGTCAAAACATCAGTGAACATATGCATCATTCTTATCTTCCTATTATTAAAGTACCCTATGGATCACAACATCTCTTCACATCCATTACTTGTCTGAAATGGCAGTGTCCAAAAACTGAGTTTCATACTTCTTCCAAGGATCCATGTCCTTCATGTTACCTACTCACCAGAAGCTTGGGTAAACATATGCCTTTAGATCACTCATGGGCAAACTTTCTAACTTTGGGGACCACATGGTGGGCTAGAGAGGGGTGGGCAGGCCAGGAAGAAGGGGGTTCTCCCCAAGTCCTCTCCCTGTCGTCCCCCCCTCTTTTTTGGAGGCAGAAAGTGAAGGAAAGACAGGAAAACATTTGGATCCCAAAAGGGTTGGCCTTGGCTAGGATGAGATGGTGGATGGGAGAGAAAAAGTGTATCCATTAGACTCCCATATTGCCTACTCCTGATGTAGATTCCTAGAATCCTGGACCTGGAAGACACCCCCAAGGGCCATGCAGTCTAAACCCCGCCATGCAAGAAGGCATAATCAAAGTATTCCCGATAGTCAGCCTCTATGAAAAAAACCTCCAGAGAAGGAGACTCCACACTCTGAGGCAACCTGTGCCACTCCACAGGAAGTTCTTTCTAATCTTTTCAGTCAAATCTCTTTCCCTCCCATTTGAACTTGTTGCTCCCTTGTGTCCTGGTCTCTAGAGCAGCAGAAAGTCAGTTTTCCCTTCCTCCTCCTCCTCAATGGGACACCCTTTTAAATCTTGAAACATGTTTCTTGTACTCACTCTCTAACCTTCTCTTCTCCCAGCTAAACATCCCCCAGGAGGAAAGAAGGAAGGAAAGAGAGAAGGAGGAAAGGGGGGAAGAGAAGGATGGATGGAAGGAAGGGTGGAAGGGAATTGAGGTAGGGAGGGAGGGAAGGGAGGGAGGAAAGAGAGAAGGAAGAAAAGAGAAGGAAGGAAGGAAGGAAGGAAGGAAGGAAGGAAGGAAGGAAGGAAGGAAGGAAGGAGAAAGAGAGAGGGAAGGAAGGAAAGACAAAAGGGGGAAGGGAGGACAAAAGGGTGGAAGGGGAGGAAGAGAGGATGGAGAAAAAGGGAGGTAAGGAAGCAAGGGACAGAAGAAAGAAGGAAGGAACTAGTGAAGGAAGGAAGGATAGGATGGTGTGACAGAGGAGAGCCTGGGAAAAGAGCTCAACGGGCCACAACAGGACCACGGGCTTGGGTTTGCCCATACCTGCTTTAGATGAATTATACCAAAGGGCTTCCACGCGTTGACTTTAGTGGGCTTCTCATTTCATTTCCTGAATACACTGTGACTCCCTATTCATTTCACTGACTATTATGCTCAAGAATGCTTGTTGTAAAGAGTAATCAGTAGCAATTTTTTGTTTGCATCCTTCTTTGGAC
The DNA here is from genome assembly GCA_030556195.1 of Anolis apletophallus. Lineage (NCBI taxonomy): Eukaryota > Metazoa > Chordata > Lepidosauria > Squamata > Anolidae > Anolis > Anolis apletophallus. The sequence continues at coordinate 59,760,248 of JARBWK010000006.1, read as the reverse complement.
CTGATTGTTCCAGAGTGATGCTTCTTTCTGCCGTTGAATTCTGCAGCAGATCCTTCAAACAATGCTGCAATGATATCAATATCGCTACTTCCTTCTTTTCAGATTTTTGAACAAAATGAAGCAATTTTTTCACACCAAAGCACTTACCTGAGCATCTTGCCATCATTTTTCAACCACAAAACAGCATGGGATATTTTTGTGGACACATTATATTATGTGAGACAAACAAATGTACAATGACAAAAGTCAATTTAAGTGTTGAGACCATTTTAGTCCCACTTGTTGTTTTTTCCCCTAAGACAACCTGTGTGTGGTAGTTGGCTAAAATTGGGAAATGTTCTTTAAAATGCTTGAGGTGACAATAGCCTCAAATGCCCACCTTGTAAATCTGTCTATGTGTGAAGACTGCAACAGAATATTACTGACCCATGGATACTAAAATGTCCCATTTGGTAGGATGAAGGCAAAGCATACTTAGTTTGAAAGAAAGTATATTTTAAAGTGTTCAGCTGAAGTATGCAAAAGTGATGCCAAATAGTAATGGAGAAATTCATCCAAACCTTATCGAAAGGTTTAAGAAGCAAGGGAAATCACTAGGCATAAACTAAATAAAGGGGAATGCAAGAAGAAGAAGAATGCACTAATTATTCCAAAAGTCAGCTGCAAAACGAGTGACTCCACTAAATGGCAGTGTTAGATCATTTTAATTGAAGCTAATGAGGGATGAAATGGTTTCTGGTTCTTGAGGGAACAAAGCAGCAAATCTAAAAAGAAAGGGAGATAATCTCAAAAGAAAAAAAGGGAAAAACGAGAAAAGGAAGAGAAGGTGAAGGAGAAGTACAGGGAAAGAAGACAGAGAAGAAATAACAAAATAATGGAAGCATGTATAAAATATTACAATATTCAAGATAAAATAATGATTTTCCCTTGACATTAAATCTAGTCGTGTCTGACTCTGAGGGGTGGTGCTCATCTCCATTTCTAAGCCAATGATCTGGCGTTGTCCATAGATGCCTCCAAGGTGGAGGGGCCAGCATGAATGGATGGAGCGCCATTGCCTTCCCACCGGAATGGTACCTATTGATCTACTCACATTTGCATGTTTTTGAACTGCTAAGTTGTAGTTGGGGCTAACAGCGGGAGCTCACCCTGCTCCCCAGATTCGAACTGCCAACCTTTTGGTCAGCAAGTTCAGCAGCTCAGTGGTTTAACCCAGTGCTCCTTACAATATTCAATGCTACCAATATTTCCCATGTAATAAATGCTTTCTTTTAATTGGTTAGATGGACCTAGACACATATTTAAACCATGCAATGGAAGCAATAATAGACTACAGCACATTGAAGGATATGTGCTCTCTGTTAAGAGAAGAAAAGACTTCATGCATGCAGTGGATGCAGTAGGCATGAATAGCCCCAGAGATCCCACTGTTGTTATGTCATGCACAACAAGACATTTCTATATCACGTGTAGTTTATTTCTGTTTTCTATCTAAATCATTTCTATGTCAATGTTTGACCCAAAAAGAATACCCCTAAGGTGCCTCAGAGTTACAATTTAACAATATAATAAAATTTTAAAGAACAATATTGCAATGTTTACATTTATTTAAAAATAAAAACAGGCAGAACTAACCCCAAAGTCTCAAAATAACTTATTTATGTATAAAAGCAGCCAGTGGGACTGAAACTGGGGCAGAGCCCCCTGCCAAACACTAAAACCTAAAAGACATTGTGGGGCCACATTACCAACTTCTTCATGCAGTAAATAGGGAATCATGCAAAGAAGGTTGCAGTGGGATTTTCTGTATGTTTTATCCTGGATAAATATAGGCTTAAAGGTATTTTGTAATTCTACAAATGTGTATAATGCACAGAGGGGGAGTGCTGTGTATCTTATGATTTCACAATGTCTCATGGAGAATAAAGCTTTTGTTTTATAAATTCCTCCTTGTATATGCCCTTTCTTCTCAGTATGGTGTTGTTGTTTTGTGCCTTTAAGTTGCTCCAGATTTATGGCAAGCCAAAGACAAACCTATCATAAAGTTTTATCAGAAAGATTTGTTCAGAGAGGGCTTGTTATTGCCTTCCTCTCAAGTCAAGACAGTGTGACTTGCCTAAAATCATTCCATGGCCAAGTGGGGATTTGAACCCTGGACTACACTGGCTCTCACTCAGTATGGCAATTATATTTCCTTTATCCAAAGTAATTTTTATTGATTACAAACTATTTACAATATCTTAAAAAGCAAGAAAAAAGTAAAGTGTAATAGGGTATAGAAGTAAAGGTTTTATCATCTAAGTGCACTAACAACAATAATAATCCTACCAAAAATTAAATTCAATTTTGAAAAAAATACAAAAAAATACTACACAATTATATTTCTATTGCCTAGGGAATTAGGGAAGGGAAGAATTTGGTCTAAGGGGGGGAGGAAAAAGAGAAAAAATAGGTAAAAAAGGAAAAAAGCTATATTTCCTAGGAAGGGAAAAAGAAGAGCTGTGAGGAGACAAATGAAGGCATTGTGCTTTTCCTGCATGGCAGGGGGTTGGACCGGATGGCCCATGTGGTCCCTTCCAAAAGTATGATTCTGTAGGTAAAGAGAGCCTCTCAGCAGTGACTTTCAACTGACTGCTGGTATAAGAGGGCACCAAGGAAGTGAGGGGGAAGAAAGGGGCACAGGTTCCCTGAAAATGGAGACTATTTATTTCACTTGAACATTTAAAAACAAAGCAACCAATAACATGATTGCAGCCAAATGTACACAACTGGTGAAGGGTGAATACAACGAAAACTTCCACATGTTGCCCATTTTCTTGCTCCACAGTCTTTCATAATGGATCTAGGCATGCCCTTCAACTATCCTGATTTGGCAGAGACAGTCATGATTGATCCTCTGTAGAGATGGTAGGGACTCTAGGAACCATCTAGCCCAACCACCTGCAAATGCAGAAACAAAGTGTTTCTCAACCTGGGGGGTCAGGACCCTGAGGGGTGTTGCGAGGGGATATCAGAGGTATCTCCAAATACCACAAGAAAACACAGACACTGTGTTTTCTGTTGGTCATGGAGGTTCTGTGTGGGAAGTTTGGCCCAGTTCTATTGTTGGTGGGGTTCAGAATGCTCTTTGATTGTAGGTCAACTATAAATCCCAGCAACTACAACTGTCAAATGTCAAGGTTTGTTTTTCCCAAACTCCACCAGTGTTCACATTTGGGCATATTGAGTATTTGTGCCAAATTTGGTCCAGATCCATTATTGTTTGCGTCCACAGTACTCTCTGGATGTAGGTGAACTACAACTCTAAAACTCAAGGTCAAAACCCACCAAACCCTTTCAGTATTTTCAAAGGCTTTCATGGCTGGAATCACTGTGTTGTTGTAGGTTTATTGGGCTATATGGCCATGTTCTAGAAGCATTCTCTCCTGATGTTTTGCCTGCATCTATGGCAAGCATCCTCAGAGGTTGTGAGGTCAGGAGAGAATATGGGCATATAGACCAAAAAACCTACTACAACAACCCTTTCAGTATTTTCTGTTGGTCTTGGGAATTCTGTGTACCAAGTTTGGTCCAATTCCATCGTTGGTGGAGTTCAGAATGCTCTTTGATTTTAGGTGAGCTATAAATCCCAGCAACTACAACTCCCAAATGACAAAATCAACCCCCGCAACCCTATCAGCATTCAAATTTGGGCGTATCAGGTATTTGTGCCAAATTTGGTTCAGTGAATGAAAATACATCCTGCATATCAGATATTTACATTATGATTCATAACAGTAGCAAAATTGTAATTACGAAGTAGCAATGAAAATAATGTTATGGTTGGGGGGTCACCACAACATGAGGAACTGTATTAAGGGGTTGTGGGATTAGAAAGGTTGAGAAACACTGTCCTAAAGCTTCCCTTTGACATGAACATGAAACCTTTTCTTTAACATCTCCAGTGAATAAGAGTCCATAACCATTACAATACTCTGGTCCACTATCAAACAGCTCTTACTGTCAGAAAATCCTCCCAAATATTTCACATTTTCAATGGTCCCAATTTGGCAAGGTCAGACTTGATTGATCTTCTGTTCTCTTACTTTTTATGTTGCTTTAAGAACATCACAGTTTTTCTCTGCTCTTTTCCATTCCCCCATTTGTCTTCCTCTTATTTCAATTGTTGCAAACTGAGTTCAAAGTGTTTAATGTTAATTGCATCCAATTAACTCAGCAAAGGAGAAGTCTAAGCAAACTGCGGCAGCTTCTCTGAGCTTGTATGTTCTTGATAACTTTTTGACATCTTGTCCACATTCTAATGTTGCTTGGCCTCATATATCCTGGTTTTCATCTATGAAATATTGGAAAGCCTAGTTTAAGTCAAAGAGCCAGGAGAAAAGAAACTAAATAGGAAAAGGGATTGGCTACATCTTATGTACAGAATATACAAGAGAAGACACAAAGAAAACCCATAACACTATTGTGGCTAACGAAAAAGAAGAAATCAGATAAAATTGAATTAGACCAGGGCTGTCCAACTTCTACCAGTGCAAGGGCCGGAATTCCAGTGACTGATCAGGTGACGGGACGGGCCGCAGCAGGGGGCGGGGCCGATCACGGGGGCGAGGCCAATCGCGGGGGCGATTTCTCCTGGTTCTGCCACCCTGGCTGACGTTGTAGGAGGGAGGGTGAAGCTAAGGAGGGCTCCCTTTGGCCCCTCCCTCCCACAGCGTCAGCCAGGGTGGCAGAAGCGGCTATTTTTCCCGGTTCTGCCACCCTGGCTGATGTTGTCGGAGGGCGGGCGAAGCTAAGGGGGGCTCCCCTTGGCCCCTCCCACAGCATCAGGGTGGCAGAAGTGGTGCGCGCATGCACACTTTTTGGGGGGGATTTTTTGGGAAATTTTTTTTAAAAAAATTCGGGAGTTTTTAATATATATATTTTTATTGCAGGAGGGTAGGGGGCCAGATCCAAGGGGCTGGTGGGCCATGTGCGGCATGTGGTCCGCCTGTTGGACAGCCCTGAATTAGACTATAAAAGCTTCTTCCAAAATTTATTCTTTCCAGGTAGGCTAAAAGGGTGATAAAACACCTAACTCGGCTAACACTGTGAGTACTACTACAAGGAGAGGTAGAGTTGTGGGTTTTTTTCTTCAACAACTCAGGTGAGAGAACCATTTTTCAAGCACTTCTGGAAACACTTCAAATTGATTTGTGTACCTTCATTACACATATGCTCCTAGTTTGGTATCTGATGCTAGAGAGGGTAGGAGGTTCCTTGCGTTTCATACTTTGGCCATCAATGATTGAATAATGAAGGTCACCAAAGGGAATCTTAACATATCAATCTTGACTTGTTTATAAGAGTCTTTACAATGAATTGAATTGATGAGATTCAATGCTTTTGAATATTGACAAGCTGGAGATATTGACAAGCTGGAAGGTGTTCAGAGGAGGGTGACTAAAATGATCAAAGGTCTGGAAATGATGCCCTACGAGCTTGAATAACTGGGTATGTTTAGCTTGCAGAAGTGAAGGTTGAGAGGAGACATGATAGTCATGTATAAATGTAATAGTTTATTTATTTGACTAGTCATGTGACCATTTCAAAACACAACACGAATAAAATACAAGGCAAAATGGAGAGGGCAGCAGCTGACCTGTTTACAGTCAGAGTCTTATTGTCCTGGTTCTTTCAGGAAATGTGCTCTTTTCTTGATAGCTTTCAGAATAAAAAAGCTTACTGTGATTATGGTAGATCTTTCTTGTCCTTGCAAGAGGAATGTCAGACGATCATTTCTGTTGGGGGACCTGTATTTGGATAATATTAGATGTAAATATCTGTATTGCAGTTCAGCATATGCTGGACAATCAATTAAGAAATGTACGATATCTTCCTGTTTGTTCTCCCCATGCACAGACTGTATAATTGTGTGAAAGTAACATAAGGAAGAGGGAGCAGATTTGTTTTCTGCTGCCCTTGAAACTAGGACTAGGAGCAATTCTTGATCCACATATGCTCCGGCAGTGAGGACATCGGATTTGCATGATCTGCATTGATCTGAATGATCGTCATGTTCTCCCATAGTGAGGACATCGGATTCCAGGTGGAAAGCGGTCCCAGTCAGGATTGGCTTCACGCACCTTCCTTTTGGCACATTTCTCCCTTTCACCCTCCATCCGTGCCTCTTTGAATTCTGCAGTACTGCTGGTCACAGCTGACCTCCAGTTAGAACACTTGAAGGCCAGGGCTTCCCAGTTCTATGACACAGTTTTTAAGGTTGGCTTTAATCAGATGTAGAGCATCTTTAGGATTAGAGAATCTTAAAGTTGAAAGAAGATGAAAGGGCCAAATGGTCCAATCCACTACCATGCAGGAATATACAATCAAAGCACTCCTGAAGGATGCTCATTCAACCTCTCTATAAAGGACCTCACCAAAGTCACCTACACTTCCACACCTAAAGCAGGAAATGTGAGGTTAATTTCACACAAGCTCTTTTCAGACTTTCAGTGGTCCTTTTCAAAACCAGAGAGAAACAAGGACATGGTAAGTCATAATAGATTTTCCTCATAACCCCTAGGAAATAAGGGTCCTTTTAAATTAAGACAGTGGAATAAAGTTATGGTCTTCATTTGTAGACCCACTAAACAACTCAGAGTTATCCATCACTGAATTAGAAGTTTGGGCTAATGGGAAACTCTTTTAGCTCCACCAGGTTGTTAGGCAACATTTTTCATTCAATTCCAAAACAAAGATCTATGTACCTTGGGCAGTGGTTCCCAGCCTGTGGTCTGTGAACCACCACTGGTCAGCAAGAATGAAAATATTACTATACTGTTACTTCAAAACCATGAGGCAATGAGAACAACTGGTCTCCCAAAACCCTCTTATAATATCGAGACAACGAGAAGGTCAGGAGAGGAGAAGCTGACTACCCACAAAAGATTACTACTATCACATCAGCTCTAGATTATTAAATATGGTTTTCTGTGGGCGAGTAGATGGTGACTACTGGATGGCATATGTTCTGTATCAGAAACTAGAGCTGATGTGGTCTATTCAATGCAATTTTCTGAATCAGCACCCCAAATAACCAAACCAAATCTAAAGTTGACCAAAAACTGATTCTTAACTCTTTTGGTATTAATGTTGGAGAGTGGTTCTTACTCAAAGAGGTCCCTGTTCAAGTGATCCCTGGCCAAGTGAGGGGAAATGGTTGGGAACCACTGACCTAGGGCAATAAATTAGCTCTGTTTCCCAAATGAACTTTGCACCTACCCTATTTACAATTCAGAGTACAAATTCACCCTTATGTTACACCTGTGTGGAGCCTGGTCAGTATAATTTTTGAAACAGAAAGTCAAAGAATTTATTTATTGTTTATTATTTAACATTGATTATTTCAAAGTTCTAGCCTTGAAAAAATATTTCCGATTACAAATGCATTGATCTTATCAGTAAAATTGATAGAATCTCTTGTAGAAGGGGTGTAAAGCCAGATTTTTATTTCAATTATTATTCAAAGAGCAGAATGATATTTACATTAAAATATACCCCCTTTTTGAATAAATGCGACTGTACCATGGCAATTTCTCTTTTAATGGAAAGCAGTATGTTATTCTACATGATTTTGGAGTGAAAATGTAAATGAAGTCTTTTTCAATTACAGATTATGTTCTCCATCCACCCTGTACACAGATATGGTAGCCTTATTTCATGTTCCTGTAATAAAATACACAGAATGAAAATTGATATGCTAATTTATCTAACTTTTTTTAACGTTAGATGTGATTATGCATAACATTAATGGGGCCTGCTTCAGTTCAACCTGAGCTGCACAATGTTATTTTATAATAAAGAGAGCTTACAATTCTAATTAACAGTGTAGCACTTTCAATAAAATCTGCTAAGTACATTCCACTGCACATTTAATTTAAATTGAAAGTGATAAATACTGAAGGTTAAATCAATACTAATTAACTCTTACAAAACATCTGCCAACGAACAAATCTTAGGTCGTACCTGAAGTTAAGGCAAAAGTAAATATATTTTGCAGGGCTGTGTAAGGAGCAGTTATTACATGCTGCACCCAGGCCTTTCTTATGGGAGGAACCTTCATCCCAGCTGAGACCTCAATCCATATTTCAACCGAGAGAAGAAAGCTATCATTAGGCAGGCCATGTGCTCCTTGACATCAATTATTGTAATTAGAGTAAAATTAAACCACTATAAGCAAATTTAGAGCCCTGAGCATTATTTATAGTTCCCACACCTGCCCACCCAAGCCGATCTTCTCTTTTGTGCCAAGAAACCTGCTTGCTTTTCATAAGATTAATAACTTCAATAAGTTCTTTTTTATTTGATGCTCTGGTGCCATAAAGCATCCGTCCAAATACATTTCACCAGCAGGAGCAGCTTATATAACCCATTTGCTCTGATTTCCACTAAACTTCATTAACTATCTGAAAGGGAGAGGGTATGTCATGAGACAAATTACCATGTGAAAAGTTTATAAATCTTTTCATTTGTGTATATTCAAATGGCAGAGGTGAATGAGAGTTAAGAGTTTACCTCTAGCATCACCAATTAATCAACCGTAGGGAAAACAAATATTTTTCATCTTTTTGATGCGTAGCCTCCCCACCTCACCCCAAGAAATTTAGGGATGTGACTTGGGATGGAAAAATGTTGGGGGGTTTGAGATTCATTGAAAATATTGTTTTCATACTGTTGTCGAGCCACAATAGATTCTAGTTCACTAAGGACTCAGAAATAAATATATGATTTTTACTTCTTAAAAAAAGACAATTTCCGGACTTGTGCAAGTTGAAGCATCAGAAGATTGAGGACAGTCCAGCAGCAGCTGTAAATTCCTAGACTCTATCATATCTAACCCTGTAATAAATTGTATTGATTTTTCATGACTTTCTGTGTAACTTGTATCTGTCTGTGTACTGTATCTATTTCTTATATATAAAACTTCTTTATAAAATTTAACAAGATGTAGCTCACAGACAGTCACCTCTGCTGAGATAATCTCCTGAGAACAGGAAGGCAGGGCAAATCTCTCTGGCCATTTCGCAGGTCAACTAATTATCAAAATACATTGTTTGTGTATATGCAGAGATAAGTTACTTCCCCATCAGTCCAGATAAACCCAAACCTGTTTGTCTAGTTATATGGTTTACTTGAAGCTGAGAGATTGCTGCCCATAGAAACAGAGGCTCAGAACACGTGTATTGGCTAAATTTCTTTATTGACAGCCAGTCTTTGATTGCCCAAGATCATCACCTTTTCTTCCAAGAGCTCCACACCTCTTTTTTTCCTGAAACTCCCTCCTTTGTTTGGCACAGAACAGGACATTTGAGCTCCTCAGAAACCCATCAACGTATTTTTACTATTTCTTTTTCCAAGACTGTGCCCTTCCATGGGGCGTTTCTGCAGCTAATTGGTTCTTCACTCTGGATGCCAATCTCCCTCCCAGCCAATCTCAGGATAGATCCTAGCCAGCCTTTTTTCTGGCCAATCAAGAGGGAGTGGGAAGTCTGAATATCTGTCAGAACTGTGTTAGATTGAGAAAAACAATAGCATTATTTATTGATGTAGAGATCTATAAATGATTTATTTGTATTATTTCATCAGATCGTAGCATTTTGCATTTACTTATTGATTGGACCCTATTGTTTTTCTCAGTGTTGCAGTACACCAGCCTTTCTAGTGTTAGATGTCTTGTATTTCTCTGTAGGTATATACTTGTACATTTTGAAGCAAATTGCTGTACTTGCATCCTTTTTGGCCAAACTATAATAAACGTTTGTGGCTTGGCATCAGCCTGATGAGTTGGTTTTTCTGTCCTGTCCTATATGTTTTATTGTGGGCTCACATGGCATAGATCTTCTTATCTGCTGTCCTAGTTATCCACTAGTTAGCCACCAAACATATTGTGACAGAAATATTTCCTTGTCTCTGGAATCTAGATATTGTCAGATATGTAATATATTGTGTGTGCTATAAAGCATACAAAACTACATGTGGGTTTACTTGTATTTCTTTTTATTCTGTGAGCCACCTTGAGTCTCACTCTTGTGGAAAAGCCTATCTTCCAACAAAACAAAATTCTTATTTAGCCCCTTCACAAGTAATTCTGCCAGTCTTTTAGCAGGTGATGTATGACATGTGCATGTGTCAGGTCACTTATAAACGTATATTTGTCAGGTCACTTATAAACCTATGCTATCCTTGATGCTATCTTGGATTTCTTATGTAGAGAATGCAGAGAAAGATATCAACCACACCTTGTATATTTTGTTGGTTCCATGTTCAGGTATTAGCCAGGCCTACCATGTCACACACCAGTGTAGACTTGAGCCCTTAGAATCCAAACACACAACTCCAGCTGAAAAGTATAGTATTTTATTGAAGCAAGCAGCAAGCAGTATAAGCAGTATAAAAATATAAGAAGAGATATATAATCCAATCAATAGTCCAAGGAATAATTCCAAAGGCCCAAAGGCAGAATGTATGCTGCAGAATCACTTAGTAAATCCAAGCAGGCAAATTCCCGTAGCAGATAAAGTCCAAAGGATTTCCATAAATCCAAGGCAGGAAAAATCCAATAGCTGATAAAGTCCAAAGGGTTTCCAGGAAAAATCAACATCCAGGCTTGAGTACTTGAGCTAAAATACAGGAGACTTGAAACACATGAAGCATATTGCAAAGTTGAGATCTGAAATTCAAACTGCAAAGCATAGCTATATCAAGAAACTAGATTTCCCTCACGTCCCTCCCTTACTTGGCAAACTGAAAGCACTGCTAGAAGGAAAGACCTTGAGTTGCCAATTAACATATTCCTTCTTTCTATCCCAAGTATCACAGCCAGGTGCCTTATCTGTGCACTGATGATTCTCAGGAGAACTGACCTCCCTAACAGCTTTTCCCAAATGCTGTTTTTGCCACGCCTTCGCAAAAATTCCATCTCCATCCTGCACTGTGGATCCCACAAGCCCTTGCACAGTGGAGCCCACAATCCCTGCTGAGGACACAGGCCCAACAAGTTTCCAAGTTCAAATCAAAGCCATGGACTCCTTCCTATGCAAATACATATTAACATTTGCATTAAATTTTTGTATACAATTTATATTATTGCATTTGAAATCCATTTTCTTCATATAGTGTAGGTAGGCATGAAAAAACTTCAATGCAATTTGAAAAGAGCCAGTTTTCCCATTACAATTCACAATGATGGGAGGGATGTAACAGGAAGGAAATTAATGTGAAAAATAATGTTTACACTCCTCCCTAGATCCCTTGAAGCCTGTTCATAAACCCCCCTAGACATACATTGTTTACCAGTTAATGAACCACTTATTTTATTTTTTACATAAAATAAAATGCTATCTTCTTCACAAGGCCTGTTCATCCATCATCTGAAGGACTATCAAGTCTTCAGGATTTCCTAGCTTCACATTTTTATGAAAAAGAGATACATCCACAGGTGTTCAGACCCACCCACCAGCCAATAAGACTTTCTGCTATATGAAAAATCCAAGTGAAGAAACTGGAATGGCTTCACGCCCATATGCATTTCATGCATTCCCAATTACAAGTCCAGTTGACATGCTCAAACAAATTTCAGGCGTGAATTACTTTTCCTTTCCTATCCACCAATCTGACATTCAAAGTACTTCTTTCAAACCAGTGGAAGTATCACCAATACAACGAAAGTTATAAGAATGGAGATATAGCAAATGAACAACCAATATATTGTCGAAGGCTTTCATGACCAGAATCATTGGGTTGCTGTGAATCTTCCAGGCTGTATGGCCATGTTCCAGAAGCATTCTCTCTTGATGTTTCGCCCACATCTATGAAAGGCCTAGCAAACTCGCAGCAACCAAACAATCCATTTTTGTGTTCTCTTCCTCTGTAACAAATCAAGAGCTTTCCACTTCTATATGCCTTTTGATCTTCTCCTCTTAAGATTACTGTTCTTTGGTTCCCTTCATGACTTCACCATTCCCAAATATATCTTTCCCACCAGCAGGAAGACTCTCCACAGCATGTATAGTATAAAGATCTGCAAAGACCGACAGTTTCTAGGCATACAGCTATATGCATGCCAGAAGTTTGGCAGACATGTTTTGCCTTGTCAGTTAATAGAATAAAAAGGATACTAATTTTCATTAAATGTATAATGCTGGTTTCTTTATGTGGAAAGTAGAAGCTGTTCTTCTCTTTCCTGTTTTATGACACAAATGAAGATAACATTAAAGGATGAGTGTAAGGCATCACACTTCACACATAATTATCACATTTCAGGGAAACGAGAGGCATTTTGCTTGTGCATATTGACTGAGTTATTTTTTACTAGCCTAAAAATCCTTTAAAGTTCTTTTCAGTTCTATCCCACTACATGCCTGAAGGATGGCATAATTAGCAAAGTTATCTAAACATCTTGAGGAAAAAACAAACACATATGCTTTCTGAACTAAACTTTGCGATCAAAAGCTTTAATCACTGAAATTCTAATTAAAACAGTGCAACCTTAACAAAGCACGAGGTAATGATTCATAGGCAGAAAGAGTTCTACGAACATGCAGAATTATATTTATTGTCTTGATTTCTCTAAATTCAGTTATAGTTTGGTTTGAAGTCTCAATTTGATACCAGGATGAGATATTATTCCCCTTTCTTTTCTTCGCTGTAAAGTTGGGGGTTTGGGGGGGGGGGATTATCTTCATATTACAATGTGTTCCATATCTGAACTGCTACAAAAGCTATTTTCCTCTTGCGTATAAACTATTGTGTTAGCATCTGTTTCTGTCTTCTGTGTTCTGTCAACAAATTCTTAGCAGAAAGGGCTTGACGATGAACCTAATTGTTACTATACAATACAAAACCAATTAGCAATCTTTGTCACTTAATAAAATAGCTATTATTGTAGAGCAGTATTTTGTAGCATCCGTGCAGCAGCAGCATGAGTGACTGGGAGACGTGGGAAGCCTACTTGGAAAAAGGAAGAGAGAATGGGCTGAACCAGGCTACAGATCTCCAAATAGTGGAGTATTTCTGTCCTACTTAAGGTTATATCTATACCGCACAGCCCTTAACTGTCATGGCTCAAACCTATTGAATCCTAGGACTTTATTATACAATTTGCTATTCCACTGCAATGATAGTGGATACATACTGGGTTCAATATCACACCTCTTTTCATTTGCATGATTGCATCAATTGTATTTCTACATACCATTGTAACCCTGCCTTCCCGCACTACCATTATTTCATTTTTCAAATTTAAAGCAATTTTCTAATTCCAAATTTGAAAAACAAAAAAGAGCAACTACAGTAGAGTCTCGCTTATCCAGCATAAACAGGCTGGCAGAACGTTGGATAAGCTAAAATGTTGGATAATAAGGCAGGATTAAGGAAAAGCCTATTAAAAATCAAATTACATTTTATGATTTTACAAATTAAGCCCCAAAACATCATTTCTTACATCAAATCAACAGAAAAAGCATTTGATGTAAGAAATGACTCAGTTCCATTTTGGTGGGAAGCCTTAGCATTGAATGGTTATTTGTTGTTAAAGTGTGAAGTATGGAACCCTGCGCAGACAGTCAGTCAATGCGACATAAGCAACATGCAGTCACTAAATTCTTGACACTAGAAGGTGTCACCCCAAAGGAGATTCATCAGAGAATGCAAATTGTTTATGGTGATTGTGTTGATGTGAGTACTGTGCATCGGTGGGCGAGTAAGTTTAAAGATGTTGAGGTGGGAACATCTGACTTGCATGACAAACAAAGAGTTGGATGTCCTGTGACAGCAACCACCAAATTTCACAAGCAAACGATTGACAGATTGATTCAGGACGATCATTGCATCACTCAGAAAGAAATGTCAAGCATAATTGGAATTTCACAAGAACGTGTGGGTCACATTGTTGCTTTGCTTGGCTATCGGAAGATCTGTGCATGATGGGTACCAGGATGCTGATGCCTGAAATGAAAGCACACCACAGCAGAATTTCAGAGACTGGATCTCACCATCGTACGGCATTCTCCATACAGTCCAGATTTAGCACCATCTGACTTCCAACTGTTCCCGATAATTAAATAAGATCTGCGGGGGACATCATTATGCTTCTGATGAAGACATTGAGAGAACTGTGAGACGCCTCTTGTGGAAACAGAGTGTCGACTTCCTCCGTGATGGCTTCAGAAAACTTGTTCATCTTTGGCAGAAATGTATCCAATTGTCTGGTATTATGTGGAAAAGTGAATAGTGGTAGTTAAAGATCACACTCTAAGGATTGTTTCTGCATTTGATTTATTAAAATATTCTCATCTAAACCCAAGTAACGAAGGTGGAGGCATTACTTTTCATTCAACCCTTGTAAATCACATAGCTAAACCAATTAAGGGACCGACACTTGTGCATTGGGGTGGAGAAAGTTGAAAAAGATGGCTTCTCCTTTGCTATGAAGCCTTGGATACTGCATATCCTCGATCTGGGTCAGAGCTGGACTCTTCAGTACATATAAGCACTACCTCGACACAGTTCTTGTGCTTTATCTGTGATGATTGGCGGGGACGAGAAACAGGGCCTTTTCAGTCGTGGCTCCTCAGCTTTGGAACACCCTCCCTAGTGACATCAGATCGGCCATCTCCCTCCTGACATTTTGCAAAAAAGTCAAGACCTGGTTGTTTGTGCAGGCATTTGCTGATGAAATATAACAGTTTAATTAGATATATGGAATGATGACGATGTGATGGAAAGTGATTTCAACGTGATGCTGAGACTGTAATTGTATGTTTTAATTGCTAATTGTTGTGTTATATGTTTGTTTTGCTCGTGTTTTGATTGGAGGGCAGAGACTGCCTTGTGTAAACTGCCCGAGTCTCCTTCGAGCTGAGAGGGGCGGTATAGAAATGTGATAAATAAATAAATAAATTAATTAATTAATAAGCTGAACATTCATTTTGCTTCTACCTCTGCCGCTTTTATCCCGTGTTACTTGGTCAGTTTAGTTGTGCCCATAGTTACACCAAAGAACATAATGGTAAACAACATTCATGCTTGATATGTTAATCTGTATTTAAGATGGTTAGACCATGTCGTTTAATAATGAACAGCAAAAAAGCAAACAAGCAAGGAAAATGATTAAAATAATATTACAGTGCTGTTAATAAATATTGAAATAATATGGGAGTGAAAAGATAAGACTATTTCTCATAAAATTGGACAGAGATACAATTTTCTCGCAATAGACAACATCACTGATGCTGTTAGTAATAAATAGATATTAAGAAATAGTAGTAACGGAGAATAGTACTAATGTGTTTATACGCAAGGGTAAAGTTAGTACTACTGTCTGTTTTCTGACTAGCCTGGCAATTCTCATTGCCAGACCATTTTTATTTTATAGCTTTTTCCTTAAAACTGGTTTTATAAACAGCACACACAACTGTTCAGAGTCGAGCTTCAGTTGGCCCTACTGTTGGCCTCATTTTAGCACCACATTAAAACTGGCTGTTTACCCAAGAATCTGAGGTTCAGTGGCTATGTCTTGGGGTTATTTTGTCTATTGTTGAATTGTTTAAACTTTTTTCAAATTGCTCCTGCCCAGAGATCTTTAGATATAAGGCAAAATGTAAATACTTCCAATAAATTTATATTTATCAACTGGATTTGGATCCTGTGTAGACCTTTCCATATGCTACTGTTAATGCAAGGAATGGCCATTTTTGAAGAGCAAGTTTGAGAAGTGGGGATAGGGTATTGCAAGAAATGGTGAAAACTGCCACCTCTTCTTTTGTGAGTGGAATATTTTGTGAATGAAACGTGCATGGGATTTCTGAACCCAATCTTCTATAGATGATGTATATGCATACTGCTAAACCAGGAAAAGGCAACCTCCAGTAATCCAGAGGTCAATTTTTATTCCTAAATCACACAATGGACCACACAAGGCCCAGAAATGCCTGGTTTTGTTTTGTTTTGTTTTAAAAGCCCTAAACAAATGCAAATGGCTGGGGTCCACATCTGCTTATGATGTTGAATTTGGAGAATCTATTTTGAGTGTTTGTTTTGTGTTTTTTTAACTTTCCTGGAATTGGAGGGGCTATATTCTGTTTTTATTCAAAACCACAACTTTTAAGAGACTGTAGAAGTAGTTTTTTTAAATTAAAAAAAAGAACTAGAGGGGAAAATTCTGCCACAAGTGACACTAGGAAAGCTCCATGACTGCCAAAACTGTATTGAGGCTGAATATGATTCACAGGGTTTCTTCCTTTCCTTTTCCCTTTCTTTTTCCCTTTCCTTCCTTCTTCCATTGTTATTATTGTTGTTGTATGACTTCTGATCATTTCTGACTCTATAGTGAACCTCTCACCGGACATACTTGGCAAGATTATTGGCAAGATTACTTCAGGTAGTGTTTCCTCAAGAAAACCCCAGTGGGTTTCCATGATCAAGCAAGGACTCAAAAACTGATTTCTAGATTTGTAGTTCAGTTCTATACCTGAGCAAATCTATGCTTAGTGTCTTTATTTATATTCATTTTATTAATGTTATGTATATCCTGCCTTTGTCCTGATACAGGACAAATTAAAACAAAGTACAACTAAAACCTATTTGAAATAATTTTTAAAAATAAAACTAGTAATGATATTAAACACACATTAAAACATAGTTTAAAAAGGATAAAAGCTTAACACACAAATTAAAAATTCTTTACCCAAAGTAAGATAGAAACCAAAACCTTGCCTAAATGAAAAGTCTTTGCCAGATGATAAAAAATAAAAGCAGGCATGGTAAACTGAACCTCATGCACAACTTGAGAGCAGCTATGAACAGAATCTTCTCTATCCCCAGGAAATGTACCTGCGATTGTGGTGAAGCGGATAGAAAGCCCTCACCTGAATTTCTTTAAACCTAGGCACGGTTATTATATTATTATATTATAAATATTACATACTGTGGAAATTGACAAAAAGATGCTAGCATTAAGATAATAAAAATCATTATTTCAAACAGTATTAGCAGTAGCAATTTCTGTTCATGCCTAGAGGACAATCACCTGTCATTTATTTTATTTGAAATATTCCTGTCCCAAATATCTGCCTAAAGACAGCTTCCATTTTAAAAATCTGTATATCCATTATTATTTATTGAAAATTCCAGATACATATATCAAACAAATACAAGTTATAAATAAATATTCTCAATCATATACTTTAGTATTCTCAAATCCCAAGACAACTTTGTCATTTTAGGGAGCTACAAATCATTTTGAGTTATCTTTATTATTTAGTAAAGTCCATAATACAGACAGTCCCCAAGTTACAAACATCTGGCTTACAAATTACTCATAGTTAAGAACAAGGGAAGTGAGAGAAATCTGCCTCTAGGAAGGGAAATTTACTCTTTCAGAGTTATCATGGGGGAAAGGTTTTTAAAGTGTTTTAGTCTTCTCTGCCAAAGAGTGCTGGAGACTCGCCAAACTACAAATCCCAGGATTTCATAGCATTAATTCTACAGTATAGATGCATCCAAAGTCAGTGATTTATGCTTATACTGTTGGAGTTAAAAGAGAGCCATTCACCAGTTTCTTTATGTCAACATGTCTTTTGCAATGTAATTAACAAGAAAATAAACAGAGAGTATATTGATTATATAAGATTACTGAGCTAATCTTAAACATTTACGTTAACTGATTTTTTTGAGATGAACTTCATTTGCATTTTAAAAAGTCATAATCTGAGATAATGATATTGATAATGTTAACGTGAAATCTTTTAAAAGTGGAATAGAGCATATAGATTTGTGCACCCTCATGTGTGATACTACTGAAAGTCAGAGAAAACCAGGAATGATGTGTAAGCATAACTGGAGTTATTGAACTTAGCCTGGTGTGTCTTTTGTTTCTTTAAGAGAAGAGCAACATGAGGCATGATTGTAATTTATATGGGATGCAAGTTCAAATGTTTATAATCTTTTAGGGGAATTACAAATGCAATTTAGTTTAGACATGAGCAAAACCTAATTTGGTTAGTCAACAAACAAGCAGATGCAGCAACATTTCAACGCCTGCTCAGTTTCCACTTGCCATCTTCAATTTAAATGTGGTGTGGCAGCTGCTCTTAGGACCAACTGCAGGTTTCTGATCCAAAGGAACAGCATACATGTCTGTGATGTGTTTGTTCACCCATATTATAGCAAGAGCAGCCAAGATAAAGAAGAATATGGCTGCACTGGTCATTTGCTCCAGATCTTGCCAGCAAAGATGACTAAAAGTAATGTATATTAGCCCATGCTACTTATCCAAAAAAGGGGGGCTTGGTCAGCAGATAGGGATGTGGGGAAAGAACCTGATGATATGGATTTCACACAGTGAACGTAACAGACTTACGTGACAGGTGATTGAGAGGGCAGCAATGGAGCAGCTGCAGTCCTTCCTAGATGGTGCAACTTGGTAAACCCCTTCCAGTCCGGCTTCTGTTCAGGGCATGGACGGAGACAGTTCTGGTTTCCATCACAGACAAGCTACGGTGCCAGCTAGACCAGGGCGGATCGGCGCTGCTTGTGTTATTGGACCTCACAGCAGCGTTCGATACAGTTGATTACGATCTTTTGGCCCACCGCCTTGCCGGGGCCGGGGTGAGGGGGACAGTTCTGAATTGGCTGTCTTCCTTCCTCCAGAACCGGCTACAGTGAGTGAGGAGGGGTGAGGTTGTCTCCGGGGGTTCCCCCCTACTTTGTGGGGTCCCCCAGGGGGCAATCCTCTCCCCTCTGTTATTTAACATCTATGTCTGACCACTTGCTCAGCTAGTTCGTAGCTTTGGGCTGGAGTGTCACCAGTATGCTGATGACACCCAGCTCATTCTGGGGATGGAGGGCCGGTCCTATTCCGTGCCCAATAATTTCCATCGCTGCCTTGAAGCCGTTACTGGATGGCTGTGAGCCAGTAGGTTGAAGGTGAATCCGGCCAAGATGGAGATCCTGTGGCTTCCAGTGGCTTGGTCGTCTGGGCGGTAGGGAGATCCAGCTTCCAACTCTGGACGGCGCAACGTTATATCCGTTGTTGTCATTTAAAAGTCTTGGTGTCACACTTGACTCTCAACTGTCGATGTCCACCGTCAGTAGAGTAGCATTTTTTCATCTACGCCAGACGAGGAAGCTGGCCCCCTATTTGTCCCGCCACGACCCAGCCACAGTGGTCCAAGCCACGGTCATCTCAAGGCTAGACTACTGTAACACTCTTTACATTGGCCTGCCTCTGTCGGTGATCCGGAAACTGAAGCTGGTGCAGAACGCAGCAGCTCGGCTGCTGGCAGGTGCTTCAATGAGCTGCCACATTACACGCATCTTACGCGAACTGTACTGGCTTCCAGTGGAAAGTCGGATTACCTTCAAAGTGCTGGTATTGACTTTTAAGGCCTTGAATGGTCTGGGGCCAGTGTACCTAAGGGACCGCCTCATCCCATACTGTCCCACTAGACCCCTGCGCTCTGAGACAGAAAACCTCCTGGTGATCCCAAGTCCTAAGAATTACCATCTCACTGCAACGCGGAGGAGGGATTTTTCGATTATAGCTCCTACCTTGTGGAACGCGTTGCCTCCTGGAATCCACGCCCTTTCAAGTTTGCTGGCCTTTCAGAAAGAGATAGATTGTAGCACAGCAGTTCTCGTTTGTGCCTGGAGGGCAGGGGACAGGGCCTGGGGTCCCATTAGCATTAGAACCGGCTGTGCTAGAACTGGATTCTGAGGATGAGCTAGATGACTGGGGCACAGGGCAGCTTCCCCGCAAGAGCCTTTTTCACCTACAGAGAGCTTGGCCTGGGAAGAAATGTGTTTTGGTCCAAGGGATGATTCAGATCACCAGGTGCAGTCTGATAGTGAAGCAGGGAGTTATGAACACCCAGGAGGGAGATCTTCCCAGGAGCCCTTGAGGAAGATATGGAACAAAGCGCATGGGAAATGGATAGGGAGGAAAGCTCTCAGAGAGATAGCAACACAGCTGCTGAAAGACAAGGTCGAACCTTCGATAGGAGACGGAGCATTGAGGCTAGTAGGAGGGATTGGTCCCGAGCCCTAGACCGACCGAGGTCCGTCAGCAGAGATTGGAGACGAAGAAGCCTAGAGCGTCGAGGACCTCGGCCGAGGGATTAAGTATAGGATCCGTGGGAACGAATCCTCAGTTCTCCGGCCACGTCTTACCTGATTAGGCGTGAAGCGGAGTGGGACCACAGGCCAAGCCGTGGTCATCAAGCCTTGCCTTGCCTTTGCATTACCTTGCCTTGTTTCCTGATCCGCATTGGTTGCGGAGCCTTGCCCTGTTTCCTGATCCGCATTGGTTTGCGGAGCTTTGCCTGGTTTCCTGATCCGCATTGGCTGCGGAGCCCTGTCAAGCCTTTTGCTTATTTTGCTACGTTATTTTGGACATTGTTACTTTGAACCTTTTGAACTATATCATATCATATTGGACTATATTCTTTGGAACTGTTTTTATACTCAATAAAGTAGTTAGCCTTCAGTACGGCTCTGTGTGTGTGATTAAGGGGCCCGCCAAGTCCTTGCATTGTGACAGTTGGCCGGAGAACCTACGAACCCCTTATCACACCACGGGACGCCGAAAGAAGAGACCCCCGGCAGTCGCAGCCATGGCAGGCCTGACGGACGCGGAGGTGGCAGCCCTGCAACAGGAGGTGGGAGAGCTGAGGACCAGAGCTGGACGCCACCCGGGAGTGAATGCGCCTAGCCATTTTGGGGGCAACCCTGCCCAAGTTGAGGTGTTTCTCTGCCAGGTGGACATGTACCTGGAGCTGCGACCCACCGAGTTTGCGACTGACCGAGCCAAAGTGGGGTTTATCTTCAACTTGATGGAGGGCACGGCAGCGACGTGGGCTACGTCGTTGATCCAGGCCCAGTCTCCCCATACTCAAACACTCCGGGCCTTCAGAGACGCTATCCGGGCGACCTGGGGCCCACCCGTGAACGAAGAGTTGGCTGAGCGTGACTTAGCTCGGCTGACGATGAAGGATCTGTCCCTGTCCCAATACATTTCTCGTTTTCGAGTGCTGGCCGCCCAGGTGCAGTGGAATGTCTCGGCGTTGCGTTACCACTACACAGCGGGGCTGACCTCGGAGCTCCAGCAAGAGATGTTAAAGCACCCCCGCCCCGCGGATTTGGAGGCGGCGATCACCTTGAGTTTACGTGTCGAAGCGGGACTGCACACCCGGAGGCGGTGGGATAACAAAGTGGTGGAAAAGCCGACGGCGCGACGGGAGCCGGGGACTGGACAGTTCGTACCCCGACAGCTCGCTCAACCAGCGCCGGGCTTGATGACCCGGAACCCATGCAACTCGGCACGGTGCGGCCCAAGGTGGACCAGGCGGAAAAGCACGGCGGCAGCGTCTGAACTTGTGTTGGTACTGTGGGGGCTGGACATTTTTCCAAGGAGTGCCCCCAAAAGCCGCGTGGGAAGACTCCCCGAGCCTCCGCCGCAGTTGGAGGGGTCCCAGAGGCTGAAGAAGCCATCCAGGCGATGGGGGAAGGGGCCGGCCGAGTGTAAGAGGGTTCGCTCACTCGGCCGACGTCGCTTCTCTTCCTCCTGAACCCAAGACTGGACAATTGTTCCTTGTAATGGTTGGCCTGTGGTCGCCCGAGAAGGGACCGATGATGGTCCATGCCATGATTGACTCGGGAGCCACCAACAACTTCATTGATGCAGACTATGCCAAGTCTGCCGGATTACAATTTCTGGATCTCCAAGAGCCAAAGGGTGTACAGACTATTGATGGGAGAACCTTGAAAACGGGGGCTGTGACTCAGTATACGGCCCCTACCAAGATGTGGACTAGCTCCCATAAGGAGGACATTTCTTTTCTTGTGACCAAGCTCCCTGATTTTCCCATTGTTCTGGGCATTGTGTGGCTCGCCCTGCATGATCCCCAGATCTCCCGGACTAAGAGACAGCTCATTTTTTCCTCCGACCATTGCCAGAGCCATTGTCTCACGGCTCGGGCTTGTCAGGCCCAAGAGGTGGAGACGGTGGCCACACTGCCCAAGAAATATGCTGGTTTCTGGGACGTTTTCAGCGAGAAGGAGGCTGAGCGCTTGCCTCCCCACCAGCCCTATGATTGTGCTATTGAACTCGAACCTGGAGCCCCTATCCACAGGGCAGACTCTATCCCCTCTCGGAACCAGAGCAACAGGCTCTCCGGGATTTCCTGGATGAGAATCTGCGGAAAGGCTTCATTCGGCCTTCCCAGTCCCCGGCGGGGGCGCCCATTCTGTTTGTCAAGAAGAAATCGGGGGAGTTGCGGCTCTGTAATGACTATCGGGAACTCAATAAGATCACGGTTCGGAACCGATACCCCCCTCCCCCCTGATCCCCGAGCTGCTGGAGCGAATGCGGGGCGCCAAGGTGTTCACTAAACTGGATTTGAGGGGCGCCTATAACCTTGTCCGGATTCGCCAGGGTGATGAATGGAAGACGGCTTTCCAGACCAAGTGGGGCAGTTTCGAATACCTGGTGATGGGATTCGGTTTGTGCAACGCTCCAGCCTGTTTCCAACATTTCATGAATGACATTTTCCGGGACCTGCTAGATCGTTATCTGGCGGTCTACCTGGACGACCTGCTGATTTTTCTCCAGATCAGGCGACCCATGACCGCCATGTCAAGGAAGTGCTCCAGAGACTAAGAGCCCACGGGCTCTATGCTAAGCTGGAGAAGTGTGCTTTTGATCTGCGGGAGGTTGATTTTCTGGGCTACCACATCTCTCCAACGGGCATTGCCATGGATGACACCAAGGTTCAAGCTGTGGCTGACTGGGCAGCCCGGCCAGCAAAAAGGACATTCAACGATTCCTGGGCTTTGCCAACTACTACAGAAAGTTCATTCCTGACTTTGCCAAGTGGGCTGATCCTATCACCCAGTGTTTGCGGGGAAAGGTGCCGTTCCGGTGGACGCCGGAGGCAGATGTGGGGTTCCGCAAGTTAAAGCAGCTGTTCACCACACAGCCGCTTTTGCAGCACTCAACCCCGCACCCCTTTCATCGTGCAGGCCGATGCTCGGACGTGGCGGTGGGAGCGATCCTGTTACAGCCTCAGGGGACGGACTTGTTGCCCTGTGCCTACTATTCCCGGCAGCTGACGGCTCCGGAAAAGAACTATACCATTTGGGAGAAGGAACTTTTGGCCATCAAGGTGGCTTTCGAAGTCTGGAGACATCTGCTGGAAGGGGCCAAATTCCCGGTGGAGGTTCACACCGACCACTGGAATTTGGAACACTTGAAGTCTCAGCGCAAATTGAACCAGAGGCAACAGAGATGGTCCCTGTTCTTTGAGAGATTCAATTCCGCATTCACTATGTGACCCCCAAGCAGACCAAGCAAGCTGATGCGCTGTCACGGAAACCGCAGTACGTTCATGGTGGCGAGGGGCTTTCTGAGGCCCGTCTCCTGAAAGCAGAGAACTTTGCTGTGGCCCGGGCGGCTCCTGTGAACCCTCCGTTGGCTCCGCCGGCCCCTAAGGACAAGAGGCCTCTGAGCGAGCGGGTCCAGGCGCGCCAACGGACCGATCCCTGGGTGCAAGAACAGCTGACTAAGGGGGTGCAAGCCCCTTTCCAGGTAAAGGATGGGGTACTTTACCACCGTGACTCTGTTTATGTTTCCCCCGGGCCCGAGAGGGAGGACATTCTCAAACTGTGCCATGATAGTCGGGCTGCCGGCCACTTCGGGCTGTTCAAGACCCTGCAATTGGTCTTAAGGGATTTCTGGTGGCTTAAGGTGCGGAGGGATGTGGAGGACTATGTGGGCTCCTGCCCTGTGTGTCAGCGGGCCAAGAACCCGGGGGGCAAGCCGGCCGGTTTGCTCCAGCCGCTTCCCACCCCCTCCGCTCCCTGGAAGATGATTTCGGCTGATTTCATCACAGACTTGCCCAAGTCCAGGGGTTTCACCACGATCCTGGTCGTGGTGGACTGTTTCACCAAGATGGGACACTTCATCCCCTGTGTGGGGGTGCCTACTGCCAAAGAGACTGCTGATATGTTTGTGCAACATGTGTTCCGGCTGCATGGCCTGCCTCAGAGTTTGGTGACCGACCGCGGCACCCAGTTCACTTCCCAGTTCTGGAAGGCTGTCCAGAAGTTGCTGGGGATTGATGTGCGGATGTCCACGGCCCATCACCCCCAGTCTGACGGCCAGACCGAAAGGGTCAATGCCACCTTGGAACAGTACCTGCGGTGCTATGTCAACTATCAGCAAACCAACTGGGCGTCCTTGTTGTCTCTGGCGGAGTTCGCCTACAACAATGCGACGCACGAATCCCTCAAGGAGACTCCTTTCTTTGCCAACTATGGACACCATCCTCGTTTCTACCCTCCGGTGGACCTGTCCGGAGGGGCGTCGGAAGCGAAAGATTGGCTTCAGGAGCTTACTGCCTTGCAAGACTTGCTGCGCACTCAATTGGACCACGCTAAAGCGGACTACAAGCGGATGGCTGAACGGCGGCGCCAAGAGGGCCCTGCGATCCTGGTGGGGGATAAAGTTTGGCTGTCTACCAAGAATTTGCCCACCCAGAGGCCTAGCCGCAAGTTGGATGCTCGCTTTTTGGGGCCTTACACTGTTTTGGAGAAGGTGGGGCCTGTTTCTTTCAAACTGCAACTCCCAGCGGACATGAAGATCCACCCTGTGTTTCACCGTTCTTTGCTCCGCCCGGCTAAGGGGGTGCGGCCTGATGTGACGCAGCCGCCGCCTCCCCCTGTGATGCGTGACGGCGAGGAGGAGTTGGAGGTACAGG
The DNA here is from genome assembly GCA_030556195.1 of Anolis apletophallus. Lineage (NCBI taxonomy): Eukaryota > Metazoa > Chordata > Lepidosauria > Squamata > Anolidae > Anolis > Anolis apletophallus. Next base: position 59,735,457 of record JARBWK010000006.1, on the reverse strand, counting down.
ACATCCTGGATGCGCGTATCCGCTACCGGAAGCTGGAGTATCTCATTGACTGGAAAGGCTTTGGACCGGAAGAGCGTTCTTGGACGCGGGCTCGTGACGTCCATGCCCCGGACCTTGTCACTCGGTTCCATCGCAAGTACCCTGACAAACCCAAGCCTCGGGGGCGGCCTAGGAGGGGCCCTGAGGGGGGGGATAGTGTAGCACAGCAGTTCTCGTTTGTGCCTGGAGGGCAGGGGACAGGGCCTGGGGTCCCATTAGCATTAGAACCGGCTGTGCTAGAACTGGATTCTGAGGATGAGCTAGATGACTGGGGCACAGGGCAGCTTTCCCCGCAAGAGCCTCTTTCACCTACAGAGAGCTTGGCCTGGGAAGAAATGTGTTTTGGTCCAAGGGATGATTCAGATCACCAGGTGCAGTCTGATAGTGAAGCAGGGAGTTATGAACACCCAGGAGGGAGATCTTCCCAGGAGCCCCTTGAGGAAGATATGGAACAAAGCGCATGGGAAATGGATAGGGAGGAAAGCTCTCAGAGAGATAGCAACACAGCTGCTGAAAGACAAGGTCGAACCTTCGATAGGAGACGGAGCATTGAGGCTAGTAGGAGGGATTGGTCCCGAGCCCTAGACCGACCGAGGTCCGTCAGCAGAGATTGGAGACGAAGAAGCCTAGAGCGTCGAGGACCTCGGCCGAGGATTAAGTAGAGGATCCGTGGGAACGAATCCTCAGTTCTCCGGCCACGTCTTACCTGATTAGGCGTGAAGCGGAGTGGGACCACAGGCCAAGCCGTGGTCATCAAGCCTTGCCTTGCCTTTGCATTACCTTGCCTTGTTTCCTGATCCGCATTGGTTGCGGAGCCTTGCCCTGTTTCCTGATCCGCATTGGTTTGCGGAGCTTTGCCTGGTTTCCTGATCCGCATCGGCTGCGGAGCCCTGTCAAGCCTTTTGCTTATTTTGCTACGTTATTTTGGACATTGTTACTTTGAACCTTTTGAACTATATCATATCATATTGGACTATATTCTTTGGAACTGTTTTTATACTCAATAAAGTAGTTAGCCTTCAGTACGGCTCTGTGTGTGTGATTAAGGGGCCCGCCAAGTCCTTGCATTGTGACATAGATCTTCACTTGTGTCTTAATTTGTGACAGCTGATTTAGCTGTCAGATCTCTAAGGGCAGGTTAGAAAAGAAAGAAAATCAACATGGTTTCTGCAAAGGCAAATCATGTCTTACTAACTTGTTAGAATTCTTTGAGGGTGTAAATAAACACATAGATAAAGGGGACCCAATTGATATTGTTTACCTTGACTTTCAAAAGGCTTTTGACAAAGTCCCTCACCAAAGGCTCCTAAATTAGCTCTTCAGCCATGGAATCAGAGGACAGGTCTTGTCCTGGATTGGAACCTGGCTAAACTGTAGGAAACAAAGGGTGGTAATAAACGGACATTTCTCTGGGTGGAAAGAGGTAAGAAGTGGCGTACCCCAAGGTTCAGTTTTGGGTCCGTTACTTTTTAATTTATTCATTGGATGTAGGAGTGAATTCTGAGGTAGCAAAGTTTGCAGACGACACTAAATTGTTCAGGGTAGTTAAAAATGAAACTGATTGTAAAGAGCTCCAGAAAGATCTCTCGAAATTGAGTGAATGGGCAACAAAGTGGCAAATGCATTTTAACCTAAACAAGTGTAAAGTCATGCACATCGGGGCAAAGAACCCCAACTACACCTACAAATTGATGGGGTCAAAGCTTTCGAGACAAACCAGGAAAGGGATCTTGGGGTCTTGGTGGACAGCTCAATGAAGATGTCAACCCAGTGCGCAGCAGCAGTGAAAAAGCAAATTCTATGCTAGGCATGATCAGAAAGGGAATCGAAAATAGGTCAGCAAATGTTGTATTACCTCTCTACAAATCGATGGTAAGGCCACATTTGGAGTACTGTGTACAATTCTGGTCTCCGCACCTTAAGAAGGATATACAGAATGCTGGACTAGATGGGCTGAGGTCCGATTCAGCATGGCTCTTCTTATGTTCTTATGTTCTTATGTTCTAGGTTGTTCCACAATTGTGGGGCAGCCAATGAAAAGATCCTCTGGGTGACAGTTGCCAGTCAGGTTCTGACAGGCTGGAGCAGAACCCCCAGATGACCTCAGTGTCTGGGGTGGATTGTACAGGAGAAGGCAATCCTGTAGGTAACCTGGAACCAATCTATGCAAGGCTTTAAAAGTCAAAACGAACACTTTGTACTTTGCCTGGAAACTAATTGGCAGCAATGTAGTGACTTTAGGAAATATTCACTCCTGGATGCTCCCATAGCCAATCTGACTGCTGGAGTTCTCAAATTTGGTACAAAGGTAGCCCAATGAAAAGCGCATTGCAGAAGTCCAGCTTTGAGATAACCAGCACATGTACTCCATCTTAAGGTCCTCCAGATCTAGGAAGGGGCACAGCTGGAGGATCAGTCAAAGTTGATAGTAAGTACTCCTGACCGTCGTATTTACCTGGGCTGACACTTGGAGAGACAGAGCCTTTCAGGGGAAGTGTAACCCCACCTAGAACTGGTTGACATGCCTCCATCCCCAGATTAGGACCCTTGATGGCAAACACCTCTGTTTTGCCTGGATTCAATTTCAATTTGATTTTTCCTCATCCAGCCCATTGCAGACCCTGTGCATCCAGTACAATGCTTAATTTTATGCTTGTAGTTCTGAATGGCCAACAGTAGACAAAAGCTCCATTCATCATTTTCACCACCACCTCTAGGGTCAGGTAGGAATGGATTAAATCTTGAAAAAATATAAAATCGTAGAGTTGGAAGAGACTACAAGGGCCATGCCATCCAATCCCCTGCCACATAGGGCCACACTATCAAAGCACCCCAACAGATAGCCATCGGGCCTAGTTAAAAATAGTGGAACAATAAAAGCGAGGATAGTAACAGAGAAAATGAACTTTGGTTTCATGGGAGCTGAGAGATCTAGGAGAAAGAGTTCTAGAATTGTCGTTTCGTTTTAATTCGAGGAGCTACATTACATTGTGTATGAAACCAGCAACTGGCTAAATGTTTAACTTGCTTCTTAGATAATAAACCTGCCAAGTTTAAGAGTTCAAAAGAAAGACCAGTCACACATTACTACACTGAGCCCAGTGATCAAAACATCTGCTTATCATTATAACTGTAACCTTGAGATCACCAGATCCAAGAAATGATTGTATGGATAAATGAGTAAAGTCCATGATAGGAGCACAAGGTCTGCAAGTGTGAGGTCAATATAGTTAGGGGTTCATCACACAAGGGCTTTCTGATGTGCAGGTCATTCACTTAGCACTATGATACATCAGCTTTTACAGATAGCTCTGTGCTTTTGTTCCCTATTGTTTCTGTAAGAAGTTTATTCAGTGACCATAACTGGATTTAGCCAGACAAAGAAGATCAGGGGTCAAATCAAAAGTGATTTTTACTAAGCATCTCAGTTCCTCTTTGCAAATAAAAACATAAAAATATCCCAGAGGAAAATAATATATTTCTTGCTTAAAAGTATAAGACAATAAACACACACACACATCTAGGGATTACGGAAGAATAAACCAATAATGTTGCTTCAAAATGGAATGGGACAAAGTATGACTACGAATGGATTTAGAAGAAAATGAATGAGACACACATCCCAGAAGAATCTATCTATGTGTTAAACTTAATCTGCTATTTACAAACTACTGCTGACTGATTCAATCATCTGTCAGAAATGCTACCGTAAACACAATTGATTAGTGTGAAAAGCACGTATTTGTCTCCCACCTTATCTAAATATGCTACACCAAAAGCTATCCTGACTGTCCTAGATTTTAATTTTAGGCCCCTGATGAGAATGTGAAATCAGATTATTCCAATTTATATAAAACAATCAGGAAAATAAAAGGATAGCCATCTACCAAGTGTATTAAAAGATATGTGCAATTTCCTCTCTCCTTCAAAGTAGTTTAACTGTGTCACCAGATGTACCTCCTACAGAAATTTCAAGACAAACGCTTATTCTCACAAGAAAAGATCTTTAAAATTGGAGGCACCACTGGTTTGAATGTGCGTTTGTTTTGATAACAACTTATGTCATTCAGTTTCCTAGTTGTCAAAAGAGATGATACAAGCAGTTAGTTAAGCAATGCATTTCAAACTGTTTAGAATGAAATAATGTCATTTTCAATCTACTTATAATTCTGACTTTAGAGCTTCTGATATCTGAAATGTTTACATCAAATTTTGTTCTTTCTCTTTAAAATACTTCTGATCATACAACTAAATGATTAACTAGAGAAGGAATTTTTCATCTTCCAGATTCTGACAGGTTTTTAATCATTTTCCCACTTGTGGCCCCACTCCTTTTTATAAAACTAGAAAAGGCAGGTCTATCAAATATATGTTGGAGAGATATGGAAGGAATAAAAGGTCCTCACATATAGAAGATAACCAGTTGAATAATAACAACAAGAACAACAACAACAACTTTATTCTTATACTCCACCACCATCTCCCCAAAGGGACTTGGAGCGATTTACATATGGGTCAGAATGTCCACAAGACATAAAAACAAAAACAATCTATTAAAACAAAAACACCATTAAAACAAAAGCATTATAAAATACAATAATCCAGATAAAAACACACTAAACAGAAAAGTAGAATAACAGATTGCATTGAAGGTTCAACAAAACCAATGACCAGGATTACTAACATGGATGTGACCAATCTATAAAAGGGCCAGGCAAGGGATAGTACAAACAGCATAATATAGGGCCGGAGAAGTGGATGAAGTGCAGAACAGAGTACTATATGGTAACCTAGGGACTGGGCATTTTTAGCTAGGGATCATTCTTGAATGCTTTCTGGAACATCCAGATTTTTAGATCCCGGCAAAATGAGGACAGTGTGCAGGCTGGCCTGATCTCCGTGGGGAGGGTGTCCAAAGTCAGGGGGCCAACACTGAGAAGGCCTTCTCCCTCATCCCCACCAGCCATGCTTGTGACGGTGGTGGAAGCAAGAGGAGGTTCTCCCCCATGGATCTTAGAGCCCATGCTGGTTCATAGGGGGAGATGTGATCACAAGTACCTCTTTTCTGAAGTCACATCAACACAAAGAATGGTTGAGAATCTGCATCACATCATAGCTAAAAATGCACCTACTAGTAGTCTAAGGGGTCAACAGAATCTTGTGTTTTCTCATTGCACCATGGTTCAGGTACCTACTCATTTTGAAGTGTCCCATTTCAGGGGCACTTATGCTCATGGCAAGTGTCACGATTGTGAATACAAAGCACAGTTGAATATGAAGCAGTTACAAATCCATAACTAGATTACAATACCATAACTGCATTGCAGGATGCCAGTTACATAAAGAGAAATGTATCCCACGGACAGGGATATTAATATAAAGAAGTCTGAACAGTTTATATCTTTTCCCTTTCAAAGGCAACCACATCTCTAACAAGAAAACCATCCAACAACTAATAAAAATCACTCTGTCAAGTTAAAGGGTAGTCTGCGCCATTTTCCAAAAGTGTAGAAGACATTGAAAGGGATTTATGGGATTGGAGCTGGCATGCTCCATCATAAAACTATTGAGGAACCGGCACATGCTGCCAAAAGCAACCCAACTCCTTCTTCACAGTACCCCATCACATTAGGTTGCTTTTGGCAGCATGTGCCAGTTCCTCAATAGTTTTATGACAGAGCCTGCTGACCCCAATCCCATAAAGCAGAGAAACTTCTCACAGGGCTCCCTCTTAAAACTATCCAGGAACCAGTACATGCTACCACTGACACTTCCCCCATGGGATGAGGTCTCTGGTGAATCAAGCAATACAGGGTGTAGAGTAATGGGTTCCCCACTGCACCCCAACCCCAATGGGCACCTCCAGAATCGCCACGCATTGTGGTGATTCCAGCGGAATTTATGATAAGGTCAGTAGTGTTAGTAGCTAGTTAGTGTTATCTGCCATTACCGGTCTTGCCCAGTAGCTGTTTGGCATTGTTAGTTGGACTCTTCAGCAAAAACAAGGGAGACCCCACTAGTGGCACAGCTTCTATAAACACAGCCTCTTGCCTCACACAATCCCATCACTGCAGAAAGGTGAATGGTTAACTTCTCCAAGATACAAGTAAATAATTCATAAGAATTTGTACCTCTCTAAATTTAAAAGAACTTCCCAATGCCAAGTTTATCCACTTGATTACTTTTAGCCAAAATGAGGCAATTATGAAACAGATTCAAACATATGTATTATGCAATGGTGGTATGAGATCTTTAACAATCTGTTGATTTATGTCATCCTTTCTTTAATGGATGTGGTGAGTATGACTAGTATACACAAAACACCAATGTCTGGTATATAAGATGCAATGTAAGGTTTATATGTGTTATAGATATTATGACAGCTATCTATAGTTTTGCCAGAATTGGTTATCCCAATTCTTTATGATATTCTTGCTATAAACCCTATGTGTAATTGAATTATTAACAAAAATGTTTGTATGTGCACAGATACCTACATGTATACATTTATCATTGGTTTAGTTATTTGAGCAACTTCAATTAAAGATTTTTCCTAGAAGAAACATTAAAATCAAAGTATTTGAGACATTTTAACTTAGCAGGAGACATCATCTATATTTATATCAACTGCAGCAGTACAACCTCATTCTGTTCAAAGAAACTCTCCAATATAACCACGTATATCAAACTTATATTCTATGGAGCTAGCCAACTACCTGCTAAGATGTGTAACAAACAATTAAGGTACAGTTTTGACAAGGGAGGTGGGAATGGGTATGGAGAGTGAGAGGAAACACATAGATTCTTCTCTGACTTAGATTTGAGTGCAATCCAGAGAAAGAGTTTTAGGGTTATAATGCTTGCCTGGCATTGTGATGAGCATACCAAATCCACCTGAAGGCGTTCTTGAAAGCTACTTTATATTTAATCGAGCCATTTATTCACCTATGGTCAACTCTGGCTGGCAGCAGTTAACCAAGGTCTCAGTCAAGATTATTTTCTAACTTTACCAGTCTTAAACACAGCCGCTGATTAGTACCTAAGTCCAAACAAACATATTCAACAGATAAGCTAGCCAACATCAACAGTCTAATGTCTGATATGCTGGCTACAAGAGTCCTTGGAAAGCAGCAGAATCTGCAGAAATGCAGTCCAAATCCAAACATGAAGTACAAACAAACTAAGATGGCAATGCCAAGATTCAGAGTTCCAGAAGTTCAAGTCAGAAGTAACAAACCAGGAGGCAGCAGAGTGAGGTTCAAGGTAATGAGCAAGATGAGCATTGGACTCAAACGAGAGAGTCACAGCACTGAGGGTTTTATATCTCAAGCGTTTATATTAACAAGCATTTTAAAGCTAATCTACAAGACCTGCCCTCATATCTAACACACAAGCTTTCTATAGCTTGTGGAGGCATGCTTGCTTCAACTTCCTCTATAGTGGCTTTAACAGACTTCTGAGGAATGTTTGCTTCAACTGAGGGCTCATTTTCAGCAGTTGTTGAGCAAGGTTGGGCAGAGTGTTTATAGTTGTTGGCCTCCATCTCCTCTGCTGGCCCTTCTAGCCAATCCCTGGCCTCACTATCCGAGCTGGCCATGACATTACCTGGAAATTCCCACTAGTCTTCCAACTGGTGTTCAGATTTGTTCAGGTGACATAGGGTTATACGTGTCTTTCAAACTCTGCTCTGACAATGTCTCAATACTTTACCAATGGTGTTGTCAGTAATAATGACAACATTTTTAAAATGTGATTAGATTGGTTACTTTTTAATTTTGACTTAAACATCACAGATTTCTCATGATTTATAACTTTTGGGCCTTGTTCCTTACATCTACCACACCCACCCATGCTCATATACATATGTATATCTCCCAATAGAGGGTAATGTTTTCCACATCTGGAAATTATAGTGCTATTACATTATTACACAACACCTTAAGTACCGGTACATCTTTAAGTCTTTAAGATGCCACCCCTTTTCATGTTAGCTGTAAAAGGATGCTAATCTCTGAAACTGAGAAAGGCTGCCGGTCGAACAAATGTGATCATCAGTATTTATTCATGTGTGCGTGAAAAGGAAAAGTATAAACATAACTTTTGAGACATTCAGAAAATTCAGTTTAGTCAGTGAATTCTGACTTTCACTGGATTATAGAAATTCATTATCATATTAAATATTAACAATGATGCAATAAATGAACAGATGTGATTATGTGAGTAAAAAAATATTCCAGAATCTTCCAGTATTAACTATGTGCTCTTTTTTATACATTCTTTTGATTTGTAATATAATTCAGTTGAGCAATCTAGTTTTCAAGCAACTCTGGATAGGTCACTGCATATTATTCTAGAAGCTCTTTTGTACAAAAGAGAAAAGTGTTTCTTTCCAAGCCACTTCCTGTAAGAAAGATTAATAAAAACCCTACAGACGCAGGCGACTTTTCATACTGGCCATCTGCTAATAACAGCTAGTTCCCACACTTGGCATCTGTTGTCCATTTGGGCAGCTGCTCGGGATGAAGGGAAACTGTTATCAGAACACACAACATGATAAACAAATTAATATAATGACACAATATCAAAGAGCAGAGCCAACAAGAAGGTTGAGCATTGCTGTAAGTGTATTTAGAAGAGAGATGCAAAGGGCCAAATGGTGTCTTTCATTACATCTGGACAACTCCAACCGAGTACACTGGAGGGACAGAGTTGTAATTGGAAGCAATGTTTGTTTGGGCCATTTGTGCACGAATTAACCTGACAGTTGTATCGCTGTTTGCTGATGAATTGGCTGTCCAAGCACCATGTACTGAGCTTCCAAGAAAGTGGCTGAGATCATACACAAGCACAGGCCTACATTACAAATCAAGCCTAAACAATAGTTGAATTCTGATGTCTGTTTTGGTTTGATAAAATATTTCTAAACCTCTTTGTTGAATATTTTAAAGGACTGGCACATGGTGTTATTCTATGTGTCCATGGTGGCATTAGAATTTAAATCAATGCAAATACTAAGAGCAAGTTGAGTGAGTTGAGGATTTCCTAGTTTGCATGTCCACTAATACAGGGTAAAACCAGGTTAACTAGTTTTACCCCACATTACAGGTTAGGTGTCCCTGGGTGTCACCTGAATGTAAAGGATCAACTTCTGATCAGCACCAAGCTATGGGACCAGTGTAGACAAGCCTAAGCGTTTGGGAAATCAGCATTTGATTCAGTCACAGGAATCATCTGAGTAATTTTGGTCAAATTGACTTCTTTTTAACTGAGGGGAAGGCAATTGGAAAATTCCTGTGAATCAACCTTGCCACTGAATCCCAAAATTTGTTATTGTTGTTGCTATTTTTGTTGTTGTGAGCATTCAAGTAATTTTTGCCTTATTGTGATACTAAATCAAACCTATTATGGGTTTTTTTTCCTGGACGAATTTGTTCAGAGGATAATGCATTTGCCTTCCTCTAAGGCTAAGAGAGTGTGACTTGCTGAGGTCACCCAGCAAGGTTTTATATTTGAGCAGGTATTCAGACCCTGGTCTCCCATTGTCCTATTCTAAAACTCAAAACACTATACCACAATGGCCCTCAAAACCTGTGATAGGATCACTATAAATCACAGCTGACTTGAAGGAAAATAATAACAATAGTATCAACAAAGGCTGGATCTACACTGCCATAAAATACAGTTCAATACAGTTAATTTACATTATGAAACTGCATTATATGGCAGTGTAATAATAATAATAATAATAATAATAATAATAATTTATATCCTGCCACCATCTCCCCAAAAGCACTCAGGGCAGCTCACAAAAGCACTCAAAATTGTAACACACAAAATACAGAAGGTACATAATCATATAAATCAGAACAATTTAAAAAATTGCACACAATATGTATTTTAAAAATCTATAAAACCCCTACTGCTTAAAATTTATTCAGTAAAATGCAACTGTGTAGAGGCAGCTTAACTGAGATACTTTTCTTGGGAGTCTGAACTTTCAAGGAGCTAACCAAGGTGCTGAACCTAACACGTCTCCTTCCCAAAAACAAAACTTTTACATTCTTAATGGCAATAGATGACGATGGCTTAGATTAGTCTGGATGTTTAGATTTTAGTACTTTTGTTCTGTGTATTCACCAGGCTGAACTCAATCGGACTGAAAAATACTTATGCTAATGGCAATGTTGTTTCCAATCCCATCATGTATATTCAAAAGCAAAAATTTATAGTCATGGCTTACAGATATGGATTGCATCCTATTACATGTATTGGCTATGGTGTAGTAAATAAAATTTAAAGAGAGCACAGAAGGTATTTTGCAAGCAAAAGACCTTCATTAGGAAGATTACCTCCATAGTGTCCTATCAAAGTTCCAGTTTAATTCAGTTGGCCTATTTCCCTTTGGAAAATGTTGTTGACTCATTCATTATAGGTAAGGGCAGGGTACATGTTACTAACAAAAATATTTATAATAGTATCCTATAAGCAGGAAGGAACCCTAACAAATAAATGGTACAGAAATGGGTTTGACTGTTGAGTAAATTGTTAGTGCTTATGTCCAACATCTGGAATCTTATTTTAATTTTTCAGTCAGACACAGTAGTGTGATATTGGCAGCTTTTGATAGAAGTGCTTTGAAGCACCATGTTTAATTATTTATATTTTAAATATGCATGGGTATGTACATTCTTTATCTGTAATTATATTTGTGATTAATAATTGAATGGACACGTAACTGTACTCAGCTCTACTCGCCCCAGGACTTTCAAGAAAAAGATGTGAATGCTGATGAGTTTATTCCTAAGGAGAAAGGGCAGGGGTTAAGAATCAAGAGAATTAAAGCAAACCAATAATAAATACCAAAGGTGTCCATCTAAGATGTTTCAGAACTGTTATGTACCCTAGTGATTATGATGAATGCCAGTCCTGAAGAAGTTGAATTCATTGTGTGACCAAAATGAATCAGGATATATGGAACAGTCACTGGATATATGTAATTATTACATACTAAGAAAAATAAATGTTTATTCTTTCAGTAGATAAAATTATTAACATAAATCATGAAGCATTGTGTTTTTTAATGTTTAAACCCTGTTATTTACTATTTCCAGTATGGTGGGTTCTTCATATCCTCTAGATTTGGTTCCAGAACCCTCCATGGGTACACAAATGGATAAGCAAATCTCATTGTATATAATGGCATAATAAAATGGTATCCCTTATATAAAATGGCAAAGCTACTCAAACAAATGCCAGGGAGAGCCTTAACATTTCTGAAATTGCAGTGAGGGGGGCAGTGAGCTATGCTTACCCGTCAGTGTGGTTCTCAACTTGCAGGAAACTCAAAGCATGCTTCATGGATTTTTTCTGACTGTTTTCAAGCCATGGTTGGTTGAACTCATGGATCCAGAACCTATGGATACAATTATCCATAGGTAATTGTAGGTAATTAATAGGTAATTAATACAATTAATTATCAGGCACTCTGCCACTGATCCCCTAATCCATCTTGCACCTGATTCTAAAATATGGCCTAAAATTAAGCAATACTATATAAACACATTCTTTAGAATGTTACTATTTTAGTGATTCATTTTTATCACATCTTGTTTTTATTATGAACACTTTGGGGAATTTTTAAGCACAAAGAGAATGTAAATATGGTATTCCCTAACCATGCCTACATTCATATAAATTTAATATTATGATATTATAAATATAACATAAATGCATAATATTGGTTGGCATCTTGTTAGTTCCAATAGCATAAGTTAGACTTATGACCTCTTAATTGTTCCCATTTATGGCCATATTGCCATTGCCCTGAAAACACCTTAAAAGCCACTCAGCTGTCCCATGTGAAAGAGTTCTGCAGTGCTAGCAAGCACTTCAGAATGCTGTTGTTCAATATTGCTAGGTGGCTTTTAAGGTAGTTTCAAGGGTCAAGAGGAAGTTTATAGTTCGCTACCACAATATAGGTAGACCTCTGATCAAAGATATTGGTCATTATTTTTATGTTTTAGCTACCTTTATTTTTTAAAAAAACTTCTAGATAGCCCATCATGAAAAAAAGAATAAAAATTGTCAAAATAACAAACAATATGCAGTGGGGAAAGTAAACTATTTATGGAATTCCCCTTCATGAGAGAACAAGTTGACTCCATCTTTCTTGTAAATAACTCATTTGATGGTACATGCTTTGGGAGATAACCAAGCATTTGATTTGCCTTGTACTGTTAGCTATATGTATAGCTTGCATTGCATTTTAGCAAAGGTTCATCTTTTTTTTAAACAAAAGTTATTTGAACTTTGTTAGTTGTAAGGCAGGATCTTAAATCCAAGAAGAAGGAATAGAAATAATTATTATCATTGGTCACTAGGAGAAGCTCAGCACGTCAAGCAAATATAAAAATCATCTTGCTGTCTAGCTATAGTTGAATATGCTACTCCAGATACTATATGATTTCCATCAGCACTAACCCGCAAACTCAGTGCCAGGAAATGCTGGGAGCTACAGTCCAATAATGTTTGAAGGATTGCTTAGTTTCTATAAGTGTAGAGTGATCTTTCCTCTTCATATTGTCTTCACTGCATGGATGGATGTAGAACCAGGCTAACAGATATGCAGTGGAGACAATGGTGAACAAGTCCTCCCCATTCCTCAAGTGATGCTCGACCCTCGCAATCTTCAAGATCTTCAGAAACTTTAACCATGGAGGGTAGTATGTGCATCCTATGCCTCCTCCCTCCTTACTTCACCCAACAAGATTACAATTGACACATAATGCCAGGAAAGTACAAGAGGGAGAATAACAAAGAGAGAAACCTTCTCCTTCTTTGTTCCTGCACCTGCCAGCTTCTCTTGAACCTGTCTGTTCACCAAATGGCCTGTGCGTCCCCATGACATTGCTCAGTTACATCCTTAGACAGCAGTCCTGAGTAGAGGCAGGTGTGAGTGACACTGTAATTACTAGCTAATTGGATGTCATTAATTTTACACAGTGAGATCTCACCTCAGGACTAAGACCTATTGTTCTCATTTCTGCTGTGTTTTTTTCTCAAGGTCACCAGTTCTTCCTGCAATAATTTCAGGTCATTTCTATCAAACCTACCCATGTTGGCTCAAGTGGCTGATTGTTACACAATATATTATTTCATGTCACTTTGAAAGGGCACTCATTTTTTACCTTTATTTTTCAGCCCTAGTGTTTTCTGAGTTTACATACATACACCCTGGAGCATATATATGGAGTCAAGATATACTTTATCAATCTGTCACATTCAAGTGAATCTTTCAAGGCACTTCATAGCTTTCAGCCTTTTATTCTACATTGTTTCACAATGCATACTAGGATCACAACTCATTTTGTCTTTGCAGGTTACACAGCAGGTTCCGCAATCCATTCAAGAAACTTCGACATCATGGCCTCTTTGTGAAAAATCTTTCTTGCTGAATTGTTGTGGAGCTGTTAATCACCATCTTATTTTAAGACAGATTGGTACCAAAATGCTTTAAACTGGGAAAGTACCAACGTCTTATTGCAGCTATGCCTACATGGCTTGGAAAGAATAGGTAACTACTAGGCATGGATTAGAACCCAAAAATCGCGATTCGAAAATCAAATGGGGGGGGAGGTTGATTAGTAATAGAAAGACTTACAAAAAAAATTCCAAAAAGTTCTAAAATGTAACATAATTACTAACGAAATTCTAAATTGGTTCTAAAGTCTGAAAAGCAGGGAAACAGGACTGACACTGTTTTAAGCACAGGCAAATCAAGGGGCAACATTTCCCTTGGTTTCCTTGCAGGGAGATATAATGCATTAATATATTATTATTATTAGTAGTAGTATTATTATTATTAAATAAAATAGTCAAGGCTTGCTTCTCCAGAGCATTTATTAGAATTAAATAATAAATTCTAATAGTAAGAATGTAGTAAGGGTGATAGTGACCTGGAGGGTATGAGGAACGTGCTCTTGGTAAACTAGAACATGCTCTTAGGTTTGTAGTTAGAGCCCTGTCAATTTTACAGTATTTCAATCCATGTCTGTTATCAATTATGTAAGGCCACAAGCACTCTAGTGCTCTCAAGAACAAGCAAACATATTATTATAATTATGTCAGGCCCAAGTTGTTTCTATAATTATTTTAGTATTATTATTACTTCGCTGTGCGTCTCCCATTGATTTTGAGAGCTGTTGTTGCTCTTAGACACCTTAAAGTCATATGGCTTGGCATGACTGCATGGATTGCTGTTATTTCCCACCAGAGCAGTACCTATTGATCTACTAACATTTACATTGATCCCAGTGCCATCAATAACAAGTAGGGCCCTTCTTCCAGGAAATTAGAAGTGGTAAATATTATTAATATATTTATTATTATTATTATTAGATTTAAATAATGCCCAGGGCCCTTCTTCCAGGAAATTAGAAGGGGTAAATATTATTAATATATTTTTTATTATTATTAGATTTAAATAATGCCCAGGGCCCTTCTTCCAGGAAATTAGAAGGGGTAAATATTATTAATATATTTATTATTATTATATTTAAATAATGCCCAGGGCCCTTCTTCCAGGAAATTAGAAGGGGTAAATATTATTAATATATTTATTATTATTATTATTAGATTTAAATAATGCCCAGGGCCCTTCTTCCAGGAAATTAGAAGGGGTAAATATTATTAATATATTTATTATTATTAATTATGAAATAGTTGCCTACCTTCTCCAGAGCTCTTTTCACTGCAGCTTTCTCTTCATTCATTTTCCCATAGCTCTCTAGGAGGTTTGAACTCTATGGCTTTTCCTTGAATCTGCACTTTTCCTGCTCCTCTCCGGGCTGTTTTCAACCCCTTCTGCCATTGTTTCAGCCTTCCTCATGTCCTTCTCGCCTGTTCTCCTATCTAGGCTCCTTTTCCTGCAGTTTAAAGCGCTTTTTTCCTGAGTCCTCCAGCTGCTCTAGGACTTCCGGTCTGGATCTCTCTATGGTTCTGGCTGGTTTTTCTCTTCCTGGAGGCAAGGCCTTTCAGTTAAAGTAGGCCTCAAGCATGGAAAGGCCCCATCTGACTGTGAGTAATGTCTGGGATTTTGGATTTTGGATTTTGGAGGGGATAATAGGGAGCCTTCTGAAATATTTAGAATTCTAACGAAATTTTGGGCCCAGGGGGTGCGAAAAAGAAAGTCCACTTCCGGGATTGGCCTTGCGATCCGTAAAAACTTGAAAGTCCCATTACATACGAATCACTTACGAATTCTTTTGATTTTCATAACTTTTTTCTCATGCCTAGTAACTACATGTCATTGGTTTCTTTCCCCACTAATTAAGAAATCACTATGTCCATTGCAATTGTCATTTAATTAGGGATAATTCCACTCCTTTTGTAGTATAACTGTAACTGCCTAGTTACTTTCACCATGATGGGGATGCAGCCAATCCAAATGGTGGAGGAGAATTATCACATGATTCAACTGTGTTGTCTTTTGTTTGTAGCCTTGTTCAGCAGCCCTGATTTGCTCTCCAGTCCAATTGGCCAGTGGCAACTGTTGGCTTTCATGGCATTGGTTTTTAGTCCAAATTTTTAAGGAATTATCCAAGGTGCCTTGAGTACCTTATATTGAGAGAAAGGCAGGATAAAAGTAAAGCAACTTCATAAATAAATAAAGAGTTCAGCATTTCAGTTACCTTGTTTAAAACTATGATAGGTTCACTATCTTAACTCCCAATCACTGCTGTCATTTCCCCCTTCTTCCTGTCCTCAGGCATATTTTCAATACTGCTTCAGTACTGCTTCCTAATTTCCTCTCTGGTCTTGATTATCCTTCATTTGTAGTGTTCTTCAGATTGACTTCCTATATTGTATTCTAGGTCCCATCTTAACTTCAAATCTTTTGATCAATCTGAGCCCCAACACCATTATGCACTATACTAGGAATTATTTGTGTTTCAAATATTTCTGTTGCACTAGAAAGCCCCATTTCCCTGTAATGATTACATGAATGCTTGACACACAGAGAAATCATATAAAGGCACCATAAACACATACCACCATGCACACATAGAGCACTAATCCTGGGTCAACCATGATTCCCTTTCACGTGGAAGACTCCTGCATGTGTTCCTTAGTAAGTACATAAGAATGCCTTCAACCAACAGTCAAATGCACATTCACCAGAAGCTATAGAGGAAATGGGTATAATTGGTGTGAGGCGAAGTAACCACATGTTATAACCCCCTCATATGCTCTTTTAGTGCAGACAACCAAGCCTCGTCTTCCACTTTAACAGAGTCTCACACCTGTAATTCCAGTTGTATCCAGCAGGTAGGCTGAGTCAATGAGTTTCCACTAGCTGGCTGACAGTTCAACCAAATAATGGGTTGCCATCAACTAGTAGGCATGCTAACCAGTGCCTGGACCAGGACTGGGACCTGGACCACTGCAGAAAGCCAAGACTATTTAGCTATACACAATAAAGGTTTGTCCTTTTCCATTCCAATATAACATGGCCTGTGTTCATTCTAATTACATTCAAAGCTTCACACTCATTGCTGTGTCTGCAATTTTAAATCAATATACTTTGTGTTTATAAAATATTTCACCAGGTGACTGAACCACAGATTTCATTTAATATTTTCTTTCAGTGCTTATTAGATTTACTCAATATGAAGTCAGTGAAATTAAAGGGTATACTAGCTTTTAATTTAATAACAATGGTGGATCAATTAAAAATAAAACAGTATTAAGTTAGTTTAATAATGGTGTGAGCAATCTCACTGAAGAAGGAAAAGTCTGTTGGGATGGTTTTTCTAATTCCTAATTGTCTCAAGCAAAGCAAATGATTAAATTAACTAAAACTACAGTCACCAGAACTTTTGAAATAAACACTTTAAAGTTGATCATTTAATAAGAACTAATATCTATATAATAAGCACCCTTGCTTCAGTATACTTGATGAGCAAAAATTAGCCAAAGGTTAATTTTAGTCTATTTACAATTCAACCATTAGTCACAGGTTCGAATTCGGGGAGAGAGGGATTAGCTGCCTCTATCAGCTCCAGCTCCACATGTGGGGACATGAAACGAGCCTCCCACAAGGATGATAAAACATCAAAACATCCAGGCATCCCCTGGGTAACATCCTTGCAGACGGCCAATTCTCTCACACCAGAAGCAACTTTCAGTTTCTCAGGTCACTCCTGACACACACAAAAATGCAACCATTTCATCTAATGTATGCATTTCCAGATGTTAAAATGTCATTTCCATCTCCACAGCTACAAAACAAGACTAAGCACATATTTCATTGCAGTATTTTGTCTGGTTGTACCAACATGCTGGTTGCAAGGGAACTGATTTATAAAATTGAGAAATTACTGTGCAAATAAATAGCCTGTAGCTTTCAAAGTGCAGTTCTAAGCATAACAAAGTATTATTTTGGCTGAAGGTAAGGATTTCTTTTTTGTAATATAGGAAACCAATATAAAACAGATTACATCTTGATGTATAATAACTTTTTCATCACTATTTTATTGTTCCCATACATTTTACTGGGAAAGCAAATTTAGAATGACATTTCTAATCTAGCTAATAAAGTGTAGAATGGCACCTTGAAGCATACCTATGAATTTCTAAGCCAAGTTAATCCCTGACGTAATTGCACTTATTTCAAACTGCAACAGTATATATGTTCATCCATCTCATTACAGCATTTCCTCTTTTTAAAGTGAAAAGAAGGATAAGGCATTTCCACACTCTTAATAAAAACTTATACTGATTTGTCTGGCTGCATGCTGCAAGTTACTGATAATTGTAACATAATAATAACAATAAAAGCAAGAATACATTGTTCTTGGTACTAGACAAAGGGATCTTTTAAAATCATATAGCATATCAGTTAAATGTCTGGCCCCTTCTACACTGCCATATAATCCAGATTATCAAAATAGATAATCC
The DNA here is from genome assembly GCA_030556195.1 of Anolis apletophallus. Lineage (NCBI taxonomy): Eukaryota > Metazoa > Chordata > Lepidosauria > Squamata > Anolidae > Anolis > Anolis apletophallus. The sequence goes on along the minus strand of JARBWK010000006.1, from coordinate 59,717,460 downwards.
ACATTATATGATTTGAACAGAATTATATGAGTCTACACTGCTATATAATCCAGTTGAAAGCAAATAATCTCAATTTTATATGGTAGTGTAGAAGGTGCCTCTGGGTGGTTCCAGACAGCTCCAAATTGTGTGCTTTAGTCAGGGGTAAGATGTCCAGATACAGACCTGTTGGTTCTGCCATTTCTGCTTCTACACTTGCTGCTTTGTCACAGAATGTAGATGCTCTCAAGATGGTCTCTAAATCTTGAGGGCAGTTTTTTTAAAAAAACAAACAAACAAAAACTGAAGATGTGAAGATACAAAAATGTGAATCATTGTATAAGTGCCATTCCTGGGTTACATAAGATGCAGGGCCATCTGTGCAGGCAGGGTGTTGTTTCTGGGTTGTACATGTCTGTTCCTGAATGCTCTTATTGTGAAAATATGTACAACATTGACTAGAGGGTGACAACTTTGTCCTGCCCAGAGAAAATGTGCCCTCCACGTGTTTTATGAAGTTCTTGGCTCACAAGCAAAGTTTTTGCATTCTACTTAACTATTCCATTCTTTTTAGGAACTGACCAATCAGGAATAGACATCTAAAACCCGGGAACTAATCAAGATAAAAAATTCCATAATTTCCAAGTGTAGGGACATACATACATCTTGGAACTGGGATATTCCCACAACTGAAAATCTTGCGGTTTTTGCCGTTTGTAGCTATTGCTTCTGAGTTTACTGGGAATGGCATTTGGCCACCTTCCTGTTTGCTGTGGGAGCTCCTGGGATAAAGGCAATGTCTGGATTGTCCCTTTGTTAAATTCATGATAGTGTCACTTCAAAAACAGTTTGCCATCATCTCTTTGCTTCTGAGCTAACATAATTCATAGTTCATGCTCGTCTGCATTTTTCTCAAAAAATTTGAGAAGTAGTACAAAAAATGAATTAATGAGTTTAGCTAAGGCAATGTATTTTCATCATGAAGTGCAGCCATAAACATACTAACTAAATGGGAAACTGAATATGCAGGGAAATGTGTGTGATAATTCATCTATATCCCTTCTATTATTTTGATAATTTGTGTCTCTTATTTCTATACCTTCATCACTAATTGGAAAGAATAGTTTTGCTGTCTAGTCTGGTGTTAGAAAGGATACTAAGGAGAACTTGGGATTGAGATCCTCAGAAAGTCCTCTTCTGTGTCTAGCTAGTGAAGCAATACTGGTATAATTTTATCTGCAACCCCCTTCCCCCCAGTCCAGTCCAGTCCCCTGTGATAGGCTCCCTATAGCAAGGATAGTGAATCAATTAGTGATATGGAGTGCACCATAAAAGGTGAGTGTACTTGTCATGGCACTGCCAATGGTAGGATCCAACTTGGAGCATTCTAGGACATGGGTGGGCATGCCTCAGATGCCAAAAGACCACACCACCACATTTTGTCTCCCTCAAAGCTGGAGTGCCACAGCCATGCCAACATAGTCACCATTTTGCTGACCAAAAAGAATGATAATTACTTTGATGAAGGGTGACAATCAAAGAAATATTTATCATGGCTGGTTACCTATCTAGTTGTTTTGTAAAGCAGTCACTGTTTCAGGGTACAGGACCCATTAAGAAACCTTAAAAGAGCCCCGCAAAGGGAGTTTTAACCATTAAAATGTCTTTCTTCAGCCACGACACAACTTTTTGGGTGATAAAAATTGAGAAGTGCGAAGGATATTTCCATTCCTGAGCAGTTATCCAAGGTTTAAAACAGAAATTCCCTCCATTCATTTTTATATCTGTGAAAGTTATTAGTCAAATTAATATTGGCTTCTCAATCATTTTTGAACTAGTTAAATAAAATAGTGACAATACCTAACAGAAATCCTCCGGTTTCACTACAGTTCTCACTCCTTCATATGAGTAATGGTTTCAAGTCTGAAATAAAATAAAAATAGAGTTGGCTAAGGCTATAATCCTATAAACTACTTATTTGAACAAGCCACATGACATACAGGAATTCCATCTGTGGACCTGCCCTTTCAATCTTCAGTTGAAGATTGCCTTTGAATGTGTTTTGTGCTAGAATCTGATGGTTTTGGAATTCAGAGAACCCTTTAAAACCAATGAGAAATGGAGGAAGGTAGTTGTCTTACTATGTTCACCCAATACTATACAATTTATGTAAATAAATTATTCCAGGATATTGTTTTCATCTGGAGTCATTCTACTTAAAGGAGAATATGGAGGAGATGATAGAAACATAAGGGTATTCCAACAGGTCAGATGAGACCAACTACAATGTTGTCCTTTCCCAAAAGCCATTCTCTCGCTTACATCAGTGATCAGTCCTTTGGACCATTAAAATATTAATTATGTGGCCCATCTGAATTGGTGCCTATCATGTTCCTAAGGTCCCCTTACAAGGCTTTGGCCCCTCAAGGTCATCCCCTGTCTGCAAGCCTTGATTTTAAAATCCCTTTCCAGCTATTCTAATTCTTTACATGGAAAATGAAGACTTAGCAGGCTGTATCTCAGTAAATCTACCAATTGCAATTGATATCAGTTCTGTAATCTTAACCCTACATGTTGAGTTACTCCAGAGAAGACATGAGTAACAAGGTTAATTCAATACCTATTTTTAAAAGTTTGACATCTCCAATATTTTCTCAGGGCTCAATTAAGTAACCACATATTTTCTAAGACGTGTACAGTAATTCTCATGCTGCACAGTCTCAGAATTGGATATAACCCATTTCTTATCTTCAAGGATATTTTCTGTTGGTAAATCTTTCTTACTTTCCCTATATCTGCTGTAAGGGAGGAAACTGGAGTTTGCCTAAGCAAAGTCAGAACAGCTGTGAATCATTGCATCCAAATTGACAAATTTGTCCAAGGTGAAAAACAGATGTTTCTCAAATTTATTTCCTCTTTCCTTGTGACAATGAGGTAAACCTCAACGCTAGAATCAGATTTTCAGTCCAGATGGCCCATCACCATGGGAATGGTGGCCAAGTGCCCATTTTGCATGGAAGAAGAGAGAGGGAGAGAAGAAAAAACAACACAAAGAATTCAGTGCTACAGATCTTCTTACATGTGAATCTGAACATGTGGGCTCTGCAGAGCTTTGACAAAGACGTTCAGTAATATGGAAACATATGCTGCTATATGTTTAGGCAAAAATGTCATCTTTTTTTTAAAAAAAGTTAAGCAGAAGCAATAGGGAAAAGGCACAGATGGACTGATCTCATGCTTAGCACTAAAAGCTGTGCATGCTATAAAAATAATGAACAGGCCTGTTTTGCTGCACTTACATTAGCAGCACAAATGCCAGGTCACACTCCGCTTTGTCTCAATACTTACAGACTTCATCCCACCCTCCAAATACAATGATTTTCCTATCATCCTGCCTTTCAGCCAAATGAGGCAATTTGATATGAGTCCAATCAGTCCAGTCCAAGTTCAGGTTATTGGTGTCTGACTTGGGATTCGGGGGTGTTTACTTTTCTTTTTTTACTCAGTGGAATTTTTGACCAAGACGTTTCATTTTGTCCATCAGCAGATTTAAACTATAAAAAATTGGCAAGAAGAAATGTATTCTTAAAATAAATATGTAAATAAATAAAATCTAGGTAATGGATCTGGCCTTGTGGAATCTAAAATACATTCGTACAATTTCCATTATTACAGAACTAGGGATGTGGATTTTTGCTTATTACATTCTTATGAGAATGAAAAATTTGAAAAGTTTCTTTCACTTGGGTGTATTTTTAGAAATGATTGTCTGCGTTTTAGAGCCATTTTACCACAAAAAAAATCCCAAAGGTTTTCTGAGTAAATTATGTTCAGGGGAAATGCATTTTTAATAAAATAAACTTGTGCATTGTGTATTTCTGGCTGTTTCAGCTAAAAATGAAAAACATGCTGGTCTCTTGTTCAGGGACAATAAATCTCATGGCTGTTCATTATGTTTTTTCAAAGTGATATTCTGAGATAAAGAGAATACCGGTATTCACGAATGTTCTTTACATCTATCTACACAACCCATGAGATGTAGAAGTGAATGTTCTGTCCAAGTCCCATGCACAGAAGAACGCTGAACTGCTGTTTGAGTGTAGATTGAATAGAGGAGAGTGAACAGTGTCCTCTATTGCATTGCTTCTTAAACTGTGGGTCCCAACCCCAAATGTAGTCCTCTTAATGTTGGGGTCCTGAAAAAATGTTGGGGTCCTGAAAAAAATTGCAAGAGTAAAAGTTTTTTGAACATCACCTAGTGGCTGTCTATTTACACAAATCTGTTGTGCAGTGTTTAAATAATAATAACTTTATTTATATCCTGCCCCATCTCTCCAAAGGGACTCTTTTGTGCAGTGCTCACAGTAAACTCTGCAGAAGATATTTCAGCTGTACTTCACAAAAAGTCAAAATCAACCTGTTTAGCAAGTCTGGAAAATACTGATTTATTATCAGTAAATGTTTGGGTTTTTATACCTATTTTATATACTATATACCGGGTTCAGGTAAATGTTTCTAAGGCTGAAAGAGATTGCAAGTAGAAAAGTTTAAAAGCCCTGTTCCATTGCATCTGAAGGAAGCAGATAAACTGTGAAGATTGTGTACAAACCTTTTTTCTGTGCTGAATATGTTTTCTTCACAAACATTTTTCACGCAAAATAAGTCCTGATCTGTGAAAATCCTCATCTGTCTAGGGTTCTCCTTATCTGTGATTTCTATTTTCCAATCCTTGGGAAATCCAGTTATTACCATTGTTTGAATATTCTCAATGTCCATCCCTACACAAATGGCACATATAGTGTGTTCCTGAGCAAAGGATAGTGGCCAAGAGGATAAGCATTCAGGGACCCTAATGATTCAGCTGAGTCCTGATTTGATTACTGCAAAAATATGATGAAGAGAATACTGGGATGTGATCTCTCATCCCTCCAGTCTTTTGTGTCTCTTCCTTTAATGCAGACACCCATCATTCGCACCAGCTGCTTCCTGATAATTGTTGATTAGGTTGTGCATTCAGAATTCACTGCATAATTGAGTAACTAGGATTCCGACTCCTATTGGAGTCACTGATTGTTAGGCTGGATCTATACTGACCCATTACACCCTTGCTGATCAGGCATGTTGTATGCCAGATCAGTCCTGGATAGTTTTCATAGTCACACACCTCTCTGATTGCTGCAGAGACAGGAGGGAGTTCTGGGTACCCAGCAGTGGTGAATTCAGTTCCGTTCCACTGGATGGCCGCTCTTACTGTCTCCTACCATTATGAGTGTTGCAGCAGCCTGTGGGTGTGAGATGAGGCATAACAATTGCCCATCACCTGCTGTGCCATTGATTGGGGCAAATATGTGACATCACTGTAGACAATGGTCAATCAACAGGGTCCAACTTACACCTTAGATTGTTCTGACATAGAAAATAGGAGTTCAAGCCTGAGAAAAACAGGATGGCAGTGTAAACAGTTGTAACTGGTTCCACCTCGGAATCAACCCAACTGTTTACATGGACCCACAGTCATGGTTTACTCCGAATTCTGGGCTAGAACTAGAGGATCCTGGGAGTTCAATTAGCATGAATCAAGGCCATCTTAAGATGATTTTGTCTTGCGTCACCCCGATCAGATCCATGGACATTTGGCTACAAATGGTCACAAATTAAATGGTCTGTGTAGATGTGCCTTTTAATAAACACCTTTCTTTTATTAGTTTCTTTTATTGGTCATGTTGGTGAGGGGATTCTGGAATTTGTAATCTCAAAAAATATCTTTTTCCAAGATATACTGGATTGTAACTCTGTCATCTTTCAAAATGCCTTCATGTGATAAGAAGTCTCAAGTTTATTTAAAATAACATGTAAAAATTTATTTAAATAAGGCCAAAATGGCATAAACCCCAGGGTATTTTCTTTCAAATGTGTTATTGTTACTTATGTAGCACAAAAAATATTAAAGATTAAACTGAAAGGCAATAACATAGAAAAGTAACTTTACAAACACAAATTGGCATGATTCCACACAGAATCTATGCCAGAAACACACAACTTGCAAAATTAAATGGAGGGATCCTTTCTTGAGCAGATATGTGAAAAAGAAATCACTGTACATAATTTTCCTGTAAAGTGGCTGGCAACCATTGTTGATCACAACCTCATTTTTGTGCTTTAGTACAGATAGGTTTTACCACCTGGATAGCACACTCAACTAAATTATAAGCTAGAGCAAATTGCTAAGAAAAGGTCATCATAAAAGAAAGAAGGGACAAGAAAACCAAAAGTACGGTAATACTGCAGATTTTTCACTTCACCACAACTACAGCAACAACAGCAGACATTTGAAGTCTGAGGAACATTGGATGTAAGGTGGAAATGTTAACAAGACTTTTTAACACATGTGGTGGTTCCGTGAAAAGGCTATAAAGTATGTATTGGTTCCAAATACAAAGCCTGATAGAGAATTTTTATAAGATTCGTATTCAATAAAAGAACTAAACTTTTTCTTTTGGGACTGATGGATGACCACGTAGAGATGACTAATGCAGGAATATATCCATATATAACAACAGCTGCGAGATTTGCAACAATAGCTCAGAAATTATTTATTGCCTACCAAAGAAGATTGGTTGCAAAAATTAAATAATTTAATGGAAAGAGATAAATTGCTTATTTTGTGTATAAAAAAGCATTAGTAATGATTTTGAAAACTTGGAAACCCCTGATCATCTGTTATGGGAAAATGATGGTGATCTGATAAATCTTGGTTTTGCTAAATAGAATAGTTAATGTGTAATTTCTATATAAAGTAGAGAGAAGTGATTTGAAGTTGTTAAATATACGAGTCATTTAGATCTGTGTGTAGATTAGGTAGCAAGATTTATATTTCTTATTTTTCTTCTTCTCATTCTACAGTATATTTCTCAGTTAGTGTGGTGTATTTTTTGTATTTTGTATATACTCCATCAAATCCTGAGGAAGGCTCAGGTCTATGGAGTATATATTATAATGGAGCATTTTCCTGCTTTGTCACAAATTATTCCTCTTTTACCAGAGGCGTTTTTTAGACACCTCGTGTAAAAGTGCAAGAGGTCACACATTTTGGGCCCTGTCTGGATGGGTCCTAAATCCCTGCTTAGAATCAAGTGTAAATTGTACACTATACACTGTACTCTGGAAGTGTTTTCCGTGTATCCTTTGAGGAACTGGATTATTTTTGCTACACTAAACAAACAGGAATTTTTCAACTGAAATGTATGCTTAAATGATGGTGGAAAATTGTACAATTGATATGATTCAATTTAATGCAAATTCTCTGCAATAAAAGAGAAAGAAGAACAAGGTTATTCTGGAAATGAATAAACATTGAAATGAACATTGTACTCTAAAAATATTCTGCAGATTATGTACGCATATGAATAATAAACACTCTTCTGTACTATTCTGTAATACTCTAAGCAATTCACAATTCACAATATACAAGAATAGTACAGTCTTGAGCACTGAAAGAGTTATGTGTCTTTCTTTATACCTTTTTATGTTTCAAAGTTCCTGAAACTAGACTGTGTTTCTTCTCGTAATTGTTTTATTTTGTTTTTAGTGTTATGGTTGATGTATTTTATTGAAATGTCTATTGTAAGCTACCCGAGCCACTGGGAGTGGTGGCTAACAAATCTAATAAATAAATAAATAAATAATTTTTTTAAAAAAACAGAATATATCCAGAAGATTTTTTAAAATGTTATTGAAATCAATGGGCAGAATATTCTCTATGCGCACACACATACAAAGATGAGGGGAAAGAGTCATTAAAAGCAATATACAGTATAAACCATAGACAAATATTGTTTCAGAGATTAATAAAATACATTTTAAAGAAACTAGGGAAGACCTAAAACATTTTTCAAGGCATAATCCTGAGCAGTTTAGGCAGCAATTAATCACAGTTTCCTTTTTCCTGCTACACGTATTACAAGATTACTGTGCTTGAGAGACTTTAGAACCATTTCTGTAACACCACATTATCCCTCCTAAGCTCTGAAGTGAGGTTTTTGTACTAGTCCTTAGCTGCAGATTAGCAAGAATCCACTGAATTAAATTTATAGTCAGGCTGCACCTGCTAGGTCAGGTGGAATTTCTATTCTAGCCTTTAATTCTGTCAAGATCATACACAAAAAGGCCCCTTCACCTCACCCTTTCCCTCTCACTGCACCTCTAAATGGCATTTGTCCACCTCAGCTCAGAGATAGGCCAAGACCCTATATCATCTCAACATAGCATTAATATCTGCCAGCGGGGTTACATTATGCTTGCACAACGTGAGATCCCTAAACTGAATACCTCTATAGCTGAATATATGAAAAACTGTGAATGTGCAAACTGTCACTTCACTGTGCAGTGAACAATGGCAGTATGCAATGCTTTAGAGCCAACGTACATTAACACACCACTCCTAAGGGTGCAACAATTCTGCATGAGAAATTCTTCTCCTGCCCCCATTCCCTGGATACATTTATAATCATTCCTCCATATTTGCGGTTTTGATTTTGTAGATTTGATTATTCACAGATTTTATTTTAAATGTTCTTTCTAGGAATCTCTAGGTCCTTCATTAAAGCTTTATAATCAAGTTCCTCTAATCGTGCTAGAAGACGTTGCAATTTCTAGAGATAAAGTTCTCCACTGCAATTCTATGGATAGCTTCCAGTAGAAGTTGACAATAGAGTCCTGCTGGAAGAACTGGAAATTCCTAGAGAGTGTCCTCTTAAGTAGGAAAATAAGTATTTTCATGTTCACAGGGGTCTTATGCTCCTAAACCCCAGCAAATGTGGTGGGCTGACCAATAGGTTTGTTGACTTCCATTCTCCAAAAAGCTCAGTGTTCCTTTCTTTATTTATATGTTCACAAGGGTCTTATGCTCCTAACCCCAGCAAATGTGGTGGGCTACAGCTTACACATGCTCACCAACAGGATCCTACACGTGCAACAGGATTACTTACAGCATTACTTTTGTTGCTTATTGCTAACGTCTCCAGAAATCTCTGCTGGTGGACTCATCTTCATTATAAGGAGCATTTTGTGATTAAAGTGGACCTCTTAGCCCAGTATTTTGCACCATGGTCCAACTCTGTGCCTGATCAGAGAAGGGGAAACACTTCTTATATGGAACATGCTACGTACCTCCGTTTTTCCACTAGTTTGATGCAAAAAAGGGAAAGAAAAATCCAGAAGAGTGGAGATTTGGTGGTGAAGGATGCCAATACTTCTTTTCCAGTTTGGATTTTGATTTGAACCAGAGAAGAGCTGTGTGATGTGTAAAATGTACTTCTCCTTTTGAGGCAGGCTTTTATAGGTCTCCAAAGTTATTCCCTCTGTCAGCATCACTATTACGAAGTCTAAAACTAAATTTCCCAGTGGGCCTATATATGATCATAAGCATTCAATAAGACAATGCTATGGTTCAGTCATCCTGAGAGGGTTTACAGCCTCGATATTGTGATTGCCTAAATTGTGTATTACTTTTGAATTTCCAGTCGCTCCCAACAATCATTCTGTAAGTTCTCATGAAGATCTTTCAATAATAAAATGATAGTAGAGATATTTGTTACAGGTGTTCACAAGGGCTCTTGCTTCTAAATTTATGATGTCAAATAAAGAAAAGTAATATGTATGATATTGGATATAAGAGAGTTGGATATAAGAGAAATGTGTATCCTATATTATAATATTAGTAAATCCCAGCTTTACTCCGGTGTTTTCCTACAAAAAACACATACATGTAGGAACAGAATTTACATTTCTATATATGTTAAAAGAAACCCCAGTGGAAACCAAATTCTTTCTTAGATTTATATATTTATTTAAACATATTCATTCATGAATATATTGTTTGCATACAAAGAAAAACAAAAAAAATACAGTTACATCCCAAGGCTCCTATAGTACTTAGATGCTGTTATTGTTGCAGTTTCCCCATTTCTCAAACATAATGAAAATTACACTTAGCTACTTTTTAATTAGGAGCCCCCGGTGGTGCCATGGGTTAAAACCGCTGAGCTGCTGAACTTGCTGATTGAAAGGTCCCAGGTTCAACTCCGGAGTGGAGTGAGCTCCCGCTGTTAGCCCCAGCTTCTGTCAACTTAGCAGTTTGAAAACATGCAAATGTGAGAAGATCAATAGGTACTGCTCTGGCAGGAAGGTAACGGCACTCCATGCAGTCATGCCAACCACATGACCTTGGAGGTGTCTACGGACAACGTCGGCTCTTCAGCTTAGAAATGGAGATGAGCACCAACCCCCAGAGTAGGACACGACTGGACTCAATGTCAGGAGAAAACCTCTACCTTACTTTTTAAATACCACTGTTCTGTGGTACAAAACACGCTTATTATTTATTTATTTTATTTAGCCTATTTATACCCCGCCTTTCTCTACCCCAAAGGGGACTCAACAAAAGCAAGTATTCAATGCCTTAAAGCACATACAATTCCAAAATTATTAAAATTTAAAATTAAGTTACATTTAATACATATTAGATATTTAAAAACTTTACATTCCATATTAAAATCTTCCTCTGTACCTCACTGTTACATCAATATATATAACACAATATAAACCAGTGCTTAAACTATGTGATATTAACCATGACCATAATTCCATTACTATAAAAGTAAGATTAAAAGGTACAATTATATTATATAAGAAATAAAGGTTGAGTAAAGTTACCATTGTAGTGTAATGTAGTCATATTCTTGATGTTGCAGAGGTAGGAGCAGGATTTTGTTACAACTAAATTCTCATTAGTAACTATTACTTCCAAGCTCTGGAAATATCACAGTACGCAGGGTACATTTGCTGTGTGAAGTTTGGAGACACATTTGTAAGAGATTCCAACAACAATCAGTCTGTCCCCTTATGCTGTGGTACAGAATAAATAGCCTCATAAAATGAGCTCTAAAAGATGTTCTCATTGTGTTATTTGCCCTCTGCAGAGCACAGAGTTTAATAAAGGAAGTGTGCCTAAGCTTTGAACAACATGCTCATAAAGTGGCTGACTTCAATTATCTGTGGGACATTTGCTAGACAGTGCAGCAGCAGAAAATGAATAAAAGGCTATATAAATTAAGCTATCCATGAAGGCCTCGGATGTATCACAGTGCCAGTAAAGTCTGGCACAATTAATACCATGTCAAAATGAATCATCAACTCAGAATAACAATAAGATAATCCTACCCAATTTGGGGTGCCATTCTGTGAAATTCCTTTTGTTAACAACCCTGCGTATTAAATCTAACAATGGCATTTTATTTAGCGAAATGGAAAAGATATGAAACTGAAACATGCTTTAGCAGAAGAACCAGAAGTGTGATCAACAATGAACATCTTATTATCTCCTTCCTTGAGCATGCCAATCATCAAATCAAAACATACTAAGAGACTTTTTTTAAAAAAGTGGTAGGGAGTGTGGAGGATGCTACAAAAATATAATATGAAAAAGGAGCTTTTTTAAAAAAAGCCAAGGAATACTTACGGGAATTGCTATAAAGAATTGCTATAAATTGAATTATTGTGGTCATGGAATCAGAGAATCAAATAATAATAGAGTTCGGAGACCACATGAGCCATCTAGTCCAACCCCCTGTCATGCAGGAAAAGCACAAAGTGCCCCTGACAGATGGCCATCCAGCCTCTGTTTAAAAGCCTCCAAAGAAGGATTTTCCATCACACTTCGAGGCAGAGAGTTCCACTGCTGAACAGCTTTTCAGTCAGGAAGTTCAGGAGTAATGAGCATATTCAGGAGTCCAGAAACAGATGGTAGAAGGTAATGCAGCAGATATTGCACAAGGGAGATGGGATAAAGGTAGTGTCCGCAGGATGAAGAATTGGTAGAGATGCATCATTCTGAAGCAGTCTTGAGCATAGAGAAGAGGCTAAGCCCTGCTAGGGCATCAAAGATAGAGAAGAGATGCTGTCATCTGGTGTGCATCAAGCAGCTGTAGAAGAGAGGCTTAGTAAAGCCTAAAAGAGTTGTTTTGGGGATTACTTGTGGAGAGGAGAGCCCACAGGAAGGAGATGACTCCTGAGAAAGGATAGGAGGAGATATTCTAAAGTTGTGCCTGGGTGGAACATTATGATATGCCTCCTGATAAAGCAGTGTTTCTCAACCTGGGGTTGGGACACCTGGGAGGGGGGGGGTCAGAAAGGTCACCAAAGACCATCAGTAGACATATATTTCTGATGGTCTTAGGAACCCCTTTTTGGAAACACACAGAGAATCCTTCCACCAAAAGCCCTCCTCCTGCTGTGATTGTAAGTGAACTATAAATCCCAGCAACTACAACTCCCAAATGTCGAGGTCTATTTTCCCCAAACTCCACCACTGTTCACATTTGGGCATACTGAGTATTTGTGCCAGATTTGGTTCCGATCCATCATTGTTTGAGTCCACGGTGCTTTCTGGATGTAGGTGAACTACAACTTCAAAACTCAATGCCCAGTATTTTTCGTTGGTCATGGGAGTTCTGTGTGCCAAGTTTGGTTCAATTCCATCATTGGTGGGGTTCAGAATGCTCTTTGATTGTAGGTTAACTACAAATCCCAGCAACTAAAACTCCCAAATGACAAAATCAATCCCTGTCCCCCAACCTCACCAGTATTCAAATTTGGGCATATTGGGTATTTGTGCCAAATTTGGTCAAATGAATGAAAATACATCCTGCATATCAGATATTTACATTGTGATTCACAGCAATAGCAAAATTACAGTTAAGAAGTAGCAATAAAAATAATTTTATGGTTGGGGGTCACTACATCGTGGGGAACTGTATTACGGGGTCACGGCATTAGGAAGTTTGAGAAACACTGTGATAAAGGATCTCAGCTGAATATTGAGTCAATTTCTTCTTACCATCAATACATTTTAATATCTTGCCTCACGTAGAGCTATGGTGATTTCTAATGCTTGCTCATTTTTGTGACCTCTTGGTGCTTGAATAATATTGAAAAATATTGATTTAATCATTGTATGCATATTTTCCCATCTACCCTAGAACACTAATGTTGTGAAACTGAAAGCTACACCAAGCCCTAGATGTGCATTGGGGGGGGGGGGAGTCATGATGTCCACTGTAAGCTTCAGTTGCTAAACAGTCATGCTGCTGAAGTCCACTGGGAGGAAAATCAAGGAACCGCACTAGGACTATATTACTGGATGAATAATATAGGCTTTCTTCAGTTCCCACGTCTCTCTTACCTCTGTGCCTAATGCATACCTATGGCAATCTGACTCAAACCATTCATCTCCTTAGTAATTTGTCCAGAGAACAAACTGTTTAACTTTCCAATCCATTAAGTGCAAACTGATTAACACAAATAGGGGATTTTATTATCATTAAACATGGCTCTGTGCAGCCCACAAATCTATTAATCCTTCCCACACTGGCACCAAGCAATTTCATGGCAGGCTCTTGGGTACAGGGTATGATCAAATCAACCCCAAATGTTTTCCTCACTCTCTCAGCAAAATCCTTATCAATTGTTGCACAGATATTGAATCTTAACTGAAGGAAGCACACTTTTTAATTGTATCAATTTAATAACAGATACGTTCTTAACAAAGTTTGATTTTCAGATTATTAACTTTCTACACCCATGTTTATAGCTTTAAAATACTAGAATAATGAAATGCATCCAGATTAAACCCAATAGTTGATCACAGTCACAGTAGTTTTGTGGAATTATATGATGAACAGTAAACCATCAATTTTACAGTTGCTGATGCAACAGGCCTGCTCTAACAGGAGGTAGTCATTAGATTAAAGGCATTGCTAAATTAGAGAAAGTAAGCAAGTCATGACTAACATTGATTTCAGTGATCACTACATCTGACCCAATAGCATTTTAATAGTTTCCTAGCTTTCAATATAATATTTTATTTTTCTTCAGCAGGAATTTTGCTGAAGCACCTGCCAACACTCAGTTGACTTCTACTTGTGGTAAAACAAAACTTTATTGACTTAACTGGTTGGATATCTTTTCTGGAACTTGGAATACTGTCTGCAGTTCTAAATACTGTAGTTCAGGAAAGATATTGGAAAGCTAAATGGATTCAGAGGAAAGTGACTAAGCTGGTAAAAGATCTGGAAACCAAGCTCTATGAGGAACAACAAAGGGAGCTGGCTATGTTTTGATTGAAGATTGACATGATTGCCATCCTTAAATATGTGAAGGTATGCCATGCAGAAAATGAAGCAAGCTTGTTCTGTCTTGTTCCAGAGACTAGAAACTGAACCAATTTTCAAATTGCAAAAAAAGGAAATTTCACCTAAACATTAGAAAGAACTTCTTGACAATAAGAGGTGCTCATTAATGAACAGACGGTCTGAAAGGATGGTGGACTCTCCTTCGTTGGATGGATTATATGGTCCTTGGAGCCCTATCCAACTTGGTTATTTTTTTAATGTTAGGAGCGACTTGAGTAACTGCAAGTTGCTTCTGGTGTGAGAGAATTGGCCGTCTGCAAGGACATTGCCTAGGGGTTGCCTGGATGTTTCATCATCCTGTAGGAGGCTTTGCTCGTGTTCCTGCATGTGAAGCTGGAGATGACAGATGGGAGCTCAATCCGCTCCTTGGATTCGAACCACCGATTTTCAGTCGGCAGTCCTGCCGGCACAAGGGTTAAACCCATTGTTATGATTATTTGGCTCTGTAATAAGATCTATGGTAAACTCTATAATATGATTCTATGATTCTGTGCTAGTATCAGCTTTCCTCCCAAATTCTCAAAGTAGAACATGGCTGTTCTCTTCAACAGTTTATCCACAAAGCAAATCAGTGAGGGGTGCATCTACATTGTAGAATCCATGCAGTTTGAAACCACTTTTACTGCCATGGTTCAATCCCATGGGATTTGCAGTTTGGTGAGGCATCAGCCTTCCTTGGCAGAGAAAAATAAAGACTTCATAAAACTATAAATCTTGTGATTCCTTAGCACTGAGCCAAGGTGGTGAGAGTGATGTCTAATGTGAATTCTACATCTTAGGAAAATCAAGCTGAAGGAGAATATCTGTCCCAAGGTCACCTTGTGAGTTTCATGGCAGAGTTTAGTGAAGATATGCATTTGAATCACCGAAGTTTCAATCCTTCTAACCATTACAGCAGCTCTCCGGTGTTAGCACTTGCTCAATGTTTAATTAAACTCTTTTGTTAGGTGGAAACCGCTGTGTGCATAGCAGCCACAGCAAAAGTGAGAGGCTCTTTTCCCCAAATTTGAAAGCAATTTATAGTGCTGTGTTCATTGGAAGAGCTCACTATGGTCACTTCCTTTTTCCTAATGAGAAATAAATGTCAATGCAAATCATACTTGGTGCTAAACTGAGAAATTTATTCCACATATATAGCAGCATAAAACTCAACAAGCATTACCAGATGGGTGATAAAATGTGCTCTTCTAAAACCCTCTGAAATAGGACTGAACAAAAAAAACCCCCTGTTTTGTTTAGTTTTGCTGACACAAATTCCGGAGTAGGTCCCCAAAGCTCATAAAACAAGTTCATGATGACAACGTGTTTCATTCCCCTTCCTTCTGCTATTCCGATTCCAGCATCATACTAGGAGAAAATGCTTGGGTATAAAAAAAATTCTTCAAGATTGCCGAAGCAGGTCAAGAGATACACGGACTGAATTTTCTTTCAAACTTACTGTGTCCCTAGATATATACTGTTTAAGGAAGTTATAGATTTTTTTTCTTCTAAAAGTTTCATTTCCAGAAATCTGCCACAGTTCATCAAGGACTCGTCCCACAAGCAACAAGTCACTCTATAACAGATGTGCTAACCTTATTCCTATGGCTCCCAGTTGCAATGGATATACCAGGTACATAAGTTAAACCACTGTTAAATAATACAAATGTTTTAGGGTAATCCAGTTGTTTGACTTGCCCCATTTATTCTGTGGCAAGCAGGAAATAGGAACACTCATTTTAAGACATGGTAAATGGTAATGCATGTTTTAACGATTTTGATCCTGAACGCCAACTACACTATTAGAGCATTGTAGATTGAGGACTGGGGAAAATTGGATTTAAATTCATATTTGACTATGAAGCTCCCTGAGCATACCCTCCAACTATTTTAATTTCATATGGATGGTCCCAATTAATCCTTTGCATTCTTGTTTTTACATATTCTTTTTTTTAAAAAAAATGCTCCCCATTCTCCTGCCTGCTCTCATATACCCCCTTTCTCCTCAGCATTCATTAATTTCTGCAAGTTTGGTTAATTGTGAGGATAAAATGGCAAAGAATACCTCTCTGGCCTCTTCTTCACTGTCCCTATATCACAGGACTTGAGCCCAGATTTTCTTCTTAGCCCAGATTATCTCACAGTGGAGACTCATATAATCCAGTTTAAAGCAGATAATCTGGGATCAGATTCTGGGATATAGGGCAGTGCAGAAGGGGCCTTTGAAGGGGAAACGGGATATACTATATTTTCTGGCGTATAAGACGACTGGACATATAAGACAACCTCCCCCCCCCAACTTTTCCAGTTAAAATATGGAGTTTGGGATATATTCATTGTATAAGACTACCCCTCTTCCGACACATGCCAAATAAAAAAAATTAAAAATCATATTTGATTTCAATATGGTAATTTTCCTATTACCGTACCTCCTTCTCTGCCTCTCAGATCTCGCACCTGCGCACCTGTGCCGCTTCACTGCTGTCCTCAGGAGCAAGATCTGAGAGGCAGAGAAGGAGGTATGGTAATAGGATACCAGGGTGGGCCAGATGGGTGAAAGAGGTGTGTTTTTCTGGGCACAGTGCTGCTCTTTTCATCTTTCCATACCCCGGACATCCCGGATGCCTGCAACTTGCTCCTCCCTTCACTTTCACCTTCCCAGTGAGGCACCCCCTCACCTCGTCATCAGGACCACATTAAGTCACTTCTTTCCACAAATCCTGGTGAGTGGATTTTCTTCTACTGTTCTTGTACAGTGCCACCCTTGCTGCTTTCATATGGTCACCACATATGGTGGGATACAGCCATGGCCATATTTGAGTTCCCCACACGATATGCAGTGACTGCAGATTCTCCAGACCAGCTTGGAAGTTTCAGCACTTGCCCTATAAGATGACACCTGGCATATAAGATGACCCCCAACTATATAGATAGATCAATAAATAGATTTTTATTGAAATTTTTGTAAATTATATAAACATAGACAACATAAACCACAACAGTAGTACATGCCCGATACATCCCACCACATCCACACAAACACCCACACAAATACTGATCAAAAAGAAAGAAAAAAAGAAAAAAGAGGGGGGGAACCAATTAAAAATCTTCCCCTCAAAAAAAAAGAAAGAAAATGAGGGGAGGTTGGGACTTCTGTTCTCCTTCCACATCTTTATATCCATTCTTCAATTCAATTTATTTGCCTAAGGTTTTTCCCTCTATAGAGACAGATGACCCCCAACTTTTGAGAAGATTTTTCTGGGTTAAAAAGTAGTCTTATATACCAGAAAATACAGTATATGTAACAAATGAATGTTATTTTTTTTTCTGATAGCAGCTATGGGGAAACAGATTGTGGATTGTGAAACTGTGTTGCCAGGCAATTCCATTTTAAGCACTAACACATAAGTGTAGCAAACTTTCAATTCAAACCCTATAATGTAATTAATTCAGTGTCAGATTTGAAATTAGGAACAGATGTCATTCATAACTTTAATAAGTTTAATATGTTAAAGCCCAGTTTTATAAATAAATATGCTAAAAAGGATTAATTTAGAATGCAATTTAAACAGCACATTTCATATTAAGAAAAATAAGGTGTTTGCTGACATAATTTTTAAAAATAAAATATTTTTTTATTAAACTATTTATGGAAAACCCATTTACATTACTAATTTTGCATTGCAATTTACAGTTTCAGATTTCCATCAGAACTTGAGTGTTTTAAATAATCAATTTGACAGCAAGGAGAAATGTTAACATGTAAACATTATAATGATCTATTAAATATGACATCGAACTTGTCAAAATTAGTTAGGAAGTAGCTGATCCCATAAATTCCCTCTGTCCTATGTTTTTAAAGAAACTGTACAGAACATTCAAGAAAGAAAACACAAGAGACTATTGTGATGGAACACACTGGTACAGAACAATTTCAACAATGGCCATACAATGAAGGGTGCCCCCCAAGTGGATTAAAGCAGGGAGTGCTATAACCATGTGCTACTGCCAGTCCATCTAAGAGTGCATCTACACCATTGAATTAACACCACTTTAGCTACCATGGCTCAACTTTATGGAATCATGGGAGTGATAGATTGGTGAGGCACCAGAACTCTTGAGCCATGGCAATTAAAGTGGTGCTAAAAATTAATTCTGATGCATTCATTCTACAGTGTAAATGCACTCTTACAGCTTCATCACACTTGTCTTCAGTAGTGTTGCAGGATGTTTTTGCCCCAGTTGAGCCATGGAGCCTCATGCCCCCCATCAGGCAATGAAGACTCACTTCGGGGGGGGGGGGTTCATGACCCAACTGGGACTCAAGCGTTTTACGACACTGCACGCAGAACACGGGAGGCTTCCTGTTGTGCCATTGAAAACCACAGGGCCAGTACAGGGAAAGTCACGTGGCCTTGCTTCCTCTCATGTGATAGGGAAGTATTACAGCTGGAGAGGTGGGGTGCAGGGTGCCGGGATTGCCCTGCTGCCCCACCAATTTGCCACAGAAGGTGGAAAATTGTGCCACAGGACCTCATCAATGTAATGAGGTCCTTACAGGCATAACTGATTCAGTAATAGTTGCAACTGTAGGAGAAGTAGACTATTGCCTTGAAAAGTACAGTAGGAGACTGGGAGCACCCACCTGGGGAAAAAATCATCACACCTTAAAGACAACTATCCAATTTTAGAAGCTAAACCAAGACAGGCCTCCTTAGTAGTTGTATGGGGAGACACAATCATAGGCCTGCTCATACTAACTCAGTATTGCTGTTGTTGTTGTTGTTTATTAGTTCAGCTGCTTCCGACTCTTCATGACCTCATAGACCAGCTCACGCCAGAGCCCCCTGTCAGCCGTCACCTTCCCCAGCTCCTTCAGGATCAAGCCAGACACTTTGAGGATACCATCTATCCATCTTGCCCTTGGTTGGCCCCTCTTCCTTTTTCCTTCAATTTTCCCCAGCATCATTGTCTTCTCTAAGCTTTACTTTCTTCTCATGATGTGGCCAAAGTACTTCATCTTTGCCTCTACTATCCTTCCCTCCAATGAGCAGTCAGGCTTTATTTCCTGGAGTATGGACTGGTTGGATCTTCTCATGGTCCAAGGCACTCTCGGAACTTTCCTCCAGCACCACAGTTCAAAAGCATCTATCTTCCTTCACTCAGCCTTCCCTAAGGTCCAGCTCTCACATCAGTAGATTACTACGGGGAATACCATTGTTTTTACTATGTGGATCTCTGTTGCCAGTGTGATGTCTCTACTCTTCACTATTTTTTTGTCAACATTAGAAATATTTATCTAATTTCAAAGAGTTCTGAATATTGATTTCCATTCTAAATACACATATGTTGCAAATTGCATGAATTAGCACTAGATTATCTTATGTGTTCTAAAAGCCATGTTTTTATTTGCCAAATAACACATGGATTCAAATGTTTTTGTTTTTGGTATCTTTTTCTTCTTTTTTTTCTGTATGTTATCATAGTTCAGCCTGACCACACAGGTTTTTATACAATATTTCAACAGTGTTACAGACTTGTCTGAGCTCAGTCTCAATTTGCCTGATCCTCTTCACTATTTTATCAAGATTTGTCATTGTTCTCCTCCCAAGAAGTAAACGTTATCTGGTTTCCAGGCTGCAGTCTGTGTCTGCAGTAATCTTTGCACCTAGAAAAACAAAGTCTGTCACTGCCTTCATGTTTTCTCCCTCTATTTGCCAGTTATCAATCATTCCTGTTGCCATAATCTTGGTTTTTATATGTTTAGCTGCAACACAGTTTTTGCACTTTCTTCTTTTACCTTGATTAGAAGACTCCTCAGCTCCTCCTCAATAATACCAGATGCTCCTGACAGAAGTAAGAAAGAATCATTCTCAAAGTCCTGGAATAATCATTGATGCTAGTCAGAGTTTACAATATTGGGTTAGTTGGACCAATAGCCCTTTGGAACATATACAATACAATATAATATTTATTTCCACCATTTCTACCCCGCATCTTCTCAACCCCCGAGGGGGGACTCAGAGTGGCCTCACAACGGCAACAATTTGATGCCCAAAACACAGTAAACATATAATAGAAAACCACAAACAGTCACAAACAGTCATAGCCATTGTAGTTCCAAGACTACCTTCATCAGGTAGTTGTCATTACACAGGCTCTAGATACCTGGCACAAAGACCTCTGCTGTGTAACATTCCACATTCACCAAATATTGATGCCAATGTTTATCCAGGTTTTCAGGGAAGTAGCTCTCCAGGGTCATCAAAATATAGTTTTAGCATTCACAGTTTTTCTCTCTCTTTTTTAAGTTTGAAAGTTATATTTTAATATTAAATGTTGTCATTGTCAGTCATTTGGAGAACACTGTGCAAATAGCCAGGCCAGAGCTTTAAACATATAACTAATATTAATAAAGACAGCAAGCTTGCTATTCTGTTAGTTAGATTATGACTCTTTAAAAAAAAGAATTAGAAAACATGGCCAGTGCATTACATCTGCTGTATGTGCAGCAGTCTCTCCAGAACAATCTAGCTCAAGCTGCTCATAAACTAAAACAAATGTGTGTCTTCATTTTGCTTGGCTTGAGCACACATTTTCTGCCGCTTGGGACCCTATGCCTCACATCTGTACATCATCTTTCAATAACATCATCCCTTGATACTGCTGCTGGTTCTCAGAAACCCTGCAGGAATTGCCAGGCTGTCTTTGAGATGGAGCATATATCCTAGATGCATTAGAAGTAAAACTGCCAGGATGCTCCCCACAGGAGCTCTAAAACTGCAGGTGGTTCTGGGGCTGCCTGATGTGGGAATGGGCTACCACAGAGGAGGATAAAAAGTCTAGTATATCTGAAGATGACTGTCTTAGCAAGTAGAATTTCCACCCTACAAAAAAATGCTCAAATGAAATCCTGGATATAATGTGAACTGTTGTGAATTTGCTTCTCTTTCAATATACATCACGAAGCTTTGTGGAAATGAAAATAATTATCTTTGGAGCCAATGATGTCGTATTGAAAATACATGCCTGATCCAAAGCAGGCTCATGCTGATGTATCAGAAACAGTGAACATGTATCAGATGTATTCCCAATTTAGAGGCAGACTATCCCGGCCTATTGCATTACTGTCAACAGGGTTTGAATTTACATTCAGATCTTCATCCAACTGTAGATGGGGAAAGGTACTTAAATGTACATTTTACTACCTTATATACTCAAGTATAAGCTGACCCAAATATAAGCCAAGGTATCTAATATTACCACAAAAAACTAGGAAAATGGATTGACTCAAGTATAAGCCGAGGGTGGGAAATGCAGCAGCTACTGGTAAATTTCAAAATAAAAATAGATACCAATACAATTTTAATTAATTGAGGCATCAGTAGATTAAATGTTTTTGAATATTTACATAAAACTGTAATTTAAGATAAGACTGTCCAACTCTAATTACACCAAAATGTGTTTACGTTAAATAATAATAAATAGAGTAAAATAATAAATGCAATAATAATAGAATAAAATGGAGACCTTTTAAAAACAACTGAAAACCTGGCTTTTCCGCTGTGCCTTTGGAGAGTAGTTATTTAAATTCTATCATTTCTCTCCTCAATTCCCCCATTCTTGGAGTCCATCCCCCCTCCCCCATAAAGGACGCCCCCCCCGGTAATGGCTGCTATTACACTTATCTCATCCTGAGTTTTTAACACTTTATATGTGTGCCCGCGGCCCGCCTTTTCTTTGTGATTTTAGATATCTCTTTGTATATTGTTTTTATTTATATGTATGTATTTTCTTTTTTATTGTGGTTATTGCTGATGGTTGGTTTTATTTTATTGTAATTTGTTGTTTGGGCTTGGCCTCGTGTGAGCCACCCTGAGTCCCCATTGGGGAGATGGGGTGGGGTACAAATAAAGTTTATTATTATTATAAATGTAGTAATAGCAGTAATAATAGAGTAAAATAATAAATGTAATAATAACAATAATAAATAGAATAATTAATAACAACAATAAAGTATAATAATAAATATGATAATAGAGTGAAATAATAAATTTAATAAAAATAATAATATTAACAGAGTAAAATAATAAATAGCCTTGACTCGAGTATAAGCCAAGGGGGACATTTATAAAGGCTGAAAACTAGGCATATACTTGAGTATATACAGTACATAGCCTAATGAAAACAGAGATCAGAAAAATTACTTAGTTGGACTATAGTTCCTAGAATACAGAACTATAGAGCTAAACTCAGGGGGAACTCTGATTAGTAATCGATGCTTGAGAAAAGAGTTTTTTAAAAGAGTTTAGAATCCTTGCTAATGTTCCTGGAGCATTATGTTAGTACTTTTTGTGATGTTGAACATAGATCTCCAATATCTCCTAAAGCACTGGTTTTCCCCAGGCTATGCAATGACTGGTGGATGATACCCAGGTGCAACTCCATCCCCTCAAACCACAGAGACATTGATCAGCTGCAGGAAGTGTGCCAGGAAAGCTCCCATGTGCCAGTGCCTGGCAGGCAACTGGCGTTCTCCCAGACCTCCATGTAAGAATGCTGAGGAGAGTTAATGTTCCACCACTGTAAAATAGATGATTTGCTTTGAAGGAGCAAAATAATGTGCTTTCAATTGTCTCTGTGCTGAGATGATGGGAAGGTGGGCTGAGGGGAGTAAGCTTGACTGATTGACAGCTCTACCTTTTAACCTTAAGGCACATTCAACCAGGGACACTCCAACCTTGATTTGCTGCTTCCTTGATATTCAACATCTAGAAAGAGAGAGAGTTTGGTTAGGTTTAGGAGTTGTTTTCTATTTACAGCTTGTTTTAAATGGCTTTAATTGAATATTTCCTCCATCCTTCCTAGTTCTTGTTGCAGTTCCTTTTCTCATTCCTTCTCTATTACCAATCCTTCTCTCAGTCTTTTTCCCAATTTTTTCTGCCCCTTTGCCATTGTTTAACCTGTTAGGTTTCTGTATTTGATATATTAAGCAGTTGTACACTCCAACTGTTCATTGTCTAGCCAGAATATCCAGAGTATATTTCATCACTTTGTCCAGGATCCCACTCAACATCAAAGTCACTGTGCCCACCCAACAAGTTTTGTCTTCATGACTCAATAAATCATCTATGATTTCCAAGTCTTCAAGACAGGATAAATTATCACTTTATTTAAATCAGGGATGGGCACACTCCCCAGCCTGAAGGGCTGCAACATCTCATTCTTAGCTATGAAGCTCTAGAGAGGAGTCAATGTGCATTATTGCAGCTATCATTTGCAGCAACTGCCATTGTGTCATTCCCAGACACCTGAGGAAAGGCTCTTACTCTTAACTCTATATCACCAAAAATATTATTTTAAACATGGTTTAATGAGGGCCTGGCCCATAGGTGATAGAGATAGTTAGCTTTCAAAGTGCAAATCTGGCCTATATTCAGTTGTTAGTTCTGACTAGAATAGGCCTATTGAACTAGGTAAGGCAGCAATTATATAAGATTCATAGACTCAATACGTCTCCTATTGTAGGCGACTGACAATTGGATCCAGCCCAATGTATTTGTTTTACTACAAGAAATCTTTGCTCATTTTGGTTATCGGTTGGAATTCAGTATCATGGTTACAAATCTGCCTCTGTCACATCAGAGATCACTGGTAGGAAAGGGATGGAAACATAGTCTGATGTGCTCCAATTGACAAGAGCACTAAACTTCATCACTTGCACTTGCTGCTATATGTTTAAAACAAGAAGTAGAAGTAGGGTTTAAAACAAGAAGTAGAAGAAGAAGAAGAAGAAGAAGCAGCAGCAGCAATCCAGCGGACACATCTTAGCCCACTTCTAGACAGCTGTATAAAATTCACATTGAACTGGATTATATGGCAGTGTGCACTCAGATAACTCAGTTCAAAGCAGATTTTGTGGATTTTCTGTCTTGATATACTGGCTTATATAGTTGTGTGGAAGTTCCCTTAGTTAGGTTTTTTTTCATCAAAGTGCTGGCTTTAGCCTATAAGGCCCAAACGGTTCCAGCCCAGCTTACCTAAGTAGATAATTTAGAATCACAGCCATCCAATGTTACTGAGAGTGCTGAATAGTTTGTAGGTTAGTTCACTGAAATTTTTTAAAATAACCTGGCGTCTAACATAGCTTGCCACCACACACTGTAATGAGAAGACAAGATAATTTCATTGCAAGTCAAATAAAACCCTGCAAACCCACTTTAAATGAAACCAAAGTTTTTCATGACCCCATCTCCTGTTTTCTCACCAAAGTGAAAGCAAAGCTAGAGGGCGAGTCAACTCTTTTACCTGGGGAAAAGACTCACTGAAGTAAATAGGACTTAATTCTGAGTAAACACACATAGGATTGTACTTTGTTAAGCAGAATTCATGCAGGAGGCACATACAAAGAAGGCAGTAATAAGGCACTGTCTGAAAAAGAAATAAACACATTAGAAATGAACCAAGGTGTTCAGATTTGCATTTATTTATTCATTTATTTATTTATTTATTTATTTATTTATTAATCTTCCATCCCAGATGGCTCTGGGCGATTTACAGTAAAAACACACAACTAAATATCTGAAACATCTAAAAACATCTAAAGTATCTAAAAACAATTAGCATCTAAAAACATCTTTAAAAATTAACAATCTAACTAGTTTCTCAGCCGAACGCCCTCTCAAACAGCCATGTTTTACAAGCCGTGCGAAAGTCTTTTAGTTCACGGGTGGCTCTGATGTAAGGAGGGAAGGCGTTCCAAAGTGATGGGGCGATCACGGAAAAAGCTCTATGCCGGGTTGATGTCAACTGGGCATATGCACATGTTCAAAGAAAAATATAACCAGAAAATACTCCCTGGAACAATATGTGTATACATGAGGATTTTAAAAAGTGGCTTCACCTCATTCTGATTCTTGTACAACAAGCAACATGAGCTTCCATGCTAATGAGACCAAACCCAGAGAGAGAACTGGTATGCTGTCCATGAGCATGGAAGTGAAACTGCACAATGCAATTTCACTGGGTGGAAATCACAGTTTTTAAAAACTTATATTGCACTATGAAAACAGAATGATATATATAGAAAACTGTCAATTCAAAAATGTTATTCATAATAAAATCAAATGCATGCTTGCTTCTCCAATTTTGTAATATAAAAGATCCTATAGATTTCTTCAAGTGCCTTGTTTCTATGACAAAAGAGGTTGGATAGAAAGACTTAAAAGTAAAGCAAATAAACCTGCTTTCCTCTGTGCCCAGCAGGAATTACTCTGGGACACCTCTTCAAAAATCAATGTTAAGTTAGAAGTCCAAGCAATTAAGTTACCTGAAAGAGGTTGTGCAGTTTGGACTGTTGGCGATAGGAAAGATGAGCACCAGGGCACATGCATTTGGCCCTGCTAGCTACACATACACAACTAAGTAAGTGGGGAAATAGGTTGGGGGAATCAGGCGAGGAGATGCTACTTAGTTAGTTACACACACATAACTAAGTAGGCAAGATAAAACAGGGATGGAGAATTGTCCCCTTTCCAAGGTAGGAAATGGAAGGAAACCATTCAACATCGGTATTGTGACTCATTTAAACCTTGGCCAAGGTTTTGCATTAGGAAATGTAGAAAAAAGGAAAGATTTGCATATGTTCTCCTGCTCCCTGGAACATCGAAATGGTGGAAGAGGGAGCAGATACTGCTTAAAAAGTTGGCGTAGGATTGACTTTTGATTATTGCATGGTTGGAGCAGAATCCAGGGAAATTCTGGGAATACAGTAGTAGTCCAAATAGTGGCTTTTTTCCAGCTCTGAATGTGGTATACAAGTGAACTATACATGTCTATAAACACAGTAAGTCTTTGCCAAAAAAAAATTAAAAGTAAAGTGTGCATATGTCAAAACAGCTTAGAAGCAACAGAATGAATTAAAAAGTGTTGCCTCTATTGAAAGACTCAGGCTAATTTGCTCTGTGAATTGTATTGGTATTTGTATCTGCTCCTACATATCCACAAAATCTATGTCCATAGGCAACCAGCTGACATTTAAAAATATATTTTTTTAAATAAGTTATAAAAAGCAAGTCTTGGTTTTGCTACTTTAGGTATCAGGAACACCAGTTTACTATGAAATTGAATATTATGGGACTTCAGCATCCATGGATTTTGGTATCCACAGGGCCCTTGGTGTCCACTAGGGAACCAAGCACTAGTGGACAAAAAGGGCCCACTATATTTAAATAATTAAATTGAGTTCTGTGGTTTTTATGCACATGGGACTCCATAGCCAATACACATTTTCACAGCTCATCTAGTGAACCTTAGCTGCGGAGGTTATCATTCAACAAATGCCTTCCGAAAGTAGTTATTTGTCAATGGTCTGCTTTTGTGTGAAGACTACAATCCACTGGAGCCTTCTCTTTGCAAGTCCTTTTGACACAAATAAAAGTAAGAGGCACATTCCCCTCTTTAGCACTATGCTTTTGCACCTTTTCTGTTGATAGTAAAGAATCTCACATATCCTGCTGGATTATGCCCAAAGACAGTACTGCCATAAAAAGAGTATATGTGCTACCTGTAAAAGGAAAAGAAAAGCCCATACACTTTCTCACCACAGTAGCCTTTTGTGTTCACCATGAGGCCCTTTCACCAGTTGCTTCATTAGATATCAAATTGGTGACCTTTGGGGCACATGGTATGTTAGTTTTGAATGGGTGAAATATGTTGATCTTGGACCAACAAGCCTAAAGGTGCTGAGTGTTAACTGTGGCAGACATGCAAAAACGACGTACAGCATGTTGAAAACCCTTTCAGTAAAGACAGCTGGCTTGAGAGAATTTCCCCTCTGTTTTTGCCTTTTCTGAAAAGAACTCTTATACATCCCCTCATTTCACAGATATTTTTGGACATAGAAAATTTATGCTGTGGAGACTAAAATAAAAAGGGAACAACATTATGAAAGAGAGAAAGTACTAGACTAAGAGCCTTTCCAGACAGGGCCTATATCACAAAATCTGATCCCAGGTTTTCGGTTTATCCCAGATTATCTACCAGTGCGGACTCATATCATAAAGTTTAAAGCAGAAATCCTAGGATTAGATCCTGGGATATAGGGCCTATCTGGAAGGACCGTAACAGAAGACTTGCATTCAACTTCTTAGATTCATATTACTTTATATACTCATATATATGTTTAGACATTTTAGTTTAAAAAATCAACCCCCAAATACTGTACAAATACTGTTCCTTAACTCTGATCAAAAAAGGCACCATCCCCTCTTCTGTGTAGAGTAGTGAAAGACAAGAGCTTAGTCCATTCTGGAAGAACCTGAAAGAAACACTGGTCCCCTCTAATCTCTCTGTAAGCTGAAGGTGAATCCATCGAAGACAGAGATTCTGTGGCCTGGTCGCCCTGGGTTGGATGAGTGCCGGTTGCCTGCCCTGGATGGCGCGCAACTAAGCCCGTCATCTTTGGTTAAAAGTCTAGGAGTCCAGTTGGACCCATTGCTGTCCATGGAGGCCCAGATCTCCATGGTTAGCAAACTTTCGTTTTTCCATCTGCGACAGGCCAGGCGACTGGCCCCCTACCTGTCCAGGGACGATCTGGCCACAGTGATCCAAGCGATGGTCATCTCGAGGCTAGACTACTGTAACGCCCTCTACATGGGCCTGCCCTTGTCGACAATCCGGAAACTCAAGCTAGTGCAAAATGCCGCGGCTCGACTACTGCTGGGAGCACCAGTGAGAGAGCACATCACTCCCATTCTGCAGCATTTGCACTGGCTCCCAATCGAGTACCGAATTGTCTTCAAGGTGTTGGTTTTGACCTTCAAGGCCCTGCATGGTCTAGGGCCAGTGTACCTGAGGGACCGCCTCACCCCATATGTTCCCCTGATATCACTACGCTCGGAAGAGCGAAACCTCTTAATGGTTCCATCAATTCGCTCCTGCCATCTCTCCACAACAAGGCAGTGTGCCTTCTCAGCTGCGGCACCGGCATTATGGAACACACTGCCGGATGATGTCCGGGCCATTACAGAGCTCATCCCATTTCGGAGGGCCTGTAAAACCACACTATTTAGGCTTGCTTTTAGCTGAAGCCTTCAGATGTTGAAATCCGCCTACTGCTCTCAGTCTTTACTGTACCGATGTATTGCTTATAGTCCATTGCTTTTATGTATTTTATTGTTTTATGAATTTGTATGTTTTATTGCTGTACCAATTGTTTTAACCTGGCTGTCTGTAAACCGCCCCGAGCCTGCAGGAAGGAGCAGTATATAAGATTGATGAAATAAATAAATAATAAAATAAATAAATAAGTGGTTTAGCCTTTTTTGAATGCCTGGGAAGGAAAAGAGCAGCTGGCAGGGGTGACCCTGAAGTGATACTACTGTTGTCCTCTCTCCACAGAGTGATCCTTGACCTATCTGTGGGTCATATCAAAATCCATAATTTTGGTTCCATATCTTGCCCTTGACTTATGCATGAGATTGATTTATACCTAAGTACATATAAAGAGTATATACTTAATACAAACAAGTGCTAAAATGGGTAGTGTGGGACAGTAAAGTGTTTTAGCTATAAACCCATAATAATATCACTTTTAAAAAGGGATAAACTAAGAAATACAAGAAGACAATGGGTCTTCTGGTCCAAAACATTGTCCTATGAGGTCACTGGACACCTCCAGTATCCCATAACAACACAATTTATTTATTAGCCAAAAGCCATATCAAATACACACAGAGTACAGTCACAACGCAATGATTCTAAAAACAATCTGAGGAGAATTCTAGACCATTCAGTATCCCATAACAGTTTTCTGAAATTAGATGTTTTCTTCATCAGTTGCTGTCACAGATACTGCTCTACAGGACTAAAGAGGTGTTCACAGTAATATAGGATGATCCTCTTATGATCTGTTCCAATATTCAGTTCTAAAGGCAAGTTAGCCTTGAGTAACTAAAGAACTCTGCAATGGAATCATTATTTTATATGAATGTTAGAAAGGGGAAGTTTATATCATCAGGGAGCTTTCACTTCATCTCTTCAGGGGCTGCACACTTCTTTTGGGGGTGTAGTTATTGCCACTGATTCTGCTGAAATTTCACAGCAAAGGTGGCAGCTCTCTGATGAGCAAATATGCTAAAGCATCCTCCCTAAAACCATAGAGCCCTGCAAGAATGTATGCTGATGGCTAGAGCACAAGAGGAAGATGTTTCCCTACATGCTCACTTTGCTGGCTGCAACAGTCAAAAGCAAGGTCCCTGTCACAAGTCATTGTTTCAAATTTACTGGTTGGAGGAAGGCTGGGAATAGGACGGGGGGGGGTGTCATGTTCCTTGCCCCACAATAATCTCTTGAACAGACCACCTTCATTCGATCCATTGGTGAAGAAGATTGGAGGAGTCAGGTGAGGAAATGCTACTTAGTTGGTTACACACACATAACAAAGTAGGTAATGCAGGATTCTGGTTGGGTAATAGCCAATGATTGGGTAGTATGAAGCGCATGCTTCAAACAACGGATTTGAGATGTTGTGAACAGCTTGAACATTGTTAATTATACATTTTTTTAATTTTACAGTCAGGTATGTTAGTTGGAGTTGTGTAGTATTTTGAGCATAGGACTACAAGTTTGGATTTGTTTTTGTTTATTCATTCAGTCGCTTCGGACTCTTTGTGACCTCGTGGACCAGCCCACGCCAGAGCTCCCTGTTGGCTATGGCCACCCTCAATTTCTTAAGAGTCAAGCCAGTCACTTCAAGGATACCAATCATCCATCTTGCCCTTGGTCAGCCCCCTCTTCCTTTTTCCTTCCATTTTCCCCAGCATCATTGTCTTCTCCAAACTTTCCTGTCTTCTCATGATGTGGCCAAATTTTTTGAAAAAAATTATTAAGACAATAGGTAGTAGAACACTAAAAAAACAATTAAAACTCTTAATTTAAAATAATTTTGAAAGACAAATATCACAATAATGATAAGAATACAAATATTGTGAATGAATTTGTATATTCCCCAACTCTAGCCTAAATGCTTTTAACAAGTAAGTAAATTAACTACATATTTGCCTCTAATATCCTTCCCTCCAGTGAGTAGTCGGGCTTTATTTCCTGGAATATGGACTGGTTGGATCTTCTTGCAGTCCAAGGCACTCTCAGAATTTTCCTCTAGCATCTATCTTCCTCCTCTCAGCCTTCCTTATGGTCCTTATGGAGCTTTCACATCCATAGGTGGCTACGGGGAATACCATTGCTTTAACTATGTGTATCTTCGTTGCCAGTGTGTTTGGAGACCAAAATACAAGTTTGGAGACAAAGGTACAATTCCCCACTCAGCAACCTTGGGCAAGTCACAAAGACCCTTGACAGCAACAACAATGGAAAAAGGCAGTTATGGTGTTTTCTAGGCATGAGAAAAAAGTTATGAAAATTAAATGATTCGGAAGAAATTCGTAAGAAATGCTACTTTTGAGTATTTCCGCATCTGGAACGCCAACCAGGAAGTGGACTTTCTTTATAGAACTTCGGGGCCAGGATTTTCTTAAGTATCATTATTAGGTCGTGGGGGCACCCTCCTTCTCTCTCACCACCCTCCCGCCTCCCTTGCCAATAAGTATTATGGCAAGGCAAGCCCTAAACTCGCTCCTTCTTTCGGCTGGAAGCCTGGAAAAATGTAAACAGAGAGGTTTACTCAGAAGTAAATCTGCAAAGGAAGTAAACAGAGAGGTTTACTCATGAGTAAATCCGCAAAGGAGGGCACTTTGGATGAAGTGCCCTCCTTTGTGGATTTACTTCTGAGTAAACCTTTCTGTTTACATTTTTCCAGGCTTCCCTGGCCCTCCTGCCTGCCAGGATCTAAAGCATCAAAGAGTATTGGGGTAGTTGCACACAACACGTGAGAAACCAACCTAATGTATAATAGAATGAATGCTAACTTATAGAGTAAGTGCCTAATATTATAAGTAATCCAACTGGTCATATACCTACATTCCATGCACATGCAATAATACAGCAGTAATAACAATGGGTATAAGAAGAGGTAAAATTCAAACCGAAGTATTCTGACTCTGGTCCCTCCTCAAGTGGTGCAAACTACAAACGGCTCTTCTCTATGAGCCCGGGAAGCAGCCTCTCCCGGGAAAAGCCAAAAGCCCGGGCACAGCGTTTGCTGCCTGGGTGCACATACATATTCTTTGGGGGGGGGGATTTGCTGCAGAATCCCGGGCTCATAGAGAAGAGCCCGTTTGCACCGCTTGAGGAGGGACCAGTCAGAATACTTCAGTTTGAATTTTACCTCTTCTTATACCCATTGTTATTACTGCTGTATTATTGCATGTGCATGGAATGTAGGTATATGACCAGTTGGATTACTTATAATATTTAGGCACTTACTCTATAAGTTAGCATTCATTCTATTATACATTAGGTTGGTTTCTCACAGGATCTAAAGCGTGCCAAGCCTTGATGCGCTTTAGATCCTGGCAGGGCAGGAGGAGTGGACGGGCCCTCCCTGCCCCTTCTGCCTGCCAGGATCTAAAGCCTTGAAGAGGCTTCATGACGGGCCAACTTCAGCCCTCCAGGTGTTTTGGACTTCAACTCCCACCATTCCTCACAGCCTCAGGCCTCTTCCTTTTCCTCTCAGCCTGGGCAAACTTGGGCCCTCGCTCCCTCAGGATCGGGGTGAGAGAGTGGCAGCGAGGAGCGAGGGGGCCTCCTCCTCTTTTTTTGCTGCTTCCAAGAATAGAATACCCCCCTCCCTCCTTCCTTCCCTCCCTCCTTCCTATTTGGAGAGTCCCATCTAGAATTCAGTGTGATTTATTCAAGTTTTGGCCTACAACTCCCAGAAATCCCAGCCAATTTACCAGCTGTTAGGATTTCTGGGAGTTGTAGGCCAAAACCATCTGGAATGCGCATGTGCTGGCATACGAACTACTAACAAATTTCGTTAGTAATTACGTTACATTTTAGAAATTTTTGGAAAAATTTTTGTAAGTCTTTCTATTACTAATAAAAAATCCCCCCCATTTGATTTTTGATTCCCTATTTTTGGGTTCTAAACCATGCCTAGTGTTTTCTGCCTCATCTTGCCTCAGGTGAGTACTATTTGTTGCTCTTGATCAGGCCGCAATTTGAACTGAGCAGGCCTGCACACACACACACACACACACCCCAACTATATGTGTCATTTCCCCACTGTTTTTTCCCCTCTTACCATGTTTTGTGTGATGTAAATTCCATTGAATTCATGGAGAAAGATCCCAAACAATGAATAAAAATTCAGATCACATAGCAACCCTGGCTGTATCTGAGAGTAATCAGAAGTAGATATTCCAGGAATGATTACAAACCACACAGGCACTGATAACAGTATTCCCACTTTAATTGATCTTTTTCATCTCTTAGCACGAAGCCACTGATATAGTCTTGCTTGAAAGCAGCAACTGTTATTCCAATCATCCATGAATTTCTCATGTACAAGCTCCAGTTCTTATCCCTTGAGAACAAAATTTGTTCTTTGGATATACAATTTTAATATAAATAATATTTATTTATGATACTTTTCCAATTCCTGATACCCTTTCTTGATAAAACGTAGCAATTGGAAATTGAATGCCCATGTCCTGTACTTCTAGAATTGATAAGGGATGCTGGTAGTATATTTATGATCCTTGTAATAGCAACTGCATTAACATTCCAAGTAATGTTGGATAATGGCATTAAAACACCTCATTTGTTCCCATAAGCTTTAAAACAATGAAAAGCATCTGTTTTAGCATCTCTAATGCTAAATCTATACCCAATTGATGTCTTTTAAAAGAGTGTATTTACAATGATCCACTAAAATACAGATTACTCCTGGAACCATTGTAAGGCAAGACCAACCAATTGACCTTTAAAAGAAAATGTTACACATTTAATTCTATGTAGTTAATTTACTTACTTGTTAAAAGCATTTAGGCTAGAGTTGGGGAATATACAAATTCATTCACAATATTTGTATTCTTATCATTATTGTGATATTTGTCTTTCAAAATTATTTTAAATTAAGAGTTTTCATTGTTTTTTTTTTAGTGTTCTACTACCTATTGTCTTAATAATTTTTTTCAAAAATTGTGTCCAACATGGTGAAAAGGAGGCATGTACAGCATCTGAATCTCCAGTCCCCTCCCTGGTGCAAATTTGCCCTGGCCAGGAGAAATATGAGTGTTATAATGGCAGATGGGCCAAGGAAAGAGAAAGAGGGTTAGACCTCCAATTGCCATGAAGATTGCAGGTTACCAATTACTTGCTCTGTTACACTTTCACATATCTTCCAGCTGATTGATCAAAATGTATTGCCTTGCACTTCACTTTGTTTTAGTTCCTTCGTTCTTTCTGTATTTGTCAAATAGACATTGTGTCCCTATAGTAGCATTTGTCATTGTTCCTTAATTAGGAACCACTTTGCGAAATACTTCTGCAAACTGCTGTTCAGTCAGGACCATGGGGCAGGATGGGGATGAGGGGAAGGAGGATTTCCTTCCAGCAGCAGAATCTGAGCTCAATGGGGATGAGCAGCTGAACACTGCAGAGACTGCCAGTGCTGAGCAGGAGCCAGACCCTCCAGAATTGGAGACATGTGAGACTCTTCAGGAGGAAGAGGAAGCGCAAGACCTAATGCTCCCCTCTCATTTGCAGCTTCAGGTGAACGCTATTCAGCTGCACAGGTCCAATTGGTTGGTCCAAAGGAAGAGTTCCCAGCTGTAATGACGTTGCAGGATCAGCATTAAGGGGTAGCATTTGCAACAGCTCTTTGCTGGAAGCAATCATTGTGTATGGAATGTTTCAGCCAGTAATCTTGACCCTTGTATATTGGACTTTGTGTGTGCTACGTGTTTTGGACATTTGGTGAGCCTTGTTATTGACCTTCAGAATGAACATTTTGATACTCTTTGTGCTTTGAACTCTGCTTGGACTGATTCCATTGTGACCTTGGACTACTCTTTCAAGGAATGGCTGTAGCTTCCTGACATGTTCTCAGGCTATGTGGATCCCAAAGTTTTTCATCCCATAGACATTCAGTACTGGAAGCAAAAGCACTCTTGGGTTATCAATCTGTATGGCTCCAATACTTTTTCTCAACTCTCAGGACTTTATTGCATGGGGGTGGAAAACCAGCGTCGAAGCATGATCATCAGCTTTTATTATGCTCCCTATTATACAATGTCTTGCACATCCCACTGCCTGTAGTTAACCTGTGTCCCACTATTGACAGGAAAAAACTATCAACAGCAGTCAATCCTTTACCTACCTTGTGCTAGCACAGAAATACAAGATAAACTCTTTTTAAGTAGACCTAGTAAAAGAGCTGTTCACTGTTGGCTTTAATTAGCTTTTTCCAATACTATTGTGTTACTGTGGACAACAGGTCCAACACTTCCTGATAAGCTCGTGAGATATCCTCTGCTTCGGATAACTCTGATTTTCAGCATGACTCCATCTGGTTCAGTCTTGGACCTTCTTTGGGACTGTTTCCTTTGTTTGATTAGGTCCATCTGGATTATGCTTCTACTTTTATTATTTTGGAACTGGTCTGGTTTTTCTCTGGTCATTCCCTGCAGACTGGAGATCTACATTCCTGGATGCCTGTTTGCTGCTATGGTGGGGTTCGGAGGAGACAACTGGCAACAAGGACATTCTCCTCCAGTTTAATAAACAAATGTTTGCCTTGCAAACTGCCAAGAGAGGAGCCTCTCTCCTCCCTCCATGCCAGTTTCATAGCCAACCAATGGCCACATTAAACTTTCTGGATTTCTCAGACAATACATGAATGACAAGGCAGCAACAGTTGTCGATGCCCTCCAATGCATGTGCTCTCACTTCTTTATACCAACACATAAGAGCCCTATAAACACATTCTTCACATCTAAGGAATCTGTCAAAGCTTGGAAAGTGTCCTCTCTTTTTAAAATACAACTCTCAGAATTTCTAACCAGCACAGCTGAGGCAGATGTATCTCTGGGCATAGAGAATATCAGTATGATGCTGCCCAGGAGAGATAAGAGGTTTTATTTAGTACTGATTGAGCTGTGTGTGTACTAAAGCTATATTAGACAGTGCTGGCCTTTACAATATCAGATAGGACATGGTTTAAACCTTTATGGAGCGTGTCTTTAAAAGATGAAATGGATCTGTTTGTTTTTCCCATCAGCACAATGCTATCGCTATTGCACAAATGTAGTTGGCGAGCCCAGTGTTTGAGAAAGCTAGTATTTTGGATTACAGTTTTTAGAATCACCCAACTAGGCTCATCAAAGTGAGCACACCTGTTGTGAGTCTGAATTTTTTTTCATAGTTTGCTGTGTATCATTCCTTTTGGCAATGTCCTTGTGGAATAAATTGTCAGAGTACTCCTGGCTCTTTGTTGTATGCTGTCCATCATTTGTAACTGTTGTTCTTTAGGTGTGCACTATTTTAATGCCATTTTCAAATGGTAAAGTGTACTGGATTGCGCATGGCTTTTCTTGCATATCTTTTGAACTTGAGTTTATGAGGAGGATTCATCATGGCATTCTCATCACTAAAAGCACACTTTACACCTTTAATATTGGGTACCCCATGCCAAAAAGCCAAACAAAAAGGTCAAACCCTCAAGCTATCCAAACTTCTATAGCGACATGTTAACAGCACCATTTTTACATGGTCTTGGCTTCTTGGCTTCTAGACAACTAGCAGGATATGTGCAGAAAGTTAGCTACTGGGAGAGGATGATTTCTGTGTAATCACACCACATAAGCAAGAACAGAAGAGTAACAATTAGTCAATCTAATTCAGGTCTCAAAGCCTTTTGGCATCTTAGGCTCTATAAAAAGCTTTTGGGTAGCAGAAACTAAAAACAGGGTGGAATTAATTCCAAAATATAAATATCAGGGATGGGAAAACTTTTGACCTCCAGATATTTTGGACTACAACTTCCACAATTTCTTATCATTGGCAGTGCTGAGGGCAACTTTTCAAAGGCATAGGGCAAAACGTTGTTTGTCATCATGTCAACTTTGGCTAATGATGATGAAATCTGATGATGAAATCTGCCTTGAGCTCAGGGTTGTATGAATGAATCAATCTTCTTTTACTGTGATGTTCTCCTTTTCCTACTACTTGACCCTTTCCCGGCATTATCATCTTGACATCTTTTGAATATTCAGGCCCGATATGCCATAGGACCTTTTCATTCACCTATTTGTCAGTTCATGGTATTGCTCCTGCAGTGCCACCTTTCAAATGTGTTGGTTTTCTTTTTGGCAGCTTTGAGCACAGTCTGGCTTTCACAGCCATACCCAGAAATCAAAGCCATATACAGAAATCAGAAATACTATGGCATAGATTGTGCTGTTTTTAATGATATGTATTTACCCTTGAAGATTTTATTTAGTTCCTTAGCTTTTCTAAGACATAGGACTCATCTACACAGACCACTTAGGTAAGTTCGGAATTAGTTTGAAGAAACTGGTTTTGCTATATGGACGATTAGATTGACATTTATGGAATGGATTCAAGGCCAGGAACTGGTTCCAAAATTCACAGTATCTGCAGCCTGATAGATGCCAGAGAATGAGAGAGCTTGTTCCCATTCACCAGTGAGATGTGCAACTGCACTCTGGAGGCACACAAGGAGGGAAAATGAAAGATAGCATTTGAGGCAATCAGTTGCCCATCCCAGGGAGTCACCTGTTCCTCAGCTATGCCCTTGGGGCAGCTTTTGGCAGCCCCCCCGCTCCCATGTTCTGAATTTTACAGAAAAATCCTAAACTTTGGATTTTCAGTTAATACCATTCTGACCATGGGCTATACAAAAGCCAAAGAAAACATACGACAGCGTATCTGGGGCACAGAGCTGCAAAACTACCTAAACGCAGTCTTCTACTCTTCCAATCTATCTATGTATATAATAAAAGTCAGCGTTTGCGGTGGTGTGGTGGGAGGAATATGTGCCAGCGTTTCGATTGGTTGCCACTGTGGGATTATTTGCATAAAAGACTCTGATTGGCCATCTACATTCCGACATTCTAAGAGGTGGCACAGAGGGAAAAGTAAAGGCCTCAGGCAGTCAGTCACTGCGGCCCACAGCAAAAACGGATCAGAAACAAACTTGGCACACAGGGGCCCAATGGCCCACTTCACAACCTGGTGTGGTTTAGGGCAGGATGGGCCACGAACGATGGGATTTGAAGTACCTTCACCTGATTCACTTCTCAAACAACACTGTAGCCCCTATAAATCACAGACCAGGCCCAAAATTGACAGCAAGGCTTCCTTAACTTGATTTTCCTGACTAGGCCTCAGGTAATGGGATATTGTTTAGGGCCTGAATTGACAGTAAGGCTTCCTCAACTTGATTTTCCTGACTAGGCCCCCAACAATGACAGAACAAGACCAAACTTGCCACACAGATTCCCCAAGATGCACTCTACATCCTGGTGCAGTTTGAGGAAGAATGAACCATGGATGATGGGACTTGCAGTACCTTCACTCACTTCCTGAAAACAACACGACCCTCATCCAATGACTAATACAGACCAAAATTAGCACACAAAGCCCCCTTGACCCTCCTTGGTGCTGTTTCAAGGAGGATGGACCACAAATGATGGGACTTGAAGTACCTTCACTCAGCTTCCGAGACCGCTGCAACCCTCATCCAATGAATGATCAAGACCAAACATGACACACAGAGCCCCCATGATCCACACTATCTTCTACTGCAGTTTGGAGGAGGGTGGACTGTGGATGATGGGACTTGAAGTACCAAAGACCAACCTTGGCACACAGTGCCTTTCTCAAATAACCCGGGCACCGCCGGGTCCCCAAACTAGTTTTGAAATATAACGGAAGGGCGCTGCTTCCTGCAGAGTACTTAGGCAACCTAACCATCCCTAAACATAGGAAGGTATTCTCTTTGGCTAAATTCAACGTACTCCCTTCTGCTGTATTGGAGGGAAGATACAACAAAGTACCATACAATGAACACCTATGTCCCTGTGAGGCACAGGCAGTGGAAACTGTGGAGCACGTTTTGTTGTATTGCACTTTTTACCGTGACTTTTGTAAACATTTTATAAATCCAATTTTAGAAAGTCTACCAGGGAGATCTGTAAGGTTTTATATACCGTATTTTTCGCACCATAAGACGCAGTTTTTTTCCTCCCAAAGTAGGAAGAAAAATGAGCCGCGTCTTATGGAGCGAAGATGCAGGCAGGGAGGGGGGGCTGGAGCAGAGGGGCGGCGATATACTCACGCTATATTCGCCCCAGCGGCTCCGGCGGCTCCTGGCTGCGCCAGCGCATGGCCGGCCTCCCGTTGCCGTGTAGCCGCAGCCAGTCGGCGCGGCGGAGGAACGGGGGTGGAAAGAGGGGACTCACGGGGCGGGAGGGAGGGAGGGAAGGAGGAAGAGGCCGCAGCGCCTCCCGCAGGGCTCCCTCCCTCCGGCAAGGCCTTCCTCCTCTTCCTCCTCGGCAGAGCGCGACGGAGTGATGTCACGAAGATGCGCCTCTGTCTTCGGCCCTTCCGGGGCGCTGCTGCTGCTACCGCTGCGTCTCCAGAAGGGCCGAAGCCAGAGGCGCATCTTTGTGACGTCACCGTCGCGCCCTGGCGAGGGAGGGGGGAGGCCTCGCCGGTCCGCGTGCTAAGGACGGCCGGAGAGAGGCCGGAGGGAGGGAACTCTTCCTCCTTCCTCCCTCCCTCCGGCCTCTCTTCCGGCCGTCCTTATAGCATGCGACCGGCGAGGCCTTCCTCCCCTTCCTCCTCGCCAGAGGCGTGACGGAGTGACGTCACGAAGATGCGCCTCTGGCTTCGGGCCCTTCCGGAGATGCAGCGGTAGCAGCAGCAGCGCCCCCGGAAGGGCCCGAAGACAGAGGCGCATCTTCGTGACATCACTCCCCGTCCGTCTCTGCCGAGGAGGAAGAGGAGGAAGGCCTCGCCGGAGGGAGGGAGCCCCTGCGGAGCGCTGCGGCCTCTTCCTCCTTCCCTCCCTCCCTCCCGCCCCGTGAATCCCTCTTCCGCCCCGTTCCTCCGCGCTGCCGACTGGCTGCGGCGACACGGCAGCGGGAGCCTGGTCATGCGTGGCGCAGCCGGGAGCCGCCGGAGCCGCCGGGGCGCAAATATAGCGTGAGTATATCGCCGCCCCCTCTGCTCCAGCGCCTCCCTCCATATTAGTGTCCCATATAGTAGACAGCCCCATTTTTCCCCCAATTTTCCATCTCTAAAATCTAGGTGCGTCTTATCAGCAGGTGCGCCTTATGGTGCGAAAAATACGGTAGATTATCTCTTGTCTGACCAACACCCCAAGGTCACTGTTAGGGTCGCCAGCTTCTGTGCAGCAGCAATAGCTTGTGGGAGCAAGATGCTGTCACAGTCTTAGAAAGTTTTAATATTTATTTCAGTTTTACCATTGTGATTTTAGCATTTAAATGTTTAATACCATTTTAACTATGTTATTCAATATTGGATTTTAAACTTTGCCTGCGTATTCCCTGACATTTATACATTTGTGTACATGTGTTTGTACATGTACGTGTACTGCCAGGTTTGTCACTAATGTCTACTAGACCAGTGGTTCTCAACATTTGGCCCCTAGATGTTTTGCCCTCAGAAGCACCACTCAGGAGGTTCATTGGTCAAAGGCTTTACTAGCTAAAGTCTAGAACCTCTGGAAAACCAAATCCTGAGAACCATAGTTTGTTGTTGCTGCTTCCTTTTAAACTTACAGCAATCCTAACATGTGGTTTTCAGCAACTGAAAGTGTGTGAATTTTCATGGCCGAGTGGGGAATCAAGCCCTGGTTTCCAATGCTGGCTCTCCAAAAACCATGGTATTGTGCCAAACATAGCTGATTTAGCACACCATAAGACAGCCTCTCTACTTATAA
Organism: Anolis apletophallus; assembly: GCA_030556195.1. NCBI lineage: Eukaryota > Metazoa > Chordata > Lepidosauria > Squamata > Anolidae > Anolis > Anolis apletophallus. The sequence goes on along the minus strand of JARBWK010000006.1, from coordinate 59,677,359 downwards.
CTATTTTTTCAAGGGATCATCTCAGTGGCTAGGCATAAACAAATAAAACAGATATTGGATGGAAACAAGATTATTTCACACAGAGGGCAAGCCAAATATAATTGTAGTCCATATTATTTACATGGAAACACCAATCAGGATTTTAATCATATCACAGTTGTAGGACCAAAAGGTTGCTTGAAAAATACATTAAATTATAGCATGCCATAGATGCCTTTGGATGACAAGTTGTGTAGCAGATTTTGTAATATACAGTAATTTCTACAAAAATGTAGTATGTTTGCCTGACCACAAATAGTCAAACAAGCCAGCCATTTTCAAAATATGGCTCATTTTGTGCCTGCACTTCTTCAAGCATCTGATTAACTCTCCCAGGTACACCAAGTGATGACAATGCCAGACACATCACCTTCATCCAAAATGCAAAGAATACTAACAATTCAAAAGCTTCTCATTTCCCTAGCACCTCCAACACCTCCAAAATATTTTTGAATAATTATCATATTTATATGCAGGCAGTTTCAAGCCTTGTGTAATTAGGGAAGGAAGGCACCCAATATTATGTGTGCATACTTTTTCAGTTAAGCGCATTAGGGCATTCATGTAATTTATATAAAATGAATAATGCATTTCAGAATAGCTAATTACTAAGAGGGAAGCTGTAATTTCATTATTTTATTCTGCAAAAGCCCTCTGAGGAAAAAAAGCAATTTGCCAAGCCCCAGAGTTTTAGACTTTGAAATAAAGAAAGGGAGCAAGCCTAAAAACTGTCCTCAGCAGGCATGGAGGCAGAAGCAAGGGTGTGCCTTTTTGGTCCACAAGGACTAATCTTGTGTTGAAGCAATTACCTTCCACCTACATTTTGACACTTTATTGAATTTCACTAAACTTGGTCACATTTTTGAGAGTCATTCAATAGACTACAGTACAGTTCAAGCCTGAAAGTACAGAATACTTGGACATATAGTGATACAATAGTAACATTGTAAGTATTGCTGCTCATCATCACATAGCTCTAATCCCAGGAGATTCTAGAAATGTGGAGTTTATGCCAAAAGTGTAATTCTAGCCATTTTTTAAATAATTCCAATAAAAGTTGGTCTTTATTCAAGCTAATAAGTCTTAATTACTATTCAAGAACAAAATACTGTATATATCCAGTATAAACCTAGTTTTTCAGCAGATTTTTAATGCTGAAAAAGGCCCCCTCAACTTATACTCAAGTGAGGGTCCTGGCAGGAAGGCATGGGGTTGAAAGAAGCCATTTGCAGGGCTTCTACCAGCTGCATGTTTCCTCCACTTTTGGCACAGCAACCCAACTGGATCTCTGTGCCAAGAGACGAGGAGAGGAGAAGCTGTATGTCTCAATTAATGTAATTGTATTGGTGTCTATCTTTGTTTTGAAATGTACAAGTACCTGCTGGATTTCCCATCCTTGGCTTATACTCGGGTCAATATGTTTTCCCAGTTTTTGTGGTAATATTAGGTGCTTCAGCTTAAATTCAGATCGCTTTATACTCAAATATATATAGTACATCAAATCGTACCAGGAATAGTGTCCTAAACTAGTTTGACACATATACTCTAAAAAAGCTATTGTGAGGACAGAAGATGCGTAGAGGGATGGAAGAATGGAAGGAAGGATGAGACGGAGGGAGGGAGGGACATTTTTGCATGCAAACAATCCCAGATTCAATTTCTAGCATCTCTAAGAAGGGCAGGAAAAGGCTCATATCTAAAAGTATGCTGCAAAGGTTCAGCTGTCAGATAAGAGAGCTTCAATTGTTCCTAGCCTGCCTCTCTGGCCCTTCCAGACAGGCCTTATATCCCTGGATCTGATCCCAGGTGTTTGTTTATCTCATATTATCTGGCAGTACAGACTCATATAATCCAGTTTAAAGCAGAAAACCTGGGATCAGATCCTGGGATATAGGACCTGCCTGGAAGGACTCTCTGTTGCAAATTAAAACAATATTAATAGGTGTAATTGTATAATGAGGTGGAGGGTAATTAATATATTTGTGGAATAGCAGCCTCACATAGAACACAGTTTCTCAATGGAAATGCTCTCAAACTGTGTTATATAAGGAGGGAACCTGCTGATCGAATAGCTGTACTAGCCTTTTAAAGGTTTGAACCATTGCTCACATATGTATTCCTATTTATTTTTGAAGAATGGGAACGTTTGCTTTTAAAAGAGTTTAAAAATAATTCTGATTCTTAGGTTTGCAACATGAGCTCATTCGCCATATATAATGCGCTCCCAGCCCCGCTTCTCCCTGTTACTAAGCTTTGACTCAAGGTTACAGCAATAGCTCTGGTTGTCAAGAGCTGTTTGTATGCTGAACCTTTCACATCACAAAAGAATCACATTTATTATACTCTAATTGTCAGCCTTGGTCCCCAGAGAGGCTGAGCTAGCATGGAGACTTAATAGCCTATCATTATACACACCACTAACACAAGAATCTTGGCTGCTCCTCTTCAATAAAAAGCACCATGTGGTTTCTCTGTATGCTTTTCAAGATTCATTAATTCCTTTTCCTTCTCTGTGTATAAATGACCCCCCATCTCTATTTCAGTCTGGCAGGTTATCACTTGGGTGACGAGGGGCACCCACTATTCTTAGAGAGGCACCTGTGCTTGTTTTTTCTTTCTTACCATCCTCTTTCTTACCATCCGCATAGAACTATAAGGAAAACAAAGGATGTTTAAAGGGGAATTGCAGAATAATAAGAATTCAGAGAAGAAAAATTGTTGGGAGTGGTGAAAAGACAGAGCAGGAACCCCTTTAGTGAAAAGATAACGAATGCTATATGGGCTGCTTAATGAAACATTTTATATTTTTCACTCCCTGCCCCTTTTTGTAAATGGCATTTTAGGAAAGCAAGAAATGAGGTGCCACGTTTGGAAAAGAAGACAGCTAAGATTTGTCACCCACTGAGCTGTCATTCATTACACTGGAAGTCTGTCTGACAAAATGCCAGAGAGTGCGTTCTCACAATTACAAAGTATGAAAAGGCCTGGAAATGGGGCACCTCCACAGGCAGTTGTTTTTTTATTCCTTTTTGTTGATGCATTTGGGGCAATTTATTTCATTTCCTCTCTGCCAGCAAAAAGACTATTGCAAGAGTAACACTTCCTCCTTGACTGCTTTCTCACTCTCCTCAAACCATTTTCAGTTTCTGGTCATCCCTCACCCATACTGTTGTATTCCTCCTTCTTAGATCTAATATCTGCTACCATATCATTTTCTCTTTTGCAGGTCATTAAAAAGAAGTGGATTTCTTTCTCTCTCAAACTCATAATTTATTCCATCTCCTCTCCTTTATGATTTCTGCCAGCACAAAGAATATTATGGGAGTAACACTTCCTCCATGATTGCCTTCTCAAACCTAGACTGGTCATCTCTCACCTAGACTGCTGTATTCCTACTTCTTAGATCTAATGCCTACTACAATATCATTTTCTCTTTCGCAGGTCATTAAAAAGAAGCTGATTTAGCTGAATTTCTCTCTCAAACTCATGATAACCTGCTCAAGACATCCTCTTTGCATGGTGCAGAAGAAGCATGCTTGAGAAGGTTATAGACACAATCATTTTGTTTCTACATTGGCCAGTAAGATGCCTTTGAAAATCCTATAAGCTAAAAGTTAGGATAAGAGCGCCCTTACACACATGTTTTTGGGCAACTGGTATTGAGAGACATGCTATTTCTGACACTGCAGGTCATAACTGGCACAAACTGAAAGCCTTATCTTTTATCCTCCTTTAAAGTGATCCAGGTTGGCAACCACCTAGATCATCTATCTATTACATATAATAAAAGTCAGTGTTTGCGAGTGGTGGTGCGGCTGAGCGACCGAGCAGAGGGAGGAATATGTGCAAGCGTTTCGATTGGCTGCCAATGTGGGATTATTTGCATAACGGGCTCTGATTGGCCAGCCTCAGAACTCCAACATTCTACGGCCCCAGACAGAGAATTGATTGCCACTGAAATGGTATTTGCATAACATACTCCGATAGGCCAACCACATTCCATCATTCCAATGTGACTCAGAGGGAAAAGGAAATGCCTCAGGCAGTCACCAACTGCGGCCCACAGCAATGACGGATCATGACCAAACTTGGCAAACGGGAACAGTGGCCCACTTCACAACCTGGTGTGGTTTGGGGCAGGATGGGCCATGAATGATGGGATTTGCAGTACATTCACCTCATACACTTCCCAAACAACACTGTAGCCCCTAAAAATCACATACCACGCCCAAACGGCCACAGACAGAGGGAATTGGCTGCTACTGAAATCGTATTTGCATAATGGACTCCGAATGGCCATCCACATTCCAACATTCTAAGGTGACTCAGAGGAAAAAGTAAAAGCCTCAGTCAGTCATACACTGTGGCCCACAGCAGTGATGGATCAGGACAAAAACTGGCAAACGGGCCCAATGGCCCACTTCACAACCTGGTGTGGTTTAGGGCAGGATGGGCCACGAATGATGGGATATTAAGTACCGTCACTTCATTCACTTCCAAAACAACACTGTAGCCCCTATACATCACAGACCAGGCCCAAAATTGACAACCAGGCATCCTTAACTTGATTTTCCTGACTAGGACTCAGCACATGGGATATTGTTAGGCTCCCTCAACTTGATTTCCCTGACTAGGCCCCCGGGACTCGCAGTACCTTCACTAAGTTCTTGAGACCACTGCAAGCCACATAAACATCTAATAGGAACCAACCTTGGCATACAATGCCTTCCTCAAACAACCCAGGCACCGCCGGGTCCTCAGCTAGTGTATAAATAAATTCCATTATTTAAAACTACCAAATAGCCCCTGGTTCTAGTATTGTGACAGAAGAAGTAATCATCTTCTTGCCACCTCTCCAACTGATGCAGTATCTAAAATTTTGGAAGTTTTCCCTGGATACCAAGGAAGTTATCACCAGAGTTTGTATCATTTCTGTTTTATTGAAAATTGTTTTGTGTTATGCATCTCACCTCCATTTCCTCCCCATAATTTTCTCTGAAAGCTCGTCACTCAGCCAGTGGCAGGAACTAATTTCACCCATCCTTAATAATTCATGGGTATTTACCATAAGACATTGTGAAGGGGCGGAAATACTAATTCTAAGGAATTATGCTCTCTTTCTAGACATGGCTTTATAAAACAAAGGTCTTCATACAACAAGAACAAAATTACTTGGCTCATAAAGACCTCTCGGGACATCTTGATAAAAGAGCAAACACCTGAACATTAGAAAGAAATTCCTGACTATAAGAGCTCTTCAGCAGTGGAACTCTCTGCCTCAAGGTGTGGTGGAAGCTCCTTCCTTGGGGACTTTTAAACAGAGACTGGACAGAAATCAACCAAAGGTACAATTATTGTGCTTTTCCGACATGGCAGGGGGTTGGACTAGTTGGCCCATGTGGTCTCTTCCAACTCTATTATTCTATGATTCTATAATGTAGAAGGAAAATGTACATGTACAATATGATTACTATTGTGCTCTGGAAAGGTTTTGATCAAGGACTTCATCACATTGATGAGGTCCCATGGGTGATTTGTCAGCTTCTGTGACCCGCTTCTCCTGTAGCAATCCCCATGCCCCGCTTCTCCTATAGCGATTCTTCCCTGTCACACATAGAGAAACATTGCTGCACAGCTTTTCCGCATGCTGACTTCATTGTTTTAAATGGAACATGGGAAGCCTCTTGTGTTCTGGGCACAGCATCATAGGATGCTTGCACTCCAGTTGAGCCATGGAGTCCTGCTGGAAGTGAGCCTGCATTGTCCGATAGGTGGTCTCAACTAGGGCCAAAGTGTACTATGACGCTGCTGAAAACTTGTCTGATGAGGTCTTAAAAGACATTATTTCAGGTAACTTATAAATACTTGGGAAAGGGTCACTTTAAAAAACTGTATTGATTTTTTTACTGCCAACTTTGCCCAAGAAACACATTTTTTTGCTTTAAATATCATAAAGAATGTTATATTTTTACCCAAGACATCACTGCTCGGTGGTAGCCAAAAATATGATCTCAAACTGCTAATTAAATTCAGTGGGAGAAACCATAAAAACAATGTGTGCAAGCACCCATAAATAAATGTGTGGACAGTGACACATGTGCACATACACATTTGTGTATACACTGTTTAATTGGAGATATGCAGGTATAAATCCAACATATACCCACATGTCTTATTTCTGGTTATTGTGAAGGCTGGTATGCTCTTCCTCCCTCTACACCACTCAAAGCATCCTCAGGAGTTATGCACACACAGCCACTTAGTGACTGGTGGAGAATATTGGGGGATCGGAGAAGCATCTGGCTATCTATTGCATCATCTGCCAAAATCTTTTAAAAACCCTAGGAGATCAGAGGAAATCATCAGTCTGCATCTGGCTACAGGGAGCTCAGCCAAATGCTTCTCTGAGCCCATCTCCTGCCCCAGTCACTGAATGGCCAGGAGGTTGCAACATCTAAACCATGAGCCCTGGAGAATTGAGAGGACAGATGCGATGTAGTCCATCAGCACAACTTTTATACTATCCTTTAATACTGGTTCTTGAATTTACTGTGAAACCATTGGCAACCATTGTATCCAACAATGGTTTGGATACAAAGCTCTCCCAATGAAAGATAGAAGAGACATTTTTTAAAATTTTCCTGCCTTCACCCTGTAACTCCCCGAAAATCTGTTCTCCGGTGTTGCAAAACATTCCCAGGCAGCTTGAAAGGGGACTACAGCAGGTAGAAAACACCATAGTCTCTTTTATAAAAGTAAAGGGTATTTTCTGATCATTTCAAACTGTGTTTTATACAGCAAATATCTGTAATGACTTCAAATGGCTTTTTATATTTCCTCTGTCTTCTCTTTTTTGTGCCAATAAGTCTGTACACCGGTGGCAAAGCTGTGACTATCATTACTGAGAAATGTTTGTTTACAAATGAAGTACTTAATGAGTTGACCTGCTGCTGAGGCACATTACAGTGCAGTGGCTTTACCAGATATAGACAAAGAATGACCTTGCAAAGGCTGTCAGAGATGCATAATTTCCAATGGGGAATCACATGAAAGTGAAATTGTTATGCTGCTTTGAGTTTTTCACTTGAATCATGTACAAAGCACACAGCCGCACAAAATGTGTCACTACTTGAGCCAGGAAGGCAAGTGACACCACACACGCCCTTGTCAGAAAAGCACCCACCACAGTGTTTCACTGAGGCTGAATATATACTGCAGCATAATCCAGTTTCTGAATCTAGACTACCTGCTTTGAAGTGGATTATGAGTCTACACTGCCCTATAATCCAGATAAACTGGATTCAGAAATTGGGTTATATGACAGTGTAGATGGGGCCCGAGACAGCAGTGGAGGACTTCCCAGTAATGGTTATTTGTGAGGGGCATGGAATTGTTCACCTCTAGTGCTTCTCTTCCTGAGGCAGGGAATTTGTGCTTCCTCAAGGAGGAGGAGTCCTAGCAAAGCACTTTACAGCACATATTTGCTTTTTCATATTTAAAAAGTACTGAGCAAATAAAGCATATGATTGGGATGAGAGCAAATAATAATAATAATACTAACAACAACAACAACACTTATTTATATTCTGCCCTATCTCCCCAAGGGAACTCAGGGCGGATCACAGTACACATACATGGCAAACATTCAATGCAGTTTTGCACGGACAGGACAGAGACAGACAGATCAGAAAGGAGGTATGTTGTGTTGACATCCAACTTTTTGGTGCCTTGGAGGTTGTGCTCTAATCCGGCCACAGGGGGCTGCTGTCACTCCATCCTCTATGATGAAGAGCTATCAGGCATTTTCGGATCTTTTTTTCTTTATGGTGTTGTAAAATACCTCCCCCGCTTGCTTAAAGGTACCTGATTTATCTACTTACAACTCTAAGCTGTTTTCAAACTGCTTAGGTAAACAGTGAGCTGGGCTGACAGTTGGGTGCTCACGTTGACCCAGGGCTTTGAACTTGCAACCTTTCGGTTGGTAGAGCCTATCATTGCTGTTGACTTACCAGCTATGCTAAAGCTCGGAAAAGGGAACCAAACACCGAGCAGTCATCCTTCCAAACAGTTTCCAGTCACACAATGAGCATATAGCATGTATGCTTTGCGTACAAATTCCTAAATATCTTCGGACTAGTGTGTGAGACAACTTGAAGATGAGATTTCCAGTGGGTAAATTATTTTCATTCTGTACCTTGCAGCTGTCCTTAAGACCATACAACAATATTATGGAAACAAACAGTTTCCAGTCACACAATGAGCATATAGCTCATATATGATTAACACCTCAACAGTGGCTTCTCAATCTGTTGCAGTCTTCTGCCTTCACAGCTGTTGTAACATTTATTTATTTATTTATTTATTTTATTATTGGGGCTTCTATGCCGCCGACTCCCAGGGGCTCGCGGCGGCTCACAAGAGCCAATGCATACAACAAAGGGTTAAAAACGAAACAGATTAAAAAACAGCAACAATAGCATTAAAACAACAGCATTACAACCATAACATTAAAACCATAACAGCAGCAGATGCAGCAACATGAAGCAGGGGGGCGTACGGGGCTACTCACCGAAGGCCTGCCTAAACAGGTAGGTTTTGCAGGCCCGTCTAAACGGGAGTAGGTCCCTCAAGGCCCTGGTTTCGGCTGGGAGGGCGTTCCATAGTGTGGGGGCTATAACAGAGAACGCCCTCCGGCGGGTAGATGTCAGATATGCCGACTTTATAGATGGTACCTCCAAGAGGTTGGCAACCTCAGACCGTAGTGATCTCGACGGGCAATATGGAGTAAGACGGTCCCTCAGATACGCTGGCCCCAGGCCGTATAAGGCCTTAAAGGTAAGAACCAACACTTTGAAGGCGATCCGGTGCTCAATAGGCAGCCAGTGCAGGTCCTGCAAGATTGGTGTTATACTGAAGCAGGTTTGGTACTTTTCCAAGCAAAAAGTACAGTCAGAGAGTGATGAGAAGACTAACACCCTGATTAAATGCATTTTAATCCACTCTGTGCCAAGTTATACCATATATGTTAGATGAGTGGGAATATAGTGCAGTTGAGCTATGAAAGTTAATGGAATTTTCTAATGCTAATGGGAGAACATCATTGCGCATGACAGAGCCGGTCTGGTTTCACTGCTGGCAGGAAGCCCAGACCTAAAAGTTGCAAAGAGGGAACAAGGAGGCTCTGCGTTGATAAGTTTGCCTGTGAGAAAGGAATACGGTTATAGATGGCTATTGTTCTCATTTTAGTGATGACAGAGAAATGATGTAAATGATTTGAGTGATGTTTATTGGATTATTGAAATGTCATGTAACAACATTAATCACCAGCCAATTATGATTGTTTCAACCATGAAGAAGGGGTGGGCTTTACTGACTGGAATCCATTACGAGTATAAATGCCTTGGAATGAAATGTATCGGGGTCCTTTGCCCTACCTACGGCTGCGTTCCGTATGCAAAATACCCACCAGCTGGTGATAGAAAATAAACCTTTTTGTTTTTCACCTACTTCACAGTTGTCACGGTTTTTCCCTCTTCCTAGTACCTGCACGTTCGGGCAGCTTTGGTAAGGTTAACTTGGTACTTGGAGTTCTAGAACTCCCGGTTCTGCTTCAATGCGCGTTACAGTAATGTTCCATGTTATCTTCTGCTTGATCCGCCATTGAAGTCTTCAGATTGTGCATAGTCTAGAACCTCCCCTGCAGCCGCCCTCAATGGATTGTCACCTTGTCATAGTGAGAGGGACTTGTGTGTTCCAATGAACCTGCGGCTGTAACCACAATAGTCATTCCATAGCATTGAGCCCTGGCAGTTAATTTGTTTTTCAAGACAGTGATATATCCTTGAGATTCCTTCCCTTCACATGGCAATCATAAAAGAGGGTAAAACTATTCAATGTAAACAATGTAAAGTTTCCTATATTCAACAGTCAACAATCGTGTTCGTGGACCCAGAACGGAAAGAATCAGCATTAGCGCCCAAATAATAAAAGTAATTATCCAAAGTTTAAATGGTAAGAACCCCCCCCCCCAAATTTCAAAGTGGGGTATTTGTAATCCACAAGGTGTAGGTAAGCAAAGTAATCCCCAATTGGGGTAATTGTAATCCACCGGGACTAGAATCGTAGTCAAAACTGCGGAGAGAATATAAAGCGATGCCAGACTGTGGTGCAGGGATGATGGGTGATCCACCTACGGGTTTCGAAACCCATAGGAGGGAGAAGTCCCGGAACCTCCTGAGAAACCAGAATTTTCGGTCACCTCCATTTGGATTTATTTTGTCCGATTATACGGTTGTGCCATTGAGGCAATATTACAGCTATTTCATATATTGGTAAGTGGGCTTTTTTCTCCGCCCCTCATGTTACCTCCTACTGTATATATTTGGAACTTAAAACTATTGTTGTATATATGTTTGTATTCCAGATTGAAGTTACCTTGTTTATACTACTTAGTCGTGGCCACCCTGAGGAAGAATTTCGAAACGGGTCGGTTCCGTTAAATATTTTACCCGTACGAACACGATACCATTAAGGACGTTACTTTATGTTTGAGAACTGCGTGAGTAATTTGTAAACCCACCATTTATAGAGAACTGTGAGTGCACTCTAGTAATTGAAATTGTATATGTATAATATATATATATATATATATTTATATTCTATATCTCTGATGTGCTATAGTTCCCATTTGGGTTCAATATATATTTTGAAATTCGAATTTGAATCATAAAAGAGGGGCCAAATCCAAGACTCGGGGCAAGAACTAACATCTGAGAACTCTACTTCTCCACCAAATGTTTGCTGGTGTGAGACTGAACAACAAAGCACAAATCCTCCCCCTCCCTTGCACACTTCTTGTTTCTGTGCTGGTAGGCTTCTTGCTTGTTAAATCTGCCTCTACTGAAAGCTGATTCTTCATAGGGACAAAACCTAAATCTTGCTTCCAATGTTTTGAAAAATTCTAGCAGGCATATCTATTTAAACATATCTGTCTGTATTCCCTCAACACAACCTTTACACCAGTCATTAAGGGTAACATGAGTAATTCCTACTGTTTGCAATAAACATTTTACGGTGTGCCTCAAAACAGCTCCAAAGGACCCATTTACAACAGATGCTATGAATGTATTTTAAGAATGATATGCAAACCCCACAGGCTTTAACGAGATAACCCATCAGAGACTTTAAGGACACATTACAGTCTATTGCATCAAGGAGCTCTGCAATAAAATAACTCCTCCTTGGCTTGTATCTGCAAAGACAGATCCCAACAGTTCAATGCTTGAAGCATTTTACATTGCTCAGAGTTAGCAAATAATGCAAATCAATACTGCTCTCTGAAAAGAAATAAAAACTTTATGAAATGAATCCAAGACGTTCTACTGAACAGACAGTTTTCTGTAGGTTTATGGACAAAGAATTCCTAAAACCCACAAATATGTCAATGTAACATGTATGTTCAATTAAAAACAACACATAGTTGCAACCAACAAGAGTAAGCTGTTTGGCTTGGTTCTGCCAAGACCCGAATCCTGGTTTAGCTTTGAAGGGTGAGCAGGTGAAATATTTGCATAGCAAAGAATCCTTTGAAAAACCCCTTTGTCTGAAGATGACAGATGTAGAACTGGATTCTTCACTATAGTTCCTGTCTAGCTCTTGGAATCTGCACTTTCCATACCGAAGACCATAAGTACAGAGAAGGTGACACACCAGTCAATGGCTTCAGGGCTACTGGCATTACTAAGGGAAGATTTCTTGCTAGCACCAATCGAGAACCAGGCCAGTTTGTGAAAAAGGAAGGGGCGAGACCACCTTTTTCTTGATAACAAAGCTGTCTGAATTGTGTCATTGTTGAAGTAACAGCTCCCCAAGAGCTCTGAGCTACTTGGGTTTATGGGAAAAGACACAAATGTAGCTACTTGGCATTATTATAGCTGTATTTATAACATTGGGCTAGGACCAAGATTTGAATTCCAGCTCAGCTGTAAAAACCCATTGGATTACCTTTGGGAGAAGATACATTCTTCCAATCTAAGAAGCGGGGAATTACCAAGGAGGGGGCAAGTAGATCGAGATTCTTGAAACAACTGCAGGTAAGCTAGAGGCTATATATCAACAAGACATTGTCTGTAAGAATCTGCTTGTATAAGCATGGTCAAGCCAATCTGGGTTCTGAAATAAAGCAGAGTGCACCATTTGGTCCAAGGAGTCAAGAATCAGCCACTGTTGTCAGTGAGAAGCCCAAGAGTCACATGGGTCATGGACAGGTACACTAGTCAGAAAGTACACAATTGTTTCCAGCACCTTAAAAAGCCAACGTGACCTATTACTATCTAAGTCCAGTAAGGCTTTTTCCCAAACAGAAGGTTCTATCTGTGGCTATTGGCCATATAAACTAACTCCCACGTTATATTTGTGTTTAGCAGAATTATGAACATATTAGTCATGTAGGTCTTCATGAAGGCTGGCCACTGCTTGAGAAATCGGCACCATCTACACTGACCATATAATGCTGTCTCAAACTGCAGTATATAGCACTGTAGATAGGACCATAGTTAGACTGGAAATGTCTTTGATAATGCAGCTAAGATGTACACTTCTTTACATTTTCCCAATAAAAATTGGAAGTGAAGCAATCATAAATTCATAACCCCATGCAACATAAATATATCACATTAAGGTTGGTCTGCTGTAAGGCAGCACTAGCAAAGTGAGACCAAAAGGAAATTCAGCTTTATTTGCTCAATGTGATCTAATATTTCTGAGCTGAAGTTGGATCCAGTGGGTCTTCGAGAATGCTAAATCCAGACTTGCACCTGGTAAAAGGTTAAGTAAGTGGTGAAGAAGTTACTAAATATGTGAAGCAATGATACAACCTATTGGAATTTCCTTTCTTCCTGAAATAGAGAATGCTATTTTACTTATCCTGTGGCTGAAATCTGACTGAATGCAGACAGTTACTTTTGAGTGCTCTAATGCCTTTTATTTTGACCTATCCTCTCAACTTTCACTGGCTTTAGAATTACTATGTAAGAGCAATTCTAATGACCTATATAGAATTACTGTATAAATGCCATTCTAATTGTAGATGCAGACAAAATATGTTTGGGTAATAGCCACAAAATGCCGTGTGCTTGCAGAAAGAGCAAATAGATCCATTTCTCTTTTAAAGACAAGCTCCCTAAAGATTTAAGCTCTGTCCTATCTGATATTGCAAATGTCAGCACTGCCTAATATAATCTTAATACAAAGCACAGCTCCATTTACAATAAATAAAAACTGCTTATCTCTCCTGAGCAGCATTATAAGAATGTCATATATGCCCACAGATAAACATTGCATACATCAATATGACTCAGGCATTTGGATAAATGCCTTAATTCACTTCTGTGATGCAATGCACCTTGTGAAATCTTAATGAGTTTTAAATATATTCTAATCACACCTGAACTAAAGTCCCACTCTCAGCTCTTCTAATGTCTTAATAAAAGAGTCACTCGTTATTTCAAATTTGTCTTTTTAACATCACAAAAGAGGGTCAGAAGGTCCTTGGTATTAATTTTGGTCCCAGTATAATGCATTTCAATGGAGATATGCCACTCAGCTTTCTTGAGCTACACATCTAAAGACAGTAGGCAAAGTGCTTAGAAATACAGAACTTGGCCAGAGCACTAAGGCTCTATATACTATAGAATTAATGCAGTTTGACACCACTTTAATTGCCATGGCTCAATGCTATGGAAGCAGGGCCGTAGCCAGGATTTTGGTTTGGGAGTTTGGTTCGGGGGGGGGGGGCTGAGACTGGGTGGAAGAGGGTTTACCCTAGCAAACCTTTTGTATTGTTATCCCAATAACCCCATGAAGGTAGGATATAATGAGCATGGTGATCAGATCATGATATGAATAAACATAACAGTTTAAATAATGTACCAGTAAGGCCTTCTCACGGACCATCCTGAGAATTTCAGGGGGGGGGGGGCTGAAGCCCCCTTAGCCCCCCCCCCCCCTGGCTACATGCCTGGAACTCAGATAACTCAGTTCAAAGCAGATATTGTGGGATTTTCTGCCTTGATATTCTGGGATTATAAAGCTGCGAGGAAGGGCCCTTAGTATCTTTTCCCCAAGTCTGATTCAGTCTTAGGTCCTTTCCATCTGATTCAGTCTTAGGCCCTATCTACTCTGCCATATAAAATCCAGATTATCTGCTTTGAACTAGATTTCATGGCAGTGTAGACTCAGATAATCCAGTTCAAAGAAGATAATGTGGATTATCAGATTTGGTAATCTGGATTATATGGCAGTGTAGAAGGGGCCTTGGTTTCTTGTTTCAGACTGCATCGTTTTTGGGTCTCTATTTCAATCTGGATTAGTGGTACAGTCTTTCCTCCCCTCCAGTCTGAGATACAAGTCTTGGAGTCTCTTTCTTAGTCTGAATCAGTCTTAAACTCTCCAGTTTCGGGGTCATTCTTTCGGCTTCGTTCAGTCTTTGGGTCTTTCTTTCAGTCTTAAGGTCTCTTTTTCAGTCTGGATCAGTCTTAAGGTCCGTTTTCCAGTTTGATTCAATCTTGAGGCAGGGCCGTAGCAAGCATTTTGGTTCCGGGGCTGAGTGTGGTTCGGGGGGGCTGAGACTGGGTGGAAGAGGGTTTACCCTAGGAAATCTTTTGTATTGTTATCCCAATAACCCCATGAAGGTGGGATATAATGAGCATGGTGATCAGATCATGATATGAATAAACATAACAGTTTAAATAATGTACCAGTAAGGCCTTCTCGCGGACCACCCTGAGAATTGGGGGCTGAAGCCCCCTTAGCCCCCCCCCTGGCTACATGCCTATATGGAAGGGTGGGAGTTGTAATTTGTTGAGGCACCAGCACTCTTTGACAGATAATGCTAGGTATCTTATAAAACTACATCTCCCATGATTACATAGCATTGAACCTTCGTAGCTAAAGTGTATCCTGTATTAATTCAACAGTACAGATTCAGCCAAAGGTCCTTTCACATTGCACAAGTATAACACTATGATTTCAGTTTACTGTAATTGCCATGAATATGAAACCTTAGGATTTACATTTTAGGGAGATACATTTAGAATTCTTAGCCAGAAAGCACTAATGCAGACTTGTCCAACCAGAGGTCTGCAGGCAGCATGCAGCCCAGGACACCTATGACTGTGGCACAACACAAAATCATAAACTTACTTAAAATAATGAGATTTTATTTGTTTACTAGTTTAAGTACCCAGCGAAGCCTTGGTTAGGGATTTTGTAAGGATAAACAGAAGTAGTCATTGTTTGTTTTTTAAGTTTATGAATAGCCCCATTATAAAATGTATTAGGATGTGGGTAAACTGCAACTCCCAACATTCTGGTTCAAACCCTCCCCCACACCCACACCCCAGCAAAAAAAAAAAACCTCAGATGTTTGACGTAGGTCATGTTGAGTATGTGTGTCAAGTTTGGTCCAGATCCATTCACAGAACTCTTTAGGTGTGAATGAACTGCAACTCCCACCATCCTCTGTCATTCCCCTCCCCCACCCCAACTCCACCAGTTTTTATAATTGGCCATGATGAGTATGTGTGCCAAGTTTGGTCAAGATCCATCACAGTGCTCTCTTGATGTAGAAGGATTCCATCACCTTCCATCACCCACTGTCATTGCCCCCAAACCCCACCAATCTTTAACGTTGGCTATGATGGGCATGTATGCCAAGTTTGGTCCAGATCCATCATCTGTGGAGTTCACAGTGCTTTTCAGATATAGCCGAATAGCCTCAATATATGTGCAATTGATCTTTGGAACGGCCTCGGATTATGATTGAGGATGGCAAGATTTTAATAGTGAATGCAATGTTTGATATGTTTTAATGTGCATTTAATTTTAATTTTTTTTTAACTTAAGTGTATTTTAACTTTTTGTTCTCCAAAGGCATTGAATAGTTGCCATATGTAAAGCTGCCTTGAGTCCTCTTCAGGGTAGAGAGAGGTGGGATACAAATAACGTAAATAAATAAATAAATAATATTTCCCATCATCCTCTGGCATTGCCCTCAAACTCCACCAGTAAGTTGGTTATGTTGGATATGTGTGTGAAGTTTGGTTCAGATCTATCGGTGGTGGAATTCAGAGTGCTCACAAAATGTAGGTGAAGTATATCTCTCATCATGCTGGGTCAATCCTCCCCCCCCCCCAAAAAAAACCCTCCAATATTTTCTGTTGATAATAGGGATTCTATTTTCCAAGATTGATCCATATCTATCGCTTGTGAGGTTTATTTATTTATTTATTTACAGTATTTTTACCCCCCTTCCCAAACCCACCCCCTCCCCGGGGACGACGATGACTCAGAGTGGCTAACAAGGCAGCAATTTGATGCCTAATACATAAAATCACCATAAAACATACAAAATTGAAACAGTAATTAATTAAAAACAAATCAAACAATCAATTAAAACAACAATTAAAAACAATGTTCAATCCACAGTGCTCTTCACATATGGGTATAACTCTCATCATGGTGAGCCAACCCCCCCCAAAACCACTCCAGTATTTTTTGTTGGTCCTGGTGGGTCTATGTACCAAGTTTGGTCCAGATATGTTGTTGGCGGGAGTCACAGTGCTTTTTACTAGTCTCTAGATATGGCAGCCATCTTTTAAAATGCATGCAAACATAGAAACATCCATACAAACATGTATATTTTCACTTTTATTTTATATAGACATATATAGGTATAGATTTATTTTGCAACTTGATTGCATGGTTCTCAAGCCCAACCTTGTACATAGCAATGGAATGGAATAATCAAAGTATGTTACATCTTCAGATATTGGAGGCTTCAGTTAACAGCATGCATGCTCCCTCCCTCCCTCTCCCTCTCTCTCTCGACTTGTGAAATGTAGCAGTGCTTAGTTGACTGAATGGGCCCAGAAAATGATAAATATCTCATTACTGAGGACGGGAACGCTGTGTCTGTCATACTATAAGAAATCACAGTCAGAACCTTCCTGGTAACGGTCTTCCTGCCCTTGTTTTGTTATTAAATCATCAGGTGCTTATGAATTCAGAATTAAGGATTTAATCATGCTCATCTAATGAAACAAAACAAAAATAAACTAGTTTTTATGAGTCTATAAGAAACAAAAATTAAAAGTCTTTTATTTTTCTTGCGCATCAAACTCTCTCTGCCTTAAAGGCTGCCAACAAACCAATCATTTGATGCAACATAAGTTTGTGACACATAGTTTGAAAACAAGCAAATGTGAGTAGATCAATAGGTATCACTCCGGTGGAAGGTAACAGTGCTTCATGCAGTTATGCCAGCCACATGACCTTGGAGGCACTATCCTCCCAAATAAGAATGATCTTCAGTGTAAAATTTTCTTTGATTCCTCCTAATTTTAGTATTGCAAAAGGTGAAACATTGAACATTTTTAATTCCAAGGACTCTTATATTTGGTATGTTTGTATTCTCTTTGTAACTTTGCCCCTTTTCTCTCAAACACAACCCTTCTAAATGCTCTGTTGAACGGCAATACAGTAAAACTAGTGCAGTCGTTCAAATGTTGTACTAAATAACTCATAAACCGAGCAATAAGAGCTTATCTAAAATGTTGACATATACAAAAAATGGCAGAACAATAACCCATGATCCTATTATTTATCTAGTCCAAATTAAAGCAAATTTTAGATCATCGTTAATTTAGCATAAAAGCAATGTCAAATAAAAGAAAAAGAAAATGAGCAGGAAACCTTCAGATAAAGCCATTTCCTAACAGCTATGATGTCTGAAAACAGAAGACTATATGGGGTAGATCTGTAATTAACTGTCAACAAATTGCAGTTAAGGCCCTACAAATGTTCTCTTCAAATCAATCTTTCACTTGAATTTTTTAGCCTTTCTTTCTAGACAGGAGACATGCTTATGTATGAAAACAAAGATACTCTGTCGCTAATTATTCTTCTGGATGAAAGAAAGGTTCATATTTTGACTCCATCTCCATACTGAACTAGTTGTAGGTTCTGGTGACTTCTATGCTGTAAAATATTTCAGCACTTAAGTGTGATTTCTCATGTATGGAATCCTTCTATTGATGTATATCCAACCTATTTAAGAGAAAGATAACTTGGAGTGGAGCTCAGTGAATTAAGAGGAGCAATGATATAGTACATTCAGATCATTAAAGGCAAATTCTCATTAAATAGACACAACTATGACTTCAGAAACAGCAGAAGACCAGAGGGGAAATACTTCCCCCTCTTAGGGCACCATGACCCCAAGATGACAGTTTCAAAGACTGATTTCAGTGGGAAACAAATGAACAAGAGCTCCATAAGATACTGTATGTATTCTATTCCTCCCCTCCCCCTGGTTCATGTGAATCAGCTTACCAATGCTGGGAGGTCTTTATTACTACCTAGCTACTGTTTGGCAAAATCAAGAAAGCAGAAGAAGACTAAGACTTAGAAGGACGGTTACGAAGCATTAGCTAAGATCTTCTAGTCTAAAGATATATTATTAGATACTGAAGTCAGACAAATCCATGTCTTAATATTTCTGAAATCTATAGACGGGAGTGAAGAAAACTAACAGGAAGAAAATCAACTTATTTGAAATGTGGTGCTACGGCTATGGAGAGCTTGTGTGTGTCTGTGTGTGTGTCAGGAGTGACTTGAGAAACTGCTAATGGCTTTCTGGTGTGAAAGAATAGGCCATCTGCAAGGATATTGCCCAGGGGATGCCCAGATGTTTTGTTGTTTTCCTATCCTTGTGGAGGCTTCTCTCATGTCCCTGCATTGGGAACTGGAGCTGACAGAGGGAACTCATCCACACACTCTCCCCAGATTAGAACCTGCGACCTTTCGGTCTTCAGTCCTGCCGGCACAAGAGTTTAACTCATTGTGCCACCTGCTATAGAGATAAATGAATAGATCCTGAAGCAAATCAGGTCTGAATTCTCAGGAGACACAAAGATGACTGAAATGAGACTGTCATACTTTGGGCATATCATGAAACAAAGTGACTTATTGAAAAAGACAATAATGCTCAGTAAAGTGGAAGACAGATAAAGGCTGCCTACAAGTGGGTAGACTCAGATGATGACAAGGGTTCAAAGTCTCTAACTCAGGGGTGCCCACACTTTTTCAGCATGTGAGCTACTTTTAAAGCAAACAAGTCACAAAGGTCTACCTTCCCCCACCTTGCGCGCTCCCTTCGCCGTGTCCACGCTCCCCTCGCCACGCGCGAGCTCCTGCCGCCGCCTTCCGCCTGCGCGGTGCTTCTTCTGCCTGCGGGGCATTGTGGGAAGGAAGGAGTGGGAGACGGGGCCTCCGGAGGGAGTGGGAGGCGGGGTCTCCGGAGGGAGCGAGAGGCGGGGCCTCCAGAGGGAGAGGGAGGCAGGGCCTCCGGAGGGAGAGGGAGGCGGGGCCCCCAGATGGAGAGGGAGGCAGGGCCTCCGGAGGCCCCGCCTCACGCTCTGCTCTGCCTCTCTCACCGCAGCGGAGGCTGCACGGCTGCTTCTGGATGAGGGAGAGGCAGGGCGGAGCATGAGGCAGGGCCTCTGGAGGCCCCGCCTCACGCTCCCTCTGGAGACCCCGCCGCTCCCTCCTTCCCACAATGCCCTGCAAGCGGAAGAAGCGCCGCGCGGGTGGAAGGCGGCGGCAGGAGCGCGCGTGCGGCAGCAACAGCACCGTGCACAGGGTGTGAATGCACAGGGCAGAAGCACCCCAGGCTGCGATCTACCTCATTTTGTCTCGCGAGCTACTCGTTGATCGCGATCGACTTCCTGGGCAGCCCTGCTCTAACTGATAGTGTCGCCATAAGACAAAGACAGCATGATGGTAAATAACAACTGCTTGGCAATGACCACGATTTAGATAATTTTATTAGCAATTCTGTTCTCTCAGAGTGTCTTGAAGATCTCTTATTCAGAGGATCACCATAAGTTAAAAGCAGCTCGGTTGCAATTAGCAACAGCAATCTACATAGTAAAATTTTCTCATAACACTACATGCTGTGTCTGCTTGTCTTTAATTGTTCATTATTTCTGTTCTAAATATCCTTCATTTCTAGCAATACTGCATTATCAAGTGCTCGCAACAGATGTGCCTTTATGCTATTTCAGAATTTAAACAGAGTCATATTTTGAGCAGCTGGATCATTTTCTTTTATCTATGTATGTTGTTGATGGTGCAGAATTTGCAACACAATCAGCCATGGTAGAACAACTGTAGTTTTGGATAGCAACAGAGAATGTTATTACAAGCACTCCCCAAGTTACGAACAAGATAGGTTCTTTAGGTTTGTTCTTAAGTTGAATTTGTATGTAAGTCAGAACAGGTAATTTTTTTAAGTGTAACTCCAGATAAGTTAAGACCCCTGTGGCATTTGTTTTGATGTCTGAGTCCCTGTCCAGAAGATTTCACCAAATTTTCTGTCCCTGTCGTTGTTGTAGGTAACTGGATTTTTAAAAATTTGACTTGTTTTGGAAATAAGGATTGTCAATAAAGCTTCAGTGGAGACATTTTTCCCATGACAACTCATTCAGCAGTGGATTTGCCTTCTGAAGGGTTGATTTCTCTCACTTCTTGTTGCCTCTCCCCCATCTGTAACTATGAATAATTTGTAAGTGGGATGTTTGTACCTCGGGTTCTGCCTGTTTAAATTATGGTCTGCCTTGAGTCAGTTTGAGAGTCAAAGCAGATTACAACTGTTGAAACAAACATAGCTAAACTATCACAGCATATAGTAGTTCAAAATATAATTAGATGATCAAAAAAGTGATCAAAAAACAGGCAAAAGAGATAGACCATTAAAAGGAAAGCAATAAATTGACAATCTGGCACATTATGGAGGCTCATTACCCCGAAGTAATCTGTTCTCAAAGGTATGCCTTAGGAAAGACACCAAGGAATGTGCTAATCTGACTCTGCCAACTGTACCATTGAGGCGGTGGTACAGTCAGAAGGTCCTCCCAAAATATTTCAAAACGTTAGTAAGTTCATATGGGAGAATACAGTCTTTCATATAATCTGGATTTAGCCATTTAGTACATTGAAATGTCATTTACAGTAGCAGATAGCAATGCCTATGCTTGTAATTTTTGATTTAAAATATTTCAAAGAAATACAATTGCTTCTTAGAAAAATCTTTTAACTATTCTATTTCTGCTAGCAAAATACTATTATTACTATCAAACCAAGTTGTGCTTTTGCATGCGTCAAGGAGGATTTCAGTGTGGGAGCCATTCCCAAATGCACCCCATTAATTCCAAATAGGGATTTATTTATTTACTTCATTTCTACCTTGCCTTTCTCTCCCCTCAGGGGCACTCGAGGCAGCTTACAACTCCAGCAAGAAATTCAATGCCAGTAAAATCAACAATAAAACTATAAAACATATCTCAGTTAAAACCAGTTAATTGTTAATAGAAAACACGTAAAAACCAGTATACAAATTAACATATAAAGTGCATAGTTCGATTTATCCAAAATCCTTGCATTTAATCCTTATTCAGATTGTGTCAAAACCCATAGCGACTTATTTTTCAAATGCTTGTGTGCAAAGCCAGGTCTTCAGCTTTTTTCTAAAAACTAGATGGGTGGGACCTGCCTGATGTTGCTGGGGAAGGAGTTCCACAGCCAAGGAGCCCCCGCAGAGAAGGCCCTGTCTCTCGTCCCCACCAATCATGCTTGCGAAGAGGGTGGGACCAAGAGCAGGGCCTCTCAGACAATCTTAAAGTTCTAGTAGACTCATAAGAGGAGATGCGTTCGGACAGGTAAGTTGGATCAGAACCACTTAGGAATTGAAATGCCACCCATTTAAGAAATCATATGAGCACATAAGTTTCCTTCCTTCCTTCCTTCCTTTTTTCTTCCCTGCTTCTGATTCTTTTTCTTACCTATTTACTTGTTCCCCTCTTCCCTCCCTCTTTCCTTCCATTCTTAATTCCCTCTTCCCTCCCCTTTCTACTCTTTCTTCCTTCCCTTTTCAACTTCTTTCCTTCCTTTGTTCCATCTTTCCTTTCTTTCCTTCCTCCTTCCTCCATTTTCTCCCTCTTTTCTCCCTCCTTTCTTCCTTTCTTCTTCCTTTCCTTCTTTCCTCCTTCCCTCCATCCCCTTTCTCTGCAGCATGAGTGGGACACACTTTCCCATTATTACTGACCTCAAAATAATGTTTTTGTCCATTTTACATAGTTGAAATAGGATTGCCACACTCTTCAAATAGATGCTTGTTTTTATTGTTGGCTGACTACTTCCATTTGTACAGAATACAGAAAAATTGAATGTTAGTAACCAAATGGTCCAGATACATGTATCCTTATCTTTGAACAATGCCTTTGAATCAAAGGCTTTGATAGTCACTCAGAGTGAGTTTTAAGGGGCAAAAATGGAATCTAATTGGCTCTAAAGGATTTTCTTCCCTAAGCCACTTGCTGACTTTCTAATGGACCACTCTGCACTTTCAAGTTGGCTGAAGGTGGTTTTGCACTACAAAACCTGCACATGTCAAGTCACTCTAAGTAGTGCAGAAGGCCGAAACCCTCATCTTTCAGATTCGTTTTTAAAGTTTGAACAGATGACATGCTTTAACTTAAAAGGAGCTCTTCCTTGGCATGCCAGACCCCTCCCCTGATGCCTGGAGCAGCTTCTTTTCTTTCCAGTATATATTACCAGGAGAATAGTCTGAAAGGGAGTGGGGGGAACCTCTCTGACAAAGCTTTTGACGTCTCCGAATCCTTGGGGCTCCTTGGCTCTTTGAATTTTGTTCTGTAACATTGCCAAACTGGGCATGTGCGCCCTCCCTGCTGAGTTGTTAGAGCCATAAATAATATCATGGATGACAAAACAAGCCCAAGAAGTGAATGGAGAGTCAACACAAAAGCCACCTTGACAAAGACTGTGAGGTGTATAGGACACAAGACGATGAAAGCAGCTGCTTTTTCCTCCATATTAAAATACCCATCTATGTTCAAGCGGAGATATTTTTGAAACTGCAGAACTAAGCAATATTTGATTACAAGGAATTATTTCCCCTTCAATTCAGTCTGACTTATTTCCAAGTAACTCAAGGCTATTGTGAATGAAAATGACAGCTTTTGTTCCATGTGCACAAATCTACACATTTGCTGATGGGTTCATTTAAAATCATTTTTTATCCCAACATCAGAATAAAAGATGTTGATTAGAAAGCAATATCTGTCCACATGTGTATTTATTTTGGCTAATATTGCTTTGGTTCTTTTCATAGCCCTTACCCATCCAAATCTTGAGTCACAACGGCTTTTGATTTATGCTGACAAGAAGATCAATAGGCAGATCTTTAGAAAAGAATTGATATGCTGGGAACTAAAACCTAAATAGCAATAAAGATGATTTTATATAATAAAATAAAAACCCCAGATAAATTTTGAAATAAGAATCAAAGTTATTTTCTATCTAGTTGGTTGCATCACTATTATCTCTATTCTGGTTTATATGCTGAGGTTTATAGTGTAATAAGAGATAGGAATGTTCAGGAACTGTAAATGTTAGCTGAGACACCAGTGTATCTAAATCCTAAATCTAAACAGACAATCTTCTCCAGTAAATTGTATGTTGTGAATCTAAATTGTTTTTTGAATATTAAGTGTGTCACATGCATATTATCCCTATGGGCTTTTAGAAATGTGGACTTTTCTACAAAGGACATTGAAAAAAAATATCATTTTGGACTATCGCCATATCTGACTTGACCGTGCTGGCCCTCATGTAACAGGATAATCATTTTGAGGAATTTGGGGGGGCATCCTAGACGTTCCAGGATCTGCCACAGACCTTTTCTACTCACAGTGTCAAAGGCTTTAGTGAGGTCGACAAATGTTACATACAGTCCTTTGTTCTGCTCTCTACATTTCTCTTGCAGTTGTCTAAGCACAAATACCATATCTGTGGTGCTCCTATTAGCTCTGAAGCCGCATTGGCTTTCAGGGGGAAGTACTTCTGCAATAGCAGGAACTAATCTGTTCAGGAGTATCCTTGCAAGGATTTTTCCAGCAATGGAGAGCAGTGTTATATCTTGATAGTTTGAGCAACTGGATTGTGTTCCTTTTTTCTTATACAGGGTGATGATAACTGCATCTCGGAGATCTGATGGCAGTTCACCTTTTTCCCAGCAACTCACAAGGAGCTCGTGGAATTTAGCATGAAGTACATGACCTCCCTGTTTCCAAGTTTCAGGTGGGATTCCACATACACACAAGGAACAAAGACATATAAGATGACATAGCTACACCTGAAAAATTCTAATTTCACACCAGTTTTATACTGATCTTCTGCTCACACATATTGAAGAAAAGTCAGGATTTTGGCAAGCACTAATTAAAATTTCTTCCTGACTTCTAGGCAAAGTAAGAATAGTAAATTATTCACAGATAATTAGAACATAATTTTTATATCAGGCTTTAAAACTCTTGGCTTCTTTGACATGCTACTATAAAAATAAAAATGCAAATTGCTGCATGATGTGCCATTTCAAATGGTGTGCACAGGCCTAACCATCTGCAAGGATATTGTACGTAGGAATGGATTCCAGCGTAAGCACAAACAGATGTCATCTTTTTCAGCTGTCATCTAAGCACCAATTTGTGAACATGAAATTTCAGTAATTGTCACTGACTTTTTGCTCAATTATTCCTTTGATACAAGGAATCTGGCTTTATATGTCAGATACACTGAGAGTGTATCATGTCACCATAGAACAATATTGGATGAGACTCTCGGGGAATGCATTTAACAGAATTAATGTGCACAGCACAATGCAAGAGGCCTCTCTATAGCTAATTCTCAAATACCTTTTGGTGGAGTGGGAGTGAGAAAGCAATTCAGAATAAGAAGATCCAGCCAGTGAGGGCTCATAGGGTGTAAAAAAATGAGGGGATGCCCCCAAATGAAATGCACTATTCTCTTCATTCCACTCAGAAGTATGCCTCTTGCTGCCTCTTCCTGTGAAATGCTTATCTCCTCCTCTTTACTTCTAGAGGCAAGGACAAGAAAGAAGAGCAGTACAATCCCACTCAAGGTTTGACAGCTATAATGTGTGAGGTGGGGCACAAAGGGCAATTGAATAGATTCTTGCAGCCTGTCCAAAAAGATAGATGTATGTATGAGTCATGAAAACAATTTGACCTTTTGTCATTTCCAGCTTTAGAGCTGATCAAAAATTAACAGTGGATGCATTGTCACAGGGACAGAGCAGGTTATTCAGCTGGAATCATGTCCATTGGCCACACTGGCAGCCTTATGTATTCCACATTTGCGGGAATTAGGAGCGCGGATGGTCTACGAGGATGGTCCATGAGGTTTCTTCCAACTCTATTCTTCTATGATTCTATGAGCTCCATAAAAGTGGGAAAACCATAAATATAGGCCCATTTTTTAATCTGAGAGAACACTTTTCTAGGCAATTGTAGGTCTTATAGTGTGATTCCATAGAATCTCAGAGAACCGGAGATAGTGACAAATACAGCAATCCATAAATAATCATATTTGTGAATGTTGAAGACATGCAAATGTGGCGGGGAGGATAAGGCATGGTGACCATCTTCTAACAGAAGAAATACCCTTCTGCTATCAAGAATGGTTTTCTATCTGTAGAACATTCTTGTGCTGATCTCAGAGATCTGCCATGGAGCAATTTCCCACCAAAACTACTCTACTAGTTAAAATTACTGCCCAAAGAGTCTTGAAATAGAGCAGAGAATGATTTAAAATCTACACCACCTATCCAGTGATACAACCACAATGTTGGCACATTTGGTCAAGGTGGAAATAGTCCAAGTAATTTGGCTTGGAAGAGGTTTGGACTCAGTAGAGCCTCAGATGGAATAGTATCCTCACAGTTGGCACCTGGCCATCTTTACCAGCTAGGGTTGCACTCATATTAATCATTTCATTTCCTACATTGTTCTTAAAGGTTCCCTAACACTCTGAAGCAGAGCTAGAAGATTAGAGAAATACTAATATAATAATAAACTTTATACCCCAGCACCATATCCTCGAAGGGACTCAGGGCAGCTCACAGAAGCACTACCAGTGCCGAAAATAAAATAAACAATACATAAACATACAGACTATAAAAACATAAACTTACAACAGCAAACATGCATAAAATGACACATAATAAACATTTTAAAATTCGTAAATCATAGCAGTGCCTGCGGAAAAAACTGGCAATATTAAATTAGCAATCCAAATGGTGGAGTAAAGCAATCACTAAATCCTCATGTCTAACCATTAAAATCTACTCAGGGTCCAAGGCCTGTCTAAAAAGCCATGTTTTTAGACCAGATCAAAAAGCTTGGAGAGTGGGGGCTAACCTAATCTTTCTGGGGAGGGCATTCCAGAGCCGGGGCACCAGCACCGAGAAGACCAGCTATACTTGGGATGGTGGTGAGACCAAGAGGAGGGCCTCCCTGACAAAACTCGGAGCCCGTGCCAGTTCATAAAAGGAGATAGGTTGGACCCAAACCATAAAGAGTAATAACCTGCACCCACAGCATATAGATAATAAACTTCACTTTGAATTGGGCCTGGAAACTTGTCGGCAGCCAGTGGAGCTGCTTTCATAGGGACATGGTATCTCCCTATAACTAGCTCCAGTTAGTAATCTGGCTGCCAACCTTTGCACTAACTGCAGTTTCCGAGCTGTCTTCAAAGACAGCCCCAGTTAGAGTGCATTGCAGTAGTCCAGTCTGGATGTAACTAAGGTGTGGACCACTGTGGTCATCCCCTTTGATTCATGGAGGCTTCCAATAGACTTAAGAATAACTTGTTTGGAGACAACCAAGGATTGGACAGATGATTGTTTGTCATATATATTCTTAATCTGTAAACACAAACAAGCACACATGGATACTTAAACATAAATCAATGTTAAATTCAATTTGGGGATATTTTCTCTCAAAATATAATTTCCTACAGTCTTTGGCAATATATTAAAAGCAGCAGTATTATCTGTAATGCATTACTTTCGTGGGGGGTATCACATCCTCCAACATTTTACAGACAAAATCAGGATTTTCCTAGGCAACATGTGACTGCAGTTCAGATAGCAAAGGTTATTATTAATGAGAATATCCACACAAGCAATAACATTCAATCTTCTTCCACTGCTTTCTTTCCTCTCCTCCCAGCAGCGTTAATTGATACAAACTACTTTTGCACTTTGAACTTAATTTGCAGCAATTTAAATAAACTCAGGAGGAAGAGGGAAAATGAGAAGAGGAGAAATAAGGAGAAATAAGGTAAAGGTTTCCCCGTGACATTACGTCTAGTAATGTCCGACTCTGGGGGTGGTGCTCATCTCCATTTCTAAGCCGAAGAACTGGCGTTGTCCATAGACACCTCCAAGGTCACATGACCAGCATGACTGCATGGAATGCTGTTTATCTTCCCACCGAGGCAGTACCTATTGATCTACTTACACTACTTACATGTTTTTAACTACTAGATTGGCAGGAGCTGGGGCTAACAGCAGGAGCTCATCCCTCTCCCCAGATTTGAACCGCCAACCTTTTGGTCAGCAAGTTCAGCAGCTCAGCAGTTTAACCCACTGCACCACTGGGGCATAAACTGCAACTTTTTCAAAAGTTGAAAAAGTGGGGCAGCAGAGGATTAATTGGGACTGTCCCAACCAAATTGCGACCGCTGGAGAGTGTCCCTTTAAAATAGCAAAATTGTTGCTTTTTTAGTATAATGAATAGTATACTTACAGATAGCATGCTTCAGTCTGCTGAGGAATTTAAATTAAAGTTTCTGGTGATAGACTAAGGTCTGAGATCTCCCATAGAGCTTGTGAAACTGGCTGAAATTTCTCAGAGTGGACACATTAGTAGTCCTGTGTGGATTATGCAGAAATGGATAAATCTTTTGCATCAGAATAACAAAGAATCAATATGCCAGGAGATCATACTTTGGAAGATTGAATTGTTTTATATCTGTATTGATTGTTACACTGTAATGCAAAATATTGTTGGTTAAAATAGATCAATGTTCTTCTTACAAACAGAAAGAGCAAGGGGGGAGAAGACATGTGATTTGAATCAAATAAGAGTAGCTGAAAGGATTCATATTGGAAAAATATATAAAACCTTTTAGCTTTAGGTTACTGATTCAATATTAAGTTGTCATTAAAAGACACTGCAATCATAATGTGTGCAGACTGCCTGCATACTCCCTGTTGTTAGAGTGAACCATCAACCTTTGTTTATGCTAGCAATGAAAGATCAAATATCTCTGGAGCACATGAATTTGAATTAGATATCATGTTTTTGCAGGGATTCAGAAGCTTAAATGATTCTCGCCTCCATAATGCCCACTCCAAATAGGTCTCAATACTGGCTACAGTTCTGATGCTTTTGATGGAACGCGGATTATTACTGTAGCATTTAAAATGTGTTATAGCCTCTGGCCTTTTACCACAGCAATTCAGCTTGCTAACCAGTGACCAGAACCCATGTGATTTTTAACAATGCAATAGTCTGAATATTGAATGGAAATTCTGGGAGATCTGGGTCTAAATCTCTGCTCATCCATGGAAGCCCTTGGGCAAGTCACGCTCTCTTAGTCTAACTGGATAGGAATGGTAAACCTCATCTAAATAAATCTTGCCATGATCATCCTATGAGAGCACCTATCATAGGTTGGAGTCAGCTTGAAACAGGAATTACAACAATTAACGATCATTCCTATTTTGTGGAAAGTATACTGGAGCAGAGAACAAAATAGACAGAAAATCATTATTCGCTTGAACTTGGCTATAACTCCCAGCATCTTTTGAGAAGTGCTTTTAATATTGCCTACCATCAGAGCCTCAGTGGTGCTGTGGGTTAAACCGCTGAGCTGCTGAACTTGCTAACTGAAATGTTGCAGGTTCGAATCTAGGGAGCTACATGAGATCCTGGTTAGCCCCAGCTTCTGCCAACCTAGCAGTTCGAAAACATGCAAATGTGAGTAGATCAATTGGTACCACTCCAGGGGGAAGGTAACAGCACTCCATGCAGTCATGCCGGCCACATGACCTTGGAGGTGTCTACGGACAATGGCTTAGAAATGGAGATGAGCACCAACCCCCAGAGTCTGACACAACTGGACTTAATGTCAGGGGAAAACCTTTACTTTTTATCTACTATCAGAGCTTGATAACATTACTTTAGAGGATTACCACTAAGGGATTATAGGAATCATACCTGAAATAATCATAATCATATTCATAATTTATTTCTTACCCACTTCTCCTCACAGCTCGAAATGGGGCACAACATAGTTCCAAAACGTCATAATGAAAGCATTCAGTAAAATACATATATTAAAACATTTCTATAAAATATGCATATTAAAATACACAGAACAAAGATTAAAAAACAGTAGACGCAGGACGTGACTTGGAACTTTTAATTATTTATTATTATTTACAGCATTTTTACCCCGCCCTTCTCAACCCGGGACTCAGAGCGGCTAACAAAGGCAGCGATTCGATGCCACAAATCAATACCACAATATAAAACCATAAATACATACAGAGTTAAAACAATAGCAACTAAATTATAACCAAATTATCAAACAGTCATTAAATTAAACAGTACTCAGTCA
Organism: Anolis apletophallus; assembly: GCA_030556195.1. Classification (NCBI taxonomy): domain Eukaryota; kingdom Metazoa; phylum Chordata; class Lepidosauria; order Squamata; family Anolidae; genus Anolis; species Anolis apletophallus. The sequence goes on along the minus strand of JARBWK010000006.1, from coordinate 59,647,692 downwards.
ACAAACCCATTGATAGAACAATAAAAACATATTGTCATATCTATCATCTTGCCAATCCATTTCCAGTCAAGCTTTTCAAGCTGTTATGAGAAGTAACTCTTACTAGAAGTGAATCTGAATGAAGATAGCCTTGGAAATATGTGAAGAAAGAACTAGTAGTTGATGTGAGTGGAATTAAGCAAACATACACAAACAACAGTCTGCTGATCTAGTGATGTCTGGTGGATTCCATGTCAGTGGACCAGTTAAATTATGAGTTTTAGTCAAAATTTTAGTGACCATCTGCAGAACCCCATTTCAAAATTGGTTCAGCAAGATGCCACCTTTAACATTCATACTAAATCCTAGCGGAGATTCACTACTTTACTGGCTTAGGAACTATCTGTCATTGCTGATTCTGCCATTTTTATTGGGTTGCTGAATGTCCATGTTCCAGAAGCATTTTCTCCTGACATCAGGAAAAATGCTTCTGGAACATGGCCGTAGAGCCCGGAAAACTCACAGCGACCCAGTGATTCTGGCCATGAAAGCCTTTGACAACTTATTTTTATTGTTCCCTCCTCCTCCTTGCAATGTTCATTATTTTCTCAACAAATGTGTGTTTATGGTCACAGATATGAGATTCTTGTTTATAGATCATTACCTACATTAGAAAAATTTAGACCTGCAAAAAACAAATGTGAGAAATACATAAAATATTTGCATTACCCTGCTTTCCATTTTCTAAACTTAAAAAAGGAAAGCCATCATATGGAAAATAGAATGACAAACATATAAACATCTGATTCATGTAAGATGATTCTAACCACTTTGAAAGTAAATTACTGATCTGATCTTTTAGGTTGTTGATTGGACATGCAATATATATCTTTCTAGGAAAAAATAGCAGGGAAGAGAAAATTCAGCTTTTTGTACTGCTTAATCATGCATAAAGAATATGGAATGATTTTTGGGAAACCAAGGTTATGGTTCATAGTTCACCTACGGTACCCTTTCCAAAGCCATGCAATTATTTCTTTGTGTTAAATATACTGGTACAATATTCAAGATGTCTGAACAACCCAGTTATATGAAAGGCATCAAGATTAGTTCTGCAATTCATTTCCAGAGATGAGGCGATACAGAATAACTCCAGCTATGTGGAAATTAAGATACCTAAACAGACACCCTATGGAGAATGGCAGGATGAAAAGATGCGTGAAATGGCATATGAATAATGAATCTCTTTTACGTCTATACATATGTCTCTGTTATCTCGATTTCAGTAAGACTTTGACAAGATCACCCATATAATATTCTCACAAAGAAGTTAGCAGAATGTGGCCTAGACAATGTACCATAAGGTAGGTTTGTGATTGGTTGACCAACTGAACTCAAAGGGTACTACCAATGGTTCCTCCTCATCCTGGAGGGATGTGATCAGTGGATGCCATGGGGGTTAGTCCTGAGCCCAGTGATCTTCAACACAGAATCATAGAATAATAGAGTTGGAAGAGACCACATGGACCATCTAGTCCAACCCCCTGCCATGAAGGAAAGCACAATCAAAGTATCCCTGACAAATGACCATTCAGCCTCTGTTTAAAAGTTTCCAAGTAAAGAGTTTCAACAACACTCTGAGGCAGAGAGTTCCACTGCTGAACTGCTCTTACCATCAGGAAGTTCTTCCTAATGTTCAGGTGGACTCTCCTTTCTTGTAATCTGAACTTATTGCTCCTAGTCCTAGTTTCAAGGGAAGCAGAAAACCTGCTCCCTCTTCCTTATGACACTCTTTCACATATTTATACATGGCTATCATGTCTCCTCTCAACCTTCTCTTCTGCATGCCAAACATACCGGTGCTCCTCACAGGGCTTGTTCTCCAGACCTTAGACCATTTTAGTCACCCTCCTCTAGACACCTTCCAGCTTGACAATATCTCTTTTGAACTGTGGTGCCCAGAATTGGACACAGTATTCCAGATGAGGTCTAACCAAAGCAGAATATAAAGGCACCATGACTTCCCTTGATCTAGACACTATACTCCTTTTGATGCAGCCCAAAATCCCACTGGCTTGCTTACTTACTTACTTACTTACTTACTTATTTAATTTATTTTCCACATTTATACCCTGCCTTTCTCAACCTCAGAGGAGACTCAAGGTGGCTTAACATACAAGCAACTATTTGATGCCTTAAAACAATGTACAATTAAAATAGACATTTTGAATTAGAATTTCAAAAACATTAAAACATTTAAAAACATTACATTCACTATTAACCACGCTATCTGCTGCATCACACTGTTGGCTCATGTTTAACTTGTTGTTCAAGAAGACGCCAAGATCTTTCTTACATGAACTGTTGTTGAGCCAGGCGTCACCCATTTTATATCTTTGCATTTAATTTTTTTCTGCCTAAGTGTAGTATCTTACATTTGTCCTTGTTGAAATTCATTTTGTTAGTTATGGGCCAGCTCTCTAATCTATTAAGGTCATTTTGAATTCTGATCTTGTCCTCTGCAGTATAGCTACCCCTTCCTAATTTGGTATCATCTGCAAACTTGATAAGCATGCCCTCCAAATCTTCATCCAAGTCATTAATAAAAATGTTGAACAGTACTGAGTCCAGGGCTGAACCCTGTGGCACTCCACTAGTCACTGGTTTCCAGGATGATGAGGAACCATTGGTGAACACCCTTTGGGTTCGGTCACTTAACAAATTACGGATCCACCTAATAGTAGTATTGCCTAGCCCATATTTGACTAGTTTGCTTGCAAGACAGTCATGGGGGGACTTCGTCGAAGGCCTTACTTGAGAAAATTCCCTGTATTTGTCAAGCTTGCAACTGTATTGAAAAAAGAGATAACTTTTGCATCAATGACTTGGATGATGAAATGGAAAGTATGCTTATCAAATTTTCAGATGACACCAAACAGAAGAGTAGCGAACACCCCAGAGAATAGGATCATAATCCAAAATTAGCTTAACAGATTTCATGTTAGAAAGCAAGGGTTTTACTCTCGGACATCCATGTAAACAATTTTGGAATATTTTTGATTGCAGAATGGCAGGTAAGTTATAAAAACCTGTATTTGGTTTTTTTAATCATGTTGCATCCCAAGCATGGGAGAAAAGTGAGATGTACTGTAAGTCAAGTAAATAAACAAACAAACAAGAGAAAAAGTAACTCTATTAATTAATATGTAACGTCCAACAAGTAAATCTTAGATACGATACACCGTGATACAATGAGTCCAGTTCACATAGTGGCATCATAAATTCAGTTCTTCTTGGTTGCTTCCTATACCAGACTAACAACATTTGCCAAAAAGAGACAGTGGGCTGAAGCTGACAACGGGACTTTTTCCAATTCAAATGCCATTTGATCATATTAATGTTGGCCATTCCAATACCATCCTTTTATTACCAGGCTTGGGCTGAAGGTATACACATGGTATTGCATGGTTATAGCATTACTGTTCCACTTTAACTTCCATATTAACATCTTATAGAATCTTGGGATTTTCAGTTTAGGAAAAAGCATTTGGAATTCTCAGCCAGAGAGCTCTTGGGCATCATTCAGCTATAAATGACAGAATTAAACAGTACATTGCCAGAGCAATTAAAGTGATACCATGGTACTAATATAGTGTGATAAAGTCAACAGATACGCTGTTCTACTAGTGTGACTAGGGCGACAAATGTGTACACCACCCTTCTCTGGATAGAAGCTCACCAGGTGTCTCTTGCCCCTTGCTGATACTGACTACGTCTGATGGTATTTCATGCCCAAAACACCTAGAGGGCATCAGGCTGTGGAAGGCTGATAAATAATTGAGAGTAAACTCTGTTAATCTCAATGGGACTTACCTCTAAGGAGATATGTACAGGATTGCACTATCATCCTATATTCTATCACCTCTGACTTCAGAAGATGTTGTTACTCCTAGGACCTCACAAGCATGCATTTCTGGAGATGTGCCACAAACTATGCTCAAACTGATCAAAAGTCAGGCCAGTCTTTATGGTCTTTTCATAGATCTGGAATTAAGTAATTTCAGTTCAGGGAATATGAAGCCTCAGTAGTGTTCTTGCAGCCAAGTATGCATACATAGGCCTCTAGTACATCTGCCCACCAAAGCAAGCCAATTTCATGAGAAATAAACGCAAGGTCTTGAATGTGGAATTTATGTCATGCCAGTAGCTCTGAAATGCAATAATTACCAGGCATTGGATTAAGGAAGCAGTGCATTTATCAGGAGATTTCAGTATATAGGTTTAGATTACAAGTGATTATATTGGTTGTAAATTTTATTGCAAGAGTGTAACATATTTTCCCTTTGCTGCTCAAAAATCCATTGGCATCGTACATCTGAAAGACTAAACTTTCTGTTAAATGCCCCTAAACCTACATTCATATTATTTTGAGCTTAGTAGATATCAACCTAGGTGTTTTTAAAGTTGGGAGTTAGCGTTACCAGATGCAAAATCCATAAATTGAAAAATCCTCAGTCAGACCTCAAAATCAAATTACCTGCGTAATTCAAGCACAAGAAAGAACACACACAAATAAACCCTTGATCAATACTATTCCATAGTAACAAAGGAATTAGAAAAGCCATCACAGATTAGAATTTACAGAACACTGCAGAAGTGATTAACGGAGGTGTTAACACAAGGGATTTCTTACCAGACTGTGACTGTGGGAAATGTTTGAAAAATGAAAAGCCAACCTTAGAATTATAAATAAAATAGAATAGATGGAAGTAATCTTTTAGCAAGTACGTGCATATATAACTTGTACAGTTTTTAACAAGAAACTTAACCAAAAAAATCATTGAAAAGGAGTATTTTGGGTAGATTTTTTGAGTACTACTGTTTTATACAACTAATCTTTGTGTAACTTTTCAAATTTGCAAAGCACTTTGCAACCTTTCTTTCACCAGCTTGCCCTTACAAAGCATTCCTTTGGCATGCCTAATTTAGAATTTGGGGAGGGATGAATGTGTCATGCCAGCGCAAACCCTCCAATATTTCACATACTGGATACATAGGACCAAACAATGTCAGAGTGTAGCCAAGACTGTGAAAGTTAGAAAGGAGGAAGAACAAACAATATAGGAAAGGTTGTAGCAGTTTGCGTTTGATGGAGTCTACAGGGAAGGCAAGATTTCTCGCTCTCCTGGCCTCTCCTCCCACTGAGTTAATGGAGTGCAAGCTATTTTTACATTCTGAAAATGTAAACTATTTTTACATTCTTGCACCGATAAAAGTAAGCTGAAGACAAAAGGGGAAAAAACTGATAAATGGGATCATTTTATAAAACATTAAAAAAGCATTGGGGAAAGTGAGAGGATAGATTAATTGGGACTATCTCTACCAAATCAGGACATTTGGAGGACATACAAAAGTCCTCCCAGTAAGTTCAGAGGCGACATTGTTCCTAGATTTTTCAAATCCTCACTCATTCACTTTACATTACACAAAAGTTTGGATAACATTTTTAACTCCCAGGATTCCTTGCCAGCATGGACAGGCTTCATATTTCAAAAAGTAATTTAGCAAGTTCTTACAATGAACAATTTTTAGTGATTCATCTTTCCAATATTCAATTTGCTTAAGTTATGTTGAAACAATGGATTTCTATGGAAATGAGGATGCATTTTGTATCATTTTTGTTACCTGTTATAAAAGAAAACTGCATATACAGCTGCCCCTCCACATTTCTGGATTAAGTATTTGTGGATTTGATTATTTTGAAGATTACTGCATTTGCCATTACTGCTGCTTCCCTATGAATGACCCAAAATATGTTCTCTTTAGACATTTCTAGGATTTCTAGCATGATTTTATAATCAACTTCTACTGATAATAGAATTACTCTGGAGGCTCCAGAAATGCCTAGAGAAGTTAAACAACACCAGTGTTTGTGATTTCTATTTTTATGCAAGGTTATTCCAATTTCATAGGGACCCTCACTCCCTAATCTCACAAATGTGGAGGGCAACTGTCCTTGAGATTTCACTGTGCATATCCTCTTTTTCAAAGACAGGATTCCAATGCTTGGAAAAGTTACACATTGGAGAATCCTATTGGCTTTATCCAAGTATTCACATTTATGACTAGTTCACTGCCTTAAACCAAGGCACCAGAGTTCTCCAACACAGACGTCTAAGTACCTCATAAAAATCCTGGACTTCATAGGTATTCGGTACTTTATGACACAATATTATCTCAGTGATATTAACAGAATTTAGCTCTTCTCTAGAATACTCTGTTTATGCTGTCTTTAACATACTGTGAACTGTGGTCTAAAGAGTCCAAATAATTAATTTGTGCAAAATTGGGTCATTCATTGCTTTGACTCGTTGCTTTTCTTTCCCCCACAAAGCTCATTGCTCTTTCTTTTAGAAATGCTCTAACCTATTTGCAAAAGCAGACACTGCTGGAAGATTTCCAGAATTGCTAATAATGGTGGGATCAGCCCCTAACAATTGGCTTCCTAAGGAAATGATTCATTTATTAAAGCTGTAATTATAGGCAATGAAACAGCTGCCTTTGGGTTCTTTAGCCAGACCTAAACTCCTTCCCAACATCTGTTCTTTGGAGAAGAGCAGGACATTGACTCAGAAGATGGAAAACTACTTTCTTTATATCGAACACCGTGATGAAGAGCTGAAAGGATGGTTAATTTTTTAATGGCCTGTTAAAAGGAAGGGAAAGCCTATTCAAAATGTTCACATGTTGAACTGTTCCGTTATAGTACTTATTTAGGACTGTAGCTGAATATTACAATTCATATACTTTGTGTCTTTGTAAGTATTCATCTTATAATCAGCCCTTCATATTCACAGAAAACCAATGAAAGTGAAATTTCTAGGTTTTCCATTATAACTATATGGTCAACTTTTGCTGGCAAACCATAGAGCCACATTGGAGTACCTAGTGCCTCCTAGAAAGATATTCCCTTCAGAAATCTCCAGGTTCTCCACCATGGCTGGAAGAAGTTGAAAAACCTAGATTCCTAGGGATGACATTTTAAATCAAATCCATGAATAATAATGTCCACAAAAATCAAAACTGCAAATGTGGAGGAAGAACTGTAAACCATTATAGCAGCCTGATCTTACTTTTCTTTTAATGGCTCAATCCTAAAGAAATATGGGATTGGTAATCTATACTCTTAAAATGATCTGCTACAGAATTCTACAATGTGCTTCAATTTCACTACAGTTCTCTAGAGCAGTTTCTCGACCTGTGCTCCTCCAGATGTTTTGGACTTCGGCTCCCACAATTGTTAACAGCTGGAAAGCTGGCTGTGATTTCTGGTAGCTGAAGTCCAAAATGCCTGAAGGAGCACAGTTTGAGAAACACAGTGGCATTTTGGGGGATTCCTGAGTCCCCAGAAGTTAAAAAAATAATTCTCTACCGGATGTTTTTCACCACATTTTAGCCCTCCTGATTATTATTATTATTATTATTATTAAATGTATTTATTTATACCCCACTTTATCTCTCTCAAAGGAAACTCAAAGCAGCTGAACATAAAAAAATTGCCTACAATTTAAAATATACAAATATACTAAACATTAAAATAGAAGTAAATATAAAGTATTACAATTTCACAGTTAAAAACCATTAAAGCATATTCAGAGTTGAAAACCACAGCACCTCTTGAATTGATCTTAAAAACCTTCTTCTTCTTTAAAAAATCTGCCTGAATAAAAAGGTTTTAGCCTGCTGCCGAAGGATAGCAGGGAGGGGGGCATTCTGGCTTCCCTGGGCAGGGATTTCCAGAGTCGCAGGGCAACCACCAAGAAAGAAGGCCCGTTCTCTCATTCCCACCAGCTGAGCTTGAGATGAAGGTGGGAATAAGAGAAAAGCCTCTCCTGAAGATCTCAGGGCAGGTTCGTACAAGGAGATGCAGTCAGCCAAATAGCCTGGACTTGAGCTGTCTAGAGCAGGGGTTCTCAAACTTTTTCAGTTGCAGAACCCTTTGTGAAACAAAAGTTTTTCATGGAGCCCCAAGAATGTTTTATATTATATATTATATAATATTTAATGTTTACATATCAGTAATAGGAACAACCCCAGGGCCATTCAGTCCCACCCTCTTCTGACATCCAGAAAAAGCACAACCAAAGCACCCCCTGAGCAGTGGGAGAGAAATAGGGTTTTGGAAGCAAGGAAAGTGAGGGGGAAAGGATCTGGGCTGCAAGGAAGGTGAGGAAAAAAGACTTTTGGTGGCAAGGGAAGCAGGGAAGGGGTAGGTGGGAAAGCTTGGTGGGGGAGGATGGGGAAGGAGAGGAAAGCATGGAGCCCCTCAGTATGCTTCATGGAGCCCCAATCACTTTGAATGCAAATTTCCTGCTTTTTGGCAGGAGGATGGACTGGATGGCTCATGAGGTCTTTTCCAACTCTATGATTCTACAATTCTAAGGGCTCCATGGAGCACACTTTGAAAACAACTGGTCTAGGGGATTGATTTCAGGCTGAGAAGAGGCCTTCTGTTTCTAAAACAGAAAATGAAAAGGAAGACTTAAAAATGACCAAGAGGACAAAACATGGTGGAAATGCCCTCACACTCAATAGAGAACACTTAAAGTATTTGAGTAGGCTTTTTGCCATGGGGTTCAGTGGAAGAAGGACTCTCTATCTGACAGGAGGTATCAGGCCACATTCTCTCAGCTCTGATCTAAAAAATATTGAATCAGAACTAGTAGCATGCATCTTTAGAAAGGAATGAGGTTTGATAATCATATCCTTTGTATAAAGAAGGGCATGTATATTTACACATTTTAAAAACTAACAGGAAGGGGCTGAACAACTGCTGGCAACAAAATGCTATTTACTTTAAATCACAGATAAGGAAGTAGTGAATTATTTTAGAACAAATGCTCAGCAATTATTTTTCATATCAAAGGACAGAGATCATTCCTCCCCAGACCTTCAAAGTAGTTTTAAGAATAAGGAGGGCAGTAGGAAGATATTTGGATGCACGGTTCAAAGATGACACATTCAGTTCCCCCATCCCTAACCCTCGCTGCAAAGTTACTACCTGTCAGGGGATTGCTCAAACTAATAACTTCAATTCTTTGAGAATTGTCAGGGCTAGAAGCACGGCTCTCATCTGACAGCTACCCTGAATAACAATCTGCCCTCTAATTGTCCCCTGTGGAACACATGATAAGCCAGTTAAAGCCTTCCCCGATATTCATTCCCACAGCAGAGATTGAGCCGGACTGCAGGAGACTTATGCTAGTTTATTTTTATTTAGTCAATTTACATCCACATTTATCCCTGCCATGCAGATGCCAGAAAATTTGCCTAAATAATAAAACAATGAGGGCAACCCTTTCACCTTGAATACAGAGCTGCAAGGACACATGCAGAGGAGGGTTTTGCTTAATATAAGTGCAGGAGTCATGTAGCCTTCTAGATGACATTGGTTTGTAACTCCCAGAAGCAAGGAATGCTAAGATTTGAACAACAGCTGGAGGGAACAGGATTCCCATCCCTGGTTTATTATCTCTCTATATATAGCTAGAATTATCTTCATCGGAGAAGAATGTGTTATATTGAAACAAACAGGTGAAAAATAAACTCATTCAAAAAAAGACAGAACCAAGAAGCAAAGAGTAAGAAATACTGTACATTGAATGCAAAGAATAAAAATTACACAAATGAAGATTGTTACCTATTTTTGTTTACAATTTAGCCTATGTACTTCAACAAAACAGTTAATATTTTTATTTTATTTATTTATTATTTCAATTTTATACCGTCCTTTCCGGATGGCTCAGGGTGGTTTACAATACATAAAATCACAACACTAAAACAGTAAATGACAAAATAAAAACCCCACTACCCAGTAATCCCACTAAAACAGTATTAATCTACCAACCAAGAATTAGAGGACAAAAGTCTGTCTAAAGAGAGCAGTTTTACAGTTTTAATATTGCAGATACTTTAAAACATAAATATTCATTGCTTGATCAAACAAATCTCTAATTTTGTTTTCTGAAGATAAATGAGAATCTGTATTGCTCCATTTATTGTATTGTTGTTCCATGTTGCTCTCTACAATTAGCCAATATACTTGGAAGGCACTGAACAGACTGCGCTCTGGCACCACAAGATGCAGAGCCAACCTTAAGAAATTGAGCCACAAAGTGAAGTCCACGACATTTAAGTGTGGAGAAGTAAAAACCACAGACCACCTATTACAATGCAGTCTGGGCCCTGCCACATGCACAATGGAGGACCTCCTTATAGCAACACCAGAGGCACTCCAAGTGGCCAGCTACTGGTCAAAGGACACTTAGTATGATGCCAAGTTTTTTAAAAAAAAACTTTGTGTTTTTAAATACATTACAACTGTACCCTAAAAAAACTGGTCCCTCAAAAAAAAGAGGTTGGGAACCACTGCTTTAAGGGTTTAAATAAAACTGACCTTTTCTGGGAGAATGGAAACTGATTTTCACTAACAAGGTGCCGCCTATCACAAGTGTCAAAAGTGTATGAATTTTAAAATGTAATAGGTTTTAAAAGATGGCATGCACCTGAATAGGAATGCTGAACATTTCAATTTATTATTCTTACTTACTTGTCATTGAATGACTACTTTAACTTAAACAAAACATTTTACATATACGTTTTACAAAAAGAATGTTTCAGTAACAACAAAACCTTGTAACAAAAGCAAATGACCCCAATTGTATTATATAAAAGAAACATGAAATCAAAAGATGCCCTTCTGTTATTCATGTGCCTTGAATCAGACTTTTTAAGTAATGCAATGCTCCACTTAAAAGTGAGAATAGATTTGAATATTTTCATATTTTTCATAACCATCTATTCAAATTTGTAATCTTTTAAAAAAATTCTAGAGCCCTGCGTGTTTGGCCATGACTGCAAATTGCCTAGATCAAAGAAAACTGTCAATGTGGGACACATCAGCAATTACTGCTTCTTGTTTTCCATCTGTCAGAAAAAAAAGGGTTGCTTGGCTTTCAGTTCTCACTCCCTTTCCCTTGTTTCAGCTGCTCAAAGTATCTCATTTCATAACATCCATGTAAGTCAGGGAAATCCCTTATGGGCTGACAGTGTAAAATGTTCATCTTTAATATGGAAGCTCTAGAGAGAGATTGTTGAGCTATATGTACCAAGAAAACATTTTAAACAAATCCCCTATATGATGTATTAGCTAACATTTTAGAACTCCAAAGAAGAGGTTATCGGACTCTAATTTTCATCAGCCTCTACCAGTTTGACCAAAGAAGGAGGGGGGTATGACTAGCAATCCATTCACATCAGGGGGGGGGGGCTAAAGGTTCTACAGTCTTACCCAAAGACCCAGCCATAAAGGCCCTAGTGCAGGGCTGTCCAACTGCCGGCCCTGCAGGTGTTTTGGACTTCAACTCCCAGAAATCCTAGCCAGTTTACCAGCTGTTAGGATTTCTGGGATTTGAAGGCCAAAACACCTGGACAGCCCTGCCCTAGTGAATCCTTACTTAACCACTGACACAGAAATTCCAGATCCTTCTAGCAGTCCTAAAAGTCCTAAACTAAATATGTGGATAAAGATTTAAATAATCCAATTATACCCTCAATCTTCACCTCACATATTTTAGCTACATCATGACTGACTGACTGACTGACTTTATTATTTCTGAGTCGCCCTCCACGTTAGTGCTCCGGTGCCCTATCACGTATTTTTCTTTTTTAAAAAATAACAGCTAAGGCAATTTGCCAGAAGCAGCCTGTCTGTCCTGTCATTTGAGCACCGACAGACCACTAGTATAGTCATACTCCAATGCCATGAGACTTTCATTTATTTACCCCTTAAATTTAGAACAAGGTTGCTGTTGGCAAATCAGATGTCATTTCTTCTTTCTCGTCATTTCAATGTCCACATTTCCCTCAAGGGCTTGCTGGAATCTTACATATTTGTGAGATACATAACGGGTTCAATCAAAATTCTAGCATTCTTTCTATCCTGAAACTTTTTCAACACACATACAGTGCGACCCATGTCCACATGATTAGTACTCGTAGTTTCATCTACTTGCATTTGACAAAATATGTCTTTTCCAGGAATGCTCTAGGTCAACCAAAGAGACTCTATAGCAGTGGTTCTTAACCTGTGGGCCGCGGACCACCAGTGGGCTGTGAGGTCGAAAATCTGGTCTGTGAGCCTCCTTCCTATTTATTTTATTCTATTTCCACTCCTTTCACGTTGCCTGCCATTCCCTCCTTGTCGCTGAATGTGGCATATGTTCTGTATCAGAAACTAGAGCTGATGTGGTCTATCCAATGCAATTTTCTGAATCAGCACCCCAAGCTGAATCTAAAGTTGACCAATAACTGATTGGTAACCCTTTTGGTACTAGTGTGGGAGAGTGGTCCCTGGTCAAGTGGTCCCTGGTCAAAAAAAGGTTGGGAACCACTGCTCTATAGTAATTTCTGGCAGAGGCCGTTCCAATGCAATAGGGTTTATTATTATCCCATTTTTATTTCCACAGTAAGTTCATTACCCACATATACAGTGTCATTCTTTACAGAACTGTTGAGAGAGATCATTCAGCGTCTCTTGTTAGTTTCTTCTGACTCTTATGGAGTTTAACTGAAAAAATTTCAGGACCTCTTTATTTTTCTGTAGGATACCATTATCCTATCTGATGTGTTCGTTGTTGTGTGCCTTTTAGTTGTTTCTAAATTATGGCAACATACAGCCAATACTTATCTTTAATATTTCAAATTGGGACTCATAGTAAGGACAAGAACTGAGTAGCAGCTGATAAGTGCTCCATAGTTCTCTGACTTGCTTCCTGACAATACTTCTCTACATGGACTAAAAACATTGCCCTCAATTTGTAGTTGCTACGATGCAGACATATAGCATTCCTGAAATTGAAGGGTATGATGTGGGGGTGGCTCTCCAAAGTTTCTTAGATGAGCTAATGTGATCCCTATAGGCTTCTACAGTTACCCACACCAATTTAAAGGTTAGGTTTTGGAGAGCAGCTCCCAGAATTGCAAGGGCGTTTTTTACAACCATAGTCTACAAATGTAACCTTTCCAAGCTTTGGCTCTACCTCTTCTCCCTGTCAGACTGGTAAATGTCTATGTTTGATGTATTATCAGTGTTGTTCTTTATGAATGTCTTACCTCCTGATAATATGTGTTTTGCAGGCACCTTGACATGCTTTGTCTCTCTCAATTGGATTATGTAATTTAATCTGCAAACAGCAGATAGGTTAAAAAAAACTATGACTTGGGACAAGGGCCTAGGTTCAATAATACTGTGGTCCCTTGCAGCCTTATAGCTCTATAACACTCGAGCTTCACATTTTGATCTAATAGACATCACATATCATTGTGACACATTCATGACTTTACTAGTTTGCTGTGTGGCTGTCAGTGATTCAGAGTACTTTTGATTTTAATGGGGACAGAAAACTATGAAAAAATAATTTTGATGTGAAACTTGAGTTCTTAAGCAAGAAGTAATCTTTTTTTACAAGCTGGCAACAGCTGCTTTCTTTTGTTATCTTTATCCAGACCATCAAATTCTGATATCAACTTATTGAACTTGCAGTTATTGAGGTACAAGGTCACCCTTAAATCATTGTTATGTGAGGATGTTCATACAGACCTTTGTGCTGAAAAGTATCTGGGAAAAAGATGTCCCATTTAAGTTTGTAGAGAAAAGGTTAGTCTCTTTTTCCGCACCACCCCCACTAATAAAGAGGCCACACACGTGATTGGGTTACCTAAGGGCAACTTTTATTATTGTTATCTAATTAGAAATCAATAATTCCACCACCACCCCATTGCGATCCTTGAGTCCACACTGGACATGACCATGAACTTGGCCGTGAACTTGACCATGAACTTAGCAGTGAACTTGTCAATGAACTTGGTGAGGATAATTCTGTTCCCCAGAATTATTAATTTCATATTTCCAATTCCCATACCATTCTATTTCACCCTCCCCTCTTTTATTGCCGCCCCGGGACAAAAAGCGAGGGATAAAGGAAAGAGAGAATAAAAGCCCCACATGGCTGGTCCCATGATTACAGGGGACCCGAGCTACAGGGGCCTTTCCCCTTCTGCCACCTTGGGAGAAATGAAGGGGGATGAAGGAGGGTGTCATGATGCCAGGGCTCTGATGTTATTCCAGCAGAGATTAATCAAACAAACACCCAGTTTGTGTTAAACAATTTAAATAAAACAGGGCTTACTTTCTGGCTGTTTTAATAGTCCAAAATATAAAACATAAAGATAGCACTCAGCCCGAGAATCAACAAAAACTGATAGCAAACTCTACACCGTATTCAAAGGGTCCAGTCCAGTGGTCAAATGCCGAGAGTTCAGTGAGCGAAGTCCAGGGATCAAGAGTCTATACTGTAGTCAAAAGCCAGTCCAGAGGTTCAAGGTTCCAGGATTCCAAAGGTTCAGGAGACAGTTCAGGATACCAAAAATCCAACAAACCTGGGGGGAAACTGGCAGCATCCACCACCAAAATACGACAGATACTTTTTCCCCAAAGATCAGTCCCAAGGCTCACTCCTTATATCCAGGAACACCCGACTGCAAGCTATCTCTTGCATGTCTCCACCCTTAACTGCTTTCACCCATAAACACTTAGACATTAAGGAAAAAAGTGAAATCCTGGTATGGGACCAGGCATTTGCACATTAGCACGATACAGCACTTTAGATTGGATTGAAATGGCAAACTGGTGGACATGACCCAATGCTTCTATTATGGACAGAATACTGTTTTTAACTTATGTGAATGTATATGATGTATTTTAATGCTAATTGTATTTTAATGTATTTTAATCCTAACTGTATTTTAATGTATTTTAATTTTGACTGTTTTTGGTTGTCTATTATATGTATACTGTGTTTTTGGCATCGAATTGTTGCCATTGTTAGGCCGCTCTGAGTCCCCCCTAGGGGGTTGAGAAGAAGCGGGGTAGAAATGGTGGAAATAAATAAATAATAAGATTACTGAACCCTTTAGAACTAAAACTTACATTACCCCTTCCATCACCAACTGCTAGGCCTACCACCACTATCAATTACAGAACATAATACATTACAGAGGGAGAGGACAAAAGCCGAGAAACCCACGTGGCAGGTCCAGAGAGGGCAGGGTCCCATACCCACATGGTGGGTCCTTACCAAGTCCTCCACCCAGCCACAGTGAGGAGGAGGACCCACTGCTGGACTCCCCATCACAGTTGGGGGAGAAGGGGAGAGGGAGGACCACAGCCTCTCCTAACCCATCCCCAAACAGCATACTCACAGACCTCAAGTCTTCTTCCAGGCATCAGTTATATAACGTTATTCATGGTGTTGAGAAATAGGACAGTTTTCTCTCTTTCATATGATTTTAGAACCTGGAATATTTTACTGATGTTGAGTGAGGAAGATTCAGGACAGGTGAAAAAATATACTTCTTCACAAAAGACATAGTGAAATGATGACATTTACTACCAGAAGGTGTACATGTGGCCACCAATTTGGACAGCTATATGAAATTCAAAGTCTTTAAAAAAATAGATACATAATTTTGAAACTTCCTATCAAGCATTAGACTTTTTTTCAGAGTGTCATCCAGGCATGTTCTTCAGTAGCACATGCAGCTTTGCTTTGAATTTGTTCTATGTAGAGTCATAAGTTACCTTGTCTTAGATACAACAATGGAAAAAAGTACAATTCCAATGCCGTGCTATTATGCAACCTTTTCTGTATGCATTCTGCTCTTGCATTTTATCAAATTTGATTGCTCTAAAATCCACCTAATTATATGATGATAAAAATAATGATTAGCCTTCCTCATCAATGCATTGAAGATTTTTGTCAGTACTTTAAGGAACCATTTCCAGAATAGGTTCAGCACCTTGGATAGCTTCTTTAAATTGAAAACTGGATTGCCTAGGGGCTTCTAGAGGTGTTGGCGAATAATGATGCAAGCTGGGGGCAGATGGAAATTGTAGCCCAACACACCTTGGAGGCAGGCATGTAGCGGGGGGGGGGGGTTGAGTGGCCCCCCCCCCTCCGCCCATGAAATTCTTAGGGTGTTCCACGAGAAGGCCTTACTAGTACATTAATTAAACTGTTATGTTTATTCATATCATGATCTGATCACCATGCTCAATATATCCCATATGCATGGGGGTATTGGGATAATGATACAAAAGGTTTGCTAGGGTAGACCCTCTCTCACTGAGACTCAGCCCCCCCAAATCAAACTCACCCCCACCCCCAAAATCAAAATCCTGACTACAGGCCTGCTTGGAGGGTGCCAAGTTGTGAATGGTATCAAGAACTTTGTTATTACCTGCTTCCAGATTTATTTAAGATTTTCTCCTAAGAAACAGAAAAATATGTCACAGCAAAGAAAATGTACTATTTTAAAACTCAGCACTAGAACACTCAATACTGGGAAAGTGTGCAGTAAATAACTGTCACTAATATAGGACATCACAAAGGATTTTAGACAAATTCAGGCAAGGGGGAGTGTCAAGTGATGTTTGTATCATAAATACTTCTCAATACAACAAATTCCTGTAACGATGAAAATGTTGAGACAATGCTGCTAGCTTCACAAATGGAAAATTATGTATACCTAACCTGTTATGTCTCCCTATAGATAAGTGGATAATCTGCAATAATAATAATAATAATAATAATAAGCCCACGAGGCTTCACTGAAACTATGTGCTTTGCAAAATACAACTCCCATTCCCTAAAAAAACATATTTTTATCAAAAGGAATGGTCCTCAATAAAGCAGTAGTTTGGGTAGCATAGCAAGGTGGCCATTTGTATGTAACTAATTGCATTGAATTTTGTAAGCCTTGTATCAGAGAATTAACGCAACTGAGGGTGGGATGCCATTTTTCTGGCCTAGCTTCAAAGGAAATGTGCAATTCAAAAACAAAGCATCGTTTGTTTTCATATTAAAATGGATGCTGGAGACTATTTTCAAACAAAGTAGTGCAGATGCTTTGAAAATTAATTATGTTAAGGTTATTATAAACTAAGTGTTGGTGTCCAAACACATGTTTCTAATATACAGATTAATTAAATCCCAATGATGTGTAATCTTACATAAAATGACTCTAGTGATCAGGGAACTAACCTCATTCTTTTTCCTTTTAAATAATTTTTTTGCCTGATTAAACTGCCTAATAACATTACAGCAGCTATGGTTTTAATCAAGAGTAGTTAAAACCAATCATTTTCATATAAATATATATCACAGGGTAGTTTAAAAATAAGAGAAAAACACATAATCTAATTAAAATACAATACAGAGGAAACAGTGGGCGGATGGCTATTTACATCTAAGAGTGCAGAACAAATTAGCCTCATAAATTATTTACAGAAAACCAGCAGAATGTAAGGATTTTAACAGAAAAATGAAACTAGTGTTGTTGACTGTGGTTGGTTCTCTTTCCCTACTAATCAATAGGACAATCGCATCAGAACATCCTAATCAATTAAAGTCCTACGAGGTGTGACCAAAGCAAGGGTTATTCTTTAAAGGATCATATGACCTACGAAGATGTCATTTGTGCCACTGGTAGTCATTTCTCTGGTCAGTCTACTACATCTACTGTTTTTAGATTTGGCAGGTGGGCGGTAATATGGCCCTCCCCCAGATCTTGTTGTACTGCACCTCCAAGCATCCTTAATCATTCACTACATTGACTAAGGTTGCTACATACATTTCTATTGATGCAGTCCAAGATTAAACTAGCTCACCAATTCATATTCAACTTAAGACCATCTCCACATCTTTGCTGTTACCTCATATTGGGCTCCAGTCTGTCTAGATCGGTAGTTCCCAACCTTTTTTGACTAGGGCCCACTTGACCAGGGGCCACTTTGACTAGGGACCACTCTCTGGCATTAGTACCAAAAAAGGGGTTGGGCAGTTATGGCCCAAATAAAATAAAATGTCTGAATGCATTTGCCTTTAAAGACGTCCCAACTGGCTGCAGGCAGTTTAAGATCATCCAGGAGCACACCACCCACTTGTTGTGTCAGCTCCACTGGCTCCTGCCAAAAGTGCTGGCTTTGACCTATAAAGCTCTATACGGTTCTGGCCCACGTCTGGCAGTTTAAGATCATCCAGGGAGACCCTGGTCTTCCTTGGCAAATACGTCTGGCAGGGACGAGAGACAGGGTCTTCTTGGCTGTAGCCCCCCGCCTGTGGAACCTGCTTCCCAATGAAGTAAGATTGGCCTTATCCTTCCTGTCTTTTAGGAAGAAATTGAAATCGTGGTTCTGGGACCAGGCCTTTGGACAGCAGGCATAAATAGTGCTTTGGATATTGAATTTACTGGAATGGTGATACGGCGGTTAATACTGTTTTAATTGTTTTAATTATTGTTATTGTTGTAATTGTTGATATATTGCTTTGTTATATATAATGGCATCAAATTGTGCCAAATGTAAGCCGTCCCGGGACTCCCTTCGGGGGTTGAGAAGGACGGGGTAGAAATACTGGAAATAAATAAATAAACATGAAAAGAAACTTTCTATTGTATTCTACATGACTTGAATACTCTATCCAATATAATACAATGATTGGCAGTATCAATGGCAAGGTTTAAGAGAATCAAAAGGGTCGTGCTTCATCACCCCAGCCTACAATCCCTCACAAGTAAAAGTGATCCCATAGGGTGATCAAGCTAGTTTCATGAGCAATACTAGGCCTAAAACCCAACTGAAATGGACCTGTAAATTCAATTTCATCTAACAGTATCTGGATCTGATTGGCCACCACCTGATTGAGCATCAGTTAAACCAACTTCACATTGACTCTCTTTAAGTGGATTCTTTAACAAGAAATTTGCAAAGCTTAGAATGAGGCAGAAAGTTGGCAAGGATGCATTTTCATATGCTTCATTTTCATATATCATAGACTTCACTGAGGCATAAGTAGGCATGATTTTGGACCCTTTGGGAGTGGGATCTGGGGGATGGGTTGGGAAAGATACAGGATGTTGGGGAAAGTATTTGGGTTCTTGGTAGGCACAAGCTTTCATTTCTCATATATCTATAAAATGCCCTGCCCAACTCACCAAGCAGGGACATTGTGGTGGCTGGCGCTCCTCCACCCACCATCTTCTCCTGGGGCTTCTCCTTCCCAAGAGCCCCTTTTGCTCTGTGTGTTTTGGCACCCATGGGACACACAGTCAATTAGGGACAGGCTTCCACCTCGCCACCATTGGCAATGCTTGCTCCTATCACAATCTGCTGCAGCAGATCCGGGAGAGGAGTGCCAGCCCTCAGACCAGGGCCTTTGAGCTGGCACATACATGTGTAAATATACAAACACATATCACACCTTTTTTCCTATATATATCCAAAACCTGATTGGACTAGGAGTTTGTTTGGGAGTTTGTCCATGCTGCACCCCAAGAACAAGGCTAGCACCTAGCATTTCATCTGCTAATGTCTTTGGGCTAGATTGCTTGCACGCCATAGAATGTTACATGGTTTTCCACAACCGGGCATCCCAGGCCATGTAGGCTACATGAGACCTCAAATGACAAGATCTGGCTGAGGTGGGACCCAACGTGTAAGCAAATCAGAGGCAGGGCGCTCAACTCGTGGGTGGGGTGGAAGGAAGCCCAGTGCAGGTACCCTGGGAGTCCAATCTGGGGACAAAGACTCAGCAGCCCACTGCCTCTGGTCACAGAGACCATGATGAACAAAGAATTAGTGGCTGGTAGGGTAGTAGGGCCTTTTGTTGCCCCACCCCTTGATAATGTCTAGTTTTTCCCCTGTGGAATAAGTCCCCAAATAGACTTCTGGCAAGTATTGTTTTCTTCATCACCTTCATTGCCATAAGAGGCTTCAGCCATTGATGCCATATTCTCGGAGCTGTGCATTGTAAACATACATTCTTCTATTGCAGTCTACTTAATCAAGGCCAGTGGTCCTCATGCCCTAACAGCAAATTGTGACATTCAATCAGCAATTTGGTTGCTTCCAGTGCACCCAGCTGATTTCAACCTTCCCAGTTTCCAATTTGTGCTATTAACTGTTTGAGCTTTTGAGTCTGTCAGTACTTTTCTGGAATGGGTAGCCAAGGCCCAGTCTGGTTTTAGCATCCTGGCAGATTCGTGGAATCTGAGAGAAGGGCTGCTTAACAAAGGCTTACTCTGGCAACCGTGCGGGCATATCAGTTGGGCATTATGAGATTACCAAGTTCAGGCCAGAGGCAGCTAAGGCAGCTACTGCCTGTTAGTACAGGATGAGGTTTTGCATTTCCAGGTACCCCAAAGGAGGCCCAACATTTCCACCACACCATGAGGCCCTGCCTGGAAGGGACTTCAACTTAAGCTAGGCTGCTGGTTTTGGGAAGTTGTGCCAGGCCTTCTGGATGAAGAAACTACTGAAGGGTTGGGGCAAGCAGTTATCAAAGCGACAAGATGAGCAGCGGGCCCTCCCATACTCTATACTTTAGTGGCTAATCTCAATGCTCAAGATATTTATACATCTCACTACGAGGCTAATTAGTTCTCTGTGGCATTCATTAGTCTTTTTGGGGGGTGCTGCAGTCGGGGAAGATGGTAGCTGATTCCAAGACAGTTGGGGATAGCCTTGCAAATAAGGGGTGTACTGCCATGGTATAACAGCAGAGTCTCAATTTTCAGAAATCCAATAGATCAGGCCAGAAAGGGGGACTACATTTACCGTTCATGGGTCACAAGAAGGGCAACTCTGTCTGGTCTGGGCTTGCTTCTTCCATGCGTGAGCCCCCCTCCCCCAATGCAGGTATCAATGTATGGCCATCTACCGCCGGTCCCTTATGGAGCTTGGCCTGCCATATGTGGACTCAGGTGGTCATTCTTTTAGGATTGGGGTGATCACCATTGCTGCCTAAGGAGGGGTCCCGGTGGATATAAAGCAGATGGGACAGTGGGTAATCCTCTGCGTACACCTCATACATTCTGCCAAGCCTCTTGCTACAAGAATGTGAAACTACTGGATATTCTCTTTATTTACCTTCACAGGGCTAATGCACACGGGGGACGAGAAGCTATCCATCTCAGCAGAGCAAGACTCGACGTGCCAGTCTCGGGGCAAACCACAAATGGTCCACGAGGGGGAGTACAAGTCAGGCATGGTGGGCTGTACACCTAGTCTACCCAGTGGCAAAGTATAAACAGTAGGATGCTTGACTACTTGCAATCGGGCCGCCTTTTCGAATTGGTTCGTGCACAGTTCCCATTCAATTTTTCTCCATTGGGATTTATTGGACTACAATTGTCAGGGTTGGTGGCAGGGGATTTCCCCCCCCCCCCCCGCCTTTTGTGGCATTTGGCATGGGACCTGTGTCCAGTTTGGATATCCCCCTCCCTTATTGGAAGGGGGAGCATCCAAATGGCTTATTGGGGTATGGCAGTACCGGTGTATTGGGATGGAAGTGGTTGGAAAACTGCCTGAACCTCTACCACTTGGTTGATTCAGTCAGCAACAGGCTGTCCAATTCCTGATCCAGAACACATGCATGGCTGCCCACTCTGTTTGTATTGTAATCAATAAACAAGTTATGGCCTTTGGTTATCCCAACACCGCATATTTGTCTATTTGTGCAGGGAGAGCAGGTGGAGGGTGGTCGCCCATGCCCACACAGACTTCAAAGAAAGAGGGAGGAAGCATACATCCTTCTATTGCAGAACTGAGGGGGGAAATAAACAACAAAACTTGTACTCTCTTGCAATCATTTATTAATTAGCAAATATATTTTATGTATATGATACGTAAGAATACAGAACATCCCCCAAATGTATCATATTCACTTGTAAAAAAAATGGGAAAAGATACACAAATTTAAAATATGGGAAAATGGTAAACTTTTTGGATATTGCTCCTGCTCTTGAGTCTATCACTCTGAACAGCTTTATTAAACACATACAAATTAAAGTCCAAAGTATTGCTTTCAGTAAGGTTAGGAAGCCAGAGAGAACAATCATATTTCTTGGGTAGCTGAGACCATTTAAGAAGAACTATAGCTGGTTTGGGAAATGCTATGAATAAAAAGCCTGATACAGGAATGGTTTCTAAGCAACTGGATATGTCAAGGAAAGAAACAGAGTTTCTGTAAAACAATAATGAAACAAGTTCAAAGTCTGTTCCATTACCTGCAGTGTCTTTTTCTTTCTTTTACGTACACCCACATATCTATATGGTATTTTTCTGTGTTTTTCGTCAGCACTAAAAGACAAGATCTGAAGTAGTTGTTAAGTGTATCTTTGCCCAGATATATTGTGTGTATAGTTGTAAACAAAGTGGCTTGATAATGCAGTCTATGAAAATCCTACTG
Source organism: Anolis apletophallus (assembly GCA_030556195.1). Lineage (NCBI taxonomy): Eukaryota > Metazoa > Chordata > Lepidosauria > Squamata > Anolidae > Anolis > Anolis apletophallus. The sequence continues at coordinate 59,625,346 of JARBWK010000006.1, read as the reverse complement.
TAAATCATTTTTCCCATTTGAGGCCTTCTTAAATTTGCACCTTCGACAAGATGTGCCAGACTATAACTCCCATCATTTCCGCCAACTAGGAATGATAGTAGTTATAATCCAGCACATCTGGAGCGTCAGACTGAGAAAAAGTAGTATGTTGTGTGGATTAGTGTGAAAGCAACATGTAATGACGTTTTTTTGTCATGAGAAGAAAGAAGGAAGGATGGCAATGAGGGTCAAGTTTTATTTATTTATTTATTTATTTCAGGATTTTACCCCTCTCTTCTCAACCCCCGAGGGGGGACTCAGAGCGGCTTACAGCAGGCACAATTCGATGCCACATCAACAGCGTAAAACCCCAAACCCCACAACCCATTAAAACATTAAGGCATTAAAATACAATCCCTCAACACATCTACAATCATTCCAATTAAAACAGTATTCAACCCTAGAAACATTGACCCTCTTCCTCCCTCCCATTAAAATTCCGTCTCACATGCTGCCTAGTGCTGGTGAGGGAATGCCTGATCCCAGAGCCAGGATTTCACCTTCTTCCTGAATGTCAGGAGGGATGAGGTGGACCGTATCTCCGTAGGGAGCGCATTCCACAGGCGGGGGGCCACCACCGAGAAGGCCCTGTCCCTCGTCCCCACCAACCGCATCTGAGAGGTCGGCGGGAGCGAGAGCAGGGCCTCCCGGATGATCTTAGGTTACGGGATGGGGCGTAGCGGCCGATGCGTTCGGACAAGTAAGCTGGGCCAGAACCGTATAGAGCTTTAAAGGTCAAAACCAGCACTTTGAATTGAGCCCGGAATTGGACAGGCAGCCAGTGGAGCTGACACAGCAGGGGGGTAGTGTGCTCCCTGTATGTAGCTCCCGTTAGTAGTCTGGCTGCCGCCCGCTGGACTCATTGCAATTTCCGAACTGTCTTCAAAGGCAGCCCCACGTAGAGTGCGTTGCAGTAATCTATTCGGGATGTGACCAGGCGTGGACGACCGTAGCCAGATCAGACTTCCCAAGGTACGGGCGCAGCTGGCGCCAGAGTCTCAACTGTGCAAAAGCTCCCCTGGCCACCGCTGAGACCTGGGGTTCCAGGCTCAGCGCTGAGTCCAGGATCACTCCCAAGCTGCGAACCTGCGTCTTCAGGGGGAGTGTAACCCCGTCCAACACAGGCTGTAACCCTATACCCTGTTCGGCCTTACGACTGACCAGGAGGACCTCTGTCTTGTCTGGATTTAGTTTCAATTTGCTAGCCCTCATCCAGTCCGACACAGCAGCCAAGCACCGGTTCAGGGTCTGGACAGCCTCCTTGGTGACAGGTGGGAAGGAGTGACAGATCTGGACATCATCTGCGTACAGATAACACCTTACTCCGAAACTCGAATGATCTCTCCCAGCGGTTTCATGTAGATGTTGAACAACATCGGGGACAGTACTGAACCCTGAGGGACTCCACAGGACAACGGCTGTGGAGCCGAACAGGTGTCACCCAATGACACCTTCTGGGTACGACCTTCCAGGAAGGATTGGAGCCACTGCAATGCAGTACCCCCAAGCCCCATATCTGCAAGGCGACCCAGAAGGATACCGTGGTCAACGGTATCGAAAGCCGCTGAGAGGTCCAGCAGAACCAACAGGGACACACTCCCCCTGTCAAGTCCCGGCGTAGATCATCTACCAAGGCGACCAAGGCTGTCTCAGTCCCATGCCCCGGCCTAAAGCCAGACTGTGCCGGATCCAGATAATCAGTGTCTGCCAAGAACCCCTGGAGTTGCGAAGCCACCACACGTTCCATGACTTTGCCCAAATAGGGGAGATTGGAAACTGGCCGATAGTTCACTAATTGAGTGGGGTCCAGTGAAGGTTTCTTCAACAGCGGTTTTATAACAGCTTGCTTTAAGCTGGCTGGAATGGTGCCTTCCCGAAGGGAGGCATTAACCACCACCTTCACCCACTCTGCCAAACCCCTCTGGCTTCCTTGATCAGCCAGGATGGGCAGGGGTCTAGGATGCATGTCGTGGGCCTCGCCTCTCCAAGGATCTTGTCCACATCCTCAAGCTGAACCAATTGAAACGAATCCATCAAAACCGGACAAGCAGATGCTCGTGTCACATCCTCAGAGACTGCCGTTAAAGTGGTATCGAAATCGGAACGGATCAGAGCCACCTTATCCGCGAAGACCTTAGCAAACTCATCACAGCGTGCCGCCGAGCCGTCAGGGATCTCGCACTGAGGCGGATTTAAAAGACCCCTAACGACTCGAAACAGTTCCGCTGGACGGTTCTTGCGGCGGCCACCTTGGCCGCAATAGATTTTTTTGTGCGGCTTTTATTGCAGCGTCATAGGTCCTCAAATAAGAGACCAGGCGCGCCTGAGCTGATCCGCTCCGTTTCCTACGCCACACGCACTCTAGCCTCCTCTTTTTCGCTTCATTGCGGCCAGCTCCTCAGTGAACCAAGGAGCTGGTTTAGCTCGATTACTCAAGAGGGGCGTTCTGGAGCGATCGTGTCAACAGCCCTTGTCATCTCCCTGTCCCAGAGTGAGACAAGAGCCTCGACAGGGTCACTTACCGAGGAGGCGGGAAAATCCCCAAGAGCCGTCAGGAATCCGTTCGGATCCATAAGTCTCCTGGGGCGGACCATTCTAGTAGGTCCACCACCCTGCGGAGGTGGAAAGGCCCAGTGAGTCTAAACTTGATCAGGTGGTGGTCGGACCATGGCAAAGGAATGATGGTCAGTTCCTCCACTCCGCCACTTTCATCCCATCCCTGGCAGAAAACCAGATCTAAAGTGTGTCCAGCACTATGGGTGGGACCCGATATTAACTGGGACAGGCCCATGGTTGCCATGGCGGCCATGAAGTCCTGAGCCGCTCCTGATAGAGTGGTCTCGGCATGGACGTTGAAGTCTCCCAGCACGATGAGCTGCTGAGACTCCACGGCCAGGCCCGAGACCACTCCGGCTAGCTCAGGTAAGGAGACTGTAGTGCAGCGGGGTGGTCGGTACACTAACAGAATCCCTATCCTGTCCCGGTCACCAATCCTTAGGCCGACACATTCGAACGTGGTTGACTGTGGGATGGGGCACCTGGTCAAGGGGATGGAATCCTTATAGACCACTGCGACTCCCCCTCCCCGCCCTCCCGGTCTCGCTTGGTGCTGATAATTCAATTCTCTTCCAAGCCAGGATAGCAATACCTTGTAACAAACATGCAAATCTATTATTTGACAACGATCAATACAGACTACTGTACTCTAGTAGATGCTACTGTATCTTAAAAGACACAAATGCATGCTCTTGAAGAACACAGTAACAGAACCAGAGTGTGACCTTGGGTATGGCTATTAAGATACCTGGGAATCTTCTATCTGAAACAAATACTAGAGTGTTCACATTATACCCCTGTGTTTCTTCAAAGACATACAATATTCAGGAATGCTCCTATATGTGTTTATGTTAATGTAAGAGTATCTTCGACATGTCAAATGCATGTTCACTCCACTGAAGCAGTTCTGTGGAGTAAAATTTGTCATGTTTGAAAGAAGCCCAGAAAAGCTGCTTCATTAAATATGCAGATTTGGTAGCCAAAAGGAAGTCTCTTATCTCTCAGTGTCAACAGCAGTCAGTAAAACTGTAACAAAGCTATGGCTGTCAAACACTAGAGAGCAATGTCTAATCTTGCCAGGGCAGCCTTTCAGTGGCCTTCATACTCTTGCTCCGATGAAGGTGTTTCCCTTTCTGTTGAATATTTCCACCCTCAGAACCATCTAGTTTTTGCCTAGATGATGGGTTTACAGATTCTACAACTGAAGCTTGTTTTTGCAAGAGGCTATGTCTGTTTGGAACATACTTTGATGTTGATTTCACTTCAGGTATTTTTCTGGAAAGTACATTCAAGCCTATTGCTTCTGTCCCTTCCATCTTGCCCTCTTCACATCTTGAAAAATGCTGACTGGCTCCTGCTTTCTTCACCTTTTGTTCCCTTAAATCTTGAAGAGTTTCTAAGGCTTGGTCCAGTTCTATCTGTAGGATTTCCATTTCGCTGGCTGCTTTATCCCGTTGCTCCCCACAGACTTTGAGTGAACGTTCCAAGGACAGGAAGAACTCTTTTCCAAACTTTGACAAAGCCTCATCACCTTAAGAATAAATTAAAAGAAAGCAGGGGGCTCAGCTGCATCACTCATGACATAAATCAACATGCTCTTGGGATATATGAAATAAATCAGTAATGCTTTAAAGAGGTGCTAAGGATCATCTCACTCTTTCCAGTTTTTTATGAACCTAGAAAAAGTGAAATTGATATCACAGTGCTGGAAAACCCTGCGTTCAGATTTTTGGAAAATCAGCACAACAATATTACTTTCAAATAAAACCAGAAAGGCGTCCTACAACTGATCAAAGAGATGTATTAGAATTTTCTCAAAGTGTTTGCAGAACATGTAAAATTTTCATTTGAAACTAGCCTATCACTGGATAACCATTGCAATTACAACCATTATAACCTTTGGCATACAGTGCCTTTGGATCTGGCAATTAGGCTTTTTCTCCATCCCTCTGCTAAATCCATTCTATTTGTGCAAAAGGGAACTTCCTTTCCTAAGGCTAGTTGCAAAGCCAAAGGGGGCTGATAGGTAGAGATCAGTTTTTTTCCATTGCACCATTACCTTTCCCCTGTTCTGTGCATGTAGAAATTCACATTGTGGAGGAAATCCCATTTGTGTGATTGGAACCTTTTTCTTCTAAGTCTTTTTGGTTTTAGTTTGGGTAGATTTTTACAAGGGAGAGAGAAAGTAGGAAGAAATGAGCAGAAAAGGGGGGGAAGGCACAAAGTCAGTAAGCAACCTACTGCCACTCCTGGTCCAAGTCACCTTAGTTTCAGCTTTGCCCACAGCTGATAATTATCCTCAACAGTAAAAATTCCTTGTTGGAGAAGAACTCCCTCGTTTGGAACATGGATCCTACCATGTATTAATAGCTATCTAAACGAAGTGATGCATTTAATACACTCTGCACTGCAACACACAGCTCATTTCTTGTCTTCCCACTGCCTGGTTTCTTGATTCCCAGCAATCTTTTCCCATCTGGTTGATTTCATCATTTGAAGCAGGTGGGTTATACCGTTATTATGCCCCCAAACATATCCCAAAGCAGTAGCTCTCAACCTATGGTCCTCATGAGATTTTGGACTGCAAATTTACAGATTAGCTGATCTTTAATTAAGATAGTACCATATTAATGTACCTAGTACCTTAACTACCTTGTAGCAGAAAATCAACTTCAAATCTACCCTTGCTACTATTTAATTTATACATATTCAAGGAAATAAGCCCCATTATATAAGGCAGGGCTGTCCAACTGCCGGCCCTGCAGGTGTTTTGGACTTCAAATCCCAGAAATCCTAACAGCTGGTGAACTGGCTAGGATTTCTGGGAGTTGAAGTCCAAAACACCTGCAGGGCCGGCAGTTGGACAGCCCTGATATAAGGTATACATTTATAAGTAAACATGGAGAGGGAAGGAGCAGCTCATTCTCTAGACCAGGGCTTCTTATTCCACTCGCAACCCCAAGTATATGGGTATATAAAATAGGTACAAAATAAAACATTTACTGATAATAAAACAGCATTTGCAAGGCTTGCCAAGCAGGCTGATTTTCCATTTTGTAAAGTAGAGATGAAGTATTTTCCAAAGTAAATATTGTATGCTGTTGCTAACAAATTCATGTAAATGTCTATGTGGCATTCAGAAATCTTTAACTGTTGCCAATTTTTGTGACCCCAACATTGAGCTAAGAGGACCCCATTTGGGGTCAGGACCCACAGTTTTAAGAAGCAATTTTCCAAATTGTGTGCTGTGACACATTACTGTGTTGACTGCAGTGCATTCTGTGATCATAATGAGAAGATTCTGACTAATAAATCATATCTTTAAAAATATAAAGTGTCCATGAAATATGCTGTGTCCTCATACATTTCATTATTACAAGATATATATATGTCCATATCTCTTCTAAGGGGTTAGTTTAACCTCTGATTTGCTAGTAAAACTGAATTACTATATTGAGAAATGAAATGATGCATGTCTACAACGATGTGTCATCAACATGAAATGTTTGGAAAACCCTGCTCTAGAGTAAGAGCTATCTCCCTGAACCTCACATTATTTTTGTTGTAGTTGTCAAATATTATTTAGTACCAGTTTGAGTGGGTATATATTCGCCATAGTAACACTGAAAGTTTCTAAATGTTATTTAGCAGCATGTAGACAATTAGAATACTAAGACTGAAGAGGAATCTTGGGTGGATTTGATATATTCAGTCCTTGAGAAAACTGAGAAGGGCATTTTCCAATTTGCAAAAATTAATATCTAATACCAAGAACTAGCTAAGATGTGAAATGAACATATATAAAATATATTGCAACATCTGATGAATGCCTCTCCATTTACTAGACTGCAATTCAGATATCAAAAAGAGTATCAGATTTTTAATTAATTGTACTTATAATCAATTCCTGCTTTCAGTTTGCTTTGTATATTGGCAAGTTATCAATTCAGTCATTATTATCTTATTGTAACTGCACAAATACAAAATCTTTATTCTTCATATATGATAATACTGTTCCATATCTAGCAGTGTTCTACACTAGTATCTATAAAATGTAACTTTATTTACATTTACAGACAGTTTTAATGATTAATTTTAAACTTCCATTCTATCCCAAACATTTTTTTGTGTATTTTAATATGTATCTTATGGAAATAAGTTTTAATATGTGTATTTGAAAGAATGTTTTTAGATGAATGTGTGTTTTAGCAATGTTGTAACCTGCCTCAAGTTGTGAGGAGAGGCGGGCAAGAAATAAAAAATATATTATTATTATTACTACTACTATTGTGAAAACATATATGTTTTAGAAAAGTAAATAATAGGAGGTTAGGATAAAAAAGATCAGAATAGGCCAGCTTTGGCTAGGTAGATCTGGGTTGAAATCCCAATGTTCATTGAGTAATCCTGTGCAGCTGACAAAATTGTTGGATGATACACAAATAGGAAAACAGACCACATACAGTATTTGGGAAACATCAAAACATAATAAATTTCCAGTGGTTTCCTTCATTGATGGTTTGTATGCTTGCTGGAAACAAAAAGCAGTGAACTTTTCATTTGGTAGAGAAAAGAACAAGAAGTCAAAGGGAGTGGGGAGGAGTTGAATGAAGTATCCTGAAAAAGATCATGAATATTTGACTCAAGTCCTGCACTTCACATAGCAACTTTTTTGTTGTAGGTTTCACATGATATTAATATACAGTATTTATAAAAGGAGTTTCCAATTGATCTGAATACATTCTGGAGCTCTTACTCTTAGTCAACTCAGTAAAAACAACAAGAAATTAACAAATGTTGAATCAATTGAAATGGCTGAATACTGTTGTCATTCTACGTTTATTCAGCAGTGAATATATTCAAAGTGAATACAATTTGCCTTGAAACATTTTGAATAGTTTCGACAACATGATTAACACTATTTCCGTATGGTAACTACACAATATGGGCAAATACCCAAGCAGAGAATATCAGACAGTTCCAATCTCATGCTTTACAGATGCAGTTCCAGGCATCTGATGAACAAGACCTCTGCCAGACACTCTGGAGAGCCGCTGCTAGTTGGCATAAACAATACCAGGGTGGATTAACAAATATTATGTCAGCTTCCTATGTAAACATATTTTTAGGCGGGCCATGGTACAGCATATGTTTTGAATGAAACTGAACCCATGTACAGCATCTACAGAGAGATCTGTGGAAGGGTGGGGAAGTCTGCTGTCTGAAATAACGGAGAGCAAATTCTAGTCCAGCAAATTCTATGTAGAACATAGATGAGCAAGTGTGGTGGGCCCAGGGTCTGATTCCCTGCCCCGGGACTTTACAATTCTCCATTGACACACACACCTCTCCAGAAAAGGTTAGTTCAAGGAGTTTGGAGAAGCAAACAGCTAAAAAAATTAGACTTGGAGCCCCATCTACTCCTTGGGGTACATTACACTAAGATAGATGATTGATACAAAAGGCCTCTGCTGCTTTTAGCCTTTGACAGTCCTGTACAAGCTGATCACCGGAGCTAGCACTATATGGCCATCTCTGCTGCTTTGTCCCCTTCTGCCCCTAGGGTTCCCATTACTGCCTGGAATGTGACACATCCTTACCTTCACGATGCTGGTTCCCTGGAGGTGTTAAAGTTTCAACTGCATATTTGATCTGCTCTGCATTGTTTCTAAAAACAGTGAGAAAGTCTCTCAAAGCAGTCTCTGAAGCTTCTGTTTTTAATTTTGTGTAAGAAGAAAAGGCGTCTTTAAGAAGAAACAAAGAACAATAAATTATTGCCTGGTGACTTGTATCAAAAAATAGAAATCAGCAAGACAGGAAATATTCCAGAGTTTGAATTGTCTTCAGATATTTAGTATAGTTATTGTATTTGGAGCCCCGGTGGCACAGTGGGTTAAACCACTGAGGTGCTGAACTTGCTGACTGAAAGGTCAGCAGTTTGAATCTGGGAAGCAAAGTGAGCTCCCACTGTTAGCGTGTGTGTGTGTGTGTGTGTGTGTGTGTGTGTGTTTAAATACTGCTATGTCCAGACACATACTTACCTTGTAGCGGTGAACAGAGAACCATGGCAACATTATCTTGAAATGTGTGGTATGCTTGCTTTATTCCTTCAAAGAGAGCTTCACTGTACTTAACTTGAAGTTTATATACATTTCTGTAGAAATTAAGTTCACCTTGTAAAGCAAGAATCTGGAGGTGGGGCAAAAGCAGATCAATACAATAATTATTTCCATCAGCAGTGGGCAGCTATACATATTTACTTAGGTCAAGTGGCATGCTAAATTTTGGATTGTAATCATGTTCCTTCTTAAGCAGCAAACTACAAATGGAAACTATTTTCTGAAGTTGGTTTGCAAACTAGAATTTGCGCAAACTGTGGCTAACTTTACATCCAAAACAATAAACTATGTCATCAGCCATTGCACTGCCTTCTGAGTCAGGTCTGCTATAAAAATTAGAGCCCTATCAGAAAATAACAGTCAAACACTTCTCAAGCTGATTTCAGCTGCACACCTGCAGAGAGTGGTCAAAGTTTAGGAACAGTACAATTCGAACAGGAAATCACTCTCGAGCCTCAAGGTTTTTGCAAGTTAATAATTTGCACAGAATACAGCAGGTTATGTCTCCCACAGTGAATACAACAATTGCAAATCTCCTTCAGAAGTATGTAAAGCATTAGGGGAAATTTGGGATTTTGCAGAAAACAGATGTAAAGTGAAGAGGGTTACATGGAAGTTGTGGAAAGACCTTTGGATATGTCATAGGAAACCCTTAGCTACTGGTCTATATTACCAGTTTCTTAACATACTTTCACAAACCTCCAACACAAGATAGCAAACCATAAATTGTTTCTGTCCCAGTGGTGTTGCCAGCACAGCAGTGGCTGTTTGACATATTCTTTTAAAGAAATATTCCATAATAAGCAATGAACAGGGATTGCTGAGATAGCACATGGTAAGGGTGTGTGTGTCTGTGTACAGATGATACTCCATTTTGTTATAATAGGCTTTGACCTTCTGTTCCAGATCATATCATGTAACACATCTACACGCCATATTGCATCTACTAGAGAGGTGTAAAAAAGGATACATTAGAAAAAAAGAATAACATGGTTTGGGATGACATAATTGTATATACTAGAATGCAGTGGCAAGGGTATAAATGGAAATTATGCAGAAAATGCAAGGTTATTCCAATATGTACATGCAGAATCCAGGATATAGAGGGCAAACTGAAACACATTGTGTAAGTTCCCAAAACAAATAAAATCAAAATCAGAAATAATTGTGGGATATTTAAGCTGTATTGTTTTCCCAAATAGGAGGGGAAGTCAGAGTGGCTCATGATAGCATCTCCGTACTCTCAAAATAAACATATAAGAAAGAAAGGATGATTTCTAAATTAGGATTAGAACAAATCACCATTTGGTTTCTGTTTTTAATTATTAATTCTATGTTTTCAATTCCAACAATAAATCATTTCAAAGGGGCTTAAATGAATTAGATAATACTATCAAATTAATAACAGCCAATCTGTTAAAATAGTATTTTCACAAACCAGAGCTAATCAGCCAGGTTCCATGGAACCTATTTTTTCATTCTAAAAATTACTGTGAATTGGTACAAAAGGATAAAAGTTTTCTACAGTCAATTTAGAGCAATAAAAATCAGTATGTTAGAATCTGACAATCCAGTTTTATTGTCTCTGTTGTCAGTAGACAAGAAATATGGTTTTAAATTAATGTATTAGTGCATAATTTCAAGAATATCCCATTCCTAAAAATACTGATAAAAAGAATACATTGTTGTAATACATTTTCTATAGCAAATAATTTACTCATGTGAAATAATGAAATTTATTCTCCTAGCCAAAGGAAAAAGACAAAATCTCAAAATGCTGTCAGAGCAGATCCAAGTAACTTTGTTTTCCTTCCTGAGAATGAAGAAGACCACAACAAATCAGAGAGTCCAGCAGTCGCCACCACTGCCCCACTCCCAGTCTTCCAGGCCAATGCCCTTGACTCCTCCCAGAATTCTGAGGACTGGAAATAGCTACAGTCCGCCTTCTCTCAACTACAACATGAAAGGATCTTTGTTGGGGAAATTAATAATGACAGAGCTGTGAAGTTTTGGGCCACATCTCCCAGAAACCCCTGGTCAGCATGGTTAATATAGAAAAAACATATATTTTTCATGCCCTGTTCATAAACTAGCAGAACCTACCACCAAATACTACCACAAAGAGATAGCAGATAAGTATTCTCATTATGCAGAACTTTCTGCAAACAAAGCCAAGAAAACCCCCAGAAACTGTTAAATTTAGAATGACCTGTGAATAATTGTGTAGTCACTGCACAACATTAAACACAACATTTCAGTGAAGCTTTTTAAATGGCAACCTTTACAGATTGTTTCCCAAGTTTGCAAAAGAGGCGTATGTGGCAAAAAGCATTTCTATTCTAAGAAATAATCTTTGCAAAAGTTCCCGTTCCAGGCTCCAGTTTGCACAGCTAAACGGAAAGAGCCAAAAGCTACAACAAAAATAAATTTACACGTTTAAAAATACAACTTATTGCCTGACATTTTTATACATTAATCTTGAGTCATACTTGTTCAGATAATGGCCTTCATGCTGCACCCAACAGCACGGTTAACAAAGTCCATGAACCTGGATTAAGAGCAAGCAGAACTCAATATCAATGTACCAGGGAAATATGAATGCTTTAATTTTGCTACCTATACCATGTTGTAATGACTTCAAATAGCAGCAGATAAATGAAGAAAAACGAAGGCACATTCTTTGCTGAAACTCATTAAATGTTCACTTCCTTGCCCCCTGAGGGAATCCAATAGCCCACGGAAAAACAAATATTATGAAACAGGCCTTAGACAATTTTGACTTCAAGACATTCGACCATCTGTAGCACACAGTATTGAGTGAGCTGCCAGATTATTTTAGTGACCTAATGTACTTTCCCAAGCACAAGATCAAATTGTTCCAAGATGATTGAAAATGAACAATATGCAGCAGATTGGCTGTTCTACCAGAAACCCCAAAAGAATTGGTTGAATCCAAAAAATACTGTCCCACCAGAAATCGTCTGCTTGAAAGTCTGTTCTGCACTTAGCAAAGACTTAGAGCCAATCTATTTGTAACCCAGGCAACCCCTTTTAGAAGAAGGAGAGCTGCTAGAGAAGAAATGTTGGAATTGTGCTGGTGTGTGCCATGTATGTAATGATCCAGTTTTCAGTAGAGGACTAGGAAGTAGCAGCAGCAAGAGAAGAGTGACAGTTCTGTGCTGCCTGGTTACTGGGAGGGGATTTCAGCCCAAAAGACACTCTGGGAGGATGGATTCAAATCCAACAACTTGAACTTACTTTCTAAAAATCATGAAAAAAATGTGACAAGAGATACTAAAAGACTTACAAAGATGGTGCAAACGAAAACTGTCTTTATTGGGCAAATGAAAACATCTTTTCGCAGCATCCAGATAGTAGCTCAAATTACTCTTCAGTATTATTTCTAGTTTGCAGTTGTATTCTCTTTTAATTCATGATATAAGCTGCAGGGCTGGATATAAAATACATACATACATACATTCCCAGATTGTGGAATTCCCTTTCTCAGAAGGTTCAATCAGTTCCCTCTCTTCTTTTTAATTATGATCTATGTTTTTAATATGATTTTACCCACTTTTAATTGAACTGCTATTTAATTTTTAAAAAACTTTTTAATTTTTGTATAAAGACTGTTTTAACTGTACCTTATATTTAAAGGGCTGCCTTGGAACCTGCATAGGGAGAAAAGCTGGTATAAATAAATAAATACACTTTCTCTTAAACCAGTGCTTCCCAACCTTTGGTCCTCCAGGTGTTTTGGACTTCAACTCACAGAAATACCAGCCATATTATCAGCTGTAAGGAATTGTGAGAGCAGTCCTCCAAAACATTTCGAGGATCAAAGGTTGGGAAGCAGTGTCCTACATTAAACTAGGATACAAGGAACTGCCTTATTTTGAATTGCTGCAGTACTCTCTTCTGAGACAGACAAGTTCTTACACTAAGAGTCTTCTCAGTTTTTCCTCAAGATATTTTTAACCAGAGATGTCAGGAACTTAAAACTGGATGGATGGATAGACAGACAGATGGATGGATGTAGCATGTGCTTCACATGCTGGATTGTGGTGACCCACTTTCTTCAAAAAGGAATACACATTATTAAAGCCATAATTTATTTTTTTAATCTGGTTATGCCAAGTTTAATTTTAATGAGCCATCTGTCCGGGGTCTAGGAAGCTTTTAAAGATGTTTGTCCTTCTAGCAAACCATTGAACAATTTATTTCGAAGTGGAGATGACGGATTTTAGTGTTTTATGTATATTTATAGTTTATTTTATGTTCAAATATTGATTGTTTGCCGTATATATGTTGTGCCCCACCCTGAGTACCCTTCGGGGTGAGAAAGCCGGAATATAAATGCTATAAATAAATAATTTTCTTTCAACAGTCTGTATATTTCTTTGGAATGCATTCTATTTCCCTATTAAGATTTATCAGAATCTTAAGTTTATCCAAATTTACTAAAATGTATTAAAACAGGGATTAATATCACAATCGGAAATAAATAGATAAACTCTAGCAAAAATTTTGGCCTCAGATTCCATTCTAACTTTTCTAACTTATGTTGGTTATTTTAATAAACTACTTTGATTCCTACAGTGGAAAGAATAAAGAAAGACATCTCCAAACCATATTTCATTTCTATTTGAAGGAAGGGCTAGCCATGTTCCTGTGTGTCTCAAGAACTGGTTATGGACGTCAGCATTTATCAGGTAGTCAGAATTACACACGTACCGCCAATAGTCAGCTTCACAAAGGGATTGTACAGTGGTTACTTGTTAAGAATAGCACAAGGAAGAAACATACCAACAATGGCAAACTATGTCATAAAGGGTTTTGTTGTTGTTTTTTTTTAAAAAAAAGAGTGTTAAGCTCTAATACTGTCCCTCCCGTTCTCCAAAGTGCCTCACCTGTTGCATTGCCATATGCCGAGAATAATTCTGAGCCTTTACCAGGGCTTCGACTGCCCTTTTCGCACGTTGCTGAGGGGCACCCTTGGGGAATCCTGGAAGGATTGCAAGCACGTTTTCAACAGTGAACTCTTGGGTCAAGGAATTCTCCAGGATTTCCTGAAAAACAATGGGAAAGAGCCCACTTTACACAACAATTTTTTTTTTAAGATATACATTTCTTCCCCTGGCCAAAAATAGAAACAGATAACCCTCCTAGATAAAGTTAAATTCTAAATAGTGTTAACATATCTGTATAACATGTAATCAGACTTGGATAGACAAATTACATGGGAGGGCATTTCTTTTTCTCAATCATTCCCAAAAATAGAAACAGACAATCCTCCTAGATAAAGTTAAACTCTAGGCAGTGCTAACATATCTGTATAACATGTTTTGCTTATACATATTGTGCAATCCAGTAAACTTTTATGCACAATCCCATGGTACACACCGTTATTTCAGAGTTCCTACAGGTTGAGTATTTCTTATCTAAAATGCATGAGACCAGAAGTCTTTTGATTTTTTAATTTTGGAAAAAGCTGTATGCATATATGTACATAATGACATATCTTGGAAATGGGACTCAAATATAAACACAAAATTCATTTATGCCCCATATATATCTTATAAACATAGCTTGAAAATAATTTTATGCACAATATTTTTTAAAGTCTGTGTACACTGAACTATCAGTGTTGTAAATGAGCCTCCAGTTACTACAGGTAGTAGCATGGAGGAAGGTGCTGAGGCAGTAACATCAAGCAGTAGCTCAGTTTGGGGCACGGCTCTGGATGATCAGGCTCCTACAGCTGGGGTAAAGAGAGTGGCTAGTGCCTCAAGCCTTGACTCAGACAGAGAACAGAGGAGAAAGATTCAGCATCTACTTAGGGAACCTTCTGAGTCTGATACATTTGAAGGGTTTCCAGGGAATGCAGAATTACAGTCAGAAGAAAGTGATACAGACCTAGATTCAGCATTGGTGCAGGAAGCGAGAGATGTATGCAATGCAGACTCGGGGGACAGTACATTTCTGGGGTTCCAGACGGATCAGGACTGGCCATCTTCTCATTCAGAAACTGAGTGGGGCCCTTTAAGCCAAGAAGAGCTGTGGCTGGGTTGGAGATCTGGACATGGTACAACAGCTGCAGGGAATGGGAATGCTGCTGCTTTGGAGCAGGATGGGTTCTCTGATGAATCTGATTGATAGTGCTATATAAGAAGTGAGTATTTGGCTTGACCCTCACGGTGGTCAAGGAGTTGTTATTCTGGTTCGTGTATCCTGTGTTCCTGTGTCTTGGTTCCTGGTTTCCAGATTACTCGTGAGATATTGGGTTCTTTATCCACTTTGTTCCTTGGGAGAGCTGCTATGGCAGCTCTAGCTGATATTGGGAAAAGGTGGGGGGTTTTGGGATTCATGTCTGCTTTTTGTGTTTAGCTGCTGCCGTGTACCTCTTGACCTTCACTATGACTGCTGTGAGTTTCCTGCTACAGACTGTTTGGTATAGTATTACATGGAGGGAGGAAGATGCTGTGTTTTATGGGGGGCTGTGAATTATGTGTTTTCTGTATACTTAGCTCCTGTCGACTCTGGAACGTCTCCTCCTTTCCTGTATGTTTGTCTCCTATCCTATGATCCCTGGATTGATGTTGGACTACGCCTTATGGACATCCCTTTGACTGAACACCGCAGAAGGATGACTGCTGTTTGTTTTTGAGTTCTTTTCTTCTCAGCATTTTTGGTTTTGGGGTTTCCTGGGGTTATTGGGGTTTTTGTACAGCCGAAGATAGGCTATTTTTTGTTATTCCAACACCCATTTGATGTTTAAATAAACTTTTGTTATCTTTTAACTTCTGGACTCAGCCACGGCCGTCTCTATACCACAACAATCAGAAAGCAAAGGTATCACTATCTCAGCCACCAATTTTGGAGTAGTTGTCCTGCAATATCCACAGATTCTGCACCCATGGATTCCATCAATCACAGCTTGAAAATATACCGCTGCCAGCCCCCCTCCAAAAAAATCCAAAACGAAACCTTGTTTTGCCATTTTGAATAAGGCACCATTTTACTATTCTAGTGTATATAAAGGTATATAATGGGACTTCAACATTCATGAATGTTGGCATTCACAGGGGTGTTGGAGCCATACCCCAGCAGATACCAAGGATTTATGATATTTTGGATTTCCAGATAAGAGAGGTTCAACCTGTAACTAGTTGTAATCCCTTTCCCCCCTAAAAGCACATAAACAGCTCATTAAGGGTAGTATAAAAGTCAATGACTCAAATTAGGCCACTGCTACAAGGAACTCATCAGTTTCAACAATGGCTAGTTATTGTTTAGAAATCAACATACAAAGATGATATATTTGATTTCTTTAAGATGTATTTTGAAATGTTACCAACCATTAGAAACATTTCCTATAGCCCTATAAAGAAGTAATCACAGAATGATGTGCCATTAAGTACTAATTATATTCAGAAGTGGGTTTTCACAATCACATCACACTATTTTGTAAAAGATATCTTCTCCATGAAAACTATATAAGCAAGGTTGAAATACACTAAAACGACCTAAGCACCTCTTGGGCTTCTCATGACAGAATGGTTTTTCTGCTTCATTTTAAGTTTATGATGAAACTAAATGCTACAAATACCATATGAACATGTAAAATTAATAACAGATGCCCTTCAGCAATCTCTGGAGAAAATATTTTCAGCAGAAGACTGGGAGGAATTAATCAGAAGTTAAAACTCAGGGGTCAATTTAATATAAATTATGGCAAAAAAATTTTTTTATTTGCAACATTTATATGTTGATGATTTTTATTGATGATTTTATAACGTTTTTATACCACTGTTTTTATCTAATGTATTTTTGTATAGCATCATTGATGCACATGTGAAGCTACCCTGAGTCCCCTTGTGGGAGAAGGGCGGGGTAGAAATAAAGTAAATAAATAAATAAGTAAGTCGCCCTTCTCACCCCAAAGGGGACTCAGAGCAGCTTTATCAATCGTAATATAAACTTAAATGCTTTTGATGTGTGATAAAAATAGAAAGATCTAATTCTAAACTCTCATGAAAAAGGTCTATCCAATTCAATAGCATTTACTGGAAAAAATTAGCTGCTTTCCCTTTAGGATTCTAGCAGTGTTTTTTCACGGATAGCTCACCAGCTTGATTGTAATAATTACTATGCTAAAAGTCAATCTAGTTAAAAATTTAATAATTGATACAGTTTCACCTAGCTGTTTCCCTCATCTCCTAATTTTTGGTGTAATCCATGTTGGAATTTCAATGTGCTGCAATACAGTGTGAGCATGAGAGCAATTATATCATAACATGAATAGTTATGAGAAGACAGGAAAGCTTGGAGAAGACAATGATGCTGGGGAAAATGGAAAGAAAAAGAAAGAGGGGCCGACCAAGTGCAAGAAGGATGAATGGTATCCTGGAAGTGACTGACTTGACTTTGAAGGAACTGGGGGTGGCTAGGGCTGACAAGGAGCTCTGACGTGGGCTGGTCCATGAGGTCACGAACAGTTGGAAACGACTGAACGAATAAACAACAAACGGTTAAGGGAGAGTTGAGGAGCTTGCATTTGTATTGAAAGTTCAAATTAGTATAACAAGTAACAGCAGAAACAGAATAACAAACAAAACCAACTATACACTAGTGATGCCCCCCTCCTTCATGCGGATCAAGAATAGGGCTCCACAGCCACCTACGGACCTACTACCAAGACACCACATCTGGAAGACAATCATCTTTGAGCTGCAAGGGATCACCTAAGCAATGACTGAAAGGAAAGGCAACCAACACTTCTGCTAAAACAGAATAGTATGAAAGCAAAGGGGGATTTTAAAATTGACAGCAGGCAATCTCACAAGTTTGCCTCTCAGCCTATATTTTCTTTGTCTGATGCTGCCTTGTGGGAAAAGAATGGTTTCTCCAAAACCTGATTTCATATCTACATTCATAATCATGTTTCTAGTTGGCAGAGTGTGGCTACTTAAAGGTGTGATTTTAACATTACAACTTGAAGTGTAATGGTTAGGTTAATAACTAATCACCCAAAGAACAATAGTGGAACTCTGTGAATTATAAGAATACCTATTTCAATTCTGCAACATTATAGAAAAGAATGAGCAGGTTCTGATATAGTAGATATATAAAATGTAGCCAGCCGTTTAGGAATTCAGAGTCAAACACAACCTCCAGATGCCAGAGATGGAAAAAATGGGAAGCCTTTACCTCTGTTTATGTACTGTCTGTCTTTATTAATTGTATAATCAGCATTGAATGTTTGCCATATATGTGTACTGTAATCCACCCTGAGTCCCCTCGGGGAGATAGGGCAGAATATAAAGTATTATTATTGTAAGGAATTGTAACCCCTTTGAATGCTACTTCTGTAATCGTCTCGTGTTTTTATGTTTTTATTGTATTCTGCACGTTTTTGTCGCACGCAGCATGTTTTATCGTATGTTGTGATCCGCCCCGAGCCTGCAGGGAGGAGCGGAATATAAGACCGAATAAATAAATAAATAAATAAATAAATAATTATATTTTTTAAGTGGTGATGTGTTGGACTTGGTGTACTCGTGATCGATCTACACCCATTAAAAAGAGTTTAAGGTTCAATGTACTTTATAATAATTATTTTATAATACCCCTGTGAAAATTATCCAGTATTACTGTTATTTTAAAAGAGAAGGCCTTGAGGCTAATGCCTCAGAGATTGTAATTTCCTATCAGTTAGGTCCACAACTGGCTACAAATATGAATGCAAACTTTCCACATCAAGTCCAACACTGTGCTTTTTGATTTACATTTAGTCACAAATAATATTTATTTGTGTTTTAATTGCTGTAATGTATGTATTTTATAATTCTATTTTAAATGCTTGTTTTAGTTGCACATTGTTTTGAAGCCATCAAATGGTTGCCTGGATATAAACCCACCTCGTGTCCCTTTCGGATTGGAGAAAGGTTTATTTAATTAAATAAACAAACAAATATGTCCCTGAAAGTTGGTCTTCATTTGCAGGCCTCATCAAAAACATGAATGTCACAGTTAAAAATGAAAGTGTGTATAAGTTATTACAGCAGCAAGTTACTGCCATCTACAGACTAAATTAGATATCTCCCTTTGTAGAAAATAACCTAATTTGCTGTTAAAAGTCTTAAAAGGCAGAAACCTGCATGTCCTCTTACCTCTCACCAACTCACCCCACAATATTTTGTACTTCATGTTACTAATGTTTAACTTCCATAATTTATCTTGATTTCCTTGTTAGTGCTACAATATTACACAAGCTAAGCATGGATCCATATGACTGGCCAGTGACTATTAAATGTTTAATAGATAATAATAATGGAACCTCTTTTCCAGACTGATTTACCAATGGGCATGAGGTATTTGCATTTTCTCTGAATTTTTAATGTGTCAGACTCATTATGTAACATATGAAGTCTTATGTAAGAACTTACTGCCTTACTGATTTCCCCTTCTCTTTAGCCACATTTAAGAGTTTTCTATATTTAGACTGTGTATTTATATATGTATTTAGTCTGTATTTAAACTGTCTGGTGGTGCAGTGGGTTAAACCACTGACCTGCTAAACTTGCTAATTGAAAGGTCGCAGGTTCGAATCCAGGAAGCAGTGTGCGCTCCTGCTGTTCGCCCCAGCTTCTGCCAACCTAGCAGTTCAAAACTTGCAAATGTGAGATCAATAGGTACTGCTCCGGCGGGAAGGTAACAACGCTCCATGCAGTCATACCAGCCACATGACCTTGGAGGTGTCTACAGACAACACTGGCTCTTCAGCTTAGAAATGGAGATGAGCACCAACCCCAGAGCCAGACATATTTGGACTTAATGTCAGGGGAAAACCTTTACCTTTATCTTATATCCTTTTTCCACAGAAAAATAATAATGTTTATAAATAACTGTTTTAATTGAAGTTATATATGAATACCCAAACTCTTCCATCAAAAATAAATCACATAAACGTATTAATTTTATATCTGGAGCTATTCATTCTAGAGTTTCTCTGAATGGAATATTCACATCTAAGAAAACCCTAACTTTAAACATTCAGTATTCAGTTTTCGAGAAGCCAGATGCTTGTTTTCAGTAGATTAGTTTGTTTATACTTTTATTTTTTTAAAAGAAAGTATTCATATTTTAGTAATTTAGAGAAAAATTATGTTTGTTGAGGAAAAAACCCAACATTTTATTCCTGCAGGGTCAGTAAAAAGGGTAGAAGCACGTACCCACCACAAGCACAGTAATAACTTCCAGAAGTGAGGGAGAAGCTGATAAAACGTTTTGCAGAGCAGTTATCATGACAACTTGCACATGTTGATTTTGATAGATACACATGATACATTACTTTCCTGAACGTGGAAACACAAATCCTTCATGCATTATCTAAGACAAAATTGCCTCAGGTGGTAGTATCTCTAGAGGTACTTGACTACCAAATGAATTTATATTTGTTATATTGAGGCTGCGCTGCCCGAGGAAGCATTAGCAGAAGAATTGTTAAAATCAATGTCTGGCTGGCTCAAGTAACATCACAGTGGTTTGTGTTGTTGCTGCTACTGCTGTTTTTGCCACTTGGAAAGACTATCCTGGAAGCCAACTATTACTGAATCTCAGAGTGTCTTGCTCCACAGGCTCAAACCTCCTTGCAGATTCCATTTCATTTACAGTCTCGCTTATCCAACACAAATGAGCTGGCAGAATGTTGGGTAAGCAAAAATGTTGGATAATAAAGAGGGATTAAGGAAAAGCCTATTACATGTCAAATTACGTTGTGATTTTACATATTAAGCACCAAAACATCATGTTTTACAACAAATCGACAGAAAAAAGTAGTTCCAACACACAATAACATTCTGTAGTAATGACCATATTTACTAATTTAGCACCAAAACACTGCAATGTATTGAAATGGCTGTAGGTCTAGATAGGAGGTAGACTGCGTTAGATAATAAAGAATGCTGAATGAACCAAGGTTGGATAAGCAAGACTCTACTGTATTCCCAGATGTCAGCTGCAAGGATTAAAACTAAAATGTGGATGCTGAAAGGGGGATGGGGGAAACCAGGCAGATATACTGTTTTTCAACCCTAATCAAAGCAGATTGGACATTCAGTTGCCTACTTAGATTAGATTAATTTGATTTTGTTAAAAAAAACTCACACAAATTTAAGCCTATAAAATAGGCATATAATGATACTATAAATCAGCATCATCTTGTCAGGCAAACCTTTCCAAACACTGTGTTGTTGAAGGCTTTCATGGCTGGAATCAATAGGCTGCTGTGAGTTTTCTGGGCTCTATGGCCATGTTCCAGAAGCATTCTCTCCTGATGTTTCATCCACATCTATGGCAGTCAAAGGTTGTGAGGTCTGTTGGAAACTAGGGCAAGTGAGGTTTATATACCTGTAGAATGTGGCTTCAAAGGCTGGCTGGTTGCTGCCTGGGGATCATTTGTTGGGAGGTGTTAGCTGACTCTGATGGATTCTTGTCTGGAATTCCCCTGGGTTTTTTTTAGTGTTGCTCTTTATTTACTGTCCTGGTTTTAGAGGGTTTTTTAAAAATAAATAAATAAATAAATACTGGTAGCCTATCCAGATTTTTTTCACTTTCATGGTTTCTTCCTTTCTGTTGAAATTGCCCACATGCCTGTGGATTTCAATGGCTTTTCTGTGTAGTTGTTAAGAGTGGTCCAGAATTTTTGTGTTCTATGTTCTCAAATAATATGATGTCCAGGTTGGTTCTTCAGGTGCTCTGCTATGGCTGACTTCTCAGATTGAATTAGCCTGCAGTGTTTTTCATGTTCTTTGATTCATGTTAGGGCGCTGCCTTTGGTGGTCCATATGTATACTTGACCACAGTTGCATGGTATATGGTAGACTCCTGCATAGGCATTGTCCTTTGCTGAATGTTGCATCTGTTGGATTTTCTTAGTGGGCCTGTAGATAGTTTGTAGGTTGTGTTTCTTCATCAGCTTCCCTATGCAATCAGTGGTTCCATTGATGTATGGTAAGAACACTTTCCCTTTGGGTGGATCTTTTTCTTTACTCTAATGGCTTGCTCTTGGTCTTGCAGCTCTTCTGATGTCTGTGGTGGAGTAAACTGTAAAGCCCAGTTTAAGTGGTTCAGTTCACCTTGGAGGAGGTGAGCAAACCAGAGGTTATACCAACTCCTTACAGACACATGCATAAATTGTAATAACAAAACAGATGGGGGCACAACATATCTCATGAAAACCTTTCATTTATATTTTTAAAAATATATGATTTATATGATAATAACATACATTTTGAAGATTTTCCAGGGGAAATATACTAGGACACCATACTAATCAGTATCTTTGCAACATCAAATTGTAAGCAAGTTGGTATTGTTTATTTCACATAGACTCAGAGGTT
Source organism: Anolis apletophallus (assembly GCA_030556195.1). NCBI lineage: Eukaryota > Metazoa > Chordata > Lepidosauria > Squamata > Anolidae > Anolis > Anolis apletophallus. The sequence goes on along the minus strand of JARBWK010000006.1, from coordinate 59,603,229 downwards.
TCCTGCTAAATTCACACAACACACACTGCAGCTGACACACTAATGTGTTGTAACATAACAGTTTAAAAATCTCTGTTATAAACTGATGAATTGAAAACAATATTCCTGAGCTTTAGGAACCCCCATGTACTGGTGTGATGTATGTTTTACAAACAAAAAATAGCTGGGATAGAAATTGTCCCAACCAATGTACCACATTTGTGTTGATTACATGCTTCTGAAAAATGAAGCTGACAGCTCTTCAAAACAAATGTTGCACCTCATGTGAATGTGAGTTTCTGATACAGAGTGGCTGGCTATTGCATAACGCCTTCCGTTATGCACCTTCCATTATGCATAGACATTTCTACAGCCCCAAAAGCTTTAAAATTCTTACTGAAGCCCGAAAAACCCTCAGATTCACCCCATGCTACTGGATGAGTTGGTAAAAATCATCACAGAAACGGAAAATGCGGAGGAAGCAGTATCAAAATACACACAACTCACGGATGAATTAATTGACTCGGGGAAAAAATTAGAAGGCAGATTTAGGATCCTAAACCAAGGAGAAGGGGCCACAGACACACAGAAAGAATGTTCAAAGCTACGAAAGAAAATAAATCAAATATATCAGTCTTATAGAGCAGAAAACTCCCGGAATCTCCCCAAAATGTACTATACTATCAAAAAACAATACAAAGCCATGTCAGTGAGAAACAAGAGGGAGAAAATAAATAGGAGATGGGATACCCTGGTTGATGATTCCCTAAATAACAACTCCAAGCAATTCTGGGCCCTGGTCACAGGAATGCTGGGATCTGGAAAAATGTCTCCCAAATGCCATATAGCAGCACAGGTATGTGAAACATACTTCACTATATGGATCAAATGAAGAAACAGTCAGAAGGGAGGGGGAAGAAAATACAGTCATCTCCATTGGTATCATAGACACACCACAATGGCCCCCGGTGATCCGTAGGGAGATAAAAAGTCTGATCTCATAAAAATGGTAAAGCCCCAGCGCCAGATCAAATAACCTCCGAATTTCTAAAAAATAACATCTCATGGTGGATGGCCTTCCTGGCCCCTCTCTCCACACGCATTAACCGCACAGCCTTAATTCCTGCCTCGTGGTCAAAATCTATTCTAATCCTGATATTCAAAAACAGGGACAAAAATGATCCAGCATATTATCGCCCCATCAGCTTACTCTCGGTGGAGGGCAAACTTTGCGCTCGCCACTTATATAGCTGGCTCCTAGACTGGCTAGAATCAGAAAAAGTAATAGGTGAGGAACAGGCAGACTTTAGAAAAGGGAGGTCTACCATAGACCACTGTATCGTGTTAAGCCACCTAGCAGAAAAATACCCCAAAAAAACCTACAAAGGACTATTTACTGCTTGTATCGATCTAAAAGCTGCCTTTAACTCAATATCAAGAAATTTGCTATGGTAAAAACTGCAGCAGACCACAATTGACAAGATTGCTCTGGTTAATTAAGAACCTATATTCAAACACTTCAACACAAGTAAGATGTGGTGTACAAGGCAATATCTCAAAACCAAGAGTGGTAAATAGAGGGGTGTGCCATGTGCATCCTGGCCCCTATTCTGTTTAACCTACACCTGAACGACCTGGCTACCCATGTCTCACTACCAAATGGACATCCCCCTAAAATCTCATCCACCAATATACCCCTATTGTTATATGCAGATGCTGCTGCCCTCATATCCTACACCAAGGTAGGGCTCAAGCGAGTGCTGAGTGCATTCTACCAATACTGCAAGAAAAACCAGCTAAAGACAAACTATAGTGAAGCCAGAATCATGATCTTCTTTAAAAAAAAAACGAGCCAGGCATAACTGGTACATAGGAAAGAACTTAATAGAACATGTTTCCAGTTTTAAATATCTAGGGGTTACCTTTCAGGCCTCAGGTTCCTGGGGATGCCACCAAAAATGGATGGACAAAATGCTCTATCCAGTAGTAAAGCAATGACTCGCTTTTTCTACACCAAAGGTGGCCAGTATATCCCAGCTGCAATAAAGGTCTTTCAAGCAAAGGCAACAGCCCAATTATTATACGCAATTTCGGTATGGATTACAGGCTTCACATCTAAAGTAGAACAAGTTCAATCAGGGTTTCTCAGAAAACTGTTTGCTATCCCCAATTGTGTCCCATCTGCTGTTTTAAGATTGGAATCAGGAACAACCTCACTCAAATCACTAGCTTGGAGAAGGGCCTTAGGATATTGAATGGAGAAGGTGTGTGAAGCGGGATATACATATTTGATTTTAAAAGACCTCTTTAAATCCCACTGAATCAAAGCATTAAATCAGAAACTTAGGCTGATGGGCCTCTCAGAGAACATATTAAGTAGTTTTGAGCATAAAAAGACAATGCAGATCTTAGCAGAACGAATCAGTGACATAGACAAACAGGTCTCAATGACTCTGGCATGCTCCACATGCTCTCCACTGAGCTTAGGCCTAACATTTAATTCTCTGGGAGGTATCAAATATTTAGAAAATTTAAATATCCCAAAATTTCACCTTGCCTTCAGTTGGGCCAGATTTAATGCCCTTAAATCAGCCATACAAGAGGGTAGATACAAAGAGACTGATTACGAACACAGAGTCTGCCCTTGAAGGAAGGGTAAAATCAAAACTGTAATACATGTACTTTTTATTTGCACAATTTACAAGGATGACAGACTAAGGTTAATATCCCCTCTACGCACCAAGTGGCCAGGAAGAACTCTAAACTGGCACTGCACTTATTTACTGTCTGTTCTTGACAAAAGGGTAACGGAACAGGTGGCCAAATTTATTATAATAAACAACGGATGTTGTTGTGTGCCTTTAAGTCATTTCAGACTTAGGGCGACCCTAAGGTCACTCCCAATTTCTTCAAAGGGCATTGCATTGTCTCTGAACCTCCTCTATAAATTTTATAGGTTTTAAATTTTATATCATTCTTAGTTTTTATCACTATATTTTGCACATGTGGCCTGCTCCTTTTATTCTACTTGAAATGTTGTTTTATGTTTCTATGCTATTGTATTGATATGCATTCCTGGGCTTGGCCTCATGTAAGCCACCCCGAGTCCCCTTCAGGGAGATGGTGGCGGGGTACAAATAAAGTTTATGATTATTATTAAATAATAATAATCTTTATTTCTACCCCACCACCATCTCCCCTATGGGGACTTGGGGCGGCTTACATGAGGCCAGGCCCAAAGAGCAAATTACAATAAAATAAAATAAAAACAACAACACAGTAAAATACAAACGTATCAATAAAAAGAACAATATACAAATACAATATCTAAAATCACAAATGACAAAGCGGGCCACATGTACAAGATAAAAATATTAAAAACTCAGGCTGAGATAAGAGGAGTAGATTATTTGCAAATGGGAGCACGTATAAACACGGGTTATAAAAGGCCTTCATATAAGGCGGAAGACTAAACTCCAGAGACAGCAGCGTTGAGGGGAGTAGTAGTATAAGGTTATGTGGCTACTCTCCAAAGGCGCTGCGGAAAAGCCAGGTTTTAAGGTGCTTTTTAAAGGTTTCCAGGATGGGGGTTTCCTAATCTCTCAAGGCAATGAGTTCCAGAGTTGGGGGCCACAGAGGAGAAGGCCCTCTCCCTTGTACCCACAAGTCGAACCTGTGAGACTGGCAGGGGCGAAAGAAGGGTTCAGGTTGGTTCATGGAGAAAGATACGGTCACGAAGGTAGGTGGGTCCCAAACCGTTTAGGGCTTTATAGGTGACCACCTGCACCTTGAATTGGGACCATGTATATGCTAAGTGTGTAACAAAGAGTACTCAGGAGACTTACTCTTTATTGGCAACTGCGGTGAAGCTACGTTCAAATCAACCGGCTGGACAGGGTGGACCCTCTCTTAAAGATCCCACCGCTGCCGCCAATATGTGACCACTCCACTTCTTGACCGGCCTCAGACTGGACAATCTTTCTATGTCCACACTGCTGACCTCCAATCCAAGGAAACCTCGAAGTTACCTCAGCAACTTCACGTTTATTGGCAGGGTACTGTCTCACCCCTTCACCATTTAACTGACTGGAGTTTTAAAACTTCTCAGTGACCACTTGACCACGCTGCCACCATTTATCCGGCTGACCACTGACTTTGAGGGCCACCACCAATAAAGAATCAGGAGAGGTGTTTTCCTTTTAAGATGCAAACAATTTATTTTGACACAAATGGGTACAATCTTGGTTGGTTTCAAACTTCCTTAGAGGCACAACTTTTTCTGTTACATAACACAATGGGGACCTATTATAGGGTTTCCACTAAACCTCTATAAACCCCTGCAACTTTAACTAGGGTCTCTATACCCTTTAACTGGACTGCTCACTAGCAGACCTTAAGACACACACTAACACTGGACCGTTCTCTTTCAGTCCTTAGGACACTCTAAACTAGAACATAACTCCTCCCCCTCTCATTTGGCAGTTGGCTTCCCGCTCTTTTCCAACTGTAGAATTCAAACCTGAACATTCTACTAGCCTCTAGCCCTGGTTGCCATGGCGACAGCTCTTCTAAGCTTCTGCCATGCCTCCCTTCTGTTTCACCCACAGAAACAAACCATAGAACATTCAAAACAACATACATTTTAACACATGTCACACAACATTTACACACAAATAATCAACATCATTACATTACCTTCCTTCCTCCCGAAAATTTTTTTAATTCTCTCTGTCCAGAGTGAATTAAAAAATAATGCCGTTAGCAAGACATTATATAATCTTATACATTTCACATATACATTTATACTTACACAACTATATACAAACCATATCCATTCTGTAATCTGAATTTAAGTAACTCTCGATAAAGAGTCAGCTACTACATTCGATTTGCCTTTCACATGCACTACCTTAAAATCGTAGTCTTGCAAGAGTAAACTCCATCTTAAGAGTTTGTTGTTAGTACCCTTAACATTACTCAGCCATTTTAATGGCGCATGATCCGTCTGCAAAACAAACTTCCTGCCCCACAGATATGGTCTCAGTTTTTGAATCGACCACACTATGGCGAGACATTCTTTCTCGATGGTAGAAAGACTACTTTCTCTCGGCAATAGCTTTTTACTTAAAAACATTACAGGATGCTTTTCCCCATCCTCGTCAGCTTGACTTAAAACCGCTCCCAAACCTGTTTCTGATGCGTCGCACGTTAATATAAATGGACGATCAAAATCTGGAGCTTTCAACACTGACTGTGATGTTATGGTCTGTTTTAACTTGTCCATTGACTCCTGACATTGTGGTGTCCACACTACAACATTTGGACATGCCTTCTTGGTTAAGCCTGTCAATGGAGTCGCCAATTCGCTAAAATTTGGGATAAACCTTCGATAATAACTGGCTAATCCCAAAAGGACCGAACCTGTTTTTTGGTTTTGGGTATCGGCCACTTGTGTATCGCCTCCACCTTAGTAGGTTCTGGACCAATCATACCACTTCCCACCATGTGTCCTAGGTACTTGGACATTCGATTCCCTAAACGACACTTGGGTGCTTTTACTGTTAACCCTGCTTCTTTCAGTCGAAACAGCACCTGGTCTAGATGTTGTAGGTGTTCTTCCCAGGTATTGCTAAATACACCTATGTCGTCCATGTATGCCACACAGAAGTTACTCATACCCCGAGTATCTTATCTACTAATCGTTGGAAAGTGGCTGGGCTGTTTTTAAGTCCAAATGGTAAGACATTGAACTGATGTAACCCTTTATGGGTTCTAAAGGCCGTTTTCTCCGGTCTCTGGGATCCATTGGTATCTGCCAAAAACCCTTGGTGAGATCTAGGCTACTGATGTAATTGGCTCTCCCCATTTTTTTCTAACAGGTCGTCTAACCTTGGCATAGGGTATGTATCGGTTTGCGTCACCTCGTTTAACCGTCTATAATCAACACAAAACCTTATTGTGTTGTCTGGTTTTTGAACTAACACGACGGGTGATGCCCAAGGACTACTGGATGGTTCTATAATCCCCATATCCAGCATTTCCTGAACTTCTCTATCAACACACTCCACGAGTTTCCCTGTGACTCGATAGGGAGTAGACGCAATGGGTAAGGCGTCTCCTGTTATAATTTGATGTTGCACCCCTTCTACTCTTCCCGGTAAATCCGAAAACAAATTTTTATACTTATGGAGCAGTTCTCTAAGTTGCTCCTGCTGTTTGCAAGTCAGCCCTTCATCAAGCTTTACCTGACTCACACTCTTGTCAGCCTTCCTATTCCCTTCCCAGAAATGAAACGATCCATTTACACCTTCATTAACTATTATACATACATCTACTGATCTTTCAACATAAGGTTTAAGCGAGTTAACATGCACCAGTTTTTCCAGTCCTGATTGTAATTCTTGTATCAAGTAGTTAACTCTGCTGGCACGCTTAACAACTGTCCATGGTCCTGTCCATTTCAATTGAAGTTTGTTGACTCTTTCCGGGATCAAATATAGTACTTTATCACCAACGTCGAAGGATCTCTCTCGGGCTGATTGATCATACCAGGTCTTCTGTTTCTGCTGTGCTGCTGCAAGGTTGTCTTGAGCGATAACTCTTGCCATCTCCATCATCTCCCGTAAACTCTGTAGATACCGACTCACTGGAACTGGCTCTGCAACCGAGGAAGTCGTAACTCGAAAGGGCTGTATCCTGTACTGAGTATCAAGAAGGATACAAACAAATAGTCAATGAGTAGTAATGAAGTTTATGTAAAAGGCAACGTAAACGTGGAGAGACCCGCAAGCTGCGAGCAGCAAATAGCAACAAAAAGCGCCAAGGCGCTGTAGACTTTGGAGGCCCCACGGGCTACAAATAGTAAGCAGAGATAGGAGTTATATGCCAAAAGTACTAATGATAGTGTCCAACTTATAGGTGGGTGTAATACCCAAGGTTAGTCCATGATCCAAATAAAGCAATCCAAATGGAGACCACGGATGGAGAGTAGCCAAAGCGGTAAGGAATTGTAGTCCAACACCCCGGTCGGGTGTATTTGTAATCCACTGGCTGTATAGACAAGCCGGAAAATAGGAATCCGACACCCCAAACGGGTGTATTTATAATCCACTGGCTGTATAGTCAGGCCGACGAGTAAGTATGGGATCCAAAGCTCGTTTCGACCCAATACGGGTCTTTTTCTAGGCCAGAATTGTCCCATCAAATAGTGGTGAAGGTCATGGCTGGACATGCCGACAGTAAATGTATACAATTCCGTTCAGTAATAGCAATAAACATCCATGTAACATACAAAAAGGTGGACACTAGGTATCCAATGCAACCAATAGTTATCCAAGATAAGTAGGTAACCA